>JAZDUA010000535.1:52500-652500 GCA_038098605.1 Gryllus longicercus
ACAGGGAGGCGCTAGGGACACTGCCCCCTCCTACTGAGATCAGTATTTCTCCTCTTGCACTGTTTAAAATAATCTCTGTGGGTCTGTAGGGCTGTTTTCGAATCGAACGCATCTTTAACTCTCATACTCCCGCTTGTTCCGTAGAACGGTTTTCATTGGCTGCGGACACTCGCCTCAGTGTCCTAAACGCGGTGTTGTTACGGAACGTACTGACATAAACATGGCCGCCAAAGAGTGCTCAAATGGCAACGTAGGTTCCGCAAATGGCGTCTTATGGCGGCCGCCGCCCAGCAGCCTCGTTGTGGCAACCTCGTTGCTCGGCGCTACCTATTGATCGATTTTTAAACTTACAATATTCCTTTCGCTTGACTTACGTCCAGGCCAGTGCTATCTGCTGGTGTTCTGTTTATCTGATCTCCCCCTTCACAAGCATTCAATGCAGTAGTTTGCAATCGGCATCATCTTTCCGATCCGTAGACAAACTGAGTGAGTGCTCTGTGTTCCGATCTTTGAGTTCAGTTCATGTTGTGCATTGAGATTGAGAATGGTTTCCAATTCTGTGAAATGTCAGAAAACAGTCAATCTTGATTATGATACAAGGCTGTGCATGAAGAGAATTGGACCACCTTGGCCTGATACGAAAATTATACAATCTGATAGAAGTGGCAATCGTTCTTTTGTACGGAAATTTCACAGGGGTAAATGACCGTCTTAATTTTACGGGCATTTAACCTTGTGTTCTCTCTTTGATTGAAAAATGTTCCAACAATATCAAAAAAATTTTCCCTAAAAAAGATTTTCGAGTTTCACAGTACTGTCCGTTCGTGAGCTAGCAAACTGGTATCTGAGCTGAGTGTGCTATATAAAAGGAGTGACTTGGGCTGTACCGAAGGAATTTTACCACTTTTGGAAGTGTTAATGAATAATAACTTATTGGATGTGTTTTCTGCATCAATTAAACTATTGAAAGTAATCTGTTCAATTCTCATGATAACTGTGAATCCGAGAGAGCTTTCTCCTCTTTGAAAAGATTAAAGACATTTTTAAGAAATACCGTGTCGGAAGAGAGGTTGAATGCACTTTGGGTGTTACCATTAGAAAGAGTTTTGTTACGAGACTCAGTTAATTTTAAAGAATGAGTGTAATGATTGTAACTGTAATGATTGTAACTGTAATGATTGTAACTGTAATGATTGTAACCGTAATGATTGAAATTGTAATTATTATAATCATACTTCATAAAATTCTATAGGAGCTTTGATCATAACGCATTCAACTGGGAAATATCCATTAACTGGGAATTATCCATAAATATGAATGTTTAGGCACGTGGGTTCTTGCGACATGAGACCACCAGCTGGCAGCTATAAGCGTCAGTAGTAAAAGTGACGGACGATGTGACAAAAGCAGAGGCTCGAGCACAGAGAGGCGATTCAACGCCTTCTGGCCACGTCATGTTTGGGGAAGGGAGGCCACGTGCAACCCAAGTGGAAGCGTATGATTACACAAAGCCCTGAGTACTATAAAATACGCCCACGGGCCCCGCCCGCGGGACTCTCCGAGCTACCGTTCACTTGGACGGAGGTCTCCACGTAACTTAGATGTAACTTCATTTCTGTGTAACTTCATTTCTGTGCAAGTAAAGGACTCTTGTTTCGACATTTGCTAAAACATATTCTGTCTTTCATTTTCACTTGTGCTGATCCACCATCCTGCAGTCTTCTGAAGGGACTTAGCTCCCAAGGACCCATAAAATCTAAATAATTTGTAATGTAATACGCGTTTGCTGCTTTAACTGCGACGCCCTGCCTGCCTATATCATTGTGGGTGCAAGCGGGGCCTAGCAAGCAAGCAGCAACGTACTCAAAGCAGCATTACATGGTGGCAGCGGTAGGATCCTTCAAAATCAGAAGCACTGCTCAGCACAGTTTTTGCAAAAGTCATTTCTTCCAATTCTTCAAGGAGTCACGTATTCACCAGCGTGATCGTGGTGGAGCCTGGCCAGCGAAACCTTCCGAGAGGAGTTGGCGGAGTCCTTGGTTCTTCTGAGCACTACAACAGCAGCAGCCTGGTGTACCGAGGTGCCATCCTGTGTTCAGCCGTATGTGCAGCCGGCAACGTAACCGTAGCAGCGATCTCCATTTGGTTGCCTTCAGAAGAACTCTTCATCTTGTAAAGGTTAGTCCAACCTCTGGGTTATCTTGATCCAAAGTGTGTTCAGTATTTTGTAGTGCGCGCGTGAGCGTAGGAAACGTCGAAGTTTGAGTATTGTGTTTATCTAGTTGTGTTAGCTAATTGAGGATGATGGCTGATAGTCAAGGTGCTCCTCCCGAGCAAGATTACATATCCGTGCCAGAAGCAATCAAATTGGTACCAAAAAGCTTTGAGGGTAATCCGAGGGAACTGCGAGAATTTATAGAAAGTGTAGAAGCCGCATACGAAGTCGTTCATCCTAGTAAACACGGTTTATTTTTAAAATTTATTGAAGCAAAAATATGCGGAGATGCGAAAGCAAAATTAATGATTAAAAGAAGATCATCGTGGGAAGACGTACGTGACATTTTAGAGGAACATTACGCGACAAGAAGGACATTAGACTTTCATGCAAGTAAACTATTTAATAGTAGGCAAAATTTTAATGAAACTATAATTCAGTGGGGTTCGCGCATTGATGATTTATCCGCTGAATTATACAGGGAAACGCGACGTAAACTAGAGCAGATAGAACCATCCTACGTGGAAGGAGGAATTGCTATCATGCAAGAAATAGTTAAAATATGTTTCGTTCAAGTATTAGTTGATGATCGTATAAAAACAATGGTAAAAACAAAAGGAGAAGATCAGTCTATCTCTCAGTTAATTGAAATTGCATTAGAGGAGGAAAGTTCTATTTTGTCGCAACGACACAAATTCAGATCCAAAATCAGGTAAATTTTAAAACAATTACCACGTTATGATCAGCGTAACAATTCAAAGAAACATTCGATTGTAAGAAAAGAAGTTAATTCGGCAAGTATAACATGTTTCCGATGTCAGAAAATAGGACATAAGGCGCGAGAATGTACGGGTATACCAGTACCGACGTGTGCGAAGTGCAATAAGAAAGGGCACGAGGCTAGAAATTGCAGAACGCAGGGAAACGGACAGCAGGGCTGTCTGAGCAACCGGAGATAAGTCCTAGGCAAGCAGATTGCGGTTCGCAAAAAGGTTGCGAAGCACAAGCAGGTGGCGATTCACAAAAAGGTTGTGAAGTACAAGCAGGTTGCGATTCGCAAGCAGGTTGCGATTCAGAAAGGGGTTGCGAAGCACAAGCAGGGTGCTGCCCACAAGTACGAGCAGATGGCGGTGCGCAAAGGGATTGCGACGCGAAAAATTGTATTTTAGGAAGTGAGTGGAATAAGGAAAGAGGGAACGGCAAACAATTAGGTTGTAGCCGAAAAGTCACTAAAGAGATCGCGACTCGAAGTGACGCGGAGTCAGGTGAATCTCCGGACGAGAATATGGCAAGGGTCTGTAGTTCTCGAGGTTTAAACGTAAATGAGTTACAAAGAGGTTGCAGAAATTTAGATCGACATTACGAGCTAAATGAATACGAAATATACGTATTGTGTAAACAATTGAAGGGTGAAATGGGTGTAGCATTGATAGATACTGGGTCCCAGGTATCGTTGGTAAAGTTAGAAGCAATAAGAAATAAAAGAGAAATAAAGCATGCAAATGAACAAATAATAATAAAAGGAATTACAGGGAATAATTTAAAAGTAATTGGTAAAATACTACTTGTCTTGGAGAACGCATCAGAACCTCGTAAACACGAATTTTATGTGGTAAACAGTTTGCCACACGAACTCGATATGATATTAGGGCAAGATGGTCTCAGTACGTATGGAATATCATTAAACACCCCTTTTGATATAAGAGTACCCGCTGCAAGTGAAACGATAGTATCGTTACCAACCACAGAAGTAGGTGATAGATTAATTGAAAATCAAACATTAAAAGAAGGTGTTTATATAGCGTGTGGACTAGTGAAATGTAAAGACAATAGGTTTCAGTGCTTATGCGTAAATGTTACAAATGAAGAGCAGGTAATTAATGTGAAACCTGTATTAAGAAAAGTACCGTCGAAAAGAGAATGGATTAGTCACTCGAAAGATCCTGAGAGAATTCGTAAATTAGATGAGAAATTAAGATTTTCGCACATTAAAGAGGGTACTAGAGAAATTCGGGCAATTTGTCATCAATTCCAGGATATCTTTAAATTAGAAGGAGACAAATTAACGAGTGCTAGAGGAGTCGAACACACGATTCCTACACCAGGAATCCCGAGAGGCAAAGCGATTACTCTAAAAAAATTACAGATTACCGGAAAAACATAAAGTTGAAGTAGAAAAACAAATTCAGTCTATGCTCGAACAAGATATAATTACACCAAGTCAGAGTCCTTGGAATTTTCCTTTAGTAATCGTTCCGAAGAAAATAGACGCATCAGGCCAAAGAAAATGGAGAATCTGTGTAGATTTTAGAAAGTTAAATGACGCCTCTATAGGAGACAGTTTTCCAATTCCAAATATTCAAGAAATATTGGACAAATTAGGTAGGGCTAGATATTTTTCAGCTCTCGATTGCGCGAGTGGATATTGGCAAGTGCCAATAGCGGAAGAAGATCAAGGTAAAACTGCGTTTAGCACTAACACCGGACATTATGAATTTAAGCGTATGCCGTTTGGTTTGAAATCCGCTCCCAGTACCTTCCAGAGGCTTATGAATAACGTATTATCAGGAACGTTAGGTAGTCGTTGTTTGGTTTATTTAGATGATATAATAATATTCGGAGAAACTTTGGAAGAACACAATCAGAAGCTGATTGAAGTTTTTCAAAATTTAAGGGAATGTAATTTGAAAATAGAACCAGATAAATGTGAATTTATTAAATCAGAATTACAGTATTTAGGACACCTGGTAACGCCAGATGGTGTAAAACCAGATCCAGAAAAGATTCGAGCCGTTAGAGATTTTCCAATACCAAAAGATATCAAAGACATAAAATCATTTCTCGGTTTGGCAGGTTATTATCGTAGATTCATTGACAAGTTTAGTACAATTGCTATACCTTTGACAAAGTTATTAAAGAAAGATAGTGAATGGAAATGGGAACAAGAGGAGCAGAGTAGTTTTGACTCTTTAAAGAAAGAATTAACACAAGCGCCAGTACTTCAGTATCCTGATTTTCAACAACCATTTATTCTAACAACGGACGTGAGTAATTATGCTATAGGAGCAATACTTAGTCAAGGAAAGATAGGAAAAGATAAGCCGCTTGCTTATGCATCTCGAACTTTTAACAAAGCAGTGTTAAATTATTCTATTACAGAAAAAGAACTCGCAGCTATCGTATGGGCTTGTAAACATTTCCGTCCATACTTATTAGGAACAAAATTCACAATCGTGACAGATCATAAGGCTTTAACGTGGATTTTGAATGTAACAAATCCAGTATCTCGATTAATGAGATGGAGATTATTGTTAGAGGAATACGATTATGAAGTGATACATAAAGCAGGAAAAATGAATGTCAATGCAGATGCGTTAAGTAGATATCCAGTAGTCTCTTGACAGGTTAGTGTAGAGAATAGGCAAAGAATTATTAAAGAAATGCATGAATGTCTCATTGGAGGTCATCAAGGAATGAAAAGAACTCTAGAGAGAATTAAATTATATACTTCATGGCCGAATATGTCAAATGACGTAGAGAAATTTATTAAAGCTTATAAGACATGCCAATTAAATAAAGTAACTCAGTTACCAGTGAAACAACCACTTATTGTGACTGATATTAAAGAGGCACCTTGGGAAAAGATTTACTTAGACATTGTAGGTCCTTTACCGTTGACAATTAAAGGGAATAAATATATTTTAACATGTCAGGACAATTTGAGTAAATACTTAATCGCGGTCCCGCTTTCTGATTCAACCGCACAGGAAACAGCAAAAGCATTTAATAATTTTATCGTTTGTATTTTCGGTATACCAAATGAGATAGTAACCAATCAAGGTTCTAATTTTATGAGTGGCTTATTCCAAAATTTAAGTAAATTACTTAAAATAAAGAAAATTAATACTAGTGCATATCATCCAGAAAGTAATGGTGCGCTCGAAAGAACGCACAGAACGTTAGTGGAATATTTAAGATGTTTTTGTAAACAGCCACATAACGACTGGGATGATTGGTTACCATTTGCGAGTTTTACGTATAATACAACAGTCCACACGAGTACAAAGTATACCCCGTATGAAGTATTGTTTGGAAGGAAAGCAAATTTACCGGGTAAATTGCAAGCGAATACAACTCCGTTGTATACATACGATGATATTGTTCAGGAAATAAGATTTAAATTCCAAGTTTGTCATGAAAGGGTTAGAGAAAATTTGAGAATACAGAAAGAAAAGCAGAAAGAATATTATGATGAAAAAAGGAGTAGAAAGAGGGAATTTAAAATCAGAGACCAGGTCTTAGTAAAAGTAGAGCAAAGAAATAAATTAGAACCGCTATGGAAAGGTCCATATGAAATACAAGAGGTTTTAAATGCGGGATCTGATGTTGTTCTACAAGAAGTAGGAAAACGTAAAAGACTTAGAGTTCATGTAAATAGGTTGAAACCATACTTTGTTTCAGAGGAAAATTCGCAAGATGATCGCGATTTGGATACTTAAGCTGTTGTTAATTGCACTACAACACCAGACTGCGGTGGAAAGTCAAAATTCTCCAATATCGTCGTCAGCAGGAGTATATTTCGACGAAATAGGTACACTGTTGTTGTCACCCACTCAATGTAAGTTTGTAAATTACATAGATTTAAACCCTATTAAAGAATTATGGAAACAAACTAAAAGTCATCAGGCTCAAGTATTAACTGTATGTCAAAAACATTCAAATGAATCATGGTATCATTTAACGGATTGTACAGCATTCGCAACTTATTCTCGATCAAAGATTCGTTATGTAGATTCTTTAAAAGATATAATTGCGGGTTATTTAAATGAAAATACTTATGGTCGGCAGAAGCGAGGTGTTTTGAATTTTATTGGAGAGGTTAGCAAAATTTTGTTTGGCACAGCAACAGAATCTGAAATTAAAAGTTATCAAAAGCATATTGATACAATTCAGAAAGAACAAAGAGATTTTTTAAAAATTTCGGGAGAACAGATGACAGTAATCAAATCAGCGATTCTCACATTTAATTCTACAATGTATAAAATAGATAAGAATGAGAAAATGTTAGCTGATAAATTTAAGAACTTTGCAGAGAAAGCATCCATGGCAATTAACAAATTAGAGGAATCAACCACTGTAATATCAATGATGAATGAACAATTGAAACAAGTAGAGAGAGGAATTGAGGAAAGTCGGTATACGTTTGATATTTTAGTAGATGCATTTGTTCATGCTCAAGATGGTGTGTTACAACCTCAACTGGTCACACCAAATAAAATAAAAAGTTATATGGATCAAGGTAAACCAAAGGAGGACCTGGACTATCCTCCTTTTCCTATTAGTGAACTAAGTAAATTAATAATTCCTATCATCTATTCTTTTCAGAACTATTTTGTATATGTAATCCAAATACCTCTTATTTCAAACACTCAATATCAATTGTATAAAGTATTACCTTTTCCAGCAAGAGTGAAAGACGATACATTTATGTATCTTAATTTTAATAGAGAGTATATATTTAAGGACACTATGCATAACAAATATGGAAAGATGTCTTCCAATGAATTAAGTAATTGTTTTAATCCTAATGAAATTAATTTTGTTTGTAAAGAGAAAGTACCAGTATATACATATGTTCCAGATGTAGATTGTGAAGCTACGCTTGTACATGTATCTAATAACAGAGTTCCAGATGTGTGTGACAAAAGAATTGTTAAATTAACAAGAACACACTGGATCTCGCTATATCTGAGTAATGAGTGTTTATACGTTGCACCGAGCCCCGAAAGATTTGCAATTTTGTGTCCTCTTCAAGGAACACGAAATATTGTCTTAGAAAACCAAGGTAAACTACACCTCCCAAAAGGTTGCAAAGGTTATTCTGCTTCCGCGACCTTATATGCTAGTAGTCAAATAGAAGTCAATCGAACTGAGCTGGACGTATTACCTGTAATGTCTCCAAATTTTGATTGTTGTTTTGATGAGGAGACGAAGGAGAAATTAACTAATTTAGATCTGGATACTCCTCTGCAGAATATTCTAACTTCTGCAGATGATTTAAAAATAGCGAGCTACAAGGTATCAGAAATAGAAGGGCTGATTAAAGATCAAGAAGAAAGTATTCTTCCTTCTGTCTGGTATCAAGGCGCAACATGGTTAGGATCACTAATTGTATTTGTTTTGTTCATAATAATTACTTGCTGTAGTTGTTGCTGTTGCAAATGTTGCAGAGAATGTGGTTTTTGGTTGTGGGACAAATGGAGTCCCAGGGACTGTTGGGCACAGGCACGAGAGATGCTTGGTAATAAATACCTATCAACCTGTAGTATCCTACCAAAAGGATCTCGACAAAGTATCTCCTGTCCTATCAACACGTTCCCTCCCAATAACCCGTGAGCCAACATTTGCAGACGTAGAGGCAACAGCAGATGGACAGCATACGCCATCCAGTATATATCCAGATCCCACGCCCAAGAGGCTCAGACGGTCCACTCGATATGTTCGTTGAATAAAAGTAAACCACATGGTGGTTCACTTTTGAAAAGGGGGAAGGTGTAATGATTGTAACTGTAATGATTGTAACTGTAATGATTGTAACCGTAATGATTGTAATTGTAATTATTATAATCATACTTCATAAAATTCTATAGGAGCTTTGATCATAACGCATTCAACTGGGAAATATCCATTAACTGGGAAGTATCCATAAATATGAATGTTTAGGCACGTGGGTTCTTGCGACATGAGACCACCAGCTGTCAGCTATAAGCGTCAGTAGTAAAAGTGACGGACGATGTGACAGAAGCAGAGGCTCGAGCACAGAGAGGCGATTCAACGCCTTCTGGCCACGTCATGTTTGGGGAAGGGAGGCCACGTGCAACCCAAGTGGAAGCGTATGATTACACAAAGCTCTGAGTACTATAAAATACGCCCACGGGCCCCGCCCGGGGGGACTCTCCGAGCTACCGTTCACTTGGACGGAGGTCTCCACGTAAATTAGATGTAACTTCATTTCTGTGTAACTTCATTTCTGTGCAAGTAAAGGACTCTTGTTTCGACATTTGCTAAAACATATTCTGTCTTTCATTTTCACTTGTGCTGATCCACCATCCTGCAGTCTTCTGAAGGGACTTAGCTCCCAAGGACCCATAAAATCTAAATAATTTGTAATGTAATACGCGTTTGCTGCTTTAACTGCGACGCCCTGCCTGCCTATATCATTGTGGGTGCAAGCGGGGCCTAGCAAGCAAGCAGCAACTTACCAAAGCAGCATTACATGAGTAATAGATTTGCAAATCTAAAAACAGAAGACTAATTTAATTTATAGATCATGTGTTTAGCCTGTCGTCCTGGGAAATAATTCGATTGTAAATATTACTTATGTGACTTAAACAATCCAAATATAACATTTTTTTCAAATGCCTAACTTCATTTGATCCTTAACTTTGTGTGCCCTCCCTGTTGCCTAATCCCATAGCCGCCACTGATGCAATGCCAAAACGGAACCTCAGTACCGGGCACGTGCTCACAAACGGTAGCAAATGGAAGGCAGCGGCTGACGTGGCCAGCTTCCAACAGTCACCCGGAAAGACGAATGCCGTACAACACGTACCGATGTAGAATACAAGGCTAATGCACTCGTAAGTGCATAAATGCCCTGCTGAAGCACGGACTTCATAAAGGCTACCCCTGGAGAACAAGGTAAAAAG
Organism: Gryllus longicercus; assembly: GCA_038098605.1. Lineage (NCBI taxonomy): Eukaryota > Metazoa > Arthropoda > Insecta > Orthoptera > Gryllidae > Gryllus > Gryllus longicercus. The sequence goes on from JAZDUA010000535.1 coordinate 62,425, forward strand.
TTCCCCTGCACCAAATGACTTTTGAGTAGTTAGATTATAACTCTAACATAAAAATATTATTTTTGAAAGCGTTCTTAGCCCCCCTCCCACCACCCACACCTCTCCATAGCAAAAAAGTGTTGTTTGTTTTAATTTGATGACGTAATGTACACGACCTTAATGAAAATACTAATTATGGACAAATTTAATTTGAAAGAAAAACCTCTATATTTATTTTGTATTTGTATGAAGACACCGAAAATAATAATACTTTTGAAATTTTCAAAAATTCAGATTTAACCGTGAAAATCGGAACTATGCCACTTTTACAAGTGCATGCTACTCTAGGCTCACAAAAATTTAAATTTAAAGAAAAATATTGGAACCATTTTTGAGAAAATTTTGAAAGTGTCCGGAGGGCTTAATGAAAGGTACCCCGAAATTTTAAAGAATGTTTTACAAAATCTCAAAGCTTCGATTCGTGACAGATGGACAGGTGTTTCTTTAATTTGGAAAAAAAATCCTACGCATGGTTTAGGCGCTAGTAGTGTTTACTTACAGACGGACGTTTTGCCGTCAATTGATTTTTCTGTATCAAGGACCCGCAAAACAGGACTTCTAGCTACACCACGTGTTAGAGGATTTTTTTTCTTGATTTAACTGTGGATATATCTACTTTTTTCGTTATCAGGGCCCTGCTCTGTTTTTTTTTTTTTTTTTTTTTTCGCGCAGCGCTTCACAACTTTCACGATGCTACGTTTATTACTCCGTATATACATATGTATACGGGAAAGTAATTGGCGAGAGGCTACGCTACTATTTTGTAGACAATGAGGGTGTGCAGGGAAGCGGATTTGAATGTAATTTGAAAAGAAAACAAAATCAGCTAAATCATTTTATTTGGACATATACATACACATGTAAATGTATGAAATCTTACAAAAGCAAACATGACTCATATTTTAATTGTTATTGACTGATACCAAAAGTATCAACACATGTTTGCATTCGGTGTTAGGCCTTAGACCTTGGAGGGTTTTGGAGGCATTGCATCTGCAAAAGAAATATGAGAAATAAAAATACATTCAAAGCGAAAAACTGAATGTAATGCACTATAAGTCTGTCTAAATTTTGAAAACGAAACGTATTACATTTAATTTTCAACTTTTATGGAAAGTCTATTATAGGTGGGGGGTGCTGGTTTCTTATTCAAGTACTTTATTTACTTTATAAGAATATAAGGAAAAAGTTATTTTCCACTTTCCAGTAAGAAGGGTATTGTATCATATTATTATAATTATAACGTAGTATAATAATAAACAATTATAAGGATAAATAATAATAATAATAATAATAATAATAATAATAATAATAATAATAATAATAATAATAATAGTCAGGGTATAAATATCAACAAGACGTTTCAGAGATTATTTCTTCCTGAAAAGTAGTATTAAGGATAATTGAAGTAGTTAAAAACTTTGTGGTACTAAAACAGCACGTACTTTCTCGCCATTAGTAATGGTCATGTAATACTAATTATACTACAATTTCTCTCCGAATTATTTTTTATAAAAATCTTTTGAAATCGTAGAACAATTGGTGCGAAAAATAAACAGTATGCGAGGAAGTAAAATAATACAGTATCTAAGAAAGTAAAGAATATAATATTGTAATATTGCACAAATATATAAAAATATTCGTATTTATTACCGCACACGAAAAACAGCCATCATTATTGCCTTCTGCTCTCTGAGCGACGTTACAACAATGGGTAAAACCAACAATGACCGCTCATCAATTCGTTTTTAATTTTAACACAATTAAAGGTCGCAATTTAAAATGAAATAACAAAAAAATAATATAAATATAATAATAATAATAATAATAATAATAATAATAATAATAATAATAATAATAATAATAATAATAATACAATGAAATATGAAAGAATTTACAAATTCTTACTTACATACCATCCAACTGCGTATTGGAAGCAGACGACTGAAGGCTAGCAAGCTTTATTTTATATTTGTTTCAAATAGGTTTTAAATAATTTCTAAAAGATTAATTTGCAAACGTATAACAAATATCCAATGTAAGGAACAAGCAAAGGAAAATGGAGTTATGTACACATTCTAACTTACATGGCATCTAACTGTCTCAAAACACCTCTACAATTACGATCACGAAGTGAAGGATTTTCAGAGCGGGCGAATAACTTTGACGCCCCATTAATCCAAATCCAAAAGTACTCATATTTTCCAAAAATTCAATATAACCTTATTTGAATTTTGTTTGATGAACACACTTCATTAACAAAAAAATTGTATCTTCATAATTGTAATTGTAGGAAGACGCCGAAAAAAGTTTGAATTTTTTTAATTGTCGAAAAATCAGGGTATTCAACCAACATGAGACCTGCACCATTCTTTTAAACGTCCTTCAGACTATATAACAAAAAAATTTAATCAAAATCGATGGCGTAATTTTTCTGAAAATTGTTAAAATGTTCCAGGGGCTTCATGTCAATTATCTCCAGAATTAAAATTTCGGTTTCAAATTTAAAGGACCGCGACATCGGCCAGATCGATTGGGGAATATCAATTTTGGAAACAATGGGCCGATTAATCGTATGCGTTGTTCACAGACGGACAGACAGACAGACGTTTTGCCGTCAATCAAATTTTCGGTAGCAAAGACCCATAAAACATGGATTCTGGCTACATCGCGTGTTAGAGGATTTTTTCTAAATTTAGTAACTGGTTTTATCCACTTTTTCGTTAATAGAGCTCTGCAATACGAGTTTTTCTGCTGAAAATCGCCTTTTTCGCGCAGCATTACATAATTTTCTCTTCTTAAGAAATTCCTTCTTAAGCTCGAGAGAATAAAAATTTGCATTTAGAAAGTGTATGTTCGGATGTGGTTAAGAGCGAACGCCATCTTGTATATCATATCTTGTACATATTTTTATTTAATGTCTACATTGTAAAACATTATTTCAGTATCCTTATCTTCTAAATCATGAATTCCATAAACGTTCCGTTGGAACGTTAAAATTGTTCAATATCTTTTCAAAATACCTGCGTTAACATCAAGTGTATCGGCGGTCTTCTCATTACAAATAATGCATAAACAAGCCATATTCAACCTAAGAACTGCGAGAATAATAGCACACACGAAAGCTAATAAAACCGACATTTTCGGATCTTTGTAACGTTATGTTTCGTGGACGCAGAAGCCAACACTGACACTGTCTTGCCCTTGGCCTAAATGGTCTTTTCTTGAATTACTTTATTACGTACCTATTTTCAGATGATTTTTATCGCGTTGGCGTGAGTAAGTGCTGTAATCGAATTATAAGTTTGTATTGTTTAAATTTAATGCCATTAGTATTACTAATAAATGACGTTACTATCTTTAGAAAACAAAACAATTTTATTTCCCTTTCTTTGTCTGTGAATCAATTTTTGCGTTGATGCATTGATATAATATTTTTTTCTTGATTACGATTCTCTGACAGCTTCATAAAGCGTTTAAAGGTACTAAAATTGCGAATAAGGTATTATGATGGAAGAGGGAATGAGAAAATAAATGAATGTCCAATTATTTTTTTGTGTGCCATTTAAGACGTGTTTTCACAGTGGAATTGTTGATGAAATAGCAATTAGTGAAACAAGTAGTAAAGTAGTGTCAATGATGTTGCGCAATGAGAATTTTTAGGCGCAATTCATGTACCAAAATTTCATTAAGAGTAAAGTGACCGTTTTTACCAGCTAAACTAAGTTTAATTTGACTTAGAAATTCCAGTCTTATTCACCGAAGTCCTCATGAGCGAGTGCATGTTTTGATGACCAAACATCATCAAAATTATTCAAAGAAAAGTTACTGAGCTTATTTCTCTAATGAAACTATGACTAGTGTTAGTGCTAGTAATATGTGATTTCGTTATGAAATTAGGTCGTAGAAATTAGGTAGGTTGGGGGAACTCCCAACCCACGGTATCCATTTAGTCACTAGTTCTCATTACAAGGCCAAGCATTGTAGTCACGCTTACCATCCCAGTGTCGACACTAAGTGTTTTTGTGGGTCTGATTACGGTTATCATTACTTTACGACAAAGCAAACTTTGCTATTTTAATAGTAAAATATGCAATTAGTTTACAATGTTAAGCTTTATTGCAAGAGTACATGTTTTGAAAACGAGCGACGTTAAGAGCGAGTTTTCATATTTGTACGAATGCACTAAAACAACATTAAAAACGATTTGCACACGCATAAATTTATAAAAAACTTAAACTTAATTTTGTGAAGCAACTTTCTTTTGTCGCCTCAGGTATTTGACATCTGTGCGAGAAAACTGGCCGGCCGTTCCGTTTACCTCTACCATTCCACGAAGCTCTCGCTGTTATTGACTGAATGTAATGTGGCGTCATACGGGTGCAATCGAACACAGACGAGAGTGGTTTGTAAAACAGTAGGTTTATTAACAATCTAGACCGTATTCTCAATTTAACAACTACCCTGCTCACAATAAACTAAATAAATAGACCCACTACAAGGAGAGATAATTTAAGAACGGCTACCACACCGCAACATACGACCGATGTTCCCTGTATGAAGCCGCTCTACTTTCAGACCATCTACGCGTCTCGCAAGTCACGACAATGAATTGCCGGTCCCTCGCGCTAGTGCACCTACACGCACAGACACGCGCATCACCTGTCGCCGACGCCGCTAGCACAAGAAGACTGGGGCATTGTTCTCCTGGCCTTTACATAGGCCCTTTGGCTGTACCCGCCGCCCCCATTGCCTCCTCCCCAAAGCCGCTCTGGGCCAGCTACGTCCACGAAAAGTCCCAGTGCGTCATCACTCCGCCCTTTGTGTAACATCCGGCGGTTTGAGCGTGGCACGACGCTACAGTATGATGATGCAATCATTCGTGCTGTAAAATGCTAATACGTCATCCGACATACGTGCCCTAGAATGCTTTTTTATAAACAATTTCTTGCAACCGAAAAAGTCGTGTATAATGCCGGTAAACAAAAAATATTTATAAGCCGGGGTCGGATTCTGTTGACGGCAAAAGTCTTTGAAAATGACTTAAAAATAATAGGAAAATGATCTACAAAATAATTTAAAAATAAGGGGAAAATGACTTAATTTGTTTTAAAACACTACAAAATTTGTATGAAAATGTTTTTTCAGTGATTTTTTTATTTATTCATTGAATTTTTATTTATTCAAGAACATTTCAATTTTAAATAAAATTTATTTATATAAAATAATATTTAATATAGTCTTTATTTTAGGAGGAAAAGTAATTCTTCGCTTTGATCTCCAATGACAATTTTGAGAGATCGAGGAAGTTATCGAATATCCGTGTAATTTTGAGAGTTCGAAAACAGAGTGCACTGCAATAGTGGATTTCGTCATGAACTGATGACACAATTAAAACTTTAATTTAGTGTGTCGTGTGTCAGTGTCCTGAAACAGTCACTGACAAACTACACGAACAGGAAACAACGTGCGTAAACATGACAAAAAGGACGCAAGGCCCCAAAAAAATTCCCTAATAATTGGAAAATGCCAAAAAATGACACAATAACTATACATTTCTATGTAACATTCGTGTACACGTTAGCGACGTATAGAATGCACCAATGAAAAGATGACGTGTCGTCAGTATCCGATCTTGCCATACAGCGATGGACTACAGCCACTTAACGACAAAAACATGCACTACACTTACGTCACTAATGATCCTGGTAGTTGACGCGCCCGGAATCACTAAAACAAACAATCAATCAAACAATCATCTGAATCCGAGCCCTGTTTATAATGTTCTGAATTGGAAAGCGTAAGGCCTGAAAAAGCGCCACGCCAATGACAAGTGCTAGATGTGTTTCTATCAACGAGTTAGAATAATTCTAACTCAACCACTTTGCGCCTCCATCTTTGCAAGAAATCGAAGCCATGATTTTTACAGTCAAAGCAACGCCCTCTGGAGGAACAGAGTATTCTAAGATTCTGTTTGACGCTGGTTAAGGCCGGGTGGGTGGGGGCCGCGCGTAATGTAAGTCCTCTAACTCTGTCTTTCACGACCAATCACTAAATCACAATATATAAGGAGATCGAATTAAGAAATTTTAAAAACACGCTTTTGCTTCCTGCATCGGTTATTGTCATAAGAATGGCAGCTGTTGAAATTTTATTGTAGATAGCATCACGCCTGAAAGAGAATGGTATTGCAATAAGAAGCAAACAAACAGATCACAAACAAGGCGGCAAACTTTAAAAATGATATATTTGTGATTTGATGTCTTCTATTTTTAGTGACTGAAGATGTTGGTGTTGTTGTTATTATTATTATTATTATTATTATTATTATTATTATTATTATTATTATTATTATTATTATTACTATTACTATTCTAACCACTGATTATTTACAGATATTGATATATATGATTTAATTACAGATTATCGAAAAGTCAACAATATAGAAATAAGATCTGATACAAACAACACGTCGATTCAGTACAACAGTTCTACAAGCGACTATCAAGCACCTCTCATGATTGGACTGCATAAAACATGGCGGCACCTGGTTCGTGAAGCGTCCATCAGCAGCGGAGAAACCATAGGGTCAGCTTCTGTATGAAGTATATTGTTGTTGGTCACTACCGGCCCGTCATACCGGCCCTGCGGACCATGGTGGAAATACATGGGCGAGTTCCTCGGGCGCACCGATTTGTGCTCGTTCTGCGTAACACCAGTTTGCGTCACGTGACACGAAACATGTGATGCAGCCCGGGCTCTTCGTGTGAAAATCCAGGCCAGACGCTGGCCGCCATGTTGCATGGTAAGCGAGACGTGTTGTGAAACATTTTGTAAGTGCTTCAAAGTGGCAATTTTGAACGATAACCAACTAAAAGTAATACGATGAAGGAGTACAAGATGCAGTATTTAAAATAAATGCTTAATAAATCTGTTTCAATGTCGTGTAAGGTGATAATTTTGGTATCTGCCTGCATTTAAAATTCTCGCTAGTATTGTGACGCAAACTGGTTTCTGAATCTTATTGGCTAAAGTCGAATACGATGCCCAAGAGCTCACCCCCCCCCCCGCTGCTGCGGACAGTTGGGAAGAGAAATCGACCTTGATGTTTTTATAACATCGATATTTATAAAAAACGATATATTTAATATCGATGAATTGAAGACAATTTTATAACAATGTTTTGAGCTCAATGTTTTTCTTCTTCTTCTTCTTGCAAGTATTTTACAGCTCTTGCAGCCGTCTCTCGCATCCCAATCTCCTTACCACTCTATCGTTCCAGTCATTATCTTCTAGACCTCTTCTTTGCATATCGTTGAAATCTGATTTCCCCATTCCTCTCTGGGTCTACCTCTTTTTCTTCTATCTACAGAAAACCACTCGCATACCTTTCTGGGCCATCTCCCACAACAATTTCCACGGAAGTCGATCGCATCAACTTCCACGTCATTAGCGACCACTATTGTGTGTAACGGTATGGTAACTGTGAGCATGCCACGATTTGATGATGATAGGGGGTGAAAGGACGAGCACAATACATCCATGCCTGAAGCGGGACTCGAACCCGCGATCTTTCGGTCCGAGATCACTACGGCATTACTGCCTTAGCGATACGGCCATACGGACCGTCTACATTTTACTTTATGCAATTACTTTTATTTGCATGCCATTAAATTGAAATATCAATTTCTTTGATCTACCAAGGCCTTTTATGTGTTTATTTCATCTTCTCTTTGCAAAAACTTATTAAATGAATTTAGTAAGACGCTTACGATTCATGAAGACGTTGAAGCTGCGACGACGTTGAAGTGAAGTTTCCCACAAAGGATCTTGAATGCCACAGGGAAACTTCTGTTCTTGTGTCTTGATGTCAACATTGCAGTTAGTGTCCGTTAATCCGAACATCGACTTACCGAAATAGTAAAACAAAAGAGTTCCGTACAGAAACGTTTCAATACATAAACAGCTAGAAATGTAAAATATTTTTAAATTTACTCAAGCTTTGAGCAAAAGGTTCAATGATTGTCGCGCATACCTCAGAAACATTGCGACCTAGACGCATAAAATAGGGTTTTGAGTATCGGAGGGACCCGACCTTTGTTGGGATAGGTGATTCGTTCGGAAAACAATTTTTTTGGGGGACATGTGAAGACAGGAGTGGAAATTATGAAGGGCAGGAGGGGAAATGAAGGGGGAAAGACGGATACATGTGTGGGAGGGGGCAATCATGTTTCTTAATTAATATTCCTCAAAATATGACTCTTTTGAACTTTCTATTACAGTTTGGAGATTTAGTTCTTTTGAGTATACCCACTCCGTAGTGGTCAGAAAAGCACAGAAACTCAAATATTTTGTTAAGTTAAACTTAAAGAAAAATATATAAATAAAACATACATATATAAATCAAAGGGACTGATTTATTTTCTGTGCAACTTAATATCAACTCTTAGCAATATTACGATAGTTACACATGCATAGTTTTGGGTCTATGACGCTGTAGCGCATTGTTCAAGGCTGCCCTTTGGAAGTTGGTTTCTACTATAAAGTAATTCTTCTTCTTCTTCGACGGTTTCTACCCCTTAGAGTTTGCCGTTTTTGATTTCCATAATTCTCGGTCCTCCCATTGACCCTCTTAAAATCCTTTCTCCTCCATTACTTCATGTATATATGTCTTCCAGGTTAAACCAGGTCTACCTCTTCTACGTCTTCTTTAAGGTATCCAATTTACAATTTGTTTTGGCCATCTCTCATTTCGCATCCTCTGGACATGTCCATACCATTGAAGAGCTTTATTTTCTAGTCTTCTGGTTATAGTTGTTTGAACCCTAGCTCTTTCCCACACCACTTCGTTTCTTATTTTTTTATTTTTATAAAGTAATTTTCAGTCTAAATACAATTATTAACAAAGTGCGGAGTGTTTGCTTCAGTTAGTTGTTGTTGTTATTATCGCATCGGCAATTTCTGGCCACGCTACACGCTCTCTCCGGAGACTAGTCAGATTCCATCCCGAAGAGAGATTATCGTTTGTAATTATTGGGATCAACTGTTAAGCCATGAATTAATGAATTATGAGGTGATAGGATGATGATGACAGGTGATTATCGTATTTTTGAACCGTCTCAGCATTCGCTTGTATTACCGAGGAAAACCACGAAAACCCTGGTCGGGGTGTCCTGCCCGGGAATCGAACCCGTTCCTCCTGTCAATGCGCTAAGCAGTGAGCCACTCCGTTCGGTTTTATTATTATTATTATTATTATTATTATTATTATTATTATTATTATTATTATTATTATTATTATTTCGTTAATCGGCCGACTAGGACCACGCAAGCAAGCATCCTGCATTTACCGTGGCTCAGTTTTTATTTATTATCACGGTGGCAGGTGCTTGCGACAATTTTTGGGGGGGACCAGCATTTTTAGCTGGATCCGATTTTTATCCCCCACGGTTGTTAGCCCGGGGGTATGGAAGATGAGAGATGATAGGAATGGATTAGGAGGCGATAGGTGATCGTGGACTTATGGAACCATCCCAGCATTCGCCTTTATGACCGAGGGAAACCACGAAAATCCCGGTCAGGATGGCCGGCCCGGGAATCGAACCCGGACCTCCCGATTACGAAGTCAGTGCGCTACGCACTGAGCCACTTCGCTCGGTTATTGTTATTATTATTATTATTATTATTATTATTATCATTATTATTATAGGCGTATAAGCCATTACTGACCACGCTCCACGATTAACGTGTGTAATTCTACCAGCTTTTCAGCTGTATCTCTCATTACGACAATGTTGTTACGCCTTGAAGTGTGAATTTTAAGATGAAAGGATGATAATGAGGGGTGAAGAGACAATCACAAATACGACCATGTCTACGCAGAACTCGAACTCCAAAAAGCGCTCAGATAACTCCAAATACCGCAACCGCCATACGTGGCCACGACAATGCGGAGGGTAAACAAACATACATCTTCTCAGATCAAGACAAGGCAGAAATCTTTAGCGACATGCTTGAAGACAGGTTTGTTTACAATACTACACAGGCGGTAGATGTGGAGGAAACGGTCGACAGCGCCAACACACAAAGCGCCGGGACATGACCGGAAAGGTCCTCATATACTTAAGGAGGCCCTACCGGTCATAAACACGGAGCTTACGCGAATCTACAACAGCTGCATCACACAGCGGTACTTTCCGGAAAATTGGAAATTCGCAAGTATCTCCATTCTACCAAAACCCGGTAAGGATCTCACGATCGCTGCGAGTCACAGGCTAATCAGTATCCTTCCTGTTATGGGAAAGGTAAGCGAGAGGCTTCTACTCGCGCGAATTCTGCCAACTGCTCTCTCGCGGAACCTCATCCGAGATGAACAGTTCAGACCGGGCCATTTCGCTTCTCCAAGCACTTTGCATGGTTCAACATGTTTCTGCTGATCTGGTACTTTACATAGGATGTGCCTGTCATATATCTCGACATGGTGCAAGCCTTTGACAAAGTGCCACTCAGTACATTCATCACAAAACTTCGGCGCTGCCTTTCACAAGACAACCGAAATGGTTAAGTCGTTCCTCACAAACCGCGCATTCGTAGTCAATGTAGGCAAAGCGAAGGATTGCGGCCGGAGTTCGTCTGGACTCGGTTCTCTCTCCGCTACTCCGCTACTGTATGTCAATGACATTCCACATATACCACAAATACGGCTTTTCCTTTACGCTGATGGCATACCTACATCCCTTACGCTGATGGCTCTTAACAAGAAGACCACAGATTGATACCTAGACCACAAATTGAAAATACTTCAAAAACAGATGAACCTGACGCTGAAGTGGGCGAAACAAAACCACTTGACTTTTTCAGTGGAAACATCGCAGGCAATCTGTTATACCCGCCGCAAACACAAATACATTAAACGTTGTTCACCACCAAAACAAATTACACTTGGCACAAAAACTGGCACGGGTGTCTAAGGCAACTTACTTAGGCGCCACATTTGATCGAAGGATGCACTGGTATTTACATGTCAAGCGAATTCGATCAAAATTACAGCGAAGAGGTTGACTCTTACAACCTCCTTTGAGGGAACCTACACTCCCCTTGGAACTTCACATGGCACTCTATAAAACGTATTGCCGGTCTGTGGCCACCTAAGCTGCGGCAACGCGGAGAACCACAGCACAGACGTACGAGGAAACACTTGAGCTAGTGCAGAGCAAAGTTATACGGCTCATTGCTGGCCGTCCGTTTCGGAAACGGTTGAAAGTACTGAGGAAGGAACTTGATATCGAGTCCTTCACTCAATGCTTGAGACGGTTTTCGTTTAGCCTTTCACACCAACGAAGCTCCGGCAACGCTTAAACAATTAGCTCTACATGTCCTCGCTATAGGACAAAGAACTCCCCTCTGATATTCTGAAGGCGTAGTGCAAAACAAAAGCCGATTTGGTTATTGACTAAGGTCCGTCGCGAACCCACACTAGCCACTTACACATAGCAGTAAGACGCGAAATGCGTGCGAACTGAAACACAGCTCCAAACACACAACCCTTCGGCGGCTGCCGCAACCGTCTGTGCCATGGGGCCGACGTTGTTGTTGTTGTTACTATTATTATTATTATTATTATTATTATTATTACATTAGATTTTAAAGTCCAATTTTGTGGTGTTCTTATAATATATACAGTACCTTCATTTTCTCTACTTGTCCTCGTAGATCGCAGAGGACAATTGGGTTGTCTTCTCTTCACCTTGTTTCCTGTACCTCGATGAATATTGTTATTTCGCATAGCTCTCTTCCTCTTTTTGACTTTGTGTACATACGTTACACTTTTACTTTTTCATTTAAATAACTTGTATATAGATCGTATTCGTAGATCTTGAGAAGTGCCTCACCGGCACCTTCAAGACTGATCCTAATTTCTTGACTTGACTTCTTGGCGGAAGCTTACGTGTACATTTGATCCCAATTTACTACATGTGTTTTCTTGTTTTCTCAATCCATTACTTAGATGATTATTTTCGTGACGTAGCACCCTACTTTTTTTGTCCATATATCTTTGCTCAAAATAATTGTGAAAATAACCCACAACCTTTCAACATTAGCATTATGAAGACCTTCTGTTCCAGCGGTAATGTAAAGTTTGATTTTTACTTTGAAGGAAGTTGACTTATGACAGGAATTGTCACCTTATTTATTTCTGTCATCTTACAATATTCAAACTACGTTCTGAAGGTGCTGACAGAATGAACCAGGGGCGTCCAGAATATGGTGGTGGTGGTGGTGGTGGGGGGTGATTAGCTGCAGCAATTAACTTACGCCCTTACCGACAGATCGCAGAAGGATCACCCCGACCGCCGCCGCAGCTACTTCCCCGCTCGCTTGCTAAAGACGTTGCTGAACTCACTGGCAGATCAGGGGGCATGAGGGCCACCCCCCGAGCAAAAAACGTCTAAAGTTTTCGTTTACTTTCCTTTAGTTTGCAAAATTATTTTAAATATTTGTTTATGTTCCAATTATGTAATTATTGAAATAATAATGCTGTATAGTATCATATCTACAGTACATAAATAAGTAGTAAATAGTACATAATAGTAAAAAATGTATAGTATTATGTAACAAAAAATACGATGGCCCCCTCCAAAATGATCGGCTGCATCCCCTCTGTCTGAACTAATGTACTAGGGCAATAATATTGGGACATTGGTACGTACGAAATTAATGTCTTCTCCAACAAAAAATAAAAACATCCTTTGAAATCTTTATTACCACCGCCGCGACACAACACTTCACTACGCGCATCCATCAAGTGACCGCAGCAGTATCACCCCTCCCGCCGCAGCTATTCCCCGCTCCACCACCAGATGCTCAAAATATCTGGGGATGCGGGGAAAATTGACTAATGGCAGAAAAGTTCGCCTTTTATCATCTTAGAATATTCAAAATACGTACTGAAGATGTTCACAGATTCTGAACTTCCGATATCGTTGCTAATAAAGAACTCGATGAACTAATATAGAAGTGGAAATAATATTTGGATATTGGAACATAGGAAATTAATCTGTTTTCTCCCGCAAGGAGCAAAAACACTTTCTAACCTTCGTTACCGCCACGCCGCCGCGACCATTCAAACACTCTTCTACTACGCACATTGACCAACAGATCGCAGCAGCATCACCCCGCCCGCCGCAGCTACTTCCGCGCTCCGCCTCTAGATACCACCGTCGGCGCGCGGGGCCTCCCGCGGCGCATGCGCAGCGCGACCTTCCCGCGCCAAGGCTGCGGGCGGGCGCGGCGGTGGCGCGGCGCAGCGCGAGGCGGGCGCGGCGGGCGACGGCGGCGGTGGCGGCGACGACGGCGGTAACGACGACGACGTCGTAACCCGCGTCGGCGCGACCTTACAGCACGGCAGTGCGTCGTCGCCTCGAGTGAACCGAGCTGAGCGCGCGCGCGGGCTCGCGGGGGGCGACCGATAAGGGCGCGCGCACACACGTGTTCCGCGACGGGAGTCACCGCTGCGAACGACTCCTCCGCAGACCCGCGACTCTCGTTCCGTTCTCTCCCCGGGCGGGCAGTGTCACTCGACTGCCGACGGTCCCGCGTTGCGCTACACGCACACACCCGCGTGCGTGTGTGTGTGTGTTCTGTGAAAGTTGACGCGTGTGCGCGTGTGTGACGGTGGTGTTCCGCGTGTGTGCTACTGTGCTACTGTCCGTCTGTGTGCTACTGTCCGTCTCGTGTGTGCGTTGTGGATGTTGTTGGGATTGCCGCTGGCGTGCGCGGGTTTCTAACTCGGGAGGCCGTCGAGCTGGTGGCTGGCAGGCAGGCAGGTCGTCGCGGCAGGGCGTCCCGTACAGCGTGCTATATGCGCGTGTGCTTCGAGAGTTTGTGCTTCGCGTCGGCGCAGCGGCTTTCGACTGAAGAGCGACAGCACGCGGCGGCTGCTGCGGCAGCGGGCGCGGGCTCGGGCACCGCGGCCGTGGGGGCTACCATGTCCAACGGCCGCCACCACACTGGCAAGGTGAGTCCCGGCAGCGCCGCGCCGCGCCTCGCAGTGCCGGCTGACCGGCCCGGCCAGCACGCGACGGCGCGGGCACTGCACGCATTACAGCTGCACTTCCATTTGTGTATAGTGGGCGGAGGTCATTGTTACACATCCTACCTTATAAAATGCTTCATTAACAATGGTAAGCACATTTTTTTGAGGCCACGAGCCCCGTTAAGACGGACGTTCGCAAATTAATTTTTAAAAAAATTATAAGGCAGGAGGCGTAACAATGACTTAATGTCATTGGCAACTTTAAAAAAAATCGACGTACAGCCCCGGCTAGCACGCCACAGCGTGGACAGCGATGTGCTCAACGTGTTACAGCTATACTTCGTTTATCCGTGGGCGATGACATTAGGTCATTGTTTCACCTCCTGCCTTATAAGATGAATCTGTTTTAACAGTGGTATGCACTTTTGAGGCAATGACCCCGTTGAGAAGGACGTAAACGAATTAATTAAAAATTTTATTTTTGCGACCGTCCCGGCCAGTACGCGACAGCGTGGTCTGCGGCGTGCTAAACGCATTACAGCTATACTTAGATTTTTCTATAGTGACTGATGACATTAGGTCATTGTTACTCCTCCTACCTTATAAAACGAGTTTTTCAAACAGTGGTAAGCACATTTCTGAGGCCACGAACCCCGTTGAGAAGGACGTTCTCGAATTAATTAAAAATATTCATTTTGTAAGGCAGGGGGTGTAACAATGACCTAATGTCATGACCCCCTAGAACAATGGATGTTTATTTACATGGATAGCAAAAAATATAAATTTTTTAAAACATCGATATTTCTTTCCTGCAGAAAAATGGTTAATCAAATCTTGATTTTTTTTCTTTTTCGGATCGATATGGTTGTGCAGAAACATTGATGTCTTTAAAAAAAATTAATTTTGTAAATAAAATTTCTGTTTTATTTGTAGATTTCTCTCAATCAATGGCCATTGACAACTGTCACTATTGTCGATTCCCAGACGGCACGAAACAGACTACTGTTTGCAAACTTTCTCCAGTGTTATGTTTTTTAATTATTTTGTACGTGGTAATATCGTCAAATTGCGATTAGAACTTTGACTACATATATATTGATTAGAAAACTAAGGTGACAATCAAATTCAAGGCGAAATATACTTTAAACTAATATTAATGGGTTAGGTATCACATTAGAACCAAGGCACTTTAATTCGAAATATTTCATTATATTTAAAACATCGATAGTGTAGGTGGATTTTTTTTATCGAGGTTTTCATCGACGTCGAAAACCTTTTGCCGATGTATCTGTTTTTTCTTATTTTTAGCAATACTAATTACAGTATGGGAATAGAGGCCAAACTAAAAACGTACAAAATAACGTTCGATTATTATGCCAAATGATTTGCAATTGTTCTAAACAAACAACTGCCACCGTAAATGCTTCACCTGGCGTGTTCATCATTGCGATCGTTGAATTCCAACTGGAGTACAATGTTGCTTTCTTGTTTCAATCTTATCGTTGTCGTTGTAATGTGGCCTTGCAAATTCAATTGCGACTAACAATTAGCACGTACTAGGTCGTCATAAACATGGTAATGCACGTACGTGAATAGCATGTAAACAGAGAAGAGTGAAGGAAAATCAAAACCGTTCTGAAAAATGGTTCGATGTATGAAAATTACTATTATGTTGTTTATTTACGTTCAAAATTAACAACAGTATATTCCTTCGCGGAATTCACGTGTCGCGCACTAATTTGAATTCGTTGTCAGTGTTTATGAACATTGTTCTCATTTATAGTAGCGTAGTGTAAGATTCTTATAGCGTGATATTAGAATGTGCATTGTCAGGTTGGTTTATAACTTTCTCGCCATCTACAGGAGTTTTCACTTTTGATTTAGCACGTGCTGAGGGCCTTAACGTTTGGAGAATACCGCCCCGGGAATGGAAGAAGAAAGAAGGAAAATTGTACATGTCTTACGAATACTGAGTGCAGAAGCTATTTATTGAAACTGTACATTCAGAATTATTTGCGAATAACCACGGCTCTCAGAGTTACCTGCCTGTCTCAGTTGTGTGATTGACGAATTCCACAAAATTGCAATGTTACTTTCAATTTTAATCTCACCATAAAATTATTTTAATCTGACCTTGCAAATTCTCGTATGGCAGAAAATTGCTGTGAACAAGAACATGATAATGCAAGGAACAGAATGGAATCCCATTCCCGGGAATTAAACTGAATGTCTGGGAATGGGGCAAGCGTGTAGGAAAATTGAATGTCCAGCAAAATGTTCAGAGCAGGAGGTACTTCTTGAACGATGAAAATAAGTACGTGATTGGTACGTGAAAACAAACAGCTACAGTTTTCCTCCACGGAAGTCACGTGGTGTCATAAGCATCGCTTATTTGAATTTGTATATGAAGTTGTGGTTCATAATACAATGAGCCGGGCCAGATTACCTGTTGGTAGCTGTGCAAGGTCGTGCTAAACGTGTGAAAAGAAAATGCCATTCGGCAAGGTGACCAATTGTTTACTATGAAAAGAACGAAAAAAAATTACGAAAAAGGTACAACATAAATAAATTAAACAATTCAAACAAAAATGCACTGATTATGCTTACGTCCCTTTTAATTGTTTAATTAAACGAGCATTTTCCCATTGACTGAATATTTTTTGTCAGTATATAATTTTCTAATAATATATTGAATATTTCAGAACAAGATATATCCTTCAGCTTGAATTTTAGGGAAAGTGCTGCCGTTAGAGTATCAAAATTCAATATTGATTTCTCGCTTGTCCAAAAATCTGAAATACTGAAGCTGAAACTACTGATAGCAGTGAGAATTCCGCCGATCTAGCAACACTATTCGAATCTTTCCGAACTGAACCGTCACAAGATGCATAACATTTCGGTGTGGAATCTCTTAATTCAGAGATTAACAGATTAGTTTGAAAAATTCGGGAAAGTAGGACACTTTACGAGGAAGCAGAGAACCTACAAAAGAAGGGCTGCCCTCCTTACAGGAGGACGATTGGTCACCTTACTTTCGGCCATTGTAGAGGCAATGAAAATTGTACATGTACAAAATGATCAGTGCAGTATGCGTCAATTGCTCGATGAAAATAACTGTTAGATTCTTGTTCAATCTTTTAACGAGGCTTTTCCTTTCACGAAAGTCACGTGGAGAGGTGTACGCATTTGAATTTGACCGCCAAGTTTTCATTCGCAATGCAAAGCGCCGGGGTCAGATTCATTCGTGACCTTGCCGCCGAGAATGCGAGCGGCCGCGTTGACTGTTGCGAGTGCGGGGCCGTGCTAAACGTTTCAGAACACGGGAGGTTTTCGTTAAACTTTTATTTGCACTCTGTTCGTACATGTGAACAATAATTAAGTTGACGTACATAATTAACATTGAAGAAGATACTCATTAGTATCTCACCATCAATGCAGTTGATACACTTGTAATAACACTTCAAAATCTGTAAGTCAGATCCAAAGGCTTGAACATTTAAGTCGTCTTATTTCAATACTGTATTCTAGAAAATTCATGGCCCGAGTATAGGTATGGTACTATAATGTTTGAACAGATTTAAAACTTTTTTTCTTCAGTAACTGTTGGCATTTTAAAATCACTGTGAATCACATCATTTCAAACATACCCGGGGGCACTGGCAATGTTTATTCATATTTTAGACTGAAATCTTTGGATGACCGGGATTTGCTACTCGTGCCCCAGAGCTGAATACAGAAAGTCGAAACATTTGAACAATATTTAAGAATCATTTATAAATGATAAAATTTATTTTCTGAACCTAACACTGAATTTCTACTAAACAACTAATACAGTTTTTTGCATTTTATCTGGAGTTATTTCGTTTACACTTACGTGATTTTCTCGCAAATCTCGTATGAAGCTCAACACCCCAATTCTCACGGACTCTGTTTGTGATAGGTTAGTTAGGGACCCGGGAGGTGAATGAAAAACTGGTAATGTACAAAATGCTGTGTTAGATTAAAAATGACAATTTTACAAGACCCATAACTGCGTCAGTAAATGTTACAAATCCTGTTTTGAGCTCTGAGACTGAATGATGAATCCCCGGAAATGACATGTTGCTTATTTTAATTACGAGTAAGTGCCTGCGTTTAATCTGGCTCTGAATTACTGCTACGACTGACAACTAGTATGTGCAAGGCGGTCATAAACGCGTTAATGCACGGATTGACGAGAACTCGGTCCGGGGAATGGGAGAAGAGGGCAAGTTAAATGAAAATGTCCTGCAAAATGTTCATGTGGAAGCTGTTTACTGTTACAGAAAGTGATTGATTCTTGTTCATAGCAAATAACTGGATTTAGCTTTCACGGAAGTGCCGCGGTAACGCTTGCTTATTTGAATTTGAATATAAAGTTGTCATTTGTAATTCATAGAATAAGGAGAGCGAGATTTGTCCGCGAAATCTGACAATTTAGTGTATGTTGCAAACGCCATTGCCACTAAATTATTGATGTGGAGGCTGTGCAGTTTTCGATGAAAAGAACTGCGTGATGATGTCTTGACCAAAACAAACACTCTAGTTTGGTTTTCGCAATAGTCACTTGTGGTCAGAACTCAGTGTCCCGTATTTAGTCTGTATATACCGTTCTCATTCTTAATACAATGTCCAGAGCAAATTAATTTGGATCACGCTTTGCCAGCAAGCTCACGAATGATTGTGTTTAGGGCCGTGTTTAAAATGTTTAGGCGTGGGGATCGGATAAACAAGAAAATGAACTCTGAAAATCCCAAATCATTCGCTGTACGAGAAATTTAATGTTTGATCAAAATAAATTTGTGATTGACACGTGTTGCAAACATCCAGCTGCAGAGGTGACCTTCGCATTGCACTTAAGTCGCTGTCTGAATGCAGTATTAATAATGTTCGATGTTGATGCTACGTGATTAAAAATGATATTGTTCAATATAAAAGTGTAGAGGTTATTATAATCTTTGTCAGCTCTGGTGATGGCTTCCACAAAAAAAAAAAAAAAAAAAAAAAAGACTTTTGCGCCTCAGGGTGATGCCTGCTTACTCGTATTATAATGTGAACAAGAAGTTGTCATTCGCTAACTTAGTATATGGAGAGGCGCGACCACGACTTCAAAGAATGGAAAAAGAAAATCTTTGAATGTCGGAAAAAGTTAGTTGGAAGTGATGTTACATAAATAGAACTTCATGCGTGACACTACGGAAAACAGCCAAGCTACGGTTGTAAACGTTATATCTGTCAATCCCAGCCATTAATGACTTCCATGAGGATATCCTGAAGCCGAAAGTGTTGCTTACGTGTTTTAGAAAGAAAATAAGATTTCATTTCTAAAACACGTGAATGGAGGTGAAGGAATAGGCTTAAAGAAATGCATTCGAAGACAGAAAATTTTCACATAAACTGTAACAGCAAGAGCATTGCATGGTTTAATTTGAGCGCGTTCAAAGAAAAACTTCGATTTCTTATTGTTAGTTACTATCGCACGTACATGTCGCTCGCGGATCGGTGAAATTCAAGAATTTTTCTGTACCTGTAAGGTTCCTCGTTAAGACTCACGGCTTTAATGACGTTAGCTCATGGCTTTAACTGACTCTGCATTTTACAGCTGTACGTTGAAAAAGATGACATCTTGAAATACTTTCTATATTGGGATATAGTGAATAGTTTCTATTACAATATATGAGTAAAAAATCTAATATGCTTCTTAGGAATTCTGTGGTGAACACTTGTTCCACCTCGTAAAAAGTGTTTGAAGCAAGTACTATTAAAATGATATTAAAATCGATGAAATCAACGAAAAATGCATTAAAATAAATATGCATTAAAATAACGTACGTAAAAAAAACAAAACTCTTTATTGGAAATCGACGAAAAAGGCAAAAAAGTGACTTATAAAAAATGATTAACTTCCTTTTGTTCTAAGATAAAATGAATTTCTATACTAAACGGCGTTGTCCTAAAGTGAAAAGAAAAAAGTAATTTCATTAAAATCTGGCCGTAATGATTACTAATCCAGTTTTAAAACGGTTTGGGGGGATGTCGCATCTCTAGTTTGAGAACGTGGATGGTTTCGGGGCGATGTCACGTCCCTAGAACCCACTAAAGATCGTGTGCTGAGTGTCCGGCGTGCCCAGCGGGCAATCCGTCACTGTCAATCGCCCTCCATGTGGCCATGTGGGTACTGCGGGGGACGCGCTGCCGGCCGGCCGGCTAGCTGCTGACGGGAATGCTGACGCCGCGCGTGGGGGAGCTGCTGACGCATGTTGTGGTGCGTTGACAGACAGGGCTTGAATGCAGAACGTTGCGGAAAATAGTTGACGATTCCGGAAATTGTAGAATCTGCCTGCGCTTGTGAGTGCGTAATCCTTTGACTGCGGATTCATGGACGTAAGAATATATATATATATATATATATATATATATATATATATATATATATATATATTACGAATACGTTATTGGTAGTTATTGCCTTCAATACGGCGCTCGATATGCACCGCATAACCTACCGCTGCATCAAGAGAATCGTGGTTACGAGGGAAATATGAAAACAGTTTAATGATGCCACACATTTTCTTCACGACAAACAGAAAAGTACAACCCTTTCTACGCCCTTGGTACATAAATAACTATTATTGTTACTTGAACTTTTTACTATGACCTCCGAAATTTGCTACTGTTTCTCTAGGTCTGTTTTATACCAACATACAAATAATATTAGGTATTCATTTCGATTTCTTTTCTTTTCAAAACAAAACCGCGACAGTTATACTAGAGAATTAATACGTTCATTAGTAGTTCAGTGTTCGACGCTTAGCCTTTTGATTCCTATTACGTTGTCTAGAAATGAAAGCACATCTAAATCTCAAAGTTCATTGTTATTTGGATTTGTGTTGTCAAAAAATAATTACATGTAAAGAAATAACTCATTGATTGTTATTGCTCCCTGTAGCGAGAATTGTCGAAATATTATCTTTTGAACTTTCTTTTACAACAATTTCTACTGCATTTATGAATACATAATGATAAATCATTGTCCTCGACGACATAGACGGTTACAAAAAATGTAATGCCTTGCACGAGATTGATCATGCAACTATTGTAACATCACGGTGATGTCAGGGCACTTGCTAACACTGCTTGCTTGCGAAGTATTATTTGAATTGGAGATTTAGGGAGTGTGAAACTCTTAACCATCACTCTCTTCATCCATGGCCTCGTCAACCAACAGTTTGCTAGTGCTTTAGATAGTTCTCGTGTTAACTTAAATTTTGGCGTTTGAACAATTTTATTTCTATACCTTAAAACATAAAATGATAATATTTTAAGGGAAAACGTTGTCGTACCCAAGGAGGAGGAGTCTACTCCCTACCACCAGAAAACGGAGACTTTTGCGAACCCAAGGACCACGGGGCTCAGTGAGCAGGTACAAAATATAAGACTATGCAACTCATAATTTCCATTTTAATATCGTCGTAATTTCCATACCAATTCTCGTAATTGGAAGAATTCATTTTATTCAAACTACCCAATGTGTACGGCCCTTTCTTCTTTTCAGTCTTTCTTTCGTCCTTTGATCCCGCAATATATCAGTTCTCATACTGCTTTAAGAGTTTGACTCAAAAAACTAAAAGTTTATTATTTCGCATTATATTTTACTTATGTTTGGGGCCGACTTTCCGGTCCCATTCAACCACCGATTTTAACAAGCGATAAATCTCCTCCTCGTTCCCCGGTCTCTTTCGGCGCGTCATCGGTTTCCGATACAGCCCCGCCTGTGTCGCCATTACGTGTTTGTTTTGTAGATAATCCCGTTCGGTCGCGACCTTTCTCGCGCCAGTGTAGAGTCTGGTTTGCGGCAGCGGCGGCGGGGCCGTGGTCTTTCGGACGCTGGCTCGCTCGCTCGCTCGCTCGCTCGTCTAAAATTAATTGCGGTCGCTAGCTCGTAATTCTCCGCCATCGCCTAATTATCGTCTATCTCGTCTCGCGGGGCGCGAAGTCCTCGAGAGGGCTGTGCCGTGTACGTGAACGCAGTGCTCTCGGGACCGTCCTGCACGAGGACGGAGTGAGGTCGCCTACCGTGTGTGAGGACGTGTTACGGTCGTTGCCGTTGTCGACAATGCGTGTGACAAAGATAGTGCTGCTCGCCTTTGCACGTTGGACGATGACCCTGGAGGAGGACGTGGTGATGGCGTAGTAATGACGTAGTGAGGACTCTGCGGATGTTGGGATCGCCGCCGGCGTTGTCGACGATGCTTGTGACATTGCGTGTGCCGACCGCCCTCGCACGATGGACTATGACCTTGGAGGATGTAGTGAGGACGCACTGTGGTCACCGTGGTCGACGATGCTTGTGTCATTAAATGTGCCGCCCTACCTCGCACCATGGGCGTTGACCCTGGAGGAAGTCGTAGTGATATAGTGAGGACGTGATGACGTCTTGGTGAGGACGCACTGAGGACTACACGAGTGTGGTAGCTGCTGCCGTTCTTGATGATGCTTGTGACACTGTCCGCCCTCACACAATGGTCGATGACCCTGCAGGAGGATCCAGTGAGGACGAGGACTGTAGGGGCGGTCGGTCCAAACGGCGTTGTTTAACGCCGGCGGCGCTGACGGATTTACAAGTATATTATGTTATTTCATTTCGTCATCTTTCTTAAGAGATCATTCAAAAAATACGTTTGCTCAAGTCTGTCTCCTCCCCCTTGTATTGTAAGGACTTGTATCACCCAAACTCGTCCTGGAAACATTTCGATTCGTCCCTGTAACTCCGATTTAACAATATTGGCACTTAAAGGACACAAGCTGGAAGCAGAGGAGGACAGCGTCATCCAATCGGGAGCTCCAATACCAAAATTGAAAGTGAAAACGAAGATCCCCATTGGATGACAGTGCAGTCCCCGTCCAGCTCGTGACCTTGAAGTGGTACTATGATTAAATCCGAGTGTACATCCTGCGTAAAATGAATGTGGCGCGCATAAAAATTGGGTGAAATTTCAGATATATTTTAACATAATTTTGAAACTTTAAACGCAGGATTATTATTAACACTAACATTAATTATAGTTCCATGTAAATAATATAAAAAGTATTTCAGAAATGTGAAAACTATCATTTTGCATAAATATATTACTTTTCCGCCGCCTCGTTTGTTTTTGTCATCTTCATGGGAATACGTGTGGAAAGAATAGTATTTTTTAATGGCTCCTTAAATGTCATGTCCTCATGTTTTACATGAGTCCCATTTCTACTTCTACTACTTACACGGACAGGCATGTTTTAAGTGTGTGAAGATTAACATTTACTTTCACAGGTTAGAAATTATATGGAGGTTAAAAAATCATTGAGGGAGGCACATATATTTCGAGGCTAGTGAGATTTCGAGATATGAACATCTTTACAATTAGAAGTAACATGTTAAGATATCGTTTAAAATGACGAAAGAGAAGTAAAAATATTAGTTTGTGATCCTTATTGTGTATTTCAAAGCTGAGTGTACAAAACAGATGTAAAAACAAAATTACGTTTCTATTTACGTGCACATAATTCATTTTCTGTTTATTACTTCCAACTACTACTCAAAATAAACATTCATAGTCCACCATTTTGAGGAATAGAGAATGCCAAGAAATTAAAATCAAATGATCGATAAACTTTTGGAGCCTGGCTATAAAGTGATGCCAACAGTCAGTTGTAAGCTTTGGTCATGAAACACAAGTGATACAATAAATGTATTATTTGGTCTAAAAATCTAGAATCTGAAGTCTCCGGAAAATAAAGAAAAGTAAGGTCGTCGCTACAATGTAATGGCTTATTCGTGACATTTTGCTTAGTCTACGAATTCAAATTCCAAATACTGATATTAGAAAAATCGACGAATCGTTGATTATTATGGAGTTGTAGTCAATGCAATTGTTTTAAATTAACATTTTTCAGCTAATTCTTTTTGAGGCCGTGAACTCGTTCCACATTCTTTTTTGACACTGTGTAGGGAATGGTCTGTAGAGTTTTGACAATTTTGACACATTTCCTCGGCTCTTTTGACAGTTGAAGAAAAGGACAGAATTGGAAACGTCATTTTGAAAGCAGAATTTGTTCTTCAGTAACCCATTACCATATTTTTTTAGTGTGTGCTTACTTGGAAGTTCATTCTGTCAATGCTCACGAGTGGATCGAAACATTGAGTAATGGAGGTGATTCTTAATATCAGCATATGAATGAAGCGAAAGAGGCCAGGTGCTTTTCGGGTCTGATGGGAAACTGGGAATGTCTAATATGTAAAACACCAACAATAAAACAGATGAATGTAAAATAATTGAAAATAAAAATAAAATCTGCAGCGTCAAATTCTCAAGTAAATACTGAACTTGTTACGAAGAAAGGAATGGCAGTGAACCTGTCACGTGATCTAACCATGTTAGTTACCCTTGTTGATCGATAACGATACTCCCTACACTTCACATTATACTCGGTTGTAAACTTGAGAAAAGACGAGCGTAGCGAAAAAGGTAACCTATGACGCACATTGTGTGACAGCGCATATGTGTAGTCACCTCCTTCAACTTACACCTACTCCCTGTGTCGCAGTGTTGCATAACGCCTGCATAACGTGAGCATGCGGGCGAAGGCATCGCACACTGTGGGCTGTGTATTTCGATTTAAATTGTTTTGGATTTATTGATCCGGGCTATCAAGAGTGCGTTCAAATAAAGCTTTCGATATGGTGATGATTACTTGTGATATTATCTAGACGGTTTTATGGAGTGCCCATAAATGCCACTCAAGTAAGGGTGGGGCTAGAATAACGGCACGTTCTTCGTGAATACTGGAAAGAGATGCGTAGTTCTTTAATATCGTTTCAAAAAATAGTTTTTTTTTGTATGCAGTTCGAAAACTGTCATCTTATATTTATTTACTAACAAATACTGTCGAAACATTTTTGTGGTTTTCATACACTTATAAATCATTACAGCCTTAAATAGAATCGGTACTATTTTATATTTTTAATTATTTAATATCTTTAATTATTCTTAAGATTTAATTATTTTAGACTGACGCTAGTGACGCACACAGTTATAGTTAAACAAAAAAAGTATCCTGAATTTATGAACTTAGAAGTTGTGAAAAGGTTAAGGATATATCTCAAAAATGCTTCTGAAACGGGTTTCCTCAACATGTGAATTTTCGTATATCTATAAAGATGGGGTTATATTTAGTTCCACTGTCTGCCAAATTTGCATGGCGATGCCTCCTAAGTGCATCCACTCTCTCTGTGTTTGTCTGCGATAAGCAAGAACGTTCCTGTCGCTATCATTCTCTGCGCTCGCGCCGATATTCTTGTCGTCTTTCGTGGACTGTGCCCGGCAGCAGCGCGCAACGAGAAAAAAACTCCTGTGCACCACATACGGCAACGTCGCTCTTTCACTCCCGAGTGCTAATGGCGAAGCAATTTTAATGTACGATTAGCTTCATTAATACTGCTGACGTAGTGTCAAAATGACAATTTCATTTCGCACAACTGGCCTGCTGCCCGTCACTTTCAAAACATTTGTAACTTGCTCTCTGGCAATAAAGAGGAATTAACTTGTGGGAGATCAGTGGACCAGCATAAGACTTTATACTATTCGCAATTTATGGTTCACGTATTAAGCACATTTCCCTAAGGTTAACTCAATATGTGCAAATTGACAATTTTGAAAGCATTAGTGAACTATTTAACGTGTACATTTATTGTACCTGCGAGGGGAATTCCTACTTTTCTATTTTATTCAAAATGAAAACTATTAAAAGGGCATATTCCAATCCCTTGGAGTATTCTTAACATAATTATACGTGAAATATTTATTTTATTACCCAAAATAGTCGACATTGCAGTATTTCAAAAGTCTCCCGCTGAGCAAATATGCAACCCCTGATTTTGTTTTATACATAATCACCATTTGTATTTTGTAACTGTCACAATTTCAACTTAATCCATCCTACTAACGACATCTGTTAACAAACCGATCAACTAGTTCGAAAATTAAAACGACGTGTTTGCCAGAAGTAGGTTGTGAACTAGTGTACCTCCAGAAGTAGAATGAGACTTTATGTAGAATGTTAATAATCAAAACTAGTGTGGATCTATATCTTCTTATATCCATTACACTAAAACGGTTACATCTCACAAATTGTTATTTATTATTTGTATAAAATTAAATACTTTTTATACTTATTTATTTAACACCAAAACAATTAAACACTGTGACGTACTAAGTGGAGAATTGTGTTCTGTGCACGTTTTCGTAACTTCTGGGATCTCTTCCGTAAACCATATACAAGTTGAATTCTGAATACAAATGAACATGAGCATTTTTGGCCAGAATTGACAAGAAAATATTCGCTCTCAAGTAGTAAAAACTATTTGCAAAGGCAAATCAGCTGTAGCTTGCGTTGTTATTACTCATCGTGACCTTCATAATTGAATCGTCTTACTGACTCGAGAACATGGAAAATGATAATTTCAATAACTTTATTTCCCAATATTTCCCCTAGAAAACGTGCACGGAAGCTAGTAAATGAATTCTAGAAATAAACCGTAAACACGGGCAATTTGGTCCCAATTTTTCATTACTTTCATAGTTTTTCCTTTACTAATCCTTGAAGAAAAAATTATAATTTTCTCTGTATTCTGTCTCCGTTTATTGTGAAGTGCGCATGTGTAGTTTGATAAAATATATTTCACACAAATTGCAAGTACTTTTTTTGAAAATTGGGTTAATATTACGCTGCTCTGTGCGCTACTTCAACCTACGCGATGTTTCCGTGACATAAGACCATTGAGATTTGCACTAGGTCCATGTGTTCCTTGGTTTTCTTGTACAAACATGAATGTAAATATACTACAAACACGAAGATAGATGTAGATGCCTAAAAAATAATTTCACCCATTCTCGCCCTTGGAGATCTTTGAAAACGGTAACAGTTCTGCCACCCGTATATAAATAAGACTTCACAAGAAATCTGAAATAGTTCATCAACACGAAATTTGAAATTACTGATTTGGTCACGGTGCCTTGCAAAGACTAATTTTCCGTCTTCAGTTAACATTTTTGGCTAGTCCGGTTTCTGAATGGATTTCTTCTTCACTCCTCTTTTTATAGTCGATCGACGATAAAGGAAGTTGCAGCTTGTCTTTGTGACATTATTCCAGACAATAATTTGCTGCCAAACATTCCTCAAGCTGATGGTCCTTATAATCCGCATATTTCCGACTTCAGGAAATTTTTATATTTGTGTACTATAAAGGTCAAATTACTGTAAAAACGAAAGACCACTATTGCTGAAGTTTTAAATCTCGAAAATAAAATATAAACATTAAAAAGATAAAATTAAAAAAAAAAAACTTTTAGGTTACTTGACCCTACTGTGAGCGTGGGTCCAAGTTGGCCGGCTTTTTAGATTTTGTGCTCACAATTAGGAATTCTTAAATAATGGGGAACGCGTTCTACTATTTACGAAATTATTATAGCCGTTCTATTAACAAATATATCATTACCAAAATGTAAACTAATCCCTTGATCAACTATGTTCAAATCTAGAGTAGAAGTAAAAGTTCGCAGGACTCAAATTCGGTCAATTTTGACCCCAGACACTTAAGAGTGCTGTAACTTTCAGGTGTACAACCGAATTATGCGTTTAATGCTGCACTGTGATGTCATCGCACGAAAACAACTGCAAACTAACTGGTCAAAGCATTGTATAAGAGACTACAACCTCTGAAAACATTTTTTTCGTGTGGGTCGAAGTAGTACCCTATGGCGCCAAGTAGTACCCTATGGGGCCAAGTTTGCCCGTGATGACGGTTGATACGCAGGATGCATTGAAAATGAATTGTAATTTAAATTCAAAGGCGGAAGTCACATTCATATTTTCTGGCTTCACGCAAGAGTATTGCGAACATAAATTTTATAACTTGTTATCCTAGAGGTGAACGAAACGAAATCTGAAACGTATAAAAACTTCTTTACTTTTAAAATATTTTCACTGTATTATTTTCTCAAAACAAAACCAATGTTATAACGAATTCATCCAAAACCGCTGCATGGATGTTGGCAGTTGGCACAAACGGTGATACGTCATCTCTGCGAAACGAATCTTCGAAAGCCCACTAACATTGCATTCTACTTTAAAAGAAAAGTAAAACGTGTCCTAACGATTCGTACAAGTGTGAGTAGCTTTGCGTTTGTCCTGGTTAGATAACATAAGTTTTTGAGCGACCGAATAACCTTGAGTCTGAGTCCCAACGGTTTTTAAGAGCGCTGAAAATAGTTCCAATTTACGGGCAGATAAAAAGTGTTAGTAGTCGTTTGGCATTGAAATATGAAATGACCGCCATTTAAGAGCAAACTAGTCTACTTAGTTCTTGAGTGTCTTGCTTAACTACAAATTTATAGTCGCGCCGGAATGCTAAAGCTTTCTTTAGTATTTGGATATGCCTCACGCTCTACTAGGTGCATCGTTCCATTGTGATATGATTTCTCTTTTATGAACTTACACTATGAAAACAATTTATCAAATAAATATGTATAAAAGATGTGATTAGTAATATTTAAGCTAAACCTAAATATTTCAAACATTCTTCAAATAATCTTGTCAACTTTTTTGCAGTTAGAAAAAGCAATAATATAATAGTGAAAGATATCTATATAATGTAAGCAGGGCAATAAAAATAATTATAAATTGACATTATTTTCTTCGGGAAAGTATTTTGGGTGCAAGAGTTTAGTAAAATTTTTGAATATTAAGATACGACCAACTATGGTTGATTCCAGCCTGTTAAATTGAATGCACACTATCAGATCCCCTAACCCTGATGAGTCATCCTTCTGCAAAAAGAAATAGAAGTAATGATTAAATAATAAATACGAATAATTCCAGTGTAAAAAAAATATTTGTCTTTTAAACGCTTTTTCAGCTCCATTCGACAAATTTCTTTTTCGTCTACAGTCGTAAGTGTTGTTACTACGTAATATTCAGGTACGACTCCGCACACGAGCGAAACTGTCAAAGATTTATCTCTAGTTGTAACGGAAACGTACTTGAAATATATAAAGTACTTTTAAATATGTTATAATTTCTTCTTTTTTAATAAATCGCAATTTTTAACGTGTTACTTGAAGATGAAAAATAACTGAATAAATGAGAAAATTATGTGGAATGATAAATGAATGTATAAATTCGCGTTTGAGGGAGTTAATGGATGCAATAATTCGAAATTTCAGTGAATAAATACATCCATAAATGAATACGTGAGTGAATAAATACGTTCACAAGTATGTGGGAAAAAATACGTACATAAATTGGCACATGAGTGAATAAATTGATTCGTAATTGGCATATGATTCAGTAAATGCGATTATTATTAAATAAATTCGTTCATTAATATGGTAGATGAATAAATAAATTCGTTCATTAATATGGTAGATGAGTAAATAAATTCGTTCATTAATATGGTAGATGAATAAATAAATTCGTTCATTAATATGGTAGATGAATAAATAAATTCGTTCATTAATATGGTAGATGAATAAATAAATTCGTTCATTAATATGGTAGATGAATAAATAAATTCGTTCATTAATTTGGTAGATGAATAAATAAATTCGTTCATTAATTTGGTAGATGAATAAATAAATTCGTTCATTAATTTGGTAGATGAATAAATAAATTCGTTCATTAATTTGGTAGATGAATAAATAAATTCGTTCATTAATTTGGTAGATGAATAAATAAATTCGTTCATTAATTTGGTAGATGAATAAATAAATTCGTTCATTAATTTGGTAGATGAATAAATAAATTCGTTCATTAATTTGGTAGATGAATAAATAAATTCGTTCATTAATGTGGTAGATGAATAAATAAATTCGTTCATTAATTTGGTAGATGAATAAATAAATTCGTTCATTAATTTGGGAGATGAATAAATAAATTCGTTCATTAATATGGTAGATGACTAAATAAATTCGTTCATTACGTACAGAGAAAAGCGAATAAGTTTACCTATAGAAGTAACGCAACAAAAAAGTCATGGGAACCTCTAGAAACGAGAAGAACAAAGGCGAGGCTTTGCGCTCTTTATAAATCGTACGTAGGACAACCAGCTTGGAAGGAAATTCAGATTAGACTAGAAAAACCAAATTATTTCGGCCGAAGCGATCACACACACAAAATTCGAGAAAGGAAACAAAATTCAGATCTTGGGAAGTTTTCCTTTTGTAACAGAACAATTAGAGATTGGAACAGTTTACCTGCAGCAGTTTTCAAAGCTTTTCCTCTCAGTGTCCGAAGTTTTAGAAACAAATTAGAACAAGATATTAAATGAGTATGTGCTGTGTAGTGCGGTGAAGTGCTGTGAAGTGCTGGTCAGTGTAATTCTAAGCAAAAAAGTGTAGTGAAGTGAAGTGCGGTGAACGTGATCAATGCACTTTTCAATGGTGCTTTTCGTCTTGTACTGTATTGTACGGTATTATTATTATTATTATTATTATTATTATTATTATTATTATTATTATTATTATTATTATTATTATTATCCTTAGTATTATTATTAATGTAAGTGTTGTAATTTTTGCAATTATTGTCATTAACTGCCACCGGGTTATACCCAATTGCAGTTCTAATAAATGTATATTGTTGGCAATTTCATGTTGTGCGTAACTGAACGGGCTTGTGGCTTTTTCTATGTACCTGCATCTTCGACTCGTCTCTTCTTTCTGGAGTTGTGCAATTGTAAACACATTTCCTTTGACGTTTAAAAAATTTCCCCAATGATCACGAAGAGAGGATGTGAAATTATTTTGTCTCTGAAATGTACCGTTTTGTTTTTGCCATGAATGCGTATGCTTCATTCTTGTATTTTTTGTCTACGATTATCTAGTATTTTGATTGTAAGTTTTGAATTGTTTCCTAATGCAATGTATAAATATTGGATGGTCAAGGAAGAATTAGCTGACAAATTTACTTTTTGTTTATTTCTTATATATTAAATTAATATGGTAAATGACTAAATAAATTCGTTCATTAATATGGTAGATGACTAAATAAATTCGTTCATTAATTTGGTAGATGACTAAATAAATTCGTTCATTAATTTGGTAGATGAACAAATAAATTAAACATTAATGTATTGGCATGTGGGTAAATGAAAATCAGTCATACGTAGGCACTTATAGGAGTGAATTGGCAGCGAGTGAATGAAATGGGTTTGCTTGTGTGCACAGGCCATGGTGGTGACGGCCGCAACCGAGAGCGGCGGCGGCGGCGGCGGGCCGGGCGTGGCGGTGACGGCCGTAGCGCCGACCGCGGCGCCGGTCATGGCGGCGGCGCCGGCCACCGACGCGGGGCTGGCGGCGCTGCAGGCCGCGCTGGACGCCAAGTCGGCGCGCATCCGCGAGCTGGAGGCGGCGCTGCGCGAGCGCGACGACGAGATCGTGCAGCTGCGCTCGCACCTCGACAAGTACCAGAGCGTGCTCATCGGGCCCTTCCCGGGCATGAGCCCCGGGGGCGGCGGCGGAGGCGGCGGCGGCGGCGGCGGCGCCCCGCGCAGCCCCGGCGCCCCGCCCCCGCGCGACAGGCGCGTGCGCGCCACCGGCATCTCCGCCGAGCCGCTGCAGGACCTGGCGCACAAGACGTTCGACGCCTACCCCAAGAACGACAGGTAGGAACGCTCGCTTCATATTGTTTGATCATGAATCAGGATCCACGTGGTGTCCATCGCAATGTTTTAAGCAGCAATTCCCAATCTTCTTTCTTTCATCGACCCCATTTTGAAGGTTTGTTTGTTTCATCACCCCCTTGACATTTTTTTTCTATTTTCTACAGTATACAGCATCTGTAGTAGTAATAACACAAAGAGTTGCACATAAATGTGTTAAAGATAATTTTGCTGAAGACTTTCGACGCCTACCCCAAGAACGACAGGTAGGAACGCTTCATTATTACGGTTTGGTTGTGAATAAAGATCCACATGTTTCCATCGCAAACCTTTCCCAACCTTTCTTTAATTCCATCGACCCATTTTAGTAGGTTTGTTTGTTTCATCAACCCCCTTGACATTTTTTTGTATTTTGTACAAGATACAGCATCCGTAGTAGTAATAATACAAAATTGCACATACATGCGGTAAAGATAATTTTGCCCAAGACGTTCGACGCCTACCCGAAGAACGACAGGTAGGAACGTTCATTATTACGGTTCGTTTATGAATAAAGATCCACGTGGTTTCCATTACAAAGTTTTAAGCAGCAATTCCCAATCTTCTTTCTTTCATCGACCCCTTTTAGAAGGTTTGTTTGTTTCATCAACCCCCTTAACATTTTTTGTATTTTGTACATAAATGTACAAAGAATTGCACATAAATGCGGTAAAGATAATTTCGCAGAAGAATTTAGACTCTTACCCCAAGAACGACAGGTAGGAACGTATGATTATTAAGGTTTAAAACAGGAATTCATGAGCTTTTCTTTCGTTGACCCCTTTTTAAGAAATGTTTTTGTGTCATCAAACCGCTTGACTTTTTTCTACAATATACAGCATCCGTAATAACACAAAAAATTGCACATATGTGCCATAAAGATAATTTCGCAAAAGACGTTTGACGCCCACCTCAAGAACGTCAGGAAGGTACGCTTGATTATTGCTTGTTTTTGAATAAGGATCCACGTGGTTTGCATTACACAGTCTGAGGCAGTAATTCCCAACCTTTTTATTTCATCGACCCCTTTTAAGAGAATTGTTTGCGTCATCGACCTACCTGACTTTTTTCTATAATACATTGCATCCGTAATAATAACACAAAGAATTGCATATGAATGCCTTCAAGATAATTTCGTTGAAAACGTTCTACGCCTACCCCAAGAACGACAGGTAGGAAACGCAACCCCGCTTAATTACTGATGTCTCTGTTTGTCTTCGTTATGGCAGAGTCCATTGGCTAGGGTGGGGTCCCCATTGGGATCTGGAGTCCGTCTCGGGGTTAGGTGTAGGAGGTTAGGTGTAGGCGAGGCGGGGATTGAGACAGTCTGAATCCGGTGTCGGTTCCACGCCAGGGTCGCGAGTCGGACCCGATTAAAGGATTGAGTTCGGGTCGGGATTGGCGTGGTGTCCACGATGAGGTCGGGATTGCATTTGCTGAGGAAGGACGTGCGTTTTCGCGGAAATCCAGCACGAGCCCTCACACTTACTATTCAATTGACTGATTGATTAATTGATTAGTTATTCCTGGCGCATCCTCAGCTAGGGTCATTACTCCCGCAAA
The DNA here is from genome assembly GCA_038098605.1 of Gryllus longicercus. Taxonomy (NCBI): domain Eukaryota; kingdom Metazoa; phylum Arthropoda; class Insecta; order Orthoptera; family Gryllidae; genus Gryllus; species Gryllus longicercus. Next base: position 95,817 of record JAZDUA010000535.1, read on the forward strand.
TGTTATGCATGTTTTCCCCTCAGGAGGTACCTGTGATCGTCCCCCGCTGGTTGGGGAGATTCTGCGCCGACCTAACTCTCGGCTTGCGGATTTTTCTCTAACCAGATATTGTAATGTCAGCAAGCCCCAAGTTGGGCAAGCCGAATGTAATGTAGACGATAATGTAAACGGGGGAGGGCGCCAGGTTCAGCTCCTGAAATGTGGCTGGATGGAAGTGTTGGGAGGTCATGAATTTATACACTGAGTCATCTTATAATAAATTGAGGTTTATTCCTGGCACTATGAGCTGCCAGGGAAGTTACAGGTCGCTAAGGGCGACAGATGTTTCCTCTTATGTCTCTCCTGTGAGCTCATTACTTTGATCACTAATGACTAATTCTCTTAAAGCTAACAAAATAAGGCTTAATTCTAATAATGCATGCAACCTTCTATCTAGCATCTACAATCTGCGGGGCCTGAGCGCGGCCACTATTAATCTCTCGCCCTAAATGTCCTGCGAGGTGTCTCGCGTCATAGCTTTCACCGCTGGCTGTGTTGGATCCACGGGCTGGTCGTGCGGCGCCCTCGGATGCAGGGGCGGCGGGCAGTCCCAGGTCGCCGACCTCTCGTGGTGCGTCCCTCCTCAGCTGGCGGCGGGCGGTCCCAGGTCGCCGAATCGAGCAGGCTCAGTCGGTCGAGGGGCCACGGGCGCTGGCCGTAATGCAATGTGGGCTTATGAATGGGCCCGGCGTGAAAGGCGGCGGAGGCAGACGGGCCTACGCGGAAGTAGCGCGGGATCCTGTGATCTCCCGCCCGAGTTTCCTCCGCGGCAAATCCACTAGTCGCGTTCAAATAAAATAAACTTCTACTCTGGGAACGTCTTTCCCTAGTCGCGTTCCGATCCTCATTAACTTTCCTCTGTGCATCTCGTGTTAAAGAAAACTCCCTTCCCCCTCCCAAAACGTTTCTAAATCTGTAAATTTACCCCTTCCCTCATAGCGAAGCTTCCCATTGGCTGAGGGTAACTGCGTTTCAGCATTCTAATTTACCAACCAGGTTGCAGTTTTCTTGTAATTTTCCAAAGATCGCTCTCTTGCTAACTCCGGCTTCCCTCCTCTCTCTCACTTCCTTTGTAAGCGGTCCCAGAAGCTTCTTGCAGCTGTCTGGACACGTGTTCACGCGGTAGCGCATTTTCATGGGCCGTAAATGGTCGGCGGAGGCTAATCGGCAGCCTGCTACGGTTAATTTCTAAATAGCCCCTGTGGGGATCCGGGCGCCTTACCCGAGGCGCGTGGCAAACGGGTGCGGGGGCGGGTATTGTTCTAAGGGGGGTCGGCTGATGGCTAAAAGGGTCTCGTTCACGAAGCGTCATAAACGTGTCTTTTTCCTAATCGACACCCGTGTCAACCCTTTGGGACTTCGTGTTCCTTCCCCGGGCGCGCGGCAAAAAAAGGGGCGCGGGGGCGGGTATTGTTCGATGGGGTTTTGGCCGACGGCTCGGCCGGGTTTTACGAGGGGTAATAAACGTGTCCGCCTCTGATGGGGGCTGAGTGCGGTCGTGGGAGGAGTCTTCGTGACAAAGGCAGCGTCCCTTGACCTACTTTTGCCGCGATGGGAGCTTTCTCTAGATGTAATAATTATGCTGTTATTGGCGACGCCACAATAAAATTATTCTAATGTGATTGGTGACGCCACAATATCTCCCACCAGAGTGTGGCATTACTCCAGCCTGGACACGCTCGAAACGCCGACTGGTATCTCGGGATGTGTGGGCGACGTTCCATTGGGCGACTCACAATGCATTCGCAAACGCCGTGCTCCACAACTTGTGACGCGGAGGAAATCCGTTTTACAGCCACCTTCCGAGGGGGAAAACGCGCACAACACTCACAGAACTAATGACCTTAGCAGTTGATGAGCCAGGAATTACTTATCAATCGACCGAATAGTAAATTTGAACCGGCAGATCTCGCACTGGATTTCCGAACAGGAATTCTCGCACTGGGTCTGTGAGACCAGAAACTTCTTTTTATTTGAATGCGAAACCATGGGAATTGTCTCATTTTAAAACACAGTAATTATATACATCATTTGGGCGTGAAGGTAAAACCTATAAGTATTTATATTGGGATGCTGAGTGTCCTTCCAAAACAACTGTGACACCACAATTCGTTGGTTCTCCGACTCCTGACACAGAGAATAACTGAAGTGTGAACGAGAACTAGTAGGAATATGGTATTGTTGTAACACTCGTGAGAACGCTTTTCCGCTCTTGGCTCACCGGATTGAAGGTCTCTACAGTCATAGATATTCATTTGCCGAGAATGTGTCATTTAGGTTTACTCATCTATGATGTATCGGCCAGCCTTTAATGTGAAAATGAATTATAATCAGCACTACCAGTAGAATATTTGTTTCAAAACTTATGTACAATGTATATACTTAGATACGGTGATGCATAAATACAGAAAGGGATGAAGCGATTTGAAATGCGGTCCAGAACCAAAAATATTTCAGATTATTCTTCTGTGTGTTCTTAAACCTAAAAAGTAACCAAATCGTATGTACCTCTCAGATCGTTTACATTTCGCAAGAGTTAACGCAATCGTGTGAGAAGTAATGGACACGCTCCTCTTTTCAATGTAATTATCATCTGAATGACACACTGCTCGATTGGATAGCAATCATTTCACAGCAATGAACACGTGCATTCCTCTGAAAACAACACTTTTTAAAGATACAAAAATTATCTTTTTCTCGTAATCAAAACTCGTGTCGGATTGCTTGATATGGATTCTTTTAACGAGAAACAGATAAGAGAAGATAACATAATCATACAATGGATGCCGAATCTGAACTCTGGTTTTGCTGAGATTTTTCAAGAATCTTCAAGGTTACCCAACAAGTGCAAAAGTTCAATCGGTGAACACATCCGTACTATCAGGTCCTGGAGGCTAATAAATATTGAACGTACCGTTTCTTCCAATGTCTCTACTTTATTTTCACATTTCACTAACTGATTATGGTCTCAATAAACCGACCTGCAGTTCTTGTCGAAAGCTTTGCTTCTTACTGTTTGACAAAGAATGATGTATTGGTCAACAGTCGTCTACAGGAGTTTAAACTAAGCGTCTGTTTACTGTTGTGACAATGTCGAAACCGGAAGAGGGGATCTGTTTTAAATACGTGCTGACTTGACAACAAGCCGATCGCGTGGGTGTGAACTACCAGCGACCGAACACTATCAGGGATGAATCAGCTTACGACGTAACGCGCTATGAATAGGTTAGAGAGCGTTTCCATCGTATATTTCTTAATAAAAGGCTCACCTTTTATTCATTAGCTACTAGAATATCAGGACGCTTATATTATATTAAAGTTCGTGACACAAGTAAATGAGTATTGAACAAATGATAGCATATAAGTTTTCATTTATTAATTTTACCATTTTATTAACTTTCATGTTGATAACTATTATAAAATCGGTTAATAATACCAAGCTAAAATACATGTGGATTCCACTACATTTCATTTAAACTAAAAATCACGAAGTTTTATTGAGTAGCAATATCATTTTTATTTCAAAAAGAAAACCCTTAGTGTTTTATATATTAATGTGTTTAAGTTGTAATCGTTTGCTTTCGCCTATAAAATGCCAATTAATAGGTGGGTATTCTCTGTTGTCGTGAACGAAAACCCAGACTCTCCGTGCGGAGGTGGTATGATAGAATGAATCTCTTCTAACGAGTAAGTTGTGGCAAGTAACATAAACGAGTAACTTGTATTCTGGTTGAATTTTTTTTTTTTTTTGGGGGGGGAGGGGGTGATAACTTATTGAGAGAATGAACCTTATATATCCTTCACGAAGCATGTAATGTTATTAGGGGCCCCTGAAAAGAAGTTGAATTACGCGGATTGAGCAAACACACGGGGAGCCTGGAGCCGAAGTGTTTATTTGAAAAGGAATAATGGCCATTCCCAGCAGGAGCAAAAGTTTTCTCGTTGGTACGCGAGCATCTGTTCGCACCTGCTGCTTCGGACCTCACCAGCCTCCCGCAGTGTTTGCGCATCTGTTGTTGGCGGCATCTGCCAATTATATGGTGGCTGGATGTTCAGATATTGCAAGTACGGAGATTGTAAAGCTCATTGACATCTGATGTGTAGTTTACATACCATTTCGAATTATGTAATTCGCTTTCAATTTTTAATAGTAATGTCGCCTTTGTACGTGTATATCACACAAAGTAAAAAATAAAAACAAAGCAAATGACTTTAAAACTGAAATTACTTTTTATATGCTTATTAAAGTTATAAAAATAAATAATCTAAAATATGTGTTTTGAAATACTCTATTGAAGTACTTTTACGAAAACATAGAAAGATCTTAGTTTGATATTTCTTTTTCTGATGTACATGTCATTTCTAATTGAAATCGTTCCTTACGTCATATACATTTCTAACATACGATCCATTAAGAGCAGGTCTGCTATTGGTTAAGGACTATCACTGTTGACAAAGCACGAGAGGAACTGTTTTTTCTCAGTGGTGTTGCAGATAGTAACCTTCACCATTTTGAATTCATTTGCATTAAAGTTGAATTTCAGATCGCAGCTGTACTTAAGAAAGCCATTAACTACAAACTATATGCAAGAATGCTCGAGAGGAAACTGGTATTATTAAGGACTGTAATAACAATAATAAAAGAATTTGAATGTAGCACTTGGAAAGATTGGTTTTTCAGGAGCGGTTAATTTTTCTTACCTTACTGCACGTTTGGTGGATCATAATCGGCACTATAAAATACATGTGTATCAAAAATATGGCCTTGCCGAAAAAAGAAAATTTGTATGTCCATGGCAACCGCAAGAAATCTACAGAAATCTTATAGCTTTTGAAATACTTATTGCTTCGAATGCCATCGTTCCCGAAGCGTTCACACTGTCCGGCAACTGATGTAGTGTGAGTTGAATAAATATCAATGATTTGAATTATGATTAATACGGATGATTGCTTCATCCCAACTTTATTAACGGGAGCAAGGAACCAAGGAATTAATTAATAATATTTATGAGAAAAGTAGTATTTACAGTTTCGATGGGTATCTGGAAACCTCCACTGTATTACTAATTCCAATGCCTGTAGAATTAGAAAGGAAACTACTATGTAGGCTCCGGCGAAGCGAGAGATTTATGGTTTCGTTCCGTACTCGGGAATCCACGACTGAATTCTCGTACTCAGTGCGTCGCCGCTCTCGACCTAGATGATATTGTCCAATGTCCCTGATCCTTGAGCAAATGCTGACATTGCCCCTTGTTTTGCTTCTGGACATAAACGTAACTTCAATTTAACTTCTCTCCATAGCACGTCACATACTGTTTTTACCTTTTTTAACGTAAATAAATAAATAAAATAAAAAATTAAATAAATAAATAAATAAATAAATAAATAAATAAATAAATAAATAAATAAATAAATAAATAAATAAATAAATAAATAAATACAAATAAATAAATAAATAAATAAATACAAATAAATAAATAAATAAATACAAATAAATAAATAAATAAATACAAATAAATAAATAAATAAATACAAATAAATAAATAAATAAATAAATACAAATAAATAAATAAATAAATACAAATAAATAAATAAATAAATACAAATAAATAAATAAATAAATAAATACAAATAAATAAATAAATAAATACAAATAAATAAATAAATAAATACAAATAAATAAATAAATAAATACAAATAAAAAAATAAAAATAAAAAAATAAAAATAAATAAATATCGTGCGTCAGTAAGACGCAAGGAAGCTGCCCTCCCTTAAATATTTATTATCCACGTGCTGCAGTAGGGAAGAGCATTGGCATTCTTGCTATGTAAATACTGTTGTACTTACTCTTGTACTTACTCTTGTACTCTATAACTCTTGTAAATAGTATAATCGCAATATTTTTGCAGCGATTTTGTTAAAATACTTAATTTATAGCGATGTTGTATGGAAGTATTTTATTTGTTGTTCTTGAGTAGTGTGCGTGCTACTTTTGGAAAACAATTTTGCGTGGTTTTGTTCGGCAGCATTTTCGCTGCTTATTATTATTATTATTATTATTATTATTATTATTATTATTATTATTAAATCTGCGACGGATATTATTTTTAGAAGAATGGCACTCGCGAACACATCAGAGCGTATCATCTAACAACTTCCCCTTTCAGACTCTCGTCGTGGGAATGAAACCGAGACGAGTCTGTTACGCTTCGAAGCCGGAGAGGAGGACGGGGTGGGGGCGGCGCTATTAACTGGCTCGGTGTGGGCGCCTCGCTTCGCACCTGAGCACTCGACCGCCCGCTCCCACTCAGCCTCATTTTTCCTCTTCGCATTCTGCTCATGTCGTCCTTCGTGTTCTTCTCGTCCTCTCGTTTCTATTCTCGTCCTTCCTTTTATATTTCTCTTCTTTTTTCACGTGGTTCTTTCTTTCCTTCTAGTATTTATTTTCCTGGTCTCCCTCCCTTTTCCTCCTCTTTCATTTTATTTTCGTTCTTCCTTTTTCTGACCTTTCCTTTCTTGTCGTCCTTTGTGTTCTTCTTGTTCATTTTTGTCGTCCTGTTTACTTTTTTCTTTTATTTTCTTGACACCCTCCCTCTTCTTCCTCTTTCATTTTCTTGTCGCCCTTGCTTTTCGTTTTCTTTCATTTTCTTCTCATCCATGGTTTCTCTTTCTGACATTTTCTTTTAGTCTTCCGTAGCCTTCATCTTTTTATTTCTTTTGCCCTCCTTTTTCTATTATTATTTCTTTCGTCCTCCTTGTAGTAAATGGTGTGCAGTTTACGACATTTGCATCGTAATAATATATTGGAGGCGTTGTTTTGTCGTAAGATTTTATTTTCGCAGAAAGCCTTTTCCGTCGCATTGCGACCATCTTCAGCGCTACAAAAAATACATATCTAAATTACAAATAAAATACAATTTATTACAGAATATTATTGTGAATAACATTACATTGTAAGGACATTAGAAAAATTGAATTATAAAATGTGAAAATGGGAACATAATTTTGAATCAGGAGTAAGTGAAATAACAAATGTTTTATTCTCAAGTGAAGTAAAATGAAATAAAAATAGTCTAGACAAATAAGTAAATAAATAAGTTAAATAAATAAATAAATAAATAAATAAATAAATAAACTTTCGCCCTCTTTTCTTCTTCATTTTCTTCTCTTCCTTTTTTCTTCTTTTCCTCCTATCCGCGCCGCCCACCGCCTCTGCGTGTTTGCATTGGTCTGGCGCAGCTCCCGGAGGCCGCGGCGGCGGAGCGTCCGAAGCACGTGACCTTGCGGGCAGTGCGGCGCCACGCGGGCGGCCACGTGGGAGGCGTCGAGGACGGCGCCGCCGGAATGGCATGGGGTGCAGCAGGACGCCGTTGCAGAGAGCAGGCAGCTTCGCACGGGCAATCGTAAAGCGATAGGCGACTCGTTCAGGGTGCCACGTTGGTTTCAAGCGTAAAGGGCCTTTTTGCGCAATGGGGAGTTTGTGCCACCTCCAGTGTTAAAGCGCTATCTTATCTTCTTCGCATGTGCAGTTCAAGTTTCGCACCACTTTGGTGCATCTGCGCATGCGCAGAAGATCGATGGCGCTGACGCTACGGCGCGCACAAACTCCCCAATGTCTCGTTCTCTATGACTACTGTAAATGGAAGTACGTGCGTAGTTCAGAGCTGTGATAGCAATTCTGAACTATGAACTGTGCTGCTAACACTTGATTCCCATAATGTCACTTGCTCTTGATTCGCGTTTGTTCTACTAGAGCTGCTCTATAACAAATCGCGCCGTGAAAGTCCCTGTTGCTGGTGAGGGTGCATGCTACAGAAATTTTGTCCGTGTCACGAGTTGCAGCTTGTAACAAAAGAAAACGTAAATCGCGTACTAACCACAATTATAATAGATATTGCTCGTGTTATCCCCCTTAACTTGTTTCCCAGTGATCGGATTGTTACCAACATAAATGCAATTTTTAGTCAGAAACCCTGATTCAGCTTACTGTGGAGAGACTTTCCTGGTGCACGTACGGTACAACGTAGAGAAGCAGCACAAGCCGTCTTTATAGAGCAAAATCCGTATATCGTGAGTTTTGTGGCACATGCGATTCACGTGATTACATCTGATATCCGGTAGATTCGGTGGAGTATTGTTTTCCGATATAACTCTATCGTAACGTTCGCGTCAGGGCAGAGGCTCGAAAGAGGTGCCATGTACAAAACTTTCCGAGGGTTACTTCCAAATAATATGTAAACAGAAGCTGTAAGGCTTTAAGCGGTGGCCACTACATTGGAGTTCATACAGTTAAGTACGTAACATTTTAAACAATGGTTCACACCATATTTGATATATTACCTCATGCTGTGCAAAAACTCATATTTACCTGATATACTTCATGCTATTCTCCATTTCCCTTTTGCATTATCATCTTCCTCCTCCTTGCATTTTTATTCCATATACTTCAACCTTCTGTAATTTCTCAATCTTCCCTCTAAAACGGATGACCTTGCTTTCTTTTCAGGTTCGTGTTGGACATTTCCTTCCACTTGTTATTTTCAGATTTTGTCCGTTTATTTAGGTTGCGATTCACGTCATCCACACTCTCATTTAAATGTTCTTTCATTTGTTTCGTCCCTTATCCTTTTCAATGTTCTCTTCAACTTTATCTACCACGTCTTTCAAATTTAGTTGAATAGCTCTTTTCGTCCCTCAAATTTAATTTTTTTTATTAACGTAGATTTTTGTTGCGCTGATCGGATGTAATTATTTTCTTAAATAGTCTCAATTAAGACGTTGCGTATTCTTGCGAACTTTCTATTGATTATACTCTTCATGTTTGACGTTAGGTTCAAACTATTAACCTTTCGGATACTGTAATTAATTTGCATTCACTTTTTTATACACAAGGGTATTGGTTCGCAACTGCAATTCGTTCAATTCAATTGTTATAATTAGTTTGGTTAACTATTTTTTATTTTCTTCATGAACTTGCAATCCCGTGTGAGGTGTGACCCTGTGTACTATGACCCCTCTCCCTTATCGTGCCCATCGTACTCATAATGAGAGAGAAATGGAACACGCCAGTACATCCACCACATGTGTTCTGGCGCTAAACAGATGGTTCACATATCTTTTTACAGTCTCGCCTTTCTATGTAATTACATAGTAAAGAATATGTATTGTAATTCTGCTGTGGATATTGGCAATTATTTGGAATTTTTTGGAAAAGGAGTAGTTTTTACGTAATTTCCGTTTGCTAATGCAATTTACAATTTTTTGCGTAATTTACTTTAAGCTTTCGTGTAACTTACAAAATACAATACAAAATATAAAATTATTGTTTAAGCTTAATTATTTATCAAAAGAATGTGAATTAGCATAAACTTAGTGTGCTCTCATTGAAGTTCGTAAATTAGACTATCGATCAATGCCTTGTGGATCGTTGTCGACTTCTTATTCTCTAAAAAAATGTTAACCGAAGAAATGTTCAGAAGTCAACAAATTTATATCAATTACTTTTAGTACGGTGCATAAAATGTTCTGTTATTGTATAAAATTTAATTTAATATGTTCGCTCTAAAGTAGTCAACATGTGAGTGACCAAATCAAAAGAGCAATGCGAAAATAAAAATATATAGTAGACGAAATACTCTTTAATTGATCCAAAAGGTAATTTCTTCTCTCATTTCATGTTACTATCTCTGGAGCTATTGGCCGAATCATAATTTATTTATTTAACATCCAGAACAGTTAAAAACTCTGTGATGCACTATGGGGAGAAGTGTATTCTGTGCATATTTTCTGGAATGTGGGATCCCTACCCCAAGACACATAAAAGTTGATCTCTGTAGGAAATGAGAGTTTTTTGGTAAGAATTAATAAGAGAAGATTTGCTCCCGTGCAATAAATTCTATTTGCAAGGGGCCGTAAGCTATACATTTGGGATATTTTCCCTCATTGTACCCTTCGGAAAGGAAACAACTGTCGACTTACAGCGGCAAGATTACGGAGAAAAATAACTTGAATAACGACATTTCCCATTGAACTCTAGAAAACGTATATGCGTGAGAAAAGCAGGATAACTCGCAATCATATACAATAAACCTCAAAGAAACCACATTACGTACAGAGAAAGGGCTTTCTAATTTCCTAATCCAATCTGCTTGAATCCTATCGAGAACTGATGGAAATAAATTGAAAGGTTCATTTGCAGATAGGGAGCCCAAAACTTAACAAGAATTTGGAGATTCAACTTACAATGTATAGAATCAGAAGTCGACTAGACTTGTGCAGTAATAAAGGCGAAACGTGCCTGGACTAAGTAATAAAAAGCGCTTAATCTGTATTAGTGTTTAATTTGTCTGTAATTAGTGTATTGAATTAAAAAATTAAATGTTAAATATATATTCATTCCAAGTTATACCTCTAATCTCTAATAATAAATTGTACATTATTACTTCGATATTCTCTAAATTACACTATTCTGCATACCTTTCAAATTTTGAACAAAAAATGGTAGAAATTGGTAATCATATATTGTATGTGGATTACATGGCTTTTCTGATTCCAGTACCTTCATAACTCACTCGACTTTGGCAAATCAAATGGTGTTTTTTCAGGATTATATTGCAGATTACAACCGTGAGAGAGGTGATGCTGTTTTTTGAGCATTGCTGTAATTGCATGCACCGCCCCCTTCCTTCCTGAGCCGCCTTCGCCCTGGGCGGCCCCGCCCTCCCGGTGGGCGCTGGCGCCAAGCGGTCGCCGTCGCGCGGCGCCGGGCCGGTATTGTTCGCTTGTTTAGCGGCGGCGGGGGGGAGGGGGCGTCTGCCGCGACGCCGGGCTGAAGTGGGCGTGGCCCCTCGACTCCTCCGACCGGGAGAGGCGGTTCGGTGCATCAAGTGATGTCACTGCAGTGCCTCTGGCCGGGGGAGGTCCTAGAAGTTGAATCGCCACAGTGGCAAGATTTTTCGACACGTACTGGTCAGCTTCAGTCGCTGTCTGGAGGTGAATTCCATCGGCCCGCTGCTCTCATCGGTAGTTTTACGTGGTTTCTCCGATCAACACCGGGCGAATGGCTGGGCAGTACCTTAACAAACGTGCCACGGACCGCGCGCGATCTTTCCTACCTCTTCAGTGTCTTATAATCATCCCTTACACCCACACTTACATTAAAACGCACTACACTACCACACATTCTGGGAGACCGGTCGGGGACTTAGGGCTTATTCCGGCTGGGGCGGTGCCTCGCTGGTTGGAGAGAACTGTTGAGGAAAAACCCGCTAGTGGACGGTAGGTGGGCGCCGGATCTCGCCATCCAGTGGGAGAAGAACACCGCCACACCCCGAGGGAAAACATGCACTACACTTAAGGGACTAATGACCCTAGTAGTTGACGCGCCCGAAATCAACAGTCAATCGTGTAGTACGACCGATCGTCTTCCGTCTCTAGTGTTCAAATCCCCGAGGATTGTGGTGGAATTTATGGCGGACAAAGCAGAATCGCCTGAATATTCCTATCAAACTATCCTACAGAACACATCACAGTTACCAATAATTACCGTTCCAGGTTAGGCAATGAGCTTACGAATTGACATCACAATAAATGTAATAGATTCTTCTTTTTCTGGTGCGACATGGTCAGACCTCCCACCTTCCGCCGTGGATGCACGGGTATTATACCACTAGTTCATGTGGGAATAGGAATAGACAATACAAATTCGCCAAAAAACATCAATTAATACGTGATCCTTGAAATCATATTACGAACACTAACATCAGACAACATTTAACTCCAGACATGGCTATAAACTTAAGAAACTGGCGTCACAAAAAATATAACATGGATTATCCTTTAACGAGAGCCGTCTTGATGTGGTGAGATCGCTCATCTTGTGCCTCTAGGTGGGAGTTGTCCCGTTTTGAGTTTGTGTTTGAGAAAGCTGGTGTGCAGCAGGTTTTCTGTGCGTTCTCTCGTTCCTCCCATCCTCTCATTCCACCATTGCTTCATCATTCAAATCATTGTCATTTACCATTCATTAAAATTACTCATCTCAGGTTTGGCCAAAAGACTTGTTACTAAGGATGAGATTCGCCCGTTATCTCTCTTCACCGGTGACATTCGATCGGTGTATTATTGACGTTAAGTCGAATGAATGTGATAAGGAGACAGGAAAACAGAACCGCGAAAACACCGGCTGCAAATTCATTTTGTTCACCACAAATTGAGTGTCCAGGATTTGAATCCCAATACCAAGGGATGGGAGTTTATTTGACCACTACACCAAGGATCGTCTCAGTACTCGTTATCTTTATTTTTTAAAATGTCTGCGTGTAAAAAATGTATGCATCAAAATCAAAGCACGAAAATGTGTCAGAACGTTTCTTCTCCGCTGCTGTTCCACTCTACATTTACAGAATCATTAGATACTTGCAAGGCAGTCTATTCTGAACGCGACAACAAACCACAATTACGTCGTTGTTATTCTCCAGGAAAGAGAACCTCTCGCATCTACATTTAACAGCAACATTAAAAGGAAAGATGGAAATAAAAATTCTGGGACACAAGCAAAAGTTATGCCACTATGTGAAAGAAACAATAGGCTACAGAAACGAGTGTACGAAGATCTGAGAAATGAAACTTGTTAGTCAGAACGACTTCATTACTTACGCAGCAAACCTCCACATTTACAGAATAATTTCAGACGTGCATAACAATGTGCCCTCTTCATTTCCTCCTTAATTTAAACGCAGCGGATGCCCACTTCTACGACTTTTTTTAACTTCTTTATACAGAGAGTGATTACGTAGTATAGTTTAATTTAACTTTACATATGTAAGATTGCTTAATACCTAACTTACATTTAAACTTAAAACTATTACAGTGGTTGAGATTACCCATCGGGCTCCTCTAGTCGGCATCTAGTTCGGAGAATTTCTTGAGGAAAATGTGGAAGGGAAACTTATTTTTTATTCTAGTTTTATGTGATGGTATTTTGTAGTCTGTGAAGCGATGGTGAAGGGATATATTCGAGACGTTAGTAGCGAAATAGGTATTGTGATTGTGTATATCAGGTCTACACAATTGGCGGCTATTTGTCGTGGCACGCGAAAGACTAATAGTCAAACGTGAAAGGACCTTGCATCCATGTCGGGCGAGAATATTACGTGCTCAGAACACGCGCCCTGTAGGGGTCTACACTCTCCTAACGTAAAAGTAGGTGCGATTTAGATTTAAGGATTTATTTCTAATAGTGTCAGAATTTCAAAATCATCACGTGTATCTCACTGCGTCATGCATGCTACGACCTGATATCACGCATGGTTTCATTCCCCCCTTCCCTTTCAGAGCAGCAGGGCAAACTACCGGGATCAACACTATGGGTCCACGTGGGCATCGTCTCAATCGGTGATGTCATGGTCTCTAGTCTCAATTGCCAGACTACAGCCTGACTATTGAGAGCGCAGTAAGAAATCGCTGTGTTGCATAATCATTTGTGTGTTTCATTGCGTTATGCATGCTACGACCTGATATAACGCATGGTTCCTCCCCCCCCCCCTTCAGAGCAGTATGGCAAACAACCGAGATCAACACTATGGGGCCATGTGGGCATCTCCCGAGTAATGAAAATATGGCCCTCACCCATATTCAAGATTTTAGTTGTGGCCCTTGAGGCCTGGCATGTTGGACACCCCTGATCTATAGTCTCAATCGGTTATGTGATGGTCTCTAGCCCCAATAGCCCTGAATATAGAGAGCGTAGTAAGAAACCGCAGTGTTTCAGAATCATCCATGTGTTTCACTGCGGTAGGCATGCTACGACCTGATATCACGCATGGTTCAAATCCCCCCTCCCCTTTCAGAGCAGCAGGACAATCTACCGAGATCAACAATATGGGGTCACGTGAGCATCGTCTCAATCGGTGACGTGATGGTCTTTAGACTCAATAACCCTGAATGTTGAGAGCGTAGTAAGAAACCGCAGTGTTACGTCATTGTTGTTCTCCAGGAAGCGGAAAGAAGCTGGCCGGCCCGGGCCGGGCCCTGTGCAAGGTTGCGCCGCATCAATTGTCCACGCTCCACTGGAGCTGGGTGGCGCGGAGCGTGCAGACGGCGCTTCCTGCTCCGCACGCTCACGCTCCATTGAAAGTGGTCGTAAACGAGCGAATGCTCCAGCGCGGAGGGTGGGGAACGTTCTCGTGAGCTTGCTGAGAGGTTGATCCTCTCGGGAAGGCACTGGCCTTGGTTGTTGCGTTGCTTCACGGGGCATGCTTCGTTGTTCTTAATTGCATTGGAAACAGAATTTCTAGTGCTGTTATTATTGTTGTTCGCGTATTGGCCACTACTGACCACGCAACCCATTTCTCCCTGAGACCCAGTTGTGTTCTATTCTGGAGAGATTAATGTGTAGGAATAATAGGAGCCTTTCTGCTGCATCCTTGGGTTAAGACAAGGCGTTTAATATCAATTAGGAGGATTCGATGGTATTATTATTATTATTATTATTATTATTATTATTATTATATATAGTTTCTATACAATTATATTAATATTTTTGCTATTATTATTTTAGTATTGTTTTTCTATTGTAACTTGTTTTTGTTGTTAATGAAACGGGTCCGCCGCTGGTTGCGAAGTTAATCCGTCGGGAGGAGAGAGAGAGAGGCGAGGCGCTCGGTCGCGATCGGCTGTAGTATAGCGAATGGCGAGTGGCTCCCAGTCTACCTCATTTGAATAGCGTAGTGCTAATGCTTGGCACCGACTTCCCCTCCAGCGCAGCTGTTTCCGCTGCACCTGTCGCTGCCTATTCGTTCCGGCTCTTCGCAGAATTCCCTCTCAGGGCACGATGCGTTCCCGCGCTCAAGTGTGCGTCCCATTCGGCATCGCCGAACCCAGCGCGCAGCCCACTGCTGGTTGCGTAGGCGCTCGGGTGCAGTGGGCTTTAGTGTAGCTAAAGGCGAGTAGCAGCTTGGTCACAACTGGCAGTCTGTTGCGAATTCTGCCATTTGAGTAGACCAACACTCCAACCGCTGGGGCGGTCCGCTCTTGCTACTCCTGGCGCTACCCGCCGGCTCTGGAACTTGCAGAATTCGCTTCCAGGACGGAATGCGTTCACGCGCTCGTGTGGGCGTCCCACTCTGGGTGACCAGGTCCAGCGGGGATCTGCTGCTAGTTGCGAAATCAACCCTTCGGGTGGAGAGGGGAAGCGAGGCGCTCGGACGCGATCGGCTGTAGTGTAGCGAAAGGTAAGTGGCTCCCGGTCCACCTCGGCCAGTCTGATCCGAATTCCCTAATTTGAGCAGCCTAGCGCTAACGCTTGGCTCCGACTCCCTCCCCCGAAGCCCGCTGATGGTCGCGAAGTCATCCCGTCGGAAGGAGAGGGGATACGCTCGGGCGCGATCGGCTCTAATGTAGAGGAAGGGAACTGACTTGCGGCCAGTGTTATCCGAATTCGCTCATTTGAACAGCCTGGCGCTAATGCTTGGCTTCGACTACCCTCCCCTCCCTTCGCGAAGCCTGCTGCTGGTTTCGATGTAATCCCGTCGGAAGAATAGGGAATGCGCTCGGGCGCGATCTGTTCTAATGTAGTGGCTTGTGGTTCACCGCGGCCAGTGTGATCCGAATTTCGTCATTCGAGCAGCATGGCGCCTAATAGTTCGTTCCGACCCCTCTCGCGGACCGCTAGCGCTGCACCTGGCGCTGCCTATTCGCGCTGGCTCTTTGCAGAACTCGCGTTTTGAGGGGGCGATGCGTTTCCCGCGAACTGCGCGGGCGTGCATGCCAGAGCGCGGCGGATGCCCTGCACCGGCTTGCGTGTTGCTAATGCATTTGCGCGCGTAGTGTAGTGGAAGTGCGCCGCCATTTTTTTCCCTCGCGAGCGAAAAAGTGCATGTTTTCCTTGTTGGCGGGCACCTGGGTTCGATCCGTGTAAGGCTGTACCTACCCATGACACCGAGCTTTTCATGAAACGGTTCATTCTCGGTGCGTGGCATCTAGCCATAATCAAGGTTTTTAATTCACGACGAATGAGAACTTCGTAAAACCTGGGCCTTCATCTTGTGGTATTAGGTGAGGAATTAATTCTTGTTTAAGTCTGTAATTACATTAATAAAATTTGTTAATGATCATAAATTATGTATGCTCCCCTGTAACCAAATAACTTTTATGGTCACCTTCCATCTTTGAGAGTGCTGTGAAAAGGCATACAATTCTCCGATTACCAACTCTGATCAACAGAAGTCAGTTCTTCGCGTACGGTCAGAAATGAGCATGGCGCTTTTATTATTTTTTGGCCTGGGACGGAATTGCTAGCAGGGAGACTGCCCTTAGACAGTGTTCGGCACCCGAGTTTTCGCACCAGGTTTTCTTGCAAGTCTACTTCCAACTTGGATCTGAGGACCTTATCGAGCAGGCGCGCCTCGCTGGCGGTCCCGTGGTGCGCCTGGGGTGTGACTCAGAGATGTCGGTCTTAACTATAACAGAGCTATCTGGTTGGGAGAGGGTGAGATCTCGAAAGGCGATATATTGCCGGAGGGATTTAATTTTGACTGTCATCTGCCACGGTACTTTTACATTCCACAAGAGTGGCATGGCTACTGTGGCCTTTCAGCCCTTTCGAAATCCACGCATCTCTACCGGGACGCCTCGTCTTGGCTCGTGTTGGGTTTCAAAGGCCAGTAAGCTAATCCCTCACCCTTAGAGGTGCGCGCTATGGCGTTCATAAAAGATTTCATTTGTTCGAATCTGTCACACGCACATTCTGCGAAAATTCTTCTAAAATTTTAAATTGGTAGTTCATTTAACATGAAGAGAATATTAATCACAGTTGTCGAAGTATTCCCCTTACCTTGTTAAGAAAAAAAAAAGTGAGGTTAACATGTGGTGCAATTGACCTACATTTCTCCTGAGCTTTTCTAGCTAGTACCAGCGTAATCGTTTCTCAGAAGACTTCAAAGTGTAGTAACTGTAATGGTAGCCAACTAGTGCATTTTTCTGCTATGGTTTACAGTTTTCAACACCTTTTGAAAGGCAAAGTCGTCGAGCTTGCTTGTGAAAAAGATATTTCTTTCCGCTTCAAAAGGCTATGAATTATGCCATGTCATTTTCACCTGTCTTTGTTCAGCATTGCCCTTTCTGTTCTATATATCCCTCAAATCATCTTTGATCTTTATTTCAAACAAGAATACACTTGGCTTTTCTTCTTTTTTCCCAAAAAGTATTTTAATATCGTTAATCAAAACTACAATAACATATCAAATCTTCCAAAAGTATTCATTTTCTTTGTTCCATAACTTCTTTATTCTCTTTTCTTTTCTCTCCTGTGAAACATATATTTCATTTTCTCAATCCATCTTGTTCTATTTTATTTGTCCTTATCCAAAACTCCTTGTAACTTGGCCAGTTTCACATTGTCCAAGCCTAACTCCCATTAACAATGAAGTCCAAAAATTAAAGTTTTAATATTTGACAGACCGGTGTTATTTTTTTCTTTCGATTACTCGATTGTGACGTTTCTAAGTCTTGGAAAGCAGACAAGGATCTCTTACTATCGTTGCCCACGAGTTCGCTGGCATTAATGAACTTAACACAACTGCGTTCCGCTTGGTTTAGTGCTGACGCCCAGGTGCGCAAATGAACAAAGGCCAATTGACTCTTAATCGCCCGCAGAAGACAAGTCTAGCGTTCAGTGATGACGACCTGTAAACACCAGCCTGCAGCCAAGCATGTAGACTGCTTCTCATTTCCGGTAGCCACATCTAAAGTGAATGTATCAAGGCATTTTGATCACAGACCCTCCCGTGGTATAAAATGTAGCAAAGTAATGAAGTTAGCATATTTACATGTGGTATGTGGGAGTGATGTCTGTGTGATAGTAAAAAAGTCATAAATTAGTAGTGCTGATAAGTTGAAAATAAAAAGTTTTCTTTGTTGTTTTCTATTATCAATTTCAAATATGTTTAGGATGTGGATAATAGATTGATCCTCTAGTAACGACTTCCGGAGAAAGTAAAGAACGTAACAAAGGGGACAATTTTTTGGAGAAATTAACGTGGCTTTATCCTTTGTAGCAATGAATAAAGGCATATCAACCCAGTCTTCCTTTAAAACCCCTCCGGGGGTTCGAGTGTAGTTGTCCACGAGCAGGCGTCCCTCGTGGGAGTCCCTTGTGATGCCTAGGAGTGACTCACTTTCTCCGCCAGATGTGGTCACTGTAAATATCATTCGAACTGTTTTATCTCGCTTTTGACGTATCGGAGGGTTTGATTTTGCCCGAGACGACCAAGTAGCGTTTTGAGGGGTCCTTTCGCGCAATTGAAACCTGCACCCCACAAACCCAGCGATCCAGGCCAGCACCGAATCCCATTCTGCTTCCTGGGAGAAAGTAGCTTCATAAAATACTCTGGATGCCAACATAAATTTACATAGACCTCTGTTTAGCTATCCAAAAAGGCCGCATGCGCACATGTGATATGTGTTTTCTTCGTACGATCCACTCCACCAGACAAACAGCGTTTGCAGCCTTAACTCATTGGGTAAATTATCAAGTCGGTAGGTTCCTGATGTTTTTCTGGATAATCGTTCTTCGGGCTTGCTCGTACTGTGAAGATCTGTACCCGTGTAATCCTGTTCAGAATACGCTCCTCTACAAGGTACGTATCGACCTTACCTCCAACCACCAAGCAGTAGTGAACAACGTGTCGTCCGGGGGAGAGGACGAAGAAGTTGAGTCTAATGGACGCTGAGACGAGGACATGTGACGCACAGGCACTGGCGGGCAAAAACTGGACGTCTGTGGGGCCTTCGGGTTGTGGTTTAAGCGAGACGCGCGAACACGGAAGAGTGGAAACTGCCACTGTTCTGAGAGGGGTCTCTACAGAGGTAGTGCAAAGTTGCTGCGCTCATCGGAGCAGGAAACCTTTCCGGACCACGCCCCCTCCGTGGACGCTGTGTGTGTGGGGGAGGGTATATGTGTTTTCGGGGGGGGGTTAAGTGGGGGGTGAGTTTTGAGTGGGGCGGTGGGTTTTGAGTGGGGCGGTGGGTTTTGAGTGGGGGCGGTGGGTTTTGAGTGGGGGCGGTGGGTTTTGAGTGGGGGCGGTGGGTTTTGAGTGGGGGCGGTGGGTTTTGAGTGGGGGCGGTGGGTTTTGAGTGGGGGCGGTGGGTTTTGAGTGGGGGCGGTGGGTTTTGAGTGGGGGCGGTGGGTACGCGTGTACTGGCACACCAAGAGACTTCCGGTGCATGAGACTGCGTTCGTGCGTTGCTTATACGATGCAGTCCTTCAAATGCAAGATGCTTTGCAAAATCTCTATTATCAGAAATAACGTAACGTCAACGTCTGCTAGAGTTAGTCGCCCATTATATAGAAACCAATTATGAGTTTTTTTTTTGTTTTTTTTGCACGGTGACGCATTAGATTGCACTCTCTGTCTTCTGCGAAGGCGCAGTTCGCTTCACTTTTGTGCCGCTGCGCATGCGCTGAACATCGATATTGCAGTCAATTGCTGTATGCAATGCCGTGCAAAATATAACCTATCAAGCTTGAAAAGTTTCGCAACGTTGCTGTAGACGCCGCTGCTTAGCACCTCGTTGGTACCAGGCGCACGGGCTGAGCCGACGCTTGGATCGAATATTACATTATCGATCAAATTTCCAAAGAAGAGCCTTTCAGAACAGCGTAGTGAATAACAATCGGCAGCAGTCTCGCAGTTCGAATTGCGCAAGCGCAGATGCAGGAAAGTTGAATACGCTAGTGATAGATTCCGGTCATCTACTAAGTTCATTAGTGGCGTAGGTGTAGTTCATGTTTTTGCTCGGGAGGTAGCCGTGATCGTCCCCCATTGACATGCGAGATCCAGTGACGACCTACGTTGGCTTGCGGGGCTTTTCCCAAACAGGTATCACCCACCAGCGGGGCACCGCCCCCCTCGGGGACAAGCTCTAAGCCCCTGACTGGTCTCCGGCCATACGTGGTAGTGTGGGGGCAAGATTTTATCACGGAAGATGGTGGTGATCTTCCCGCATTGACAGGCGAAATCCGGTGACGACCTACAAGTCGACCTGCGGGGATTTCCGCTAACCAGGTATCTTCCCCCAACGGGGCACCACCCCGACCGGGAAAAACTTTAAATCTCCCGACTGGCCTGCCGACAAGTGTGGCAGTATTGTGTTTGCAAGTTGATTGATTGATCGATTGATAATGAATCCGGGCGCTTCCACCTTCACGGTAATTAGTCCCGTAAGTGTAGTGCAGGCGTTTTCGTCGGGTGGTTGCTATGTTCTTCCCCCGCTGGATGGCGAGATTCGAGGCCGAGCCGACGCGAGGCGAGAATTTCCCCAACCAGGTATCGCTCCCCGGAGCGGGACAGGGCCGCCCCCGGGACGCGCGCTCCAAGCTCCCGCGGCTGGCGTGGGCCGCCGAGAGCGGCGCGGCTGCCCGCCCGCCCGGGCGTCCTCGACGCGCGTGGCCGTGGGAGGCTGCTGCTGCGGCGCCGCGCGGCGCGCCAACCTGCGAGAGAGCGCGCTGGTTATCGGTACTTTTAGTGTTATTTTTATTCCGGTTAACGAATGCCGGCGTGACGGCCCGCGCGGAGTGGAGCGGAGCGGAGCGGGGCGGGGAGGCGGCGGCGGCGGCGGCGGCTGCAGCTACGCGGCGCAATGCGATGCCCCATGCCCAGCCGCCCGCCCCTCTGCCCGCCGCACAGTGGTTGATTTCCATAATCCAGCGGTATTTAAATCAAAAATACATATGCACGAAACGAATGAAAATCTATGTGGGCGGGTTTCTAATAGTCCTTCCAGAACTGTACCAGTCCCCATAAGTGCAACATTCATTTCTCAGAAGAATGGGGGGGATGTTCAGCGAGCTCTTCCGAGCCGCACGCGCAGCCGTGCCTAAGTCCTGCTTTGACGCGCTTGGTGTTATTGCCCACTGCCACTGAATTGTTCAGGATAGCTTCATTGTTCGATATGGATGAGAATTTAGAAGGTATGTTCTTTAAAATGCACTAAAGTTTAATTGAAAATTTTAATTTTTTGGTTGTATTTTATATGAAAAAGTATGACCATATATTGGATACAGGTTTCTTAGTTATCGGAAATTTAAACTGAGTTATCTTGAGTTGCCAGCAATTGCCAAGAATGGTCTTTGCACGATTGTATTCTCTAAACCTTCTGAAACAAAATGGTAAAAACCATTTTTGCCCGAATTTGCCCCTTTCCGAAAAAATCGATTTTTTTTCAGATGCTTGTTGTCACTCGACGGGAGCTATTCGAGCTCTTGCGTGAGGGTCAACTCTCTTATGCCACAGATTTACGGAATAGAAAAATGCTAATGCAGTATGTTTCTCGTAATGTTCTTGGAAGTATTCCAGAGGCAGTATTAAGTGAGAAGACACGGAGAATAACCTGCCAAATTGCTTATAAACGGAAGGCATGTAACAGAATGGTAGACAGATTCGTGGCAAGGACCCCAGCATGATTGGGCGACGAAATGTTGTGTGTCTCGGAAGAAGCGCAGAAAACGACGAAAAGTAGACACGTAAAAAGAATTATCTTCATGCTTGAAGAGAACAAAAAGGTGAAAAGTACAGCGAGATTTTACAGTCCCATTAAATTCGAATTTGTGAAGGTGACAACACGTATCACAAATACAGAAGTAGCTCGTTTAGAAGAAAACATTAAGAAGCTTCAAACAACAACATTGAATATTGGGGGAGCAGATATCTCTGTATATCACAAATTATTGAAATATGAGGGGGAAAAGTGTAATTCACTGATGCTAAAGCAGCCTCTCAGAAGTTCTTATTTATGATACATCTCCATAGCAAATGAATAATCTTAAACAAATTGTTAAAAAAACCTTGCCACAATGAAGCTTTTTATGTTGGTCTTTCACGCTAAAATTCTTTTCTTCGAGACCCTTCTTCACATGTCTTACAGACTATATTTTATAAAATGGCGGGTTCATGGATTTGAAGAAAGATACTGAAAGATCCCAGGAAAATGAAAATAATTCTCAAATATCGAAAGCAAATGGTACTACTTATGTGCATCATAAAACAAGGAAGTGGTTCATCGAACGATGGGAATACTGTTTGGCATTTGTTTCAAAATCTAGAGCAGTATACTAACATCACTGGGATAGTTGGAAGTCTCGTTCGCCGCTTATCTGTTGTTTTACAAGGAGTGAGGAGCGGGTGTGATGCGACTACGGAAGCTTTCAGAAAAAACGCATTTGAAACAATAAACGTTTATGTCAGTTTATATGGATGGGTATTTCAAGCGTGCACAAAATATTAATTCATGACGCTGATGTCATTAATGAAATGCTTGTCCCAATAGGAAAACTGTCCGAAGACACGCAGGAAGCCCGACACAAAGATTTCAAGTCACGTCGAGAAAGTTGTACTCGAGAATCATCTAGAGTACGTGGCAATGAAGATATGCTTCATTTCCTGCTGACTCTGATTTCTTCTGACTCTGTAATAACAAGCATCCGGCGACTATCAACCGAGGAATCAGCAACCGACGGAATGTTTGAAGTTGTGTATGTTCCTGGAGGTGATGTGTCCCGTGAAGGTAGAATAGCAGATTCAGAGAGTCTCAGTCTACTACCGTAACTTTTGTTTGTCATTACTTTTTATAATTTTTTATTTGTACTGTTAAGTATGAATTTGAATTAGAATACTTCATTTTGAGTTAGTGTCTTATGAACCTTTAGTATGAGTAAGCAATTGTATGGAGTATCTCTTAAGTAGTTGCAACATTGATAACCCGGCAATCCTTATCAAGACTGGAGGGCAATGAATTTATTATTATATTTCGTTCCCACATTACAAAATAATGGAAAAAGGCACAAGGAATAATTCTGACCATTTTCAACAGCGTCGGCTTTACCGTTCTCTTGATAATATTTTAGTACAGCTAGATGAAGGAAATCAACCACTGTGCGCCGCCCTCTCGCTCGCGTGCGAATCCTGCGCTACAGGGTGCCTCGCAAGCAAAGTGCTGCTGGAGGCGCGTTCGCTTTCTTTGTGTGCGGACGGGGAGAGGCGGCTCAGGGCATCAACTGATGTGGTGTTGCTGTGCCTCTGACCGGGAGATCCTAGGTTCGAGCCCGACGGTGACAAGATTTTCGACACTAGTGAGGTAGCTTGGTCGAATTAAGACGCTGTGTGGTAGCGAATTCAAGCGGCCGGCTGCTCCGATCGGTAGTTTTCCACGATGACTCCGTTCGCCACCAGGCGAACGCCGGAGCAGTACCCTACCAACGGTCGTGGACCAACAGGCCATGAATCGCGCGCGATCTTTCCTTCCCATTCCTTGATCTATCCTCACCTCCTACTTACTCACACTTACATTAACATGCACAACACTGCCAGCCATGCCGGGAGACCGGTCGGAAGCTTAGAGCTTGTCCCGGCTCGGGCGGTATCTCCCGCTGGTGGGAGATACCTGGCTGGGCCCTCTAACCAAGCAGGCCGGCGCCGGATGTCACCATCTAACAGGGAAAGATCACCGCCACCGCCAGGGGGAAACATGTACTACACTTACGGGACCGATGATCTTAGCCGTTGACGCTCCCGGATGACGATGATGGTGAGGGGTGACACAAATGTACAAACATAAACACACCCATGCCAGTCGGGACTGGAACCAGCGATCTTCTGGTCCGAGCCTGCTACGGCACTACAGCCTTTGCGATCTCCGCGAACTGATCGGCGTATATTATTATTATTATTATTATTATTATTATTATTATTATTATTATTATTATTATTATTATTATTATTATTATTATTAATATTTATCTATTATTATTATTATTATTATTAATATTTATCTATTATTATTATTATTATTATTAATATTTATCTATTATTATTATTATTTATTATTTATGTTGTATTTTCTTTCATCCACAAATTTTGACAACTTCGTGAGTTTCCTGTGTTTCCTGTGAGTCACTGCTTCCTTAACCACTTTCGGGCATGCATGAGATGCGGAGATAAAGAAGGTGTTACCTGATGTAAACAAACAATGCGCTTGCTCTAGCATAGGCGAACCTGTAGTGGAGAAGTATTATGCTTCGACACTACAATCCAGTGGAAGGTGAAAACTGGAACTCTTTGAGTATTTTGAAATGTGCCGGTATTTCGATTTTGATTTTTTCCCCCTTAAAAGACGCACTAACACATAAAAAAGTAACCCATATGTTAACTCCTAAAGTTGCAGTAATGACTGTACATGATAGATCCAGTCTTGTCGAATAAAGAACACAAAATCTTGAATACTCGTAGGAGACAAGCACATTGCTGTAAATCACTAATGCAATTTCTGAAATATGAGATGGAAAATGAATATATCAGAGAATTTCGTGGTAATTGCTGGGAAATGCTCAGGAGTATTGATATTGAATTTGCCACTTTACATTGTGCACTAAGGCCATAAGTCGGTAATGAACGATTTATAAAACACCATTGACTTGAAACACCATGGGTGCGGTATTAATGAATACAGAATACCCTGCCAGGAGTGCATCAAACTCGTTTAATTCGAAAAATTTAGACTTACCTTGGATGCAGCTTTTATGAGTGATGGGAATACCGAATATGGGGTTTCCGAATACTCGGAAAATCCGAAAAACAACAGGCATCACAGGGTTTTTTTCGCTCTGTCAGAGGTTTCTTCCATAAATACCGTGTTTGAATCCCTTCGACATTTTTTTTAAATATCTTAATTCAGCCACTCCCTTAAATTTCCACTCCCTTCTATAAGATCTATATTTGTCCTTGGCAGGCACAAATGCGAACCCATTACAAAAACGTTAGACAACTTAAAAAACAAATATTTAAATGGCAACATATGAATTGAGAGGTAACCTTCGACATTAAGATCTCCTTGTTTCATACTGTTTTCGCTCCTTTATTCTGTTCCTCAGTCTCTCACAGAATGTTCTTTCAGATGCTTAATTTCTTTCGGTTCCGAATTTTTCATTCCATTTCTTTCAGAACAATGCCTCAAATTTATACTGTTGATGCAAACTAATGACGTATCTCAAAAATTGTATGTTGAAACGATAACTTTTTAATAATTTGAAACAGTTTTCATATGATATTTTTTCATTTAATTTGCATGTAATACTTTGGAACCACACTATGAAGATGTTTTTCTCTGATTCTTAGCAAAGATTTGGAAACGTGTTTCAGAAACTGAGAAGGTGATGTCTTCTGTTATGCATGTCGTCTATCTTTTATTTCTTTCTAAGCACATCAATTCTCGGGAAGACTGTTATTCAGTATGTCAATATTTAGCATGCTAAAACAGTTTCCAAACTTCCTGTTGCAGCATCATTACGCAGCACGCTTACGTGCATTTACATTCTGACGTTTTCACAATTTGCATTTCCTTTTCGAACTCTGGAAAGATGTGTTCAGGAATTGTATAAATTTACTTTATTTGCAAAATAATGGCTGTTCATGTATATGCTTGCTAGAATGATTTGTTTCTTGAGTATTCCTTTTCAGTAGTCGTAATTGTTTTGTAGATGAGGTGATGTTGTAAACGTTTTTGAGAAATGAATTTAATTATTGTTGTGTCTGGTATATTCATTTTCTCCCACAATCCAATATTCGTGTGGGAATACAGAAATAGTACAGTGCTATCTGGTTAAGGCATGGGATGACATGCCTTGGTTGAGTTACCAAAATCTAACTTATTGAACTAAAATTTATTCCTTAAATTTTATGGCAATATCCGCGTTGTGAATTGTATTCGCTAAGTTCTAAAAGTGCTTCTTATGATCAGAACTGACGTCCAGAAGACAGCGGTTGTCATCGAATCAGACTTCGCAAATGCGTCATTCTAAGTGCTCCATTTTTTAATAACAACTTGTGGTACTGAAGAAGAAATTCCGCATTGAAGATTTGAATCTCGTGGGTATATACGTACGTATTGTACTCCATAGTTGAGTTGAAGCAGTGATGCATTATCAGATACTCTTAGTCTTGGTGAATTGTTTCTAACTTTCCCTGAAGAAATGTCGTCCTTCAATGATATTTCATTAAAAATAAATGCAAGATCTAATATTCTACTTTCAGGCCACAAGTTATGAAAATGACAACTTTAAAAATATTTCGGTGATACTAATAAAAGTGAAGACAAAATTAGTAAAATTGTAGGATTTCTCTTAATCGTATCATTTGACATTGTCTTCCGTTCTCTTTAATAAAAGGCCATAACCCTCAACGAGAAGGCCATAATTTTTCGCGGATAATAACAGCTGCTTGTAATGAAGATCTAAAATGACGTATGAGATTGCAATACCGTTCTCGCAATTTTGCGAAATCGCAATAACTCTGGACCAACTGCGAAATTCCCGCATCGCTGCGCCTGTTATTTTTATGAGTAAGAATTCGTGAAAGGTAACAGGCAAAATGCAAATTTTTCTTTTTATGTTGAATTGTTACTTAATCGATAGATTCTGATGCCCTTATTAAGTGTGTAAAATATTTTTTTAAAAAATTCATAATTACTTAAGTTATAAACAATTCAGTATTTATGCATCTTTTAGTTGCAAAATAAATATCTCACAACAGAGTTGATATAATTTAATGCTTCCAACGGCAACTTGAAGGAAAAAGTATATATTTTAAGATACACAATATTAATTTTTAAAACTTATTAACAATCCCTTTTTTTATTGCAAAATAAAATGTAAAATGAAAAAAATCCGTGTTCTGCGCTTTTTAAAAATATTTTAAAAAAACATTCTAAGAGGGAATTTAATATAGATTCAGAATCCGTTAAAAAAAGTTAGCAAACATTAATACATAAAAAGTAATTAATATTTTTATCGAGCGGCGCACGGTCGCGCCACGAGACGCGTACCGTAGCTTGGAGGTTTTGATGCACCATACTGTGTTTCTGCGATTTTACTCTCAATATTAACGCAAATATTTTTTTTAATTTAAAATTTAGTAATTTTAGTACCAATTTTCGCTTAAAACAATTTTTTATTTACATAACCACATTAATTATTATTAATAATTAAATTTATTTACAGAACGTTATGAGCTTCGTAATCAGACGCTGACGAATATCGCTTACATTTAAGTGACTTAGAATCGTTCGGTAAAAAGCAATGAAACTGTCGGGTGTTTTTGATTACTTTACATTTTGAAAATCTTGGTTTTAAAAGTTTTGCTTCATTTTCATATTCCTCTTTGGTGCAATACGCGAAAGACATTGACCTGTGAAAACAATTTTTTGCCCAAACGAACAACATCTTTGCGTTTGTTAATGGTTCATCTAATCTCGTTCTTTGCATACTTGTTTTCCAAGCATTCCTTTTGATTGTCCCGCCAACACCGTCACATGCACTTTTGCCATGAGAAGTGGCAAAAAAGTGCCACTCTGCATTAATACGAAATTCATTTTCATGTTGAATCAAATTCAGGAAGTTACTTTTATTTTTGTACTGACTCGCAGCTCCGTCCGAAAAATAAATAATTCGTTCAATCCACGCATACTTGTCTTTCAAATACTGAATCAGTTTTGTATTGTATAGGTGAACGCTAACAGTATCGTGCTTTTCGATTTCAGAAATAATAACAAAATTATCCGAAACTATCTTGCCGTCTTTTCGCGTATACATGACGTATGGATGAATTGTAGCCTGGGTATTTGACCAGTGATGCGCCTGTATTGCATCTTGTATTTGAAATGTATAATTTTCTGAAAAATCCAGCGTTACCAAAAATTCACCTTCCTTTAAGCTGTCCTTTTTTGCACTAAAGTAAGCACTTTGTTCTTTTGTTATAAAATCATGCGTCAGTAGTTCAGGCAAATCTTTTCTTATCTTCTCTAAAAATGCTTCTATGGAATCTGTTTGTTCAACGAATTCAGTTCTAGAAAAATATATTAAAACATCTAATAAGCAAAAGTAATTGGTATGAGGAAGGACCGATAGTCAATCTTCCCACAGCCGTTCCCGATAAAAAAAATCTAATAAGCAAAAAAGTTATTTGTGAAATTATTTATACAAAAATTAATAGAGTTACAGTAAGGTATTATAAAAAATCAAATTTCCAATTTAAATTTAAAATTGTATAGCAAAAGAAATTTCTGAAATTTGACAAATCGTTGCCAGGCACTCAGAAAATTAATTTTAAAAAATTGATTTGTAAAATTAATTGAAAGTTTAAAATAGATTTTTTCATGTTATGCATAATTTAGGCAATATATTAAGTTATCATTAAATTAAAAAATTGAAATGTAATTATATGTACCTATCAGTGCTTATCCATTCCCTGTACTTTACTTCCTTCACGGAATATTCTGTAAATAATGCATGCAACTTCTCGCAAAAAGCAGTAACACCAGGACAATTTTTGCAATTTCTGAGATGACAAGATGGAAGAGCTTCTTTGCAAATAATTTCTCTTAATGCCTTATGGTATGATAAGGTGAAGGTGTGATTTTTCTTCTGAAATTCGGATTTTAGAGCAAAAAACTTTAATCTCATGTTCTGGTGTGTTTTACAAACACATACGTTGTGGCAACTAGCTTTGTTAACAGAGATGCACTGTTTTGGTCGCAGTTTTGAAAATTTAGAACAACTAATGATAAACTGAGGAAATTTTTCCTGAAAACGTTTATGTGCTTCCTTCAAATTGCACAAAAGTAAACGCTTTTGCACATTTTCTCTACCTACATCGGTTTTTATAGAAACACAATCTTTTTTTCCAGGCATCATTCTACTAGTATCATCACTCAAATAAAATTCTGTTACTTTCTGAATAATTTCCTCACTTATTTTTCGACCAACTTTCTTTGGTGGACGCGACTTATAGCCATTTTCTTTCCTTAATTTCTTCGCCCTTGATGCCATTTTATGCGAAACGCCAAACAACTCACGCATTTTCCTTATACTAATGCAAACAGGAAGCGTTGTAAGTATTTCGATTTTTTCACTTCGGAAAATAGCTTTCGACAACGCATTGTTCACATCTCGAATCAAAGTCTCGTCTATCAAAGAATTGTCTGCATCGGGCAATTTCTGTCGCTTTGTTGCACGTCCAAGCATATCATTTTCAGCTGTTTCTTCCTTGTATGTAGGGTCATTTTTTTCGTTGTCCACGTAGTTTTCATCCCGTGAAGATTCTTCTTCGGTAGTATCAATAATGATTTCCTTTTCGACGGAAGAGACAGTAACTTTTTGACTATAAATTGACGTTCTGCATGAATCACAGATATATTTTCCAGTTAAATTAGAAAAGATACGATTCCACTGCGTCGTTATCAGCTTCAAATTTTTGTAGACACGATTGTGTTTGGATTTTTTAAGTGGGTTGCAACATTTCTTCGGGGTAGGCATTTTATATAATCTGTTTAAAATAATAAAAAACATAAAACTATGAGAACTGACAATATGAAATAATAAATAATGTAAATGATTAGAAAAATCAGTTATTGTTATTAATAATATTGATAAAGTCAGTAATATTGAACATTTTAACGCTTTTAATCGAGATTATTTAATAACAATACACAATTATTGTTTATAAATTTGCAAAATAAAAAACGAAGTCATATGCAATGTTAATTACGCTTACCTTTTTGCGTAGAAATTAGAAACAATAAGAATGGTTTCTTAAGCGAAAACAATTGTTGTAAAACAAAAGCGTGCTGCGACTCGTTCGTACCGACAAGCTAAGGCGCGACCGTGCGCCGCTCGATAAAAATATTAATTACTTTTTATGTATTAATGTTTGCTAACTTTTTTTAACGGATTCTGAATCTATATTAAATTCCCTCTTAGAATGTTTTTTTAAAATATTTTTAAAAAGCGCAGAACACGGATTTTTTTCATTTTACATTTTATTTTGCAATAAAAAAAAGGGATTGTTAATAAGTTTTAAAAATTAATATTGTGTATCTTAAAATATATACTTTTTCCTTCAAGTTGCCGTTGGAAGCATTAAATTATATCAACTCTGTTGTGAGATATTTATTTTGCAACTAAAAGATGCATAAATACTGAATTGTTTATAACTTAAGTAATTATGAATTTTTAAAAAAAATATTTTACACACTTAATAAGGGCATCAGAATCTATCGATTAAGTAACAATTCAGCATAAAAAGAAAAATTTGCATTTTGCCTGTTACCTTTCACGAATTCTTACTCTTATACAACTCTGGCAATTACATCTTAGCAATTATATTCTCTCTCCCTCGTTAGCGCACTCTCCATTCTTCACGCCGGGACTTTGACTCGTCTTAGTTGGAAACTTATTATGTTCCTTCTGTTCTCAGGTCGAAATTGCGTTACGTCATTAGTTGCAGTGCGAGTTAATTAGGACTACTTCACGTTGTTCGAACCCGTCGTAAGGTTAAGGTAGGGTGAGGCTTCTGAAATAGGTCGAAGACCACTTTCACTTGTGGAAAATTGTGAATGTCTTTGTGTCTGTGTGTGTGTGTGTGTCTATTATCGTAATGACTGTAATTTTTCTCAGCTGCGTTTGTCGTCTGTGGATTATGCCTTGTGCGTCTGAAATTGAAGGCTGCTGATATGTTTTAATAGCTAGTTCGAGATCAATTTTCTTTGGCAAGCTTCAGAACGTCCTTGAACGCCGTTACACATTCCTTTAGTCATAATTGATTATTGCATCTTGATCGTGTTTCTTGAAGAAAGTGTTCAATTTGGTTAAGCATAGTTCGCACTCTTATGGCAGTATTTTCTAGGTCAAAGCCCATTTCAACGATACGCTAAATAGTAGGCTTTTTGTAGGAAATAATGGAACTGAAGGAGGGCAAGTAATCTTGTATCAGGGATCTACAGATCATTATTTGTACGTACAGGTAAGTGGATGGTAAACTGTTTTGGAGTAAAAAAATCGAGAATTTACTGTCGATTCGATTCGTAAAATGGAGAAAAAATGTAAGTTTTCAAAAAGTCCTTTCTTTGTAAAGAATAAATTGTCATTTTGGGTACCAGTATAATACAAGTTAATGGTACTTCCAGCCAATGAACGGGTTTTAAAGTATTCGGTCGCTTTTTTGGTGTGTATGAATGTGAAAATAAATTTATATCCTTTTTTCTCTTTTTGGATCGAGGGAGGATTTGAAATAGTAATTAACTTTTCAATCGCGACGTCGTAAGATCTTCTGTCTGCTGTCACAGATGCCCCTTAGGCCCATCTCAGCTCGTTCTAAGGTTTTCTTTTTATTGACGAGGTTTTCTGGATTGATTAGTGATTATCGGTCCAACCAGATATCCCCCACCAGCTCCGCCCAGCCTGGATAAGCTCTGTGATCCGGACGGGCCTCACGACATGTGTTGTAATGAAGTGCATGTAAGTGTAAATATGAGGTAAGAAGTGGACAAGGAAGAGGAAGGAAATATCGCGTGCGCTCCGTGGCCCGTTTGTTAGGGTACGGATCCGGCATTCGCGTATTATTGTTCGGAAAAACCATGGGAAAATACCTATCAGAGCAGCCGGCCGCTAGAATTCTCCTGCAGACAGCGCCCGAATTGGACCTAGTTTTGCAGCTCGTATCGAAAATCCTGCCACCGTCAGGACTCGAACACTAATATCTCCCGGTTCGAGGCAGTGTTGTAACATCAGTTGATGCCCTGAGCCGCCTCTCCCGGTGAGAGGCATTTTGGAGGTCCATCTCAGCTGCGTATAGCCGATTCTGAGGACGAGTACTGATGTCTAGTATGGAAAAGGAAGGAATTTCAAAGGTGATGGATATTGGGCGGGATACCCCCATTATGCCCCAATACTGATTTTATGCCTTTCGCGGGATTCGAACTAGCAGCCAGGAAGCAACACGTGCTTGGGTGAAAGTTACCCAAGCCTCTGCGTCATCCAGGTCGCTCGCCCAGGAATGATGCGTGTTGGAAGGTAATACACGGTAGTTGGGAGAGATCTATCATCCCGCAACAAACGTGCAAACATGGATGGCCGAGGCGGGACTCGAACCCGTGATACTTCGAGCCGAGACAGTCATAACGCGCCGTAACGCGGGTACCCAGATCGACAATAAACATCAGTATATTAATATCGATAATTATGCTCCGGTGTTTTTAGCAGCTTTCTTAGGATATTTTCCCTGGGGTGGGTGTGCGACAGGTTTAGTGCGCAACCGAATTTATATTTTCTTATAAATAATTTGTCAGTTATGTTGAATGTAACATATATTTTATTTTCTGCCTTGCAGTTAATATTTTAACGTAAACAATTGATGTATTGAATGGCTTTCGTTAGTTCAGAACATTAGTTAAAGCTATATTTTTGTAAATTTTTCTTTGGTTTCTGGGGAGGAGCTTAAAATCCCATAAGCCTTCCCGTAGGGTGCGTCAATGTATGTGTAAGTTTTCATACGCCCTCATTTTACTAGATGCGAGAGAATTGTTGTGTGTGTGTGTGTGTGTGTGTATTTCCACGACAGGACTTTGGTATCAAATACGTAGCTAGTTTTTCGACGCTACAAAGTTTGTGTCACACGGTAGCGGCCATTTCGTGTTAGTATACAATTTTGTCAACAGCCCTAGTTGCTATCATTTATTCTTAATTCATTAATGTAAGTAAAGGGTTGGGGGTAGGTATTCCGGATCTCGAGAAAGGGTGTTCTAATAATATACACTAATCCATCCCATGGACCTTCCCCTTGCCCGGGCGATCCGCAAGGTCGCATTTCTTGCCCGCTACGTCTGCCCGCGGTGGCGACTAGAGATGCGACATCGATAACAAAACATCGATGTTGAAAATTAAAACATCGATGATAGTAATGCATCGACTAAAAGCCATCGATGTTTTTCGACATCTATGTTTTCAAGCTGATTTCGTGATCTCCAGCATTACATTCGTGTGTAACAAAATTAAATTTGACAGTGTTCGTGTTTATCAATTCACGGAATAACGATACGAGGAGAAGGGGCGGACCCTACAGCTCGCAGCTAATTTGTTGACCACTTCTCAACATGGGAATAGATATGATGTAAGACGAAATACAAGGGCATGGAGATCATCTCGGGCGAGAGAGTTTGGTCAATGGAGGTAGAACAATACAAACAGAGTTCCTTTATTTCCAACACATAAATTAACAATTAATCATCAGTGATATTTCATATTTTAACTTGTACAGAATTGTAATGAAGGGAATTTTTTATTCAGAGGCGAAATATCTGGAAAGAAAAAAACACATCACAAAACATCTGTGTTAATACATCGATGTTAAAAAAATCGATGATGTTATAAACACATCGATGTTTTGAGAACATTGACACCGATGTCGCATCCCTATGGGCGACGGGCAGGCCGGCGCCAGGCCTTGGGCGCGGACCGCTTCGAACGAACGGGGGATTCTCTGGTATGTGGGCGGCTGTGGCTCCGGCGACCGCTGCGCTGGGCCGTTCGTTCCCCGCAGCGTAACCTGCGGCCGTCACGCCTCGCGGAGCCCTCGAGCCCCTCTCTCGGCCGTCACGCTCGCCGCTCCTCCCCGCCCCCCTCCCCCTTCTGCGTGGAGCGGCGAGGCTGGGTCGCAGGCGACACGTGGGCGGGACGGTGGTGGGGGCGCGGAAGCGGGTAGAGGAATGAATTTGAGGGCGGAAGTGTGGGGGAATGCATAAATTACCAACTTAAGTTTGTGATCGCTGGTTTTATTTGTTGTGTAGTGGTCTGATTGCTCACCTTCCTACTCTGGGTGTAGAAGAATCCGCCTGAGGATGAGCCAAAATGACAGTTCGCTAAACAAGTGAACATCGTGTGAAATTTGAAGATCCTCCGCCGCGACAGCTGTTCAAACCCTCTCTCTCTTCGTGAAGTGTTTATGTTTGTACATGGCTCCCGTTAAGACATTATGGCTTCCCGTGGTTCACACCCGTGTAATTATATAAAAAAATATTAGAACGTTCGTGGGACGTTCTCAATCACAGCTCGCCACTTAACCGCACAAGAGCAGGAAACTCGTGCGCCAGTACGCGTCCGACATTCAGGACTCGATTTTCAAATAAACATAATACTTATCACACAAAAAAATAAATTGAAGGTAATGTTTATAAAATAAAGGATTTGTACAGAAGAGCATAGTAGCACTGCACTTCTCAATTTCAATTATTTTTCGTGGCGAACTAAGTTATTGTCGTCGGACATGTATACCAGGAAAGGAAGCGTCGATGACCTTTATAAGTTAGCCAATTGCAAACGAATGAAGGAAGGAAAGTAAAATGGACTGAAGGATTACACGACTACAGATCCTTCAGTTATGTTGTCAGCACTAGCTGTCAAAATTGTCCATTCTTATTAAAATCTTTCTTTAGTGTGTTCGACCTATCAACAATAGAAAATCCGCACTACTATATAACACAGCCATAATTATATACATCCGTCTCATGACCCCTCCTTTTATGCGCCGGTCTCATGTTGATTAACGCAGTAAAACTTAACATTAAAAATTACAAAATTTCAAACCCGGAACCTAAGAAAAATGAATTCTTGCCTGGCGAATCACCACCTCCCTTTGGTTTGATACCAACGTCCAACTTCACGAAGAACTATATCGAAACCATAGCTAACCATATCAATTTCCTCTCCTCCAGCTTCTACTTCTCCAATATAAAATCCCTTCAATAAAGTCACTTTACCTCGGTCGACATCCTATACAACCATTCAACCAACGGAATTCACAACAAATTCCACGTCTTATGTATTCCTGAAAAACAAAATCACCGAATTCGTCAATTGATAGAGTTGCTTACTTGTCTTCCTCACCCTTGCGTTAAGATTAAGTATAGTATATAAGTAAGTAGTAAGCGTTAGGTACTGAGGATACGATTAATGATAATTAATTTATTAAAAGTCGATCATCTGTGGGTTTGGTATGTCAAGCAGTCATTTGGGATGTCATGCTGGGGTCACTCGTGCTGGGTTCACTCGCTGGCTCAGACTTGAGATTTTTGAGATCAGAAAGTCATGTCATGTAAAAGAACCTCAATCATAAAATGTGGCGAGAATTTTGAATATGACTGTCCTATTCAAATAAATCCCTTAGTTCGCGTACAGAATGCATTAAGGCAACAGACCTGCCACAATTCAAACGGTAGCTAGAACTACGAAACAAGCTTAACAAAATTAATCCGTGACTCACAGAAACATCCTGAACCTTCTTGGGAAGACTTGCGGTCTAGTCCGGACTCACAAGACTAGGGCATTGACTCTCCTGAGAGATACAGGGTTAAAAATTTGTCCTGTACTCATAATTCTCTTCACTTCAAATCACGATCTTCCTCGGTTAAATGCGAAATTTTCATGAAAAGAAATGTATCTAATGACAAAAAATTATAACAAAATGAAAACATCATAAAATAAAAATTTTAAAATAGAAAGGGGTGAATCAATTAAAAAATTGCAGAGAATAAATATTTATTTCGAGCGTTAATTTATTTTCGCCCTTTCCTGTTTCTTTTTTCTTCCTGCTTTTTTTGTTGTATTTTCTCATCACTTTAAGTGCACAAATAACGTGGTTCAGGGCAAAATACCGGACCATTCTATCTAAAATAAACAAGAACAATCTCTGGATGAAGAATTCAGTAATGATGGGATTTATTCACGCAGAAGGGTGCTTTTAATTATCTTAATTGAACAGAATAAGAGCAAAACCGTTATAGTCTTGCAATTCTGCATTGAGAATTATTAATTACAAATATGTTAGCAATTAGTGTGTTTCGTCGTGAAATATTCAATCTCAAATCCTTTGAAAACTTGCGTTGAGAATGTTTGCATGAAGTTTGTAAATAAGTAAGTTTCCGGAAAACATCTGTCTCATAATTGAAATTACTTTTGTTATATCTTTTAAACCTCGCATTTCCGTGTAAAACAAGGTATTCATGTAAACATGTAAGATGTATCATATTAAAAGCGTAACAAAAGTTTTATTTCTCTTACTTTCCGAAACCTGTAACATGACTAGAAAACTGGGTACTGTCTGTCTCGTTACAACTTGTGCACATTCTTCAATGCTATTCAAGTGTCTAGTAACCGCAGCGGCTGACAGCCGAAGAAATTCCATTTCGACTGCATCAGATCCCCCCATTCAGACTCCCACCGTTCTGTAAGGTCGCCGACATTTAGAATGCGCTATCAGTCGCCTGTCAACCTGTCAAATACCGGTAATTAAGTGAGTGATGCCAAACACCGATTGAACTTCGTTGCTTCCTAGCGCTTCTTAACAGCATTATTTGCCCTTCGGGCAGTGCGTTGCACTTCCAAAACTTCGCTTACTCATCCACGCTCATCGTTATAAGTTATTGATTAAATTAATCGTGCGTATTAGAGTATTTTTGGTACTTTTCCCTAGCTTTGTTATCAGATTGAAATGTAGTATTCCTTCTAGTCACGAGCTGGAATGAGAGGATAGTGCCACCTTACTCAATACCAAAACTTTAAGTCGTATCGAAGCTACCCTCTACCCTCCAGCTCGTGGCATTGGAGGGGCACAGGGATTTTAAATCGGAGAAAAGTCCCAAGCGAAGTCTTCAAGGCTTCCCCGTCAGCATGTCGGTTATGCCATGGTGGGTTAGACGGGACGTACTGAGTCACGGAACCCCAATCGGGATTGGGGGATTAAATTAGTCACGTGTTAGAGTGGTACTTTTTCATAGCATTATTCACCGACTGAAATGTAGTATTCCTTCTAGGACACGAGCTGGAAAGATAAGATACTGTCTCCTATTGAACCTCCAAAAACATTAAGTCGTAACGATGCTACCCATTTGATGACAGTATTCTACCCCTCCATCCAGCTTGTGACTTTGAAGGGACACTACGTTTGAATGGGAGAATAGCCCTAAGCGAAGTCTTCAAGGCTTCCCCGCCGGCATGTCTATTATGGTGGAGTCTGTTAGAGGGGACGTACAGCGTCTGATCGGGATTGGGAATGAGGTGGGATGATGGGAACGAGAGATGCCGAGCTATCAGTCCGTGACCCGTTGAATGCTATGCGGGGCTTCGGCATTTGCGCTGAGTTTACTTCATTGCCGCTCTCTCGGCAGCGACTATGACCGGCATTTCCTGAGGTTCGAGTCCCGACGACGGTGGCGGATTTTCGACGCTAGCTACAAGGTTGATTCAAGACCTTCTCTGGTGAGGAATAGTGGCGGTCTGCTGCACTGATCGGTAGTTTTTTTTTCGTGATTTATCCGATCAGTGCCAGAAGAATGCCGCCGCAGTACTGTGCGATCTTTCCTTCCTCTTCATTGTCCCATCATCTCTCCTTACAGTTGCACTTTGCACTACAGTACCACACGTGTGGAGAGTCCAGTGTCGACGTAGGGCTTGTCTCGGCTGGGCGGGCTCCGCTAGGGGCGAAACCCGGAGGCGGAATGTGTGTTCCATGTGGAATGCATGTAATATAGATATGGGCATGGTTAGTACAGCTTAAATTGTTTTGGAAAATTTGGTTATATTATTATTACTATTATTATTATTACTATTATTATTATTATTATTACTATTATTATTATTATTATTACTATTATTATTATTATTATTATTATTATTATTATTACTATTATTATTATTATTATTACTATTATTATTATTACTATTATTATTACTATTATTACTATTATTATTACTATTGCCCCTTTAGTGGCTCATAGATAGCGTGTTAGCTCTTTTTGAGATGGTTCAGTGATCGATTCCCGGCCGGGGTAAAAATGAAGCTGTAGCTTTCTAATACAAACAGTCTTAGGTTCTACAACTGTACAACGAAAGAAAAATGTCAAACAGGCCACGTATGCTTGCTTCGATGATGCGAATACATGATGCTCGCCACATGTAAATAAAAACACACGGTCTAGGCCTGGGAACACCACAACGTGGTAAAAGTCGGATTGACCCAATCCTAAAATGCCAAATATGTGTATGCTCTTACTACTGTTATTCGCATGTTATTATGAATGACCAACGTGAAGTTTGGTACATTTCTATGCTGATTATTTTCATTGAACAACTAAAGAATTATATATTCCTTTCATGGGTGCTCCTAGCATGTACACAGCGTAGCACCTGCCTCATCCAAGTGTTGTTTTTTTGGAGGGGGAGTGGCAGACATCACCTGGGGATCCGAGGCAACCCCGATAAATCACTCGTCACGCTGGGGTGATCGCGCTGCATATGCACACATCGGGGTGCCTCGTAGTACAAGGTGGCTCTTGTAATCACCGCTTGGCTTGCTTTCCTCCCCGTGTAAACCCTCTCAGCATGAATTGCAGGCGGTATCAGGTGATTTATCGCGTGTGTCGGAATTTGCGGAGGTTAAAAAACAGGGGTGTTATTTATGCACAGTGTGGTCTTAAGCTAGAAGAGTGTGGAGTGAAGCATTCAGTTCGTGTAGTTACGAATGTTGCTTTGAGCGGTTATGCAGGTTATTATTCACCAATGAATGGTAAGAAATGTGGATTCTACTATGTATCTCTAAAACTGTAACACTCCTAGGGAATGCCAACAATTCGGTTAAGCTTTTAACATAGTGTAAAAAGTTTTAATATTGCGTGACCCATGTATTATGCTTGTGATAGTGTTATTTTTGCAAATAAAGCTTTTTCTAGTCTCATTCAGGTTTGCAATGTTAGTGTTATTTGTTCTTAAAATGTATATTTCCATCTTTGTACCAGTCCTCTAACTCTCCCTTCGGTTTATTTCCCCTTGCTATTGTCACTGTATTCTCTTCGTAATTTCTTTTGCAAATACTTCATTATCTCTTTTAGCAGTAATCCGTTCGATGATTGGATTAAATAGTAAAGTTTCTTTTATATTTGTATTTCTTGCTCTGTCCAATTGTACATGTTGATTTTACGTTTTGGTCTATTTTTTTTCGATCTCTCGTTGGGAGTTTTGATTTACTTTTTGTTTTTCCTTTGTAAAATAGAATTTTTATTCATAGTGAATTGTCTGTTCTTATTTTGTTCGCAGATACTTTTTAAGTCATATTGAATAGTGTAGGCAACCAGCAATGCTCTCGTTCCTTTATTTGCTCCTCTATCAGCGACTCAGTTTTGATTAACCATGTTATTTTATAGAAGTTGTTATTGGTATGTGTTCAAAGTCTTCGTTTTGCGTTGTGTTCTTGAACTACAAACGACATCCGAAGTAATTAACATGGCTTGATTAATTTATTGATAGATTAAATGATTTGCGCTGTGAAGAGACTCCCTTAATTGCCAAATACTGTGACATTATCTTCTGCAAGAGGATCTGCCGATATATCCCATCAAACATTCTGTCATCACATCTCAGCCCGTTCAACGAACCTTTTTATCAACGACGTGAGAACTAATCGTTCAGTTCATTTTTTCCCTTACGAGCACACGTTATAATACCTCGGATAGTTTTATGTGATGCGTCATCACTTGGAAAAATGGACTTCGTGGAAGCATGTCTATTAAAATAACTGACATTGAATTTAAACAGTCCTGTGGAAAAAATCTAATTTAAGAGAGAGTTCTGGAGGAGGAAGAGACAGGGAAAGAAATGTATTAAAATGACAATATAAGGAAAAGCTGAAATTAGACATGGGTAAAAATACTTAGGGAAGAAATTCCGAGAGAAAGAAAAAACTGTCAATTCTCATAATAAAATAGATATTGTAGTGGTTTGAGAGGGTGGATAATCTTGTTCCATATTTTCTAGAATATATGAAAAAGTCTATTTGACCCTTATATCTTGGAAACAGACGGTCATAATACAATGAATAGGAAGAAAAACATTACTTACATGACGTACAAGAAGAATGCAAAGTAGTTCTTTTGTATTAAAAAATGGAATTTTGGATGGAATGTAGATGCTTGTTTTAGCCCCAAGAGATCATCACAATGCTACAAACGACTGAAACGAATTCAAAGCAGTAACAGTGCTTTAAGATCTTTTTAGAGGTTGATATAAATTAAGTTCAGTGAAGAGGAACGCTTGAAGAAATTCTGTGTAAATTACAGGCCAACATGTTCAAGCCAGAGAATCAGATACTTCAGAAAACGCAGTGATCTCTGAAGTACTGATCGAAAACTTTGAAGGTCGCAACACACTATGGTCGCTGTATTGTTGAGGAAATAATTCAAATTTCTAAGTTTTTTTATGAGAGAGCGGAAGGGGAAATTAATCAAATGTAGGAACTTTATATTATACAAATGTAGGAATTTATTATGTAGGAACTATTATTTTCCATCTGTTTTTAAAATAGAAATAGACCAATAAGTTGTAGATATTCGTAATAGAACGGGCGGACGTGGACTCACAGCCCTTAGTGGATTTATTTTCAACAAGACCACCACCTTACGAAGAAAACACATACACTACGCCTACGGGACATTAGTTGACGTGCCCGCAATCACTAACAATCAATCAAAAGGAACTTAAGGAAAATTGGTATTGACATTCGAAATAGAAGAATGGAAGAAAATTGTTCCATGATCTCGTTTATTGAAGGCGGTGAAAAAAACGCAAATTTAAAATCGCCCGTCTTAAAAACTCTCTGACCATGGAATCCTTGTCCCCAACATTTTGTACCCGCACGAATGACCCGTAGAGACAAAATTCGCTCGAGCAAGACACTCTCCCCCCATAATTAAGGGTATATTTTCCCATTCCGAACACGTCCTGCCCTTCTTAAAAACAGATCGCGAAACTCCATCAAACCACAAATGACACGAGGCGAAGGCAGATACTCACGTTCCGAATACTAATCGCTTCTCCTCGCGATCCGGACTTGAATAAAAGGCTCGTTGGCGAACCTTCCTCCCGCCTCCCCCCCCCCCCGAGGAGGGGGAGAGGAAGAGATAAAAATAAACGCTCCGGGGGAGCACCGAGCCGGAACGGCACAAAGCGACCGCACCCGCGTAACAAGTGAGGTGTATTTATATAACATGTGGTCATTACAGCTCTAGCGAGACCCCATGGAAGGTGCTCTGAGCACACGTGCAGAAAAAGGTGGGGGGAGGGGGGACAGTGGGAAAGCGGAGATATGGTGGGAAGAGCTAGTTTGTTTGCCTCGCTTTGGTATACACTGTGGAGGATGTGTTGTAATAATGGAGATGGTACTGTCGATCATATGTAATTTTAGCACTTGTACATGGAAACTATTACTTGCAAGGGAGAACAGTAGGAAAACGGAGATGTGGAGGGAAGAGCTAGTTTGTTTGCCTCGCTTTTGTATACATTGCGGAGGACGCGTTGTAACAATGGAGATATGCTATGGAGGAATATATTTTTTTACGACCACTAGTCATAGCGGTTACTTCTAGGCCATACATAGCGTGCTAAAAATTCAATTTTTAACACTAATGTTAGAAGTGGGACAGTGCTCAAATGTTCAGAAAACTGTGAATTCAACAAAGCAAAATACTGCGCTCTGGTCAGTTACGAGGTCTTACTGTAAAATGGTGCCCAAATGAGTGATTTGTGTAGTGAATTATAAAATAAAGGGAAAGTCAGTAAGGCTGTCTAAAATATTCCTCCCCTTACAGGCACCCTTGCACTTACATGCACCACACTTGCACACATTTCTGTGAAATAGACAGAGATTAGTCTGACCCGGCTGGGCCGGTGGCCCGCTGGCGCTAATGCTTGGAGGAGGGAACCCCCACAGCTTTTATTAAAATTGTAATATTACCCAGTGTTCCACAGTACAATGAAGATGAAAAAAGAACATTTCAATGTACAAATTTAAAATTCAAAAAATAAATTCAATTTATACGTACACGTGTATGGTAAAATCACTTATACAATTTTCTCTGACAATTTGTTTCTTAAAAGTGAAATTTCTGTTCGTTTCAAAATCTGAATTTTAAATGACAATTTTTGTTCATCGTTAATAGAATACTTTACAATTAATTGTTTTTCTGTTTCTACTTTATATAGTTGGTAATTATTAAATATATAAACTATATTACATAATACTTTGTGACTAGACCGTACGCCCTTAATCCATTACAGAATCTTATCTTATGGCATTTTAACCATTTGATTTTGGTATTCACCACACGATTTCTCCGTAGCATCGAAAAGACAGTTTGGTACTGCTGAGGGGGCTCTGAAGGGAAGAACACCTGTCGTCAGATGACGAGAACATACCAATCTACCAAACTCTTTCTAAACTTCATTTATTTCCAGTTGTAGAAGTCACGTATTCTCCTTCCAGACTTTATCCTCCTAAGCACCTGAAATGAAACAGCGATACGTCTGCACCCTCGCCAGTGCTCTTACTTCTTTTACTCCCCTCCCCATTCACCCCATAATAAGTTCATTTATAGTTTTACGCATTTATTTGCTTACTTTTAAATGACTTATTTACTTTTTTTCTTGTTTACTTGTTTATTTTCTAACCAGTTCAGGCTTCGCTTGCTTACTTCTAACCCCTCTTTTCTACCAACTCCCGTTTCCTTAATAGTCGGCCCATTCCTTGGAATTTTTCGTAATCCTTTCACGATGTGAGACCTATTATCTCTTAGTATGACCTGGGTAAGTGTTATGTTTCTATGTCGGAAGTAAAAGTTCCCCTTTCCCATCCATTTTCCTCTCCATGTTTGTATGGCGTAGCCCTTTAAGAAGATATACAACCTATCTTGTATCTTTCCCCATAGCGCAAAAATAACACTGGCATTTAAGTATTTCAATCCACGTTGCTTCCGTCCTTCTATCTTAAACCATCCCCTTGGGTCCTTAAGAGTGTGAACATAACTTTCACAACCTCATTCCGGCCTGATGTTAATATGTCGGGTCCACTAGCGAGCGTTTTTAAGACGTTGCTGCTAGGGTGCCCTTACACTTTTATGTCCGAAAGACTATTAGAAATAAATCGTTCTAACACGTAGACTGTTTTAGACAAGTAGCGCTAATTGCATTCGTGTATTTTCTCTAAAGCAACCATCTACAAGTGGGTCCACATGTTCCTTCTCTAATCTAATCCTCGGCTTAACAGATTATTCATTTTCAAATCTTTTCGAATTCCTACGTTACCGACTTTTTGTTTCTTATTTATAAACTAATATGCATTTTTGTTGAAAAAATTGTTAGTGGCTCCGTACCCTGGGGGGCTCCTAATGCATGTGCTTATCCTGCTTCGTACCCGTGCTTATTCCGCTTACCTGTTAACACACCCCTGCCTCGACGCCATACCTTCAGAGATTTGAGCGCGGGCTTTGGAAACACTAGCGGTCTCTGTTCTTTAGTGGTCCATTGTCTAAGAGTGGGTGGGGTCACGACTTAAAAGCAGTTTCGAATTTTTTAGAGTGCTGTTCGCTGTTAAGGATTTGGAAGAAACTTATTCACTACGTACATTGCTTTCAAGATATTCACTGCGCTTATCTGCCTTCGTTGGTTGTTAGAGCGTGTAACGCATCTCCGCGACGTCACGAGGGGATTAAAGCAACTTGTAAAGTGTTACGTAGTCTCATAGTAATAAATCTTTTGTTAAACTGATGTTCACGTGTTGAATCATTGTCGTCATTTGTTGC
Source organism: Gryllus longicercus (assembly GCA_038098605.1). Classification (NCBI taxonomy): domain Eukaryota; kingdom Metazoa; phylum Arthropoda; class Insecta; order Orthoptera; family Gryllidae; genus Gryllus; species Gryllus longicercus. The sequence continues at coordinate 139,357 of JAZDUA010000535.1, forward strand.
ACTTTCCAAGCTTTCAGAATTTCACGTAAGATGTTAAAAGTTTATCTAGGTATTTCAGAGTACCAATTATACATGAGGGAAATATTGCATTTCGTTTCACTCAGCGATAATGTAACGTATTTTGTGCTTAAAATAAAATCCAGTCAGTTAAAATTATTGTGTCTCTTTATCTAATGTTGCAGTGTGAATGCGAATACGTTTTTGCTTGTTATGTATTAAAAACGGGCTGCGTTGGAACTTCCGAAAATTACGCATTATCAAGTGAACCATAAAAATGGTTGTTGATAATCGGGATATGCACATTGGAAATGGAAATAACCCGGGTAAAAGAACATGCATTTCGTAGCAATTGCATAGAGTAAAACAGTGCATCCCGCTACCTGTATACGTACGTGGCTCAACTGATATTGTTCAGTGAATTTGCATTACTAAAACTGTTGTGATTTTTGCGGGCGAAGAACATATTTCTCTGAATAATTCACTCCTCGGATGATGCAATTGCTCGTAAACTGTTGATATAAATCAAACCACAGAATCCATCTTGCAAGTGTGAGAATAAATGTCGCCATATTACGAACAACGCAAATAATCGAAATGTTTCAACATGGATGTTTTGGTTCGCACAGGAGGCTAATAAATCTTCTTTCAGGTGATTCATTAATACATAACAGGCAAATTGGAACATGTATTACCCAAAACGCTTGATGATTCGTGTACGAATGGATATATGTCAAAAAGGGAATGCTCGAAAAAAGCTTGGTGATCGGTTCACCGAAAGGAGGAAAAGTATGTGCTATTATCGATACAATTTATGGTTTTACATGCAGTTTGTAAAAAGTGAATATCTTATAACTACCATGCATTTCTTCTACTACAAATTTAAGTACATAAAAATGTCTTCCTTTGTTGCAGGTAACTTAACATGGACTTCTTGCTTGAGCTATTTTCTAAGTCAACGTTGGTGAGTAAATGAAGGTGCTATTCCAGTGAACACTAAAACTTGTTGTTATGCAAATGTACGATGGTCTAGTTTTTTGATATATGCAAGTAAATTTAATAAATGAAAGGTCATATATAAATGCCGACTTTTCCTCGGTAGTTAGTTTTCCCCTTTTTAATATCATTTTTGAGGTCCACATTTTTACTGCAGAACTGCACCTCCCCTTGGGAGAAGCAGTGTCCGCGTGATACTTCTGCGTAATATTCCTGAGCAGGTTTGCCAGATGCTTCGTGCAAACATCCGCCGTTAGATGGTTGTAAATCCGCCCAGTAAAAATTATTATACTTAACAATAAAAAAATTGAATTTGCATTTAAATAATATGAATTTGAAGGTTTTTTTTAGGTAATGTCCCTATGAAATGCTTGATTAGTTTTAGTATTTTGTTTGTGAACATTTAAATTAATAATTTATGAAATATTTATACTTTTTAAAATAATTTATATATTGATATTTGAAAATTATTTAGGTCTATTCTGTAGAGAACAGGCGTAGAATCCATCAGTATTGCCTGCTCTTTAAAATATAATTTCGTTCCTTTTTTAATTGTAATGTTTTCATTACTTTTCCCACTTTCTCATTTTCACTCTCCTCACTCCTCTTAAATATCCGCGCTTAAAAAGATTACCACAGAAATGCTTACGTGTGCATGCTTGTTCCCTGTGGCTTAACGGAAAATACTGGCAGTGACACGGTATTTCCAAAAGATGACAAATTTTTAATGGCGTGTTCTTAAATTAACTGCACGTTTTGCAATGTGATATTATATTACACGCACGACAAAGACGCTATGGCTTTTTCAGAACACATCATATACTAGAGGTCTAAAAACTATTATTACTCACTTCTCAAAGTAAATTTCAACAAATTACAAATCATGAATGAAAAACACGTGAAAAGTAAAAAAAATAAAACTCGCTGTCAACATCATTGTGGTTTTCTTTTTTTTTTAATTTCGTCGTAATTTGAAAACCCGTCCAAAACCGCACATGTTTTTATGCATATCCTCCCATTGGGCGGTATTTCGCGAAGTCAGTTTTTGTCCCGCGACAGAGAGCCGTTTTACGGCCCAAAATGCGGAATTCCGCCCAATCTGGCAACCCTGTTCCTGAGATGCTGGTAGATACACGTGACAGCCAGGAAATAGAGATGCGATATCGATATCAATGTTTAACATCTGTATTTAATGCTCGAAGATTTTACTTTTTCGATGCTTTGTTAATGCTAATCACAATTTAGTAGAAGTTAAAACATGAAACAAAAGTTCCTGTCAGTTTGTATGTTTGAACAAAACGAATGCTCTTTATGCTTACCTTCATCGGGTAAGCTCTCTCCTCATTAGAAATGACCCCCCCAAGCTCTAATTTTTCCTTCGCCTTTCCTTCCATTTCAGACACGGACAGGCGGTCAGATCATACGCTGTGGAAGAAGGGCCTCCCTCCGTTCTTCCCGCATTAAAAAATGAAACACACACACAATCGCGGTCACTATCGAATAGACCTCCGCCGCGCGAACGTAAGTGTTAGATATCGCTTTCAAAAACATCGATATTTTAAAATGTCGATGTTTTTGTTTGATATAAATGTCAGATCAACATCTAAGACATAAGCGGCCACTGTTGCATTTAACGATTTGGTAACTGTGAAGATGACATGATAGGGTGGTGATAAGCGTCGAAAGGAGGAACACAAATTCAAACATGCCCGAGGCGGGACTCGAACCCGTGACCCTTCGCTCTGAGATCGATAGGGCACTACTACCTTAATGATCTCGGCAATCCGCACCGGCTAAAATGTCGTTGTTTAAATACATCTATGACTTTTGGGCGCTGTATTATTAATTAATAACGATATTTTGATTTTGATCTGTTTTCAAATATCGACCGTTTTGTTGTCGATGTCGCATCTCTGCCGGGAGTCAGGTAAACTTCCCTGAGGGGGTCGGGCAAAACCAAAGTGTAGCTCCGACCGAAAAGAAGTGGGAAGTCTAATCTGATTCATTACGCATTCTGTCTTAATTATTGTATATTAATTAATTATTCCCTTATAACTTACAGAGCAGTATTTTTTTTTGGTTTAAGTTTACGTAGTGCAAAAAATGCATTTATTTTACGACTCGTTAGTGTATATTCTGAAAAATATGAGAGATTTATCTTAATAAGAAATGAACCCAGGTATTGGGAGCATGGCTGAACAAGCAGTAACTAGGGGGAGTTATGTTTGGGGTTCCCTAACTTGTTAATTGCCTGCCTTGCTGTTAATGCCTATTTGTTTGATTCAGATATTCTACACCATGGAGAGTCTGAAATGACGATGTGTTTTTTGCTGTTTAAAAAAGCTTTATTATGACTGGGTTACTGTTCGGTTTTGACAATTTTTTGACATATTATTTATACTCTTTTAAAACGTTAAAGGATTTCTATGCTAATCACTCGTAAACATATACTCTGTGAACATTTCTAAGGTATTATTCAGATTAGCAAATTGTACGTAACATTTAGGGGAACTCAGTTTTGATTTTGATGTTATTTTTAGGTATTTTCGTAGGTCATGGAAGGATATTTGCGATATGGATGAAAGGCTGTTCATTGTAGGATAGCTTGATGTAATATTTTTGTTATGTTTCTTTATGGAGCCAGGATTCTTTGGTTATAGTACTTAAGAATTTCTTTTGGATTATCTGAATTTTTTTAATGAATGTAATGAAGATGCATACATGACACGCGTAGAACATTAGGTAACTAGTAATTTCTGTATACTTACATCTATTTTGAATTTTCAGTTGATAATTTGCTGAGGTTGTTTATTAACGGTTCGAGTGTTTAATTTTTGTTTTTGTTTCGTTTTGATATTAATATCAAATTTCCGATCGAGAACATACCTGTGCGATGCATACAACCAAATCGCCCCCTCCCCTCCCCCGGCTGTGGCTGCGCACGTGTAGACGGGCGTGGCACCCGCCCTGCCCGCGGAGGCGCCCGCCAGCGTCCATGGCCGCCCGGCGCCAGGCGTCGCGACGCCCAGGCCACGCGCCGCGTCCCTCGGCAGCAAGGCCGCCCGCGCCCGCAGGCCTACGTTTCTTCCCGGTGCAGCGGCGTAAGGAACCCAAGTGTTGGAATCAACAAGTTCGAAGTTTCGGTCGTAGAATTCGTGTTTAAGGTTATTTCGAGTTGGGACTTTCCGCAGTGAGCAATTAAGTGTAGGTGATCTTTTAAATATGGTTCAGACTGACGAAGGCGGTGAAGAGATGCACGCAATTCGGACCTGAAAGTCGGGAAGTCTGTAAGGATGGAAGTTTCACGCATAACTATCTGAGATTAGAAGCTTTTGATCTGAACCATGTAGAAAAAAGTCAGGAGTAAGATATACCTACATGTCGTTCCAGAAATCATAAAGCTCTGTTAATTTTTGGGGGTACTTGACATCAAGCCCTTGTTGGTTTTTCAAAATTTGCTGTGGTGTAAGGAGCTGAGGTATTGGAATCGCCGCAACAATGCAATTAGAAGTTTCTGTCGTAAAATTCGTGTTTAAGGTTATTTTGAGTTGGGACTTTCCGCAGTGAGCAATTAAGTGTAGGTGATCTTTTAAATATGGTTCAGACTGACGAAGGCGGTGAAGAGATGCACGCAATTCGAACCTGAAAATCGGGAAGTCTGTAAGGATGGAAGTTTCACGCATAACTATCTGAGATTAGAAGCTTTTGATCTGAACCGTGTAGAAAAAAGTCAGGAGTAAGATATACCTACATGTCGTTCCAGAAATCATAAAGCTCTGTTAATTTTTGGGGGTACGTGACATCAAGCCCTTGTTGGTTTTTCAAAATTTGCTGTGGTGTAAGGAGCTGAGGTATTGGAATCGCCGCAACAATGCAATTAGAAGTTTCTGTCGTAAAATTCGTGTTTAAGGTTATTTTGAGTTGGGACTTTCCGCAGAGAGGCATTAAGTATAGGTCATCTTTCAAATATGGTTCAGACTGACAAACATGGAGAAGAAATGCACGGAATTCGTACCCGAAAATCGGGAGGTGTGTAAGAATAAAAGTTTCACGCATAACTATGTCTGATTAGAAGCTTTCGATCTGAAACTTGTAAAAAAAAAGTCAGGAGTAAGGTATACGTATATGTCGTTCCGGAGATCATAAAACCATGTTAATTTTTGGAGGTACTTGACATCAAGCCCTTGCTGGATTTTCAAAATTTGCTGTGGTATAGGGGGGCGAAAGTGTTGGAATCCCCGCAGCAGGGAAAGTTCGAAGTTTTCGTCGTAAAATCTGTGTTTAAGGGTATCTTCGGCTATGACGGTGAAGACGTCAGGATGAAGGTCGATTACTGTTGTAAATATGGTTAACATTGGTGCAATTGGCGAGGAGATACATGCAGTTTTGTATTCGAGAATCGGGATGTCTGTGTGGATAGAAGGAGTTCCAAGCATTGTACTGTTTGATTAGAAGCTTTTGAGATTAAACTTTGTTAAAATGTCATGAGTAGAGGTGAAACTTCGTTAAAACATCTGGAGTAAGATCTTCTTGTGTCGTTCCGGATATCGAAAAGGATTTTTAGTTTATGGAGTACTTTACATTAAGCTGTGTGACTTTTCCAGTTGTTGTTTGAATTTTGTCAATTTTTTCTTTTAAGGTTTTTGCTCGGTTAGAAAAGTTAGTTGTTGTTTTTTTCAAATTGTACTGTTTCGATTTTCTTTAACAGTTTCTTTATTTAAAACCCATGCAAATTTGAAAATTGCAAAAGTTGAAATTGGTTTTCGAACCTACCCTTCAGATATATAAGATAAAGATATTTTCTCAATTAATTCTATCCCTCAATTTCAGAACTCTAAATAATGCCATGCTCTTGTTAAAAAAATATGAGTGGTTCTTGGGTAAGAGTAACATTTTGAGGAGGAAAAGTTTCGATGTGCCACACATTCCCTCAATTTTGGCGGTGCGTGATCGGACTCGTGTAGAGTAATGAAAAGAATTAGTTTGCATTAAGGACATAGTTATTTCATTATTTCCTTTTCACAACAATTAAGTAAAGCATTCCGATATACAATTTTCGGAATTAAGAATTATAAAACACTATTTAATTTTTTTAAGAAGACATGAGTCATTGATGAGGGGGGAGGAGTTAATTCCCATTTGCACAAGGGACTTGCTCGGAGGACTAGGATGGGAATTGAGGGAAGGGGAATCATCAGAATCGCCCCAAATTAGTATGATATCCCCCGCTGCAACAATATGAATTTATTAACAATGTTCTTGATTGTCTATGATAGATTCTATTATTAGCGGAAGATTCTATTATTAATAGAACAGCATGAAGTCTCGGTTATTCTTACGTTGGTTCTTGATAAATGATTTCCGTCATTTGGAACGTTTTTATGGAGGAATCCAAATCAACGAAATTTGAAACGAAAACTTTTAATTTGAAACTCATTTAAAATGCATTCAAGCTGTGCTGCGGGAGTCCGCTTTCGTTTCATTCGCCGAATCTTTTGCCCTTCTCCCTCGGCGAAAATTGCCAAATCGCAGAATGCGGAAGTCGCCGAAGATTCGGCAAATGACGTCCGTTGTTTTGACCGTTGCACTTCTCATATCGCCGCGACAGCTACAAACGAAATTTCTCATTCCGCGCCTGTTCCCATGCATCTGCCTACCGAGGGCCAGCATTACCAGACCCGCCTTCAAGAAGCGAAAATGGAGGGAATGTGTTCAAGAACTGGGTACCAGCGACCAGTCTTCATGTTCCTTGCAAAAACAGCCCAGCAAGCCGCAACTCTATAACTTTTTTGACAATTTGAAATTGTTTTAAAAACGGAAGAACCTACCTTTGCAAACAGAAACTTTGAATGAAGGACAACGAAGCTGAATACTCGATGCGCGAATACAGGGTTCGCGTATTACACTTCAAGATGGAAGAATCAATATACTGAAACCAGATTTCCCTTTCCGTTACTAAGACATAGGGCGGTGCATTAGATGTTTATGTTTTTGTAAAGGAACATGTCTCACGATTCGTGAAGTCTCAACCCCGAAGGTGATCTTTGGAGTTTTGGACTTTTGGCCAGCTTTGACACCGTACATGTTTCTTAAGAGGAGAAAAGTTTATTGCATAAACGGCTTCATGAGAAACATTCAACAAATTAGGTTAAATGTATCGACAAGCGATGAGATAAGAGATAAGTATTTATTTGTTTTCCCCTTGACTTCCGTCATGCGACATTGTAACATTACAAGCTGCTGTGTCCACGTCTGACCCTTGCTTGCCCTTTGTGATATGACTCACCGTATATGACAATTCTAACTGGTTTAAACAGAAGCCAATGGACTGAAGTTCAAGGGAACAAGAAAGTCTGCGAATTTATCCTCAGTGACTTCGATTGATTTCAGTCGCGTGTCAATTAAAACCCTCAAAATTCAACGGAAATATTTTATTTAATAATTACTTCCAGAAGAGGACGACTCTTCCTTCTACTAAGAAACTTTCTCTGAATAAAGTATTCAGGTTTCCGGGCACATCAATTGCTAGGTCATTAGTTCCGGTAGTGTAGTGAATGTTCTATACCAGGAGGTGACCTCCCTAGCTAGATGTTTCTCCAGGTATCTCCCCTCAGCGGAGCACCGCCCCACCCGAGATCACCACTAAGCTCTAGACTTCTGTGGTGGTGTGGTAGGGTCGTGCGTAGATAACGAGAGAGGATGGGACGCGGAAGAGGAAGGAAAGATCACGCGCGGTCCCTAGTACTTTAAGAGGGTACTGCTCCGGCTTTTGCCTGGTATTGGTCAGTGAAACCCATGAAACCTACAGATCAGAGCAGCCTCCAGAGCTGCTTAGAAACTTCCTCTGAATAAATTATTGAAGTTTCCGGGCGCGTCAACTCCTAGGTCACAAGTTCCAGTAGAGTAGAGAATGTTCTATACATGGAGGTAACTTTCCTTGCTACGTGTTTCTGCAGGTATCTCCACCCAGCGGAGCACCGCCCTACTTCAGCACTAAGCTCTGGACTTCTGTAGTAGTAAGGTCGTGCGTAGATAACGAGAGAGGATGAGACGCGGAAGAGGAAGGAAAGATCACGCGCGGTCCCTAGTACTTTAAGAGGGTACTGCTCCGGCTTTTGCCTGGTATTGGTCAGTGAAACCCATGAAACCTACAGATCAGAGCAGCCTCCAGACTGCGGCAGAACTCGACCTAGCTATGGACCTAATGTCGAAATTTCTGTCACCGTCGGAACTGGAAACCCGAAGACCTCTTGGTCAGACGCAATGCAGCACGGCCATCAGTTAAACCTCTGCGCTACCTCGCGCGCTGAAATCTCTTGCTTGTTGGCTTCCTGGCGCCCGGACAAAGGCGCACGCGAGAGCGGGCGAGCTGCTCGCGGCGTCGGCGTCGGCGACGGCGGGCGTCGGCGTCGACGGCGCCTGGCCGGCCGAGCGCAGCTCAGCTCAGCGCCACGGCGCGGCGCGCGCAGTGCGGCGGAGTGGAGAGGACGGGCGGCGGCGGCGGCGGCGGCCTCGCCGGCCGCTCATGAATGCCCCAAGGTCGCCCACTCCGAGGCGGTGGCGGTGGCGGCGCCGCCCCCCCCCCTCCCCCCGCGGCGGCCCGCCCGCGCCCGCAACCGACCGGACGGGTATTTTTAACTCGCGGCAGCGGAGGAGGTGGAGGAGGCAGCGGTGGCGCTGGCGGCGGCGCCGGCGAGGACTGTGACATTGGTGGTGACGGTGATTGTGGTGTGGGTGGTGAGGTCTCGGTGAGGATGGTCGCTGTTCGGTTGCCAAGAGTCGGAGGTGGTGATCTCTTTGGAATGTCCTGGTTACTTTGCTTGTTTCTGTTATTGTCGCCGTTCCATTGTGAGATTCTTTTCTGTTCATGATGGTAGGTTTCTAACTGAACGTTAAAATTGATCCAGGAATTATTTATGGCTCTGTTGAGATGGAGCCGGTGGTAACATTGGTGGTGACGGCGATTGTGATGTGGGTGGTGGTGAAACTGGGGTCTGCGTGAGGAAGTGAGGATCGTGGCTGTTAGGTTGCCAAGAGTCGGAGGTGGTGATCTCTTTGGAATGCCGTTGTTACTTTTCTTGTTTCTGTCATTGTCGTCGTTCCATTGTGAGATTCATTTCTATTCGTGTTGGTAGGTTTCTAACTACTCGTTACTATTGGTCCAAGAGTTGTTTTTAATATCAGTGCCCCGATGTGGATACGATGGGTTGTGGTGCATCTGGCTGTCGCACTGACGGTGACGGTCATCGAGGTGGTAGTGGCTGTGACGGTGACGGTGAAGTGAGGATAGTGTTTGTTTTAGTGTCAAGAGTCAGAGGTAATGATCTTTTTAGAATGTCTGTGTTACTTCTCTTGTGTCCATCGTTTTGATCAACGTTCTGTTGACAGATTTACTTCTATTAACGATGTTAGGCTACTAACAGTTACGTTACAGTTGATATAGATGTAGTTTGGAGATTAACATTTGTGGTCGTGATTGTGACTTCGGTGAGACTAGATGCAGTAGACGGTGACTGTACATCAGAGGAAGTGAGAATAATGGTCGGTTTGGTTGCCAAAAGTCGAAGGAGTCTGTTGAATGTCGTTGTTGTTTTTATCTCGGATTTATCATTGCTTGGTCACCGACGACGACTGTGATGTTAGTGAGTGGCAGTAGTGCAGCTATTATGAATGAGGAAGTGAGGATCGTGTGTGTTTCATTGCGAAAAGTCGGAGCTAGTAGAGATCTCATCGGAACATCGTAGTTACAATTGCCTTTGGACTTTCGTTCTGTTGTTGGATTCACTCGAATTTGATATACTACGGAGTTCCAGTTGATACAAGTGTTGTTTGTTGCTTTCAAGGAAATCTAGTCGGTATAATAGTATCTTCCCCATTATTTGTAGAACTCCTGGAAGAGTGAGGCGATGGCGGTGGCATTGTTGCCGACAATTGTTGCCTGTGAATATAATGGTGATGTTGGAGACGGAAAGTCTGTATGGATGAGGAAGCGAAGGAGGTGACTGTTGTGAAAATTCGGAGCTGGTGTTCTCTTTGCCATTGTTACATTTGTCTTGGATCAATCATTATTTTTTGTTTGATTCTTAGATTGACTTGAAAATTTGATTTTAAGTGGAAGTGAACAAGCGGATGTTCCAATTTTCAATACGTCGTCTGGAGACTTATTCATCTGACACTTTAGTTTGTTTTTCTCCGTAAATGTAATTATTTCTGGGACAATCAGAAGAGTCGTATCTTTCAATGATAATTTTTCACAATTAATTTTCAAAACACTTAGATAGAATCTTATTAATTGCTGTTACCACTCGAAAGTGAACGGAAGTAAAAACGGTATTTTTTGGTGAAAAATAGCAGCCTTGAGCTATTTTGAAAACGGTTTCTTATTTTGCTGAAAATGGCGGTGGCTCTTACCATCGTTGGAGCGCATGAGGAACGTCTGTCTGGTTCGGAGGTTTGGCAGTCGTGGTAGTAACAGTTTTGTAGATGCAATGATTATGAGAGGCATGGCACTTCCAGTGGTGCTGAAAGCGATAATTGAGATGAGTGGGCGTCGTGGCCAGTCGCTGAGTCTTCTGCTGCAAGGTTGGCGGAGGCGAAATGTCTCCTGGGAGATATGTTTTCTGTATAGGACGTTTTTGAAACTTGAATATTCAAAATGTAAGACTTGTGTGCCAAGTTTTCAAATTGAACGAAGACATAAAACTATGTAGAAAGGGTATGATGTGTTACTGCAGCCGCCTTTGTGATTTTGGACTATAAGTGCGTATTGGTTACATGCGAACACTTTTTACAACTAAATAAGAAGTCTGTAAAATTCGCAGCTTGTGTTAGTTATGACCGCCACTTATGGATTCTGGAAAAATGAACTCTCATTATCGTCACTTCATTTGGACGGTGAAGTAGAGGTTGAAATGAGTGTAATATATGTAGTACGAGAAACAACTCAGAGAACGATCTAAGCAGAAAAAATGTTGCCTAGTTACTAGGAGTGAAAGCAGAATTTATTGGAAGTCAACAGATAAATATGCAGTAAAGTCCTTCTGATACCATTTTCCCATATCTACGAAATGGATCAGATAGAAGATGCTATATAAGACGTATGGAAACTGAGATATGAATATATGGACAAATGACACAAATATTAAAATAAGGCAGTAGATGATTGGTAGAGTGAACTAAGTTTGGATAAATAAATGGGACAGAAATAAACTGATTGACGTGTTGATGGACAAATAGGTTGATTCATGGAACGAAAGAGGACTGGTATCATGGATCTAGGGAACATTCATGCAAGGGATAGGTGTTCTAATGGGATGATAGATTTAAAGTGACGCTGCACATAGAACGATAATCCGATTGTTTACTGATGTGGAATGTCAAGGAATATTTCGGCTGTCAAGAAAACCATCATTCTTTGTGTGTATTATTAATAGCAACAGAAATACCAATAAAAGTGGTTGTAGATGAATTCACCAATATGAACACCGCTTCGGCTATCCCACAGTCCCCTACTACATCAGCGCCCTCACTTACTCCAGTGACCCCACCTACACCAGCGCCCCACCTACCTCAGAAACCACCCCTACCGCAGCGACCCCAAATACCCCAGAAACCCCACTTTCACCAACACCTTCACCTACATGAAGACCTCTCCTACACGAGCGCCACCACCTACCTAACCACATCCCCCTCCTACCTCAGCGACCCCACCTTCACCAGCTCCCCCACGTACCTCAGATCCTTCACCTACCAGCACCGCACTTGCCTCTCACCTCACCTACGTCTCACCGTTCGTACCCCAGTATCCCTACATATGCGTGTGCAACCCTAGTCACATCTAGTATCTCCCCCACCTACCTCAGCGTCCACCCGCACATACTCCACCATCGTCACCTTTACCACGACCACCACCCCTACACATCTTCCGAACAACACTAACTTCACCGCCCCGCCCACCCCCGCCGTTGCCACCTCCTCCACCTTCCTCTCCCGCCGTCTCATCGCCGGCAGCGCGCCGCTTCCGTGGAATCGCCGCGCCGACGGCGGCGGCGGCGGTGGCGGTGGGGGCGCCGCGGCGGCGGCGCGCGGCGGCAATCGGGCGTCCGCGGCGCTGAAGGGCGGGTGGGGAGGGGAGGGGAAGGGAGGGGGGCGGTGGCGGGGTCGCTGCTCTCCGGGCGCCGCCGCGCGCCGCTCCGCGCCGCCCTCCCGTGCTCTCCCGTGCTGCGCCCGCGGCGATCGCTCCGCACCGCTCCGCTCTGCATCGCGGCGCATGCCTCGCCCGCCGCCGCCGCCGCCGCCGAGGAAGACGCACGCGTCGATGGAGGCCGGGATCAAAATTTTAAAAATAAGACAATAGAAGGCAGCGTGAACCAAGTTTAGATATATAAACAAGGAAGAATATTGATAAACGTATTAGGACGTGGCACCCCAGCCAACGACGCGGCGTCTCCCGGATAGCCGAGAATTTATGGATTCGAGCGGCGGAAGCTTACGTATAAAAACGTATTAGGAGGAAGAAAGGTGGATTCAAGGGACGATAGATGGCTGGAAGCAAGGTATCAAGGTTCTAGGAAACATTCAAGCAAGGGATCGATGATCGACTGGGGCAATGGATTTATAATGACGCTGCATGAAGGGACAATCAGCAGCAATGCAGCTCAGAATAAGCGTGTAAAGTGCTTGGAATATGGAAGTGATGGGAGAAAATGGGCAACGTAAAATAAAACAAAAGTAAAAGTATCAAATAAGTATCAACGTAAAAGAATCTTGTAAGTAATAAAACTTTTATGAGGGGAAAATTGAACATGGCTGACTATATGACCTTTATAATATATTTATAAACAACTGTGCTTTTAAATATTTTTACAATCCTACATTTTTCTACATTTTCTTTCGTAAATTTTGTATTGTAATATCTCATATTTTTTATTAATAAAAAAATGAACTTGGATGAAAATAAGAGTTTAACAATATTTTTATCAACAAATTCTGTTTTTAAAAATGTTCCCAATCGTGATTTTTTTTTTCAAATTTTGTGTTGTAATATTTTACGTACTTTTAAATATAATATTTTTATCTTGTGTATATACACATTCTATTACACCGCCACACACGTCTGGAGGCCATTCCGGAGATTAGGGCTTGTCACAACTAAGGGTATGGCTCACTGAAGGAGATACCTGGATGAAAACCCTTACATCGACGTGCACATCAACGCCAAATGAACGTGCGCGGTCCGTGGCCCGTCTGTTAGAGTACTACTCCGGCATTCGCAAAGTGTTGATCGGAAAAACCTCGGATAACTACCGATAGGAGCAGCCGGCCGCTAGAATTATCCTCCCGACAACGGCTGAATTCTATCTCACTTTGTAGCTAGTGTGTAAAATCCTACCAACCGTCGAGATTCAAACTCTAGGACCTCCCGGTCAGTGGTGCTCTGAACCACCAAAGACGGTGACTCGATCGGGATATCAACCCCGGTACCCAGCAGTGGCAGGCGAGCGCGCTGGCCGCTACCTCGCCGCCCCTTTCGTTCGTCACTTGGCCTCGCGAGAGCGCCTTCGGCGGGGGGCGCAGGCAGCTGTTGCGAGCGCCCCTGGCGTCAGCGGGGCGCCGATAGCCGGCCTTCCGAGGCTTCACGAGCGCCGTAAACCGGGCGGCGATACCTTAATTGCCGCCAGGTTGTTTTCGTGCCTGCCCCGCACCGCGCACACTGTGTACTAAGAAGAAAGTTGAAGGAATGCGTCAATCGAACAGTAAATAAAAATTCAACGAAAATTATTAATTACGGTAAAATTACCACTGAAATATGGTATAGTAGTCTGGGGAAATACATCTTATAGCTCACAGACTTTTAAATTACAAAAAAGAATTGTACGAATAATAAACAAATCCCACCCATGTGATTCTTGTAAGCCTCTCTTTATTAATCTAGGTATTTTACCATTACCTCGTCTCTTCATATATGTATCAGTGGTTTTTGTCAAAAATGACTTACTTAAGGGAATACTTACTTGTAATATATTTTCAGCAAACGCCGTTGTCTATAGCTATAACACTCGACGTAGTAGTCATGTACATCAGGTTACAGTATCAACAGCTCCCTACAAAAAATTCACATATAATGCATGTACATTATTTTACAGCACCTTGCCAAATGACATTAAACGATTAAATTCGATACAAAAGTTTAAAGTCCCAAGTCAAATCTTTGCTGTTCAAATGTTTCTATACAATTAGAGACTATACCGTGCATCCAAAAAGAAAGTAATATTAATTTTAACAATGACATTTAATGTATTGTATACCATTTTGATTGTATACTTGTAAAGAGTCTGTAACAAGTATTGTACTTCAGATTCTGGTTCAATGACCCCCATCTCGATCAGGTTTTCGACCAGTTTCCCTGATCCTCGAGCAAATGCTAAGATGGCCCCTTGTTTCGCTTCTGGACATGAATTTAACTTCAAATTAACTTTTCGCCGTATCCCGTCACACACAGTTTGTAACTGTTTTTGACATAAATAAATAAAGGAAAAAAGGAAGCATTGCGCGCAGTCCGTGGCCCGTTTGTTAGGGTGCTGCTCCGGCATTTGACTGGTGTTGGTCGAAGCAACCACGGAAAGCTAGTCATCGGAACAGTCGGCTGCCAGAGTTCTCCTCCAGACAGGGCTTAAATTCGACTCTGCTAGTCAGCTATTGTCGAAAATCCTACCTCTGTTGGAATTAGACCCCCTCAAAGCCGGTGCTGAGGCAGTGGTAATGCTGGTGAGCTCAACTCAACCAGTGTGTATCTGGCAGTGGCGGATCCAGTCAAATGCGTAGAGTTAGTTGCCTTCCTTTATTTGGCAACATTGATTTAAATATTTATTTATTTTAGGATTATGAAATTATTTAAATATATATTTTATTCTAACATATATACCCTACAAAAACAATATACAATATTATAACAAGTGTGTTTATATACAAACATCTGTGATGTTCCCTCCCAAATGGACTGGACCCGCCCCTAGTGACTGGTGTGTTGGTTCAGATGGGACATGGATGGTGTAATGTGCAAAAAAACCGTTGGAAGAACAATCGTTCCTAATGATGAGGTATTAGGCTGCCACTTGGCCCACTGCTCTGTGCGCGCGTCCTTGGCGTAGCCAAATGGCTACCGATGCGCGCCGGTTGCCATATGGACACGCGTGGGCGTTGAAGGCGAATGAAGAAGCGATCCTCCATCTCTTCAATTGTTTTCTTCCCATTCTTCTTTGTTATATTTTTTCTTTTCTCTCTTTTCTTCTTTTATCTCCTATATTTCTACTCTTCCTCCTTTTTTACCCTTTTCTTTTCTACTTTTCTTTGTTCTCCTCCTTCCTTTTACCCGAAGTGGCGTAACCGCAAAGAAAAGTATGTTTGACTGTGGACTTTGTTTTGGTTCGCTGAAAATTCGTGTTCATTCATCATCGGGAGTGAGAATTAATCCATGTTTTCCGGGATGTTTTCTAGATTAGATGCTACCACTTCTAATTTCGAAAAATTATTCGAATTTAGGGAATATTTCAATTGAACTGCGGATTGCCTACAGTTGAGCGATTTTTCAAATATCGCCGTATCAACAGCTCTTAGCACTTCACTTTGAAGTATTTTTATATCAGTGAGTATAGTGCAAGAATTTAGCAACTCTATAATACCTAAAATAACGACGGGTGAGTGTCCATATTGTTTCATTGATAGTGAAAGTGTTTAACTATGAATTGCTTTGCTTGCTTGCTTAGTGATTCCGGGTCGTCGACTGCGACTGTTGTGGCAATGATTTTCCCCCGGTAGATGGAGAGATCCCGCGCCGACCTACCGTCGGCTAGTGGGGTTTCCCTCTACCAGGTATCTTTAACCAGTGGGACACCGCCCCAGCCGGGACACGTTCTAAGCTCCCGACAAGGATGGTAGTGTTGTGCATGTTGTGCAAGTATGTGTATGTAAAGGATGAGGATAGAACCAGAAACAGGAAGGCAAGATCGCCTGCGGATCGTAGCCCGTTTCTTAGAGCACTGCTCCGTCATTTGCCTGTTACTGATCGGACAAATCACGGAAAATTGCCGATCAGAGGCGGCGGCCGCTAGCATTCGCCTCCAGACAGCGACAGAACGCAAACCAGCTACCCAACTAGTGTCAAAAATCCTGCCACCGCCGAGACCCGAATCCAGGACTCTCCCGGTCAGAGCCACTGCAGCAACATCAATTGACGCCCTGAGCCACCTCTCCCGTCCATGAATTGGCATAAAGTATATTTTCTCACAAAGAACAAAAACAATTCTGCCGTTAGGAATGACGACTCGGAAGAGCTCAGCGCCAAACGCCACTGCGAGGATTTGGCTGGCGTCCTCGTACTCGTCCGCCCCTCCTGGCCGTTTCCTTCCGTCCTCGCGGCGCCTATCGCCCGCGCCCGCTTCCTGCGGCCTCCGCCCGGCTCCTCGCCCGCAGCGCCTCCGCGATACGCACGCACGCGCATACACGCGGTCGCCCAGACAGGCATGGGCTCTGCGGGATTGCTGCGCGGGGAACTGTGAGAAGATAAGTGCAAATATAAAATAAATAAGAAAATAAATAAAAAAATATCAAATCAATGAATAAATATAATCAAATAAAACAAATAGCTTCAAGTTTCTTTTATTATTGTGATGATGGCTTCGTATTATTATACTGCACATTTAATTGCACTACTACTGCTATTTAAGTCGTCTCTTGAATTGATCAAATGATTTCACTCAAAATTACGATGAAACAAATATCTTCAAATATTATTATTTATTATTAATTATTATTTATTATTATTTATTGTTAATATTATTTATTATTATTTATTGTTATTATTATTTATTTTTATTATTATTTATTGTTATTATTTATTATTTTTATTATTATTATCGTCATCAAAGCTATAACCTCCTTACCCAGGGCAAAATCCTCCCACTCTGTGGTGGTGTGGTTCACAAAAAGAACTTAACAGGTTAGCTAAGTCCAGGCGAAATTAGGTTCGGTTATATTATCCTCTGATATAATGTATGTATCGTATGTATTAATGTTCAAATAGCTCAGCATGAAATTATGTTTATGATCTAATATTTAGAAATAAATTGCATTAAAAAGAAATCTCTACTTTCAGTAATAATGGTATTGATGTTTTTGTTGTTTTCGAAATGCCAGAGTTGCAAGTCATGAAATGTCTGCGAGAGTTCTCTGAATAACTTCAGACATCATTGTGAACTTGCGAAAAAATATTATAATTTTTAGTTTTATTATCAATTCAGTTTGTAATATCATTTCATATTTGCAGAATAATGGATTGTTTCCAAAAATGAAATGTAGTATGAGTAATACAAGTATTGCCAGTACATCTGCTTTTGAATGTTACATGATTGCACTTGTATTGGTAATAATAATGGTAATGCCATTGCAAATGGTAGTAATAATTATGCTACTTTTTATAATTTTCTCTTTTCTATTTCTTAATATTTTACAAATTATCTTTGCGTATGTGTTTTTCGAAAAAAGTTGATAACTTAGCTAATCCACTAAGTTACTTAACTTTTGGCCAATGCTTACAAACTGCCTTCTATTCCATTGGGCGACTAAGAAACGAAGCGGTTGCAGAACAAGGTGCAAATCTGTCTGTTCGTTTGTTCAGGTCAGTGCCCCGCCGTTAACGCTTTGTCGCCAACATCCGCCAAAAGCGATTGCGTCGACGATAAACCGCTACCGCACGACTATAGCCTTCGCAATTATCGAGGAAGTAAAAGAGGGCCATGCACAGAGACGCTTTTGATGGAAGAATTGTTTCGCTAACCAAGTTGGAGCAGCTATTTATTTGAAAATGTTTTTAGTCAGCGAGCTAGAATATACTACATAGAGTGGCCTAAGTGCCTTCATCTTTGAAGCAAATTGAAGCCTTGGGTTGTTTTTTTTGCAGTCAAAGCAGCGCCCACTGAGAAACAAAGTATTCTATACTGCGATTTATGCAACTCTTCCCCTGGCAGGTCTCAGCTGTTCACGTTCATCCATCGTTTTATCCAATCGGGAAATTGAATGTTACAATTGTGACGTCACTATGGTGACGTTTAAGCTTTCCATGGGATGAAACGGTGAACAGCTGAGACCTGCCAGGGGCAGAGTTACGAAAATCGCAGTATAGCATTACGTTTGGCGTTGGTTTCGGACGATTACACCACCACCCTTTTAGACTTCAAAAAACATGGCGGCCACTAGTTCGGCGAGCCTCCACCAAGAGTGCTGAAACAATAGGGACAGCCGCTCAATGTAGTATATTCTAGCTCGTTGGTTTTTAGTAAAGCGAAGACAAATGGCAAGTGAAGTGGACAATGAAACAAACTTTCGCTGTGGAATATATTCGTATTGCACAGATAGGGAATTACTACATAGCACTTTGATCAAAAATCCTTCGTGAAGAAAACGTTAAGGAATAAGAGGCGAATCATTGTGTATGGGTGTTAGTGTTAAAAACAGAGGCCGTATCTGCTTGTGTACTATGGTGGAGCAGTTTATCTGCGAAACCTGAAAGAATCGCCAACAGAGCCTCGAGGACGATCGTTAGCGTGGGTCGTAAATTACGCGTTTTTAGATTCTGAATCATTCCGGTGTATTTATATCCAGCTCTGTTCGTTTCTTGGAGTTATCTCAAGGACGGCTATAATCGAATTACTATGGAGGCAGAACAATGCTAATTTAATTTCGCAGATGCATTCCGTAGATAGCAGTCGCCTGTGAATGCTCCCTACCTGGCCATGTCAGAGAACGCACACAGTGGGTTCACGTCC
Organism: Gryllus longicercus; assembly: GCA_038098605.1. Classification (NCBI taxonomy): domain Eukaryota; kingdom Metazoa; phylum Arthropoda; class Insecta; order Orthoptera; family Gryllidae; genus Gryllus; species Gryllus longicercus. The sequence continues at coordinate 158,172 of JAZDUA010000535.1, forward strand.
ACGAAAAAATATCAAAAGTTTTTTAAATGTCGATAGTGAGGAGAACTCAAAATATCTTACATTCAAGTTACATTTTTTCCTGTTAAAAGTATTGGATGTAGAATTTTCCTTTCGATGTAATAGTTTTAATAGCTCAAATTATTGCAAATATCAAATTATTGTGACGCAAATGAGTATCTTATGATATGAGTCTCAACATTGAAACTAATGCCAGTTACAGCACTTCAATTTCGTAAATGTACAAAGAATAATTCGTAATAACGAAATATTTTGGTCTTCAACGAGTAATACTTACACGAACATACGTTTTTTTTGTATTAGTTTCTATTTACTTGGATACGAAATCAATATAATAGTGTTCTAGTCCACACAGGGAGCCCTTGGCGTTGCCATGCGATGTGGCGAAACATGGGTCCGTAATCACTGTCAGACAGACATGTTTACCATCAGACATTTTTACCAAAATGGTAAATAGTAGGGTAACATCAGAGGTCGTGACTTCGAACACAAAATTTGAAAAAAAAAGAAAAGAGTTGAAGGCTTCCCATTGACATCAAACGAAGTGTGTTGAATTCCAGTTGCTCCGGTATTATGTGTCAATAGAATTGTAGTAATATATTGTACGGTTTCTTCAATCAACTTTAATCACTTACGAAACTAATGAAAATGAATTAACATTATTTTGTAAAACTTGGCTTGTAGATTTGATTTTTGTAAAATTTAGATAGAAAATCTTGCAATACAAAAATTAGCTACTTATAGAACGAATTTGCCTTTGTAGCCCATCGATTTCGATTGGAGAATATTGGAATATGCAAAAACAGTTGTCGTGAGTATGTTACATTAGAAAGGTACTAACAGGAAATGATGCATACTTCGCCTTTGATAATAAGGATGATTATGGTGTTTAATGTGCACCCTTGTACCCACGACCCGACAGAGTTCAAGTTAATGGAGTCCCAATTAATTCCTCAGTGTGTTTCACGTATTTACACTCTCCTGTAAAATGCCTGAAAACATGAGCACATTCATTGTGGAACTGGAGGAACTTGTGTAATGCAAATGCCTTTGAAGTTTTTTTGTCCGCCTTCGTCTGCTTTCTGTAATTAGATTTCGGTACGATATATTGCTCCGTTCGCACGCAAATATAACCTAATGAGAGAACTCGGCGGGGAAGAACTTTGCATTATAATTAAACATTACGTCTTTTCATAAGTTGTATCTTTCTAGAAATGAGGGATCTTTGTAAATTCACAGTACCATAAATTATTGTGGGAGCGTTTTGTGGATCTGAAATACGAATTTTACGAACGCATTTTATTTCGGAAATATTGTAGCAATGGGTTTGTTGTTGTGTATTTCAAATTGAGTGGAGGCATTTTATAATACAATTAGTGCTGCAACATTTCGAGTATTTAAAATATCTTAATGCGTTATGGGTAACATTATTCTGCGCAGTTGGTATGAATTTTGCCTCAAGGAAGAATGTATAAGGAAAGGATGTCGTTGAATCTAAGTGGAAAATGGCGTTAGACTAAATTTTCAGAAATGTATGCTGTTCATGAAAATAAATCAAATACCCCTAGCTCTACTCTCCACATGGCAAACTTAAACAGTCTATTCCCACCAAAATCAGTATGTTGCAGGGTATTCGAATGTATACGTTTTATTCACTGCTTTAATAGCTTTTTCTCAGTTTTGTTTTAAATACCTTTCCTTCCATGAACTAACTACACCCAGATTTGAAAATTGTGGCATTTACAGGTCTAGAGCTGGACGGAGAGGGTGATACTGTGATCGAATCGAGAACTTCGTTACGACTTAAATTTTTGGTATTAGAGCTCTCGATTCGATGAACATATTACCCTCTGGATGAACATATTACTCTCATATTACCCTCCTCCTTCACTTTGTGACCATGAAGTGCAACTATGTTTAAGTGGGACTATTCCTTGATTTTAGTTTAGAAGACCATCAGGCAATGAGTGATAATCTTTTCTTACATTAATTGTGCCCAATGTGATTCTCTCCATACACAGTCAGAATTCATTCTGATCTAATTTCCACTTGTTGGTGGGTTTTTTATAAATGAATATTTTGTAGAATCCCTTCTCCGAAATCGTTTAATCTCTAGTTACGATTCATTTCTTATTATCAATAGATCTTCGTACTGTGGAATTCTGATATTGCACAAATGGTAGAATTAAAAATGTTTTGTTATTAACATAATCTGTCGATGATGCGAAAACAGTGTTTTAAATTGCGAGTTTCGAAATTTAAAAAAGAATCACTGGTATCAGATTTCTGCCTTCAGCGAGATTCACTATTCCGATCTGAAATATTTATTTCCTCCTCCCGTGAACCATGTTTCACATAAAAATAAATAATTGCATTCATAAATTCTATTCGTTAACGCACTCATTTGAGCTGAAGAGGATATTTCTTTACTCCAGACAACCATGCAATCTCTCGTTTCAAAGGAAACACTGGAACGTAGGTATTTATAGACATGTAAGTGTAGTGAACGAGACTCAACCAGTTTCCACGTTCAGAAGCTGTTGACTGGACGTAACTGTTACAGTTAAAAGCAGTACAAGAGAATGTACGCAGCTCTCAAACCCTCATTATTTTACTCCTTTCAAACATTCCTTCTAATTAAAGTATTTGTTCTCCTTCCGTTGCGATAAAATATTGTTGGCAGGCACATACGTGTCTGGCTATCATTGTGAATTAGGGCGCTCGAAATAGCTTCGTTTTTACCTTGTGTGTCCTTACTCGCTGAATTAAAGTAGTTTGTTTGCGTGCGGCGATTACCACGAACCAGGTCGTGCTGAAGGTATAGCTTACTGGAAAGGTGATTGACATGGTACACGCTCCGTTTATCGGAACTGTCATTACGGATAAGTGCAGGGAGTTTGTTTAAAGAATGGGAATTGGCGTAACATTTTTCAGGCACGTAACTTGTTCCAAACGCCAATCTAAAATACGATATTGTGAGCTTGCGCGTCCGTCATTTGTTTTGTAGTACGATTAATTGATTTAAGTTCCCGAGCACGACCCATGCTACGATCATTAGTCTCGGTAGAGTAGGGAATATTGTATTCTGGGAGGTGGGCATGTTCCTTTCCACTGGATAGTGAAATCAGGCGCCGTTCTACACGTCGTCTTGTGGGGGGTTTCCCGCTCCAGGTACCACCCCCAAGCGGAGCACTCCTGTCGTATCCTGCTTTGGTTTCCCGACGCGTTTGGGAGTGTAGTGCATGTAATAAGTACAAGTATATCAAGCGTAGTTGCAATGAGAAGGAAGAAAAAGAAGAAGGACAGCGTGTGCGATCCGTGGCCCGTTTGTTAGAATACTGCTCCGGCATTCGTCTGGTATTGTTTGGAGAAACGACGGAAAACTACCGATCAGACAAGCCGGCCGCTAGAATTCTCCACCAAACAGCGGCTGAAATCGACGTAGTTACGTAGCTAGTGGCGAAAATCCTGCCACCGTCGGGACACGAACCCTTGGACGTGCCTGTCACAGGCCCTGCAGTGGCATCAGTAAATGTCCTGAGCCACCTACGTCGGTGGGAACGTAGAAAATGCTACTTACTTTCTTCATAATAGACAATTTCGTTTTCGCTCGAAACGAAAGGTACTCCCCCGCCGCTGACACCCGCGTTCCAAAACCACGCGTCGGGCCCGCACCCTCCGAGAGGTTCGGCCGCCGCCAACCCGCTGCCAGAGGAACAAATCCCTCCTCCTCCTCGACTGCCGCATGCCCCGCGCGGTCCGACAGAGCAAAATGCTTCGACGTTACAGTATCGTCATTTACACCCGCGCGACTCCCTTCATTCTGCTGTTGTTATTGGCGCAAAGGTATCGAATCCGCCACCGCGAGATCCCCATCCCCCTCATTGTGTTAACACGCCCATTGTGTGTACTACGAGGGTGCGCACGTGCTCATTGAGCAGTGGCCGGTCCCACGCGACCGTGTGAAAGGGGCTCGGGCCCGGGCGCGTGGCCGCGCGCGTTGTACAAAGATGAGCGCGTGCGCACGGGCGTGTAAGCCCCGCGCCGGGGCGTGCCTAAGGACGCGTGCGCCGCACGCCGTCGCGCCCAGTTTTATGGCGGCTCGTGTTGTGGCGTGGCGTCCATGAATCACGGGTGCCACCGTGACGTCAGGTGATGTTGGCGACCCGCTGGGAGTGAGCCCCCGCAGGTGTGTGTCCGATGATCTTTTTGGTAGTGGTCGTGTTTTGGGGTCTTTAGATCTCGTTCGACATTACCCTTTGACCCCGTTTTGCATTCATTGTTCTATCCATCATAATTTAAAAAAAATATTGTATAACGGGTCGGCGGCAACAGTAAGGAGCCATTCGAAAATGCATTCACTAAATTAACACTTTTTATCCCCCTTTCATCTCGCTCTCTCTCTCTCTCTCTCTCTCACTCACACACACACACACACACACACTGTCACACTCACACTCGCACTCAGATACCCGCTCGCAGTCTCACACACTCGCACTCACACTCACACTCAGATACCCGCTCGCAGTCTCACACACTCGCACTCACACTCACACTCAGATACCCGCTCGCAGTCTCACACACTCGCACTCACACTCACACTCAGATACCCGCTCGCAGTCTCACACACTCGCACTCATAAATACACACACATACCCACTCGCACTTACAAACCCAGTTTTCCTACTATTGCTTCACTGCAATGAGCCAGCAGAATGTTATTATGGAATATGAAACCTGGTAAGACAGATTAGTCTCCCGGAGGCTACCTATTTGCGTTTTTACTTTTCTCCTTGGCAATCGTCAATTTGATGTTACTTATGCTTTAGATTTTTATTAAGCTCTCCTCGTATTGAATACTTGTCTTAAATGCGTTTTCAGTGTCTACCTTTCTCTCCCGAACCCCCACTTCACCTTACGTTTCTGATTATTTGTAATATGGGATGTCACAGACGTGTTATTCAGTTATATAGAAAACAAAATAAATGAATAGCAACGTGAATGGACCATCTGAAGTACGAGGAAAAATGGATCTAATAAAAATGCTCAAGTTGTCTTTGAAAACGGAATAGTGCTATGAAAGAAAAAAACAAACTCTAGAAAATTGTGCAGGCTCTTCGATGGATTTCTAAAAAGTAGTGTTTGAGACTGTGGTTAAGAGACGTGTTGATGAAGAGCAACGTGTACAAGATACTCCTCCCCCGATATCTGATAGACATGATTAGAATAATTAGATATCGTGAAACGTTTTCTTGTAAAATTCTAGAGAAAATAATAGTAATTTTTTTCGTTATTTCTTTGTTCTATCTTCTTTCATCATACCCTTAGAAACATACTGTTTCAAATTTGTTACTTTTGTTAATGCAATCAAAAAATTGAATAGATTTCGAAATATTCACATTGCATTTGATGCTTACTAAACGTATTTTTTACTTTCGGCTAATTATTTCCAATTAATTTTCATTTTCATTTTGTTATAGTGATTGTTGGTCTGCCAAGTACCTTAAAATCAGCTCTTTAAAAGTGGCAGATCTGTGTATGAGCAATTTAAGAAAAGGGAAGAAAAGAACGGTGTTTAATTGAAGAAAAAAATCCCATCTTTGCAGCTGTTAGTTTTGATGATGCTGTTTCTCTGAGTGAAAGTTGCCACATAAAAGTAAATAAGGTGGTTCCCATTTATTGAAGTACTCGATTCCGCATTGCCTTGCAATATTCTAAGGCTATTTTGAGATTATAATTTAATGGCGATTATGCACATTCACAAAAAATTGCAAAATTACTGAGTGGCGGGAAATAAATCATTATGAATTTGGATATTAGAAAACACTTGGTACAAGATAATATTGCTGATAACATTCGTGTAGTAATAACGTTCGCGGTAATAGAATCTGGAGCGAATTATTGCAAATAAACGTTACATCGTAGTCAATTTTACCCTGGCAATGTTTTGATCTATATTAGCGAGTCTTTGAAGATAATTATTTTAACACTTCCTCTGAAGTTGTCTCGTTCATTTACCGTTCATAAAGAGTCTATAAAATTAAAACATCTTCTCCATGAGTACACGAATATTGGGTGTGACCTGATCTTCGTCTTTGATCATTTCAACTCATCTTGAAACACAAATTGATATAACAAGTAACATTTTATTGCATCGTTGAACAGAGATGAAACTATAAAATAACAACTCATGCTTCCAAATTGAGAAAGAAACCGCAATTGAAACACGGACTTATAAGAAACCTTGTCTTAAAAATAATATACTCGATCATATTCAAGTACATTCTTAATTTTTATGATTATATTACAAGCTATCAAAAGGTAAATTGCTATCAAAGGTTGGTGGACTTGAAGTTATATGGCACTGGAGCAGAGTGAGGCTACCAATGAACACATACATTCCCCGACGGAAAACGATGCCTATCGTTAGTTAGGAATATGTAGAATTCCATTTTTGAAATAGCACCGTGTTTCGTACCGACAGTCTCCACCCAAGGATCCGGTCTGCCCACGTAGGATTCTCGTCTGTGGCACGGGTGACGCTACCCACGGGTCTGGACCAGATTCAAACGAGCACGTAGACAAACTAGTGGTGCTACAACAGCACATACTTACTCGTATTACATGTAACTGATAGGTAATATTATAATAAGAGTTGAACCCGCACAAGAGTTTCCAACCCGCAAGAACATTTGTCCCAGCTGGAATTTGAGCTTTGAGTGGAGAGACACGGCGATAAAATGTTTGTTTTTTTCCATTACCTAACCATCGCAGGTTAGACACACCAATGACACAATTCAATAAAAAGAAAGCAGAGTTTCCTCAATTTTCGAAATTTAAAGTTTTAATGAAAATCGGATCCATGACATTATTAAGCGAATATCCCTCTAATCGAGCAATACATTTAAAGAGAAAAATATATCTTTTTCATAATATCGTGTTTACGTATATTTCAAAAACTGACACGACTTCACTAGAAATTACGAGAGAAATAATTTTCAAAAATTATTGTACAACATTATTTGAAGATATAACTCATTTCTTCCAAAATTACATAGCCTTCCTGTATGGCGTATTCGAGAGAGTATATACTCCATACAAGTAGTAGGACTGTTCTTTTAAAGATAATTAACTTGTTGCATTGTTACAGAGAGTACTTTATTTGCTGTGCAAAAGCAGCGTGAAAGGTAACTTTTGGAAAACCGTTGTGTATGATTTTGTTCAGCAGCATTCTTGCTGCTGCATGCCACTAGTATAATATATTTTTGTAGAGTTCAGCAACCCAGACCTGAACTTAAAGAAAATTAAATTATGTTTCTAGTTTATTTTGTATCCAATGGAATATTGTCGTGTATGTATTTCCATAAATTTATAAAACCATATCGCCCATAGACCTCGAAAATTTCATTTGCCATAAAATATTGTGTAGTACGTTTGCAATTGCCATCTTTTTACTTTCTCGCCTTAGGAATTTTTCGTATTTTTAATCGTTTCGTTGAGCGCGTTTGGATATCTCGCTAGTGACTGTGCGACGTCTTAAGGAATTTAGTGGCCGCGTGTGTTGAGTTATTCCGTCAACGTGTGATGGAAGCTCCACACATTCGGCATTCGCCGAGCGGCAAGCTACTGCTCGCCCAAACACGAACAGCTGATGTGTTCGGCGAATGTTCGCTCCCTCTGATGTGTTCTGTAGACCGACACGCGGTGGGTAGGGCGAATACCGAATGTAGGGCGCTCTGCGAATCGCGAGCTACCCGTCTACACCACTCGGGATTCGCTGAATGCCGCACGTGTGGAGCCGCCTGGAGACGGGTGGGGGAGACGCTGGGAGAGACGCAGGCGCGTTGGGTTTGCCAAGCGGTATGTCTTCGCCTGCCAATCCGGGTAGCCGAGGTCGTCTAGGCAGTAGTGTCGGGGTTCGAATCCCGCCCCGGACATGGATGTATTTGTGATCGTCCTTCCACCCCCTCTCCGCCATCGTATCACTTCATTAAAGAAGTGTTAATAATTCCCTGCTTAAGCAGGAGGCCCTTGCCGTTAATGGGATGTGCAGTTGGCTAATAAAAAAAACTTCTTCGCTTTTTTTTTTTTTTTTTTTTTTGTTTGCAAACGTGTAAAGGAAATGGATAAATGGAACACGTAGGAATATAGGGTGGTGATTCAAAACGATGCATTGTTAAGGTAGTTAGGTTATGTGAGTCCTGACTTTGCAAAGCTATCGTTAATTTGATACGGCCAATTTAAGACGCTTCGCTTGCGCATTTCCAAGTTGACGGTCAGACTAGACTACGGTCCCCGCGATTTACAGCCAATATCTGTAAGTTCAGTCAACTCACAACAGTCAACACATAATTTACATGCACTTTACACCCAAACTTTATTGTGTATATCTTGATTTACTTCCAATACTAAAGTTTTTCTACTTAATTGAATATGCGAATTCTAGTCATGTTCCGTGTATGCTGCAGCAGTGTGTCACAAAATACTCGTATACCGCTTTCCTCTGTATCAACAATCTTTCTTTTCCTTCTTCTCTTTCTTTTCCTTCCGCTCTTTCTTTTCCTTCCGCTCTTTCTTTTCCTTCCGCTCTTTCTTTTCCTTCCGCTCTTTCTTTTCCTTCCGCTCTTTCTTTTCCTTCCGCTCTTTCTTTTCCTTCCGCTCTTTCTTTTCCTTCCGCTCTTTCTTTTCCTTCCGCTCTTTCTTTTCCTTCCGCTCTTTCTTCGTCTCCTTCTCTTCTTTCTTCGTCTCCTTCTCCTCTTCCTTCGTCTCCTTCTCCTCTTCCTTCGTCTCCTTCTCCTCTTCCTTCGTCTCCTTCTCCTCTTCCTTCGTCTCCTTCTCCTCTTCCTTCGTCTCCTTCTCCTCTTCCTTCGTCTCCTTCTCCTCTTCCTTCGTCTCCTTCTCCTCTTCCTTCGTCTCCTTCTCCTCTTCCTTCGTCTCCTTCTCCTCTTCCTTCGTCTCCTTCTCCTCTTCCTTCTCGCCGCCTCCTTCTCCTCACCCGAATTCCCTCTTAGACAGTAGCGTTCCTGTCTTTTGACTTGCTACCTTGAAGTACAGAGGAAATATCACACACAATATTTTCATTTAATCTACTAAAAGTAAAAACGCGTTTTGTGTGGTCCACGGCGTTCACGTTATAGTTGTGTGTAAATTACCTTCTATTAAATATGTTATATTTCACTTTTTCCCAATTTTGAAACTAATTTTGTAATATTTTTAGTGTCTTCTGCGACTTGGGATCATTCCCCATAATGATAATTGGTATAGCGTAAAGGTTTTAGGATTAAATTGCCTTTCCTTTGTAACCTTATCCTCCAAGTTACTATGAATAGTAAGGAATATTATTTGATATCTTTTCTGCTTATTGGTGTTCATTGCTAATAGCATGAAGAGAAAACATTATAATTTCTCAATGCTAATAGAATTGAGAAGTGGAAATAGGGTTTTGACTACTTCAAATAAAAAGAATACTCAAAAAACTGAATTATTTGTATTTTAGCTGAGTACAATAATTAGACATCACTGCCTTAACCTTATACCGATCTGTTTACTTACTTCTCCCTGCGTATCATTTTGCACACAGTTCTCACTTTTATCCTCGTCTTACATTTCGCAATCCCGCCCTAGACGTACTTCTCCACTCTCTGGGTCTTCTCCTATCACTGTTTCTCTCTCTTTTGGTTATGTTCTTTGTTGCCATGTCCACGCGTTGTCTGGGGACCTTGTATATCGCGTGTGTATGAGCACTTCTACATCTGGTTTAAACAAGTCACTAGTGGCGTTTATCGTGTATGGGTGGACAGGTCGGGCGGGGCTTTATGATGGAATAATCGAGAAGTAGATCGCATGAAATTGCGGAGCTTATGGGTTTACAGTGGCAACGGAACCTTTTCCCTGTTTATGAAGCTCGGACCGCTTGTCATCCAGAACATAAATCGTGCCCTTTCCGTGTACAGCAGTAAAGCTTTAAATATCGCTGTTTTGATTGCTTCCGAATATCTCTTAGACGTTTATGTCCCTTTCGACAGGCTGGATATCTAGGTTATCATTGGTAGGCACTACAGTGTCGTAAATAACATTAAATTTGATCTAGTAACATGATGTTTAGATACATTAAGTTGGAAGAGAAATATCAACCATGTAAGCAAATAACTTGGTTAACTAACTTCGAACCGAAAATGGTATGAAGAAAGTTGAATATTTCAGGAATAAGTCTTACGTTAGCAGCTCTTTAAATTTTAATATTAATTACTTAAATTAGCAGAAATTATTTATTCTTACTGCTACACCGGTTTCGGTTGACTTACTACGATCACCTAATGAATTCATGTTCTTCATTTTTCGAAATATTTTATTCGAATACATGAGGAAATGAATATTATTTTGCTATATTATATTATATATAAATGAATATTATTGCTAAACTAGTGAAGTTAAGTGACTAATTGATTAAGGATTAGGTTATTAATAGTTGTGAAATTTGTTCAGTTAAAGATTTTTGATTTTGTTCCCCTTCCCCCCCAAAAAAGTGCAATGTATCAAGTCAACGGATTTCGATTACTGTGCCCTCACTTCCTCTCCAATTGTCCTTTGGCGATTCACTTACTATTATTTAGTTATTCTGGTGACACATGACACAATTCAGATTGATATGAATGGTAAATCACAAGGAGTTATGTACGTGTTTCATTACCAGGTACAATTGCGAATGTCGTGAATCGAGCCGGAGGAAATGCCGGCTTGGATAGCCGAGGTCACTAATGCTGAAGAGCCGAAGCTGCCTCGTGCCTGATGAGTCGCGGGTTCGAATCCCGCCCTGGGCATGAATGTTCTGCCTGTGTCCGTATGCAGTTACCGTTATCCCCAATGATATATACAGTGGTAGCGTATGACCTTAGTAGTTGAAAAGTAACCTTAAATAAGTAAAAATAAAATCTTAAATTCAGTCTGACATGATAATTTGTATTATTTGCACGAAAACTGGCCGATGGTGATTGAAGCTTCCAAAATGAATCGATCCGTTAAATTGTGTTAAACTATTACATTGGCTTTCCGCGTAATGGTGAAAACTGTCGGTCGTGTTGAAGCACTGCATGTTTAACTCACACCCCTTCTCATCTTATTTGATACAAATTCTATTAATAACATCTTGTGACATTGTGAATGTAATGAATGATGAAAGACAAGATTTCAAACGCAATATCTGAACCTGACAACAGTCCACAGTGTGACAGCGTGTGATCTCGAGTTTTATGATAGTCTTCGTCGACCACTCTATTTTTTTTTCTGTAAATTGAATCGTTATCATTTTTTCTCAGCACACGTGTCTTAATAATGTAAATGTAATCTGCACGAATGTAAAGAATATTTATCTTTTATTGTGTGTTCGTAGTATTTAAGAATAACGTTTGTAATAGGATTATGCACATAATTATAAGGATGAACACAATTATTCTTGTCTATTCAGCTCAAGGTTTGAGAGTTCATTCAATTTTATCCTCTTACGCATCTTATTTAGCAGGTTCCTTTTGAGGCGAAGTAATTTCCTCATAGATCAGGCGTAGGTGTTCATTTGTAACTTGCGAAAGAAAGTAATCTTACGAGAGACGAGGGCATTGCCTTCTAAAAATAGCACGTTGCCTAAACGGGTTTCGTGCCTATTGCCTAAACAGGTTTAGGCCGCCACTACATTACCAGCTTTGCACTCTCTGCATTATACATTTCGAATTACATTTTTATCGCCTCTTTTTCACATTTTTACTGCACATAATGAGGGGGGGCATTTCTTCGTATCGATGCGTATCTCGGGCGGTTGTGTAGCGAGATGCCACGCGCTCTTTTTTTTTATTTATTTTGTTTTGTTTTGTTTTTTCGACGGGGTGGCCCAGGGGGCTTTGCAGCTGAGGTGAAACGGGACATGTGAAGGCGGCTTGGCGCCCAGCCTTTGTTTTCGCCGCTCTTACGCAACGCGGACTTTGGGCCGTTTGACCCGGCCCGCGCGGTGATTCGTTTCCTGGTGAGCACGTCAACCGTCTGGCGGCCACGCCCCCTTGCCAGAAATCGACCTGGATGAAAGTAGGGGACCGACAACGGCCGGATGAAAACTCCTGACTTGTTCTGCATCAAACCGCGCGACCCAGAGCCTTTTAAACTCTCCATCGAAACCGGGGACAAAACTGGAAGGTGCTACTCTAGAAGGCGCTGGTGTCGCCAGGTACATCTGCTGGTTAGGTTAGGCTCTTCAACTTCCGCACATAAAAATTGGCTAATTTGTGAAAAATGGGAAAAGTGTCTTATGAATGTCCAATTATTCATAATACACACTTATATAAGAAACCCCTAAAAAAAGCGTGAAGATCGGCGCTATCTTTTGAAACATCAAGAGCCTGCATGCTACCCGCGTACTCCCGCAGCAGCGCACTGCAACAGTTCGTGGTTTAGCTCCTGTAAGAAGGTGCTACAGAAGAGAGCGCCACCGTAATGGTTTTCACCACGTTGTTTGGGAGTTAAAAGGGCTTGCGTGGCTCAGAGCCAGTTGATGTCACTGCAGTGCCTCTGACCGGGATGACCTAGGTTTCCACTCAGGTCAGTGGCAGGAATTTCGACACTACCTACAACAGCTAGCTCGGATTCAGACGCTGTTTCGGGTCTGCTCTGATCAATAGTTTTCTGTGGTTTCTTCTAACAACACCTGGCGAATGCGGGAGCAGTACCGTAACAAACGGGCCACGGACCGCGCGCGATTTTTCCTTCCATCCTTTTTCCTTCCTCTCTACGTGCATACACACACTTTCACGTACATGCACTACAGTACCATACACGCTGAGATATCAGTCGGGAGCTTAGAGCATGTCACGGCTGGAGCGGTGCCCCGCTGGTGAGAGAGAGATACTTGGTTGGGGAAAACCTCTAGCTGACGCGTAGGGCGGCGCCGGATGTTGCCATGAAGCGGTGGAATATCACCACCACCTTCCGCGATAAAAACATGCACTGCACGGGACATTTACGGGACTAATGAACTTGGCAGTTGCCGCCATCACCAACCATCCTATCAATCAATCAATCAATCATTCAATCAATCAAACCGTGCAAAAAGAAGGAAAATTTGACATGAATGGTTCAGATTTTGAATTTTTTGGCATCCAAGAAATTGTAGTGAGTGTGTCTGTGCGTCTCTCGCTTTCGGCCCATCGTTTAAGGCAAACCAGGTGTCATTCAATACGCCCAGCTCGGGTGGTGCCGACCTGGCTTATTTTTTTGTTTCCGTCTTATACGATTTAAAAATTCGTTTCCTGGTGAGCACGTCCACTCAACGCCACAAAGGCCTCTTGTCAGAAATCGACCTGGATGAAAGTAGGCGACCGACAGCGGCCGGATGAAATTAGGAGCTGATTCTACGTCAAACCGCACGAGACGATGGAAAATGTGACCTTGCCCCAGATTTTGAATTATTTTGCATCGTCCTACATATTGTAGTCGGGAAAACTTGCGTGTGTCCGCCCGTTACTCAATGTTAATTAATCTTTCTCTCGAAGAGGTTATGAATATAATAACGCACCGAACTGTCGGTTTCTTTTCTTACATTCTTATCCCAATGCTTATTAACGACATTTTTTTAAAGCTTTGATGGTTCTGAATGCTCAAGCTGAATGGATAATTATATTTACGTTGTTTCACTTAACATTATGATGGTTAATGTTTTATTATATTAGAGTAAAATAATTCTTGTAGGTTTCGCAATTGAATAATTTCTGTAATTTTGGTCACTCTTGATTGATGTCGAAATAAAAAGAAAAGTAAATAAATTATATTTAAGTAATTCCTTTTCCTTTTTAAGGGGGGAGTTTTCTCTTTCTGCGCTGTAACCCCTTAATAAAATACTGAGAACACGCCCATCGATCGTATCTTTTCGAACTGATACTTGTGGGGATGATTTCTAGATAACATTGAGAAAAGCAATCATTGTTTTCCACTGTCCACCAGCCTCCGAACAGCTGATAATAGTTCCATCCTCTCGGGAATTCCCACGGTATCTCGACTCGAAAGTGGAAGTGGTGCTCAAATCCCGTTGGTATGTAACCCTATCTCGATCAAATCCTTTGCAGGAACTTTTGCTTCTAGAGCTTGCCTCCATGGTCGGCGACCGTACACGCACCTGGACAGCGGAAAGGGAATAGGGAGTTTGTGCCTCCGCGAATGTTAAAGCACTGTCGATCTTCCGCGCATGCGCAGTTCAAGTTTTGCACTATTTTAGTGTTTCTGCGCATGCGCAGAAGATAGATAGTGATGACGCTATAGTGCACAGTCTCCCTACAAATTTAGCAGCTGGAGCAGCGCCTTCGGGGGAAATTCTCACTCAGACGTCGAGAGTAGAGCGCGTTAAATCTCGATAGTATAACTATCGAATAATATCGATAGTAGTATCACAACAGAAATTTTAAAAATCAGTTTTTGACATTTTTATTGGAAACAGTTATATTGATAATAATTGTTTTTAATAAATAAATAAACCACAGTAATATTGTGTTGTAAAAAGGTTAAGCAGATTAAGTAGGTCTTAGCAAGTTTGCTAATAAATTCTTAGAAAATATGTAAAATGAAGGTTGCCAACTTATAATGTAATAGTAGACGTCTCCGTGCATACAGGCTAATGGTGTATTCAATGCAAACAATTGACGCTCATTCACGATCACCAATCTCTTTCTTTCTCTTATTAAGTAAATACCAAGTCGAGATAGTGTTTGAACCACTGATCTCTATATATTTACTTTTAGTGAGATACAAATAGAATATGCCTTCTATTGCTTGAAGTATTTGTAATTAAAAACGAATTATCTGAATGTGAATATTATAATAAAAATTAATTCAGATTGTCTTACATAGTTTTCGTAAGTATGGATAGTTTTGATAGTACGGCACTATCGAATAGTGTCAATAGTGCCATCGAGATTTATTCAGTTTTAGTCGAGAGAGATTGTTACGGAAGAAATAGACTGCACCTCGTGTAGATTCCTCAATGCTGCATTATTAGTTACCATTTCCCTGTTTAGTTGATTATTTCGTTTTCCAGGCGCGACTACTGCTACGGTCATTTGGTCCGTTAGAGTAGTTAATGTTCATTTCGCGGAGATGGTTTTCTTTCGCATTAAAACGTGACGTCGGGCGCCGACCTACTCGTTGGCTTTGGGGATTTCGGATAGCGGTAAGGATACGATATTGCATCCCCACCTCCATCAATCGTGGAGGGCGAAGGGCCCTACCCGACAAGCTGAACGGATTAAAGTAAGGGAAGCGAGACGGGCTACCGACCCTGGAATCCGCGAAGTACCCAGGGAGGGGTCTAGGACGGTGGCTAACCATAAGTTACAATGTCTAGATCCAAAAAAGATGTTTTCCGTGGTTTCTCCGATCAACATCAGGCGAATGCTGGAGCAGTACCCTATCAAACGGGCCACGGACCGCGCGTGATCCTCTGCCCTGTCCAATCCTCACCCCTTACTTACTATTACAATAACAAGCACTGCACTTCACACATGCCGGGATAACAGTCGGGAGCTAAGAGCTGGTCTCGGCTGGTGATCCTCTGCCTTGTCCAATCTTCACCCCCTTACTCACTATTACAATAACAAGCACTGCACTTCACACATGCCGGGAGCTAAGAGCTGGTCTCGGCTGGGGCGGTGCCTCGCTGGTGGGAGATGCCTGATTGAGGGAAACCCCGCTAGCCAACGGTAGGCCGGCGTCGTATCTGGCCATCTAGTGTGAAATCACCGCTACCACCTGAGAAAAACATACACTACACTTATGGGACTAATGACCTCTGAAGTTGATGCGCCGGAATCACTAACAATCATTCAATCAAAAATATGTCTACCAAACAATATGATGCAGCCACTGTCCACATTTGGTAAATTCACGAGTTAATCGGTTAATGTTCACGAAGTCTAAGGAAACAGCTGAATACTTCAGAAGTAGTTGAATTTAACCAACATGAGGTGGATAGGATATGCGAAGTACGTTGCGCTGTCGGGGTTTAAAAGATGATATGTGATAAACAGGAAACAGATTGCTGGTGAGAAATTTCTAAGGATAGTGGCAAACGAGGTGAGTGGTTCTAAAGTAAATATTCTCATTGAATACCTCAGAATGCCCCATTGAATAACTCATTGAATGACACTTCGTTACACACGACCGAGTTGAGACAACAAGGATCTGACCTAAAACTGTCTTGAATCTGTGTAACCCATACATTTCTAAGCCTTTTCTTGCCGAAATATATCTCACAAACGCTCAAGACCTCAGATTCGCAGAATATTTTAGAAAGTGCTATGGGCCTTAAGCCAACATTAGCCAGATCAAGTCCGAAACGATCCGTTCACCGTCAATCATATATCTTTATCCACTGTTAGAGCGCAAGAGCTTGAAAAGCACGTTTCGAAGAGCAGAAGACTTGGACGCAATCTCGGATAGGGAAGTCTGTCGTCTGCCGACACAGCGGAAGCTGTGGTTCGCCACTTCCGTCAAGTCCCAATGGCAAACTGCATTACAGTGACAGGTTCATACAACTCATTTGACTGACTGCTTTTGGTCCGATCTCACGAGACGCGCGCGAAATGAACGATCCGAAAGTGCTTTAAAATTTAACTTCTGAATGTTGAAAGCGTACTCTTGTGTTAATGTAGTGTTGTTTAATGTGTAAAATTATATAATGTTTTTACTTGTTCGAGCTCTACTGTCAGATTTACACCATTAAAACATTTTAGAAATTTGACTGGTATTCAAACAAAATGGTATAATTGAATTTGCAATTTCGTGGGCATATTAAAGCGTGAACTGGATATTCCTACGAGTAGAAAAGAAAGTAACTTATTTTGAAATGAGTTCCCGTCAACGCTGACAAAGTAAACTCAAGTGAAGTAAGTAATGAGAACATTCACTTTAAATATGAATTCCTATAATATGAACATTTTTGTATATAAGCTCCTTTTTATGTGATCTACTTCTTAGTAGGTAAAATAATTACTATTAACATTAACGTATAATTATATTAAACGTAATTATATTTTATATTTATTTACTAGTACATCAAAGAGGGATTTACATTTGTTGAAGGCCGCATGAAAAGATATGATTTTTATGAATCACCCAATCTAGACGATTTGTGACTGTGTTTATTACGGTTCTTTACGGAAAACTTCAGTTTGCGTGTTTGTAATACCAAACAAAGAAACCAGTGCCTCTGATCGACAGGTCCTTGGGTTTGAGTCTCGACAGTGGCAGGATATTTGACACTTTGAACCCGCGCCCCGTTGTCGGAGGCAGAATTAAAATAGGAATGCTTATGTCAACTGTGAGAGTCTACAAACCGATGTAACAAGTCTACCATCTGGCAATAAATTTCATACCATTCCGCTGTTTTCGGTTCTTCCAACAAGTAACACTTATTGTTCTAGGACAGGGGTTTTGAATGTATATCACTGAGTACTACTTAATTTTTTTGAGTGATTTTTGTGTTCCATTTTTTCCTGAAATATTAGTAACTCATGGATTTTCATTTCAAATGAGACACGCAAACTGGAAGCTAACTTCTCTAAAACAGCAATACGCCATTCGAGGGCCATACAAAATGGTTTGCATGCCTGCGTTGTTTATCTACAGTGAGTATCACATATGGATTAACATAGCTTGAATCATTATAATTTATGCTGTAAAGAAGTACATATGCCAGGGCAAATTTCAAACATACGTAACCCGAGTTGCATTTGTTCGTTACCACTAGTTTCTAGTATTCTTTTGTTGTTAATACGTTCCTTAATTCAGTATAATTTTCCCCTTACCTTCTCGTGTACGGCCTAAACACGCTTTGCGTACCACCATCTAGAAACCCGTACTCTGAAGGAACCAAATACGCAGCAAACTGCTATAAAACTGTTACGGCGCCGTTTGAGTGTCCAATCCTAGTTGCTCCGCGCCATGTAATGTAAAACGGCGTGATTGTGGGCGTTCTGTGGGTGTACACGTGCCAACGGGGTAACGAGGAGTGGGAAGGAGACGTCCATGGCCTGGAGATAGTGACCGGTCTCTAAGTTACCGCATTGAAACGTCAGACGACGAGCATCGTGGACGAAAAGTACTCTCGCTGGCCGTTATCTCAGAGTTTACTGCGGAATCGGGGGTAAACGTGTGGGTTTTGCTGAGGTTGCATGGTGTTGCTGAAATGCGAAAGTGTGGGAGGGGGTTTGCTGGTGCGATGAAATGTTGAAAATCGGAGCATTTAATGTAGCGTGTAATTATTTCTCACAAGACGTGTACAAGTGATTGTGTCATTTTTGTTACATCCGATTTCGAATGTGTGTGTGGTTAATAGTGAAGTACTTGGTTTGCGTTCAAGATTGTTGTGAAATGTTTCGGAACTATAAAGATAACGAGATTTCTCAGTGAATGAACAAAGAACTTCATTACGCTTTAACACTGTATTTTCATTTCTTGGAATCACTGTGAAAGTCTTCAAATACACTGAAATTCCTATTTTTCATGTTTTGTTTTCGGTTTAACGGAATCCATTTACCTCAGTGATCAAGATTTCTTGATGGTACTCTATTCAATTTTTTTTCTCCGAATACAAGCAAAACGCCTTATAATTTATATGAAAAGATAGCTTTAGGTTTGTCACAAGATGAAATACAACTTTGCGAAAGGAAAATAAATGAATGACATGTTTGTAATATGTCGAGAGATTAATCGTTTCATTACTTTTAAGATAATGAAATATTTAGATAAAGAATTAATAATTTTCATATTTATAAAATCAACATGAAGTAGATTCTATTTCGTTGTTCCATTATTCAGTTGTGTGCGACTAGAATGGCTAATAATGAATAGCATTAAATTAATCGCCTAAACATGTAATTAAAAGCCTCGCTTTGATTTAATTAAATTCTTTTTATTTGGAAAATTATTTTGATCTAATCACCGAGAATGGTGTGCAATCGCAAAAAAGTTGATCATGTCTAAAAATAAAATTTTAATAATATTATGTATTAAATTATGTGAATGTCTCAACGTGTACAGAGTAAACCTTGTAATATATATTTTCTAACTAACCCACCTACACCCACAACTTGCCACCTTCACAGCAGCACGCATGAACCGTAAGCGGGTTATCAAGATTTTGCTCGTGAAGCGAGCTTAAAAATCTAGGGAGCAGGATCTTCAGGGTGCGAGAAAGGTTTGAACCCTTGACACAATAAAAATCACACAGATTGCACACAAACGAGCGTATAATTTACCCATAAACTTTTAGTGGCATCAGTTCATGACAAAAACCAAGAATATAGAATCACACTTTTACAAAGAATGATCAAAACACAAATAGAAACCTTTACAACACACACTCATATGAATGAACACATAATTTACTCCAAAATTGATACTCTGAAATAATTACCCTAATCTACACTGGGAATTCCCTTGAAAAATTAATTATATCTAAATTTATGCTATTCTAATTACATTGCACATGAAACCAAAAGTTCAATTTACAATCTCCTGCTTCAAAATATTACATGCAAAGAACAAAATGTGTGCAAGTGCACTACTCTCATTTACAGTTTAACCGTGTCTGAAAATAGCAGAATAATAAATGTCCTAAATAGAATATTTTTTGCAGGCAATAGCGCATCAAAATGTCTCCTACTATAATACTGCAATTTGTTGCCACCCGTGTCCTCAATTTCTTAACACTTTCCTTAACTAGTTTTTCCCTGCCGACGTGAACTTGACCTACTTTCCGCGCCCTAACCGTTACCTCGTGGACTTCCCACTTTTGGCCTTGACGGTCGTGCGCTGGTCTCTGCGTCGACGTCGCTCGGTCCCAGCTTCTGCGTCGTAAGAGACGGGATTCGCCTCTGCCGTCTACGCTGTCTTCTTGCGTCCTCTTCCGTTCTTCTTCCTAGTCGGCCTCTTCTTCTTCCTCGACTGCTACCGGCGTCTCTGACTACGCCCACGTTGCGAAAATGTCCCTTGCACTTCACCGAATACTCGTGCAAGTTCCTCGCTCGTTGCTACTTCTACTTTGCTAAACCAGAACTTTCAATGCTTTTCTCACAACGCGTAACTTTTACTTCCCGTGTCATAAATTCAAGAATTACTTTACTTAATCTGCACTATCTCGCGGACGACTGACTAGAACGTCTGTTCGACGCCGAATACTCCTACCTAGTAGTCGTTGCAGCGGCAAACAATATCTAAACTAATGTTTAACGAAAGTGTTGACTCGGCGAGCGGTGATCAAAATGCTACTGGCTCGGCGATCGGTGATCAAAATGCTGCTTACTCGACGAGTGGTGGCAAGAAAAAAGGAGCTTCCGCTTGCGGGTTCGCGTATTTATCGTCCAACGCCTGGGGAAATTCTCAGTGGTGGGGCTGCTTCCCCTCTCTCAACCCTTCACAAGGAAAACGTTGCTCGCTAGTTCGCCTTCGTTTAGTACGGGCAACGGATACCAGGCCGCGCGTTTAAGAACATCTGCCTTCCGCGCCTGCTATTCTTGCTGCCTGTGGGTGTTCATACATACGAGACGGTGGTTTTATGGGGTTGCACAATCCCATAATGCCACAAAATATATAATTTTTACATATCTTAATTTGCCTTTCAATTAACGTATTTGTACCGGTAAAACAATTATTTCCGTCATCATGTCCTTCGTGAAGGAATAATACTTTCTACCACAAGGGAAACGATAATTCGAATAACTATACAGAATGCTTCAGTCCTCTTTGCTAATACGCCGAAACCTTATTCCATATGTAATGTATAGACTGAATTTGCCAAAATTGGATACTCTTCGTCGTTTAGTTTCGTAAATAATTAACCTTAAACTTTGGTCTATGAGCTTATGCTCGTGCAACAAGGTCTACGGCAAGGCATCACAGTCCCTCGTCTGGCGAACAATTCATGCAGAGATTACTTTTTCATTTCCAGCAGGTCCAGCATTTGCGCAGTAGTCTTATGAACGTCATTTTCAATTCTCTAGTCATTTCCTGCACAAATGTACAGAACCCAGGAATTTTGGTCTTTGGTCGTGTGAAGCGTGTTTTACAAGAACCGGCACAATTTTCATGTGAGGTCCAACAAAATCCGTATGAAGCACATAATTTAGCTCATCAAGAGCGATTTTCTGTGAATGTGTGGGTTGGCATTGTGGATGAATTTATCCTCGGTCCTCGCTTCTTACCCGAACGTTTAAGAGGCGTTCAGTATTTGAATTTTATAACTTAAGTACTCCCAACGCTGTTGGAGCTGATGGTTAACGAAAGCCCGGGTTTATGCTACCGAAATCAAGAATCGAGTTGACCTTCGGCGCAATGAAAGCGTGGAGCCAGAAATGTAGGTACAACGTGCCATAGTTGTGCGCGTCACAGAGGCCGTGCAACACAAGATGGCTACCTTGCGTTCAGGCAGGAGGAGGCCATTTTGAACATTTCTAGAGCAGATATTACACGAGGTTAAAGTGTGAAGTTTTGGCTGTGTACGCAAATATGATAAACTATCCTAAATAACACATTAAAAATTAGCTTTTTCTCTCTTTTCATATTTGTGACATCGGTAGGCAATAATAGCAACAAGGAACATATTAAAGTAATATTTGGGCAACCTATCTTGCGAAAAACGACTTTTTTTAAACATTGAATAGGGTTTACACTATTTCTTTTTGCACTCATGAATAACTTAGTGTACTCTATCACCGGGACCTGTATGGGCAACGAGGAGTGAAACAACCTGTATTTCCCACTGAATTCTAGAAGACGTGCACATTTAATGAAGTTACATAACAAAATCATAAGTACCACGTTGTCTTAACGAAGGTTCACGAATATGGAAGACCTGCACAAAAAGTAATTCCGTCTTGTGTCTTTAATACTTTAAATTTAATCAAATTGACCGTGTCGTGTTCGGCGTTTTAACGCCATTGACCTTTTTTGTTTCTATATTCTCTGCATTCTCTATTATCGACGTTTTGTGTAACTAAAGAATATTCGTTCTTTCTTAGGAGCGGGGTTCCTTATTTGCTACATCATTGCTGGGCGTAACTGTTCTCCCGACAGTCCTAAGAGCTCTGTTGCTTTGTCCTTGGGCGGAGTTCTCTTGTTTGAGAGTGTTGTGACTGCGATATGAATAGAATGGGCGTATACTCCGTGCCGATGCGAAGTGACACGCTGGGCTCTATTCTTAACTGAGTGAGGGTTGGAAATGGATTCTTCTCGTGTTTTTACGCTCCCAAGAGAAACTTTTGAAGTGTGAACTTTGTTCTAACTTTAGCCTGCATCGAAAATATCCGTCGCCAACACGCTTGAGTTACTGATTGTATAAACGTCTACGCCCTTCTCCTTGAGACTAACACATGGCTGAAGTATTTGTCAACAGTGTTTTCTTGGTCATCATCACATTTCTTGTATTAGGAAGAGGCCTTAGCAGTTACGTCTATTACTTGTTAATCTTCAGGTGACATTTAGTAGTTTCATCATCAACTGTCCATGGTATCAACTGTCCACTGTCCCGTTTCAAAACTCGAAGGACACCACGCTAGTGGGATAGGACAGCCCGAATCTCTGTGAGCTATCTTTCGCGCTGTCCACAGGAGTTTATATTCCGAGGCCAGGGGTCGATTATTTTCTCAGGTTGTATAAGCTTAGGAGTGTAAAGAGGAGGTGGGGCGGCAGGGGACGTATCCAGCTCACGAACATTTTAAAATTAGTCACATAGATGTACGTTATGACACATTATTTACCCGTAAATATTTTCAAGATCTAATTTTTCTCATTTTAAAACTGGCAATCTCTAATTTCTTCATTTAGGTTGTGTTAGGTAGGAGCAACTGAGATCATTAGTGCCATAATTTTTTGAAGCGTAAGTGACATTTTAAAAATTATAATAATCGTGCGATAATTAATAGAATTTTTCACAATAATTGAAATTAAATTGTCAAACCCAGTAAATTATTCGACATTTGGGGAAGAGATTCTCCACGACTGACGCCCTGTAACAAGTTCAACAAAAAAAAACAATTGTATTTATTAATACAAATCGCTAAAGTTATAATGCTTTTCTCTTCGTAGTGTATTCTCTTTATTTAGTCGCAGAATAAGTTTTATGTAAACATAAAGTGCAATGAAAAAAGGACCCCAGAAAGTATTTGGCCTCCCTTGTTGTTTCAGGCTGCGCCCGCCTATGCATATAACATGAGTATTGCTGAAAATAAGTGAGGTTATAAACTCGCTTTGTTGGTATTTTCATCATTCGACTAATTTATGCTTAAAGAGTGTGGAAGGGATTCATGAGATCAAGAAAACATGTGCAGAAGTACATCTTCCCTTTTCCCCCCCTGTACGTCACATACAGTTTTTACTGTTCTTTCACAAACATAAATCAAATAAAATCAAACCTGTGACGCTCCGCTCTGCATTGCCACTGCCCGGGAGGCCCTAGGTTCGAATCCCTGCGTTGGCAGAATTCACGACACTACCTAGAGAACTAGGTCGAGTTCAGTCGCTGTCTGGAGGAAAATTCTAGAAGCCGGCTGCTGTAATCGGTAGTTTTCCGTCTTTTTTCCGATCAACACCAGGCGAATGCTGGAGCAGTATCCTAATAAACCCGCCAAAAACCACGCGCGAACTTCCCTTCCTCTTCGCTGTCCTATCCTAACCTCTTACTTACACACGCTTATACTACCATAGCATGCACTACACTACCTGACATGCCGTGAGAGAGGTCGAGAACTACGAGCTTGTGCCGGTTGGGGAGATACCCTGCTGGTAGGAGATACCTGATTGGGGCAAAAATCCCGCTGGCCGGCAGGTAGGTCGACGCCAGTTCTCACCATTCAGGCGGGAAATATCACTGCTATTTCACGAGGAAAGAACATGGACTATACATACAGGCCTAATGACAGCCGTTTACGCTCCCGGAATCATCAATCAAAAGACGATCCGCTAATGTATTATTCCGCCAATCAGGTGCGCTAATCGTCTCTTGACTCTAGCAGTGAAGTGTCAGTTCTGCGAGTACAGTTCAAGGCTAGGGATAGTTTCTACGGTTTTGACCTTGTTCCGATTTCGTCAGCAGATGTGTTGTAAGAATTATGCATATTGTGCCGGAAAATATTAAAATGAATTACTTAAAAGAGAAATTAGGTCTGAAGACACCGAAGGTCGCTTTTATCTCACGTTCAACTAAACTCGGAATAGAGAAACTTTGAATCAAATCTATGTAAAGTAAATTATCGATATTTATTTAAATGGAAGTTTTAAAAGTGCAATTTTCTTGAATTCTTGTAACATAAATTGTTTTCATGCGCACACACTGCGCCAGGTGGCTGAGTGACGACAATAATAATGCGGAGCATCACAGCCGCAACATGTGTTAGTCAACGTTCAGTGAAACACAAACAGAATTCAAATGACTGCCAATAGTGTCTACGTGTACCGACTGACGTGTACCCCCCTTCAGTTTAGTGTGGTGTGAATGAGGGTCAAGCTAATCGCTTATATGACTGAACGACGCCAGTCGCTCTCTAAGGGATGTCGAACAGTTGGTTGCCTTTGTGTCAAACAGTGCCAACAATGATTTTGGAAGGAGCGTCATGATTGGCCGATATCCCTACCCTCATATGGCATATTGAGAAAATTTCCAACGAGCATCAAAGATCAGGAATTCCCTGATCAGCTACGGGACCCCTGAGGCACGCCAGATAAATGTCTCGAGGTGGTGATAACAGAAATTAAAAACAAACAAAAAAAACAATTACGATGAATGGGCGTGTGTTGTTTATTGCAAGAAAATTTCCGGAGAAACAACATAACGAGACCTCCCACTAAGAACATTACTATTTAAATCAACCCACGCACGGTCGTAGTTGTAAAACACTAGCACAAAGCCTAGGCGGTATGTTGCAGTGCGCGCCCGTACCAACTTCCGCCTAATGTGTGTACGTACATGTCCCCCGGAAGTCAATAGTGCCTTCCGGCAGAGCGCCTTGGTAACGGCGTACTGCGTCGCGAAACAGTTGGTGCAGCTGGCTGATGCAATCTAAAGCTAGGGAGAATCAAAGTGTAAATAAAGACCGATGTTAAACTGATTGGCTCTTCAAGGTCACGTGCTGGAAGGAGAGAGAGGCACATTGCCATCCAACCGGGATCTCCAAAAACCAAAAATTGAAGTATTATCGAAGCTCCCGTTTGCATGGCATCTCAGTCCAGGTGGTGACCTTGAAATGCGACTGATTATAGTCTGATTTAAAGTGCCATATTTCCCCCTTTTAAGCACTTTCTTTTACCGTTCTGATTACAAAATCAGGGATGAATAAATAAACAGTAAGTTGGGTTCTGCTGAGCAATCAAATATAAAAATTTAAAATGAAAGAAAAATCTTCGCAACTCTATGAAAAATTAAAGGGTAATTAAGCATCGTGACCGTTCCCTCACCAGCACTTTGTATCACTTCCGTGATTTCAGTTGAATTTAAATGGTCCCAGTTTGCTTTGGGTAAAGCAACCAGAACCCAGCATGTGAACAATTAAAAATATCATAAGAGCAGGGGAAATTAATTTTCCTTTCACCTCTATGTAGTGTTTTCCCCCTTTGAGTTGCTTCTGATTGCTGCTGGTTGGCCCGTTTTGGCTAGTAATGTAGCGTTCTTGCGTCAGTGACCTTCCGATCTCACAGTATTTTGCTTCAATGTTTTGGAGTCTTTCGATCTAGTGTTAATGATGATCGAAGGAGGCACCATAATGATGTTTTCAATGATTAATTACGTTATTTAATAATCTTGGTTTTCATCTTCATTCCATAATAATTTTATATCTAAGACTTGGCCATGTCCCTCCTCCGTTTTACGTCATATTCTTTCATGAATTTGAAATCCCACCCTTGTACTGTACATATCACAAACCGGCTCTAGTAGGTTATTGTTGTCGTATATGAACAGGTTGTAAATATAAGTTCAATAAAAAAAAGTATCTACAAACTTTCTTTCCTCTCAATTTCGTCATGTCCCAGCGCTACAATCTTCAGTCTCACGTAAAATGCATTCAACCCTTCGCGCATGGGAGTGAAAATTAAGATTTTCTAAGGACGTTAAAAACCTTTAAAAATATAAAATTGCATCCCCCTTTCTCACGAAGTCTTTCTACTCCAACATAAAGCACACATATTCAAGAAAAAATATGAAACTAAAGAAATTGTGGTGTGACATTTACATCCGTATTTGCATAAGGATACGTCACTCGTATCCATGTTATATATCAACCCCCCTTTCCGAAAGACTCTAGTGGAACTGGAAGAAACTAAAAAAAATGTAAATCCAACATCAACATAGTATGTGTGTCATAGTTCTACTTTATTATTGACTAAATTTAGTTCTCTTTAAAGGATTATAGAGATTTCATACCACTCACTCTTGGAAGGGGAATACGTGGTTGTTGTCACAGAGACAGTACAGAGGGGAAGGCACCAGCCTAAATAATTTGTCTCCTCTGTAATGCTTTCCCTTAATTTTTTTCTCCGCACGGGCACTCGCTCAGTGCGAGGAAGCAGACAACCTCGCGATCGCTGTTATTGACGCGTTTGATGCGTCTGACCCTTGACCTCGAGATCAATTCCTCATTAGTCAGTCCTGCGGTCACGCGTGCTCTGGCATGAGGTGACGATTCTCGGCTGCTTGGACTCTATACTTTGATGTAAACATGGTGGCACCGTCATCCAATCGGGAGCTTCGTTCTCGTATTGCAGATTCCGATTGGATGACAATGTCCTCTTCTCCTTCCAGCTCGTGACCTTGAAGTGCCACTGTGTTTTAAATCGGAGTGTACCCTTGTCGCGGGAGAACTTCGCTGGCGTTACTAGATGGCTGATGGCATTGGCGCTCAATTATTTACGCTCTGATTGCAGAAGGTATGACGTGAATACTAGAGAAGCGTGTTAATAAATTGTTCAAATGTATTTTTGTTATTTTGAAAAAATATTGGTGTAGGCCTGCACGGATGATCTATTATAAATGATTGTGGCCTACGGCATCACGACACTATCCCAACAAGAACAATGATAATAATAATATTAATATTATTAATAATATTAATAATAATATTAATATTAATATTAATAATATTAATAATAATATTAATATTAATATTATTATTAATAATATTATTAATATTAATAATTAATAATAATTGTCTTTATTAGTGATGCCAATAAATATTTATACAATCGTATTATTATAACAATATTATTGTATTGTTTGTATATTCTCAGTTTATTATACTCTACATCGACGTAAAGACCGGCTGACGTGGCTCAGGGTATGTACTGATGTCAAAGCAATGCATTTGTCCAGAGGGTCCTAGGGTTCTAGTCACTGCGTTGAGTGAATGTTAGTCGCTAGCTAGAGAGCTAGGTCGGATTCAGCCGCTGTCTGAGGAAAATTCTAGCGGCCGGCTGCTCTGATCGGTAGATTTCCGTCACTTCGATCAACATCAGGCGATTAGCGGGGAGGGGTACGTACCCTAACAAACGGGCCACGGACCGCGCGCGATCTTTCCTTCCTCTCCTTTGTCTTATCATTACTCCTTACTTTCACTTACATGCACTGCGCTACCACACATGTCACGAGACCAGTCGGAGGCCTAGAGGTCCAGGCTCCAGGCTGGGACGGCGCTCCACCGCTGGTTAGAGGAAAGCCCCGCAATCCAACGTGTAGGTGGGCCCCGGATCCCGTCATCCTTTAGGGGAAGATCACCGCCTCCTCCCGCGATAAAAGTGCACTATACTTACGGGACTGGCCATAGCTGTTCCGTCACACCACTCATTTCAGATATAGCCAAAAAGGGCTTGAATATATTTCAAAAAAATAATATAAACAAACGCCAAATATGTGGCGTTTTCACAGAGCTAAAAACGTATTCTGAATCAAAAAGTGAGCTTAAGATATTTTGCGCAGTAAGTAGAAAAGGTGCCCTTTGCGAAATTGTAGATTATATTCCGATGCCGCTCTGCACCTTCACATGAAAACCATCTAAACGGTGGTTCACGGTATGTCCAAATAGCGAGGGAGTGTTTGGAAATGTCGAACCATAGTGTTTGCTCTGAAGAGTTTCGTACACCTATTGTAAAAATTACAATAGGTAGTTCATGTGTGTGCTGTGCTCTGATGCAGCATAAGTTGGCAAGAGCGGAATTGGCTTTTGTAGCATCTCAAAAGAAAGTAATTCGTGCGTATTTTGTGTTACATTGTGTGTTTTAGTGCTACACTACTGTTTTTGTGCTGAGTTTATCAATAAAGAAGATTTATCATTGTGGCATGAAAAATAAATTTTACTAAAATTTAATGAAGATTTCGAAAATAATGAAGATCTCACTCCGATATAAAAACATGTTTACACTTTCGGACGGCATGTTGTTTCAATAATTTCTGTATCAGAGTTGTAATTAGCGCCCTCAATAACCTTAACGAGCTTTTAATTCAGTTCGAAGTCGTGAGACATTTTGATCACGTTTTCGTAGTTTCGTAGGTGCAGGTAAGAAAAGTAGCATGTCCATAAATCGTCGTGTTTGATTAAAATGGGGGGGGGGGGAATCTGGAAAATAGTATTTTTACGACTTAATTTTCGTGAAAGTAGTCTTCAACGCACGCAGTATGTAGAATTATATGTTTTGAATTTTCAATACACAGGAGAGGTTGATATAATGGGGTAATTAATAAAACACTGGACTGCACTTTGTTTCAAATAATTTATTAAATGAAAATAGTTTTGATCGCTTAGCAATAATAGTGAGAGCTGAAAAGTTAATAGCGAAATATAAGGAAAATAAATTTAAATAATTGTATTTTTAAATTATTTGTTATATAAATTATAGTAAACGAGTAACCAGCCTCCGACACTTAGGTTAGACTACTTCCGGTCCACCAACCGAAACAAATGAGTGTCACTGAGGTGTCATTCGATGCGCCTCAGTATCTTGATAGGGAACAGTATATTTTTGCGGATTCATCCAGAACTGAACGACGCCATTCGCTGTTTAGGGGAAGTCGGTCAGTTGGTTATCTTGGTGTCAACCTATGACTGGCCGACCTCCCATCCTCATATGGCCGATCCTTCCAGTGATCCAGAAAATTTCCAACGAGTATCAGAGATCAGGAATTCCTCGATCAGCTGCCCCCGGTCAGAAATGTAAGAAATTTGTCTAAAATCGATTTTTTTTCTGTGTTTAAGCAACTAACTTCGGTAAGTGAATTACAGCGCCTACAGGGATAATAAGTAGCTTATTCGATTCCTCTCGACTAGCCAAATTTATTGGCGCAATTTTTCGGCGGTCCTTCTAGTATATTGTCAAAAACGCGTTATATTTTATGATTTCAATGCACATGAGAGCAAATTGGTGAAACTCTGTGAATTACGATACTTTCTCCCGTCACAAATAAGATTTGTTACGATTTGATTGACCAGATTGACGATAATTAAATCTCATCTTGTAATGAAACAATACCAAAAAATTCAAATAACTATTTTAATTGATACTTTTTCCAAGTTACTTTATATCCCCGGCAATGGACATGCTGGACAATAGTAATAATATGTTTAAAATATACATTTATGATGTAAGAGCCTAAATTAAACTTTTAAACAAGCAAATACCCAGGAAGTACTAGTACAGAAGTAAAGTGCAACAAAATTTAAAATAGAAATATTGATTTTATCATACTGACGTCTTACTTTACATCACCTTCTTATCTAAAGTTCCTAAATAAAGTGTGTCGTTGGTTCCAGTCACCTGGAGAAACAAATGTTCGGCGATTTCTGAAGAGCGGTGGCTGTAAAAGTCTTGGGGAAGGGAAATCGCTGGGGCTCACAAAGCCGAAGGGTCCCTGGTAGTTATTTGGAGGAGAAGGAAAGGCCGGGGGGGGGGGGGCGACAAAAGCGCACCTCAGGAATGGAGGTTGGCGAGGACGGAGTTTAGGGATGTACAAATTGGGAGATTTTTAACAGTGGGGTCAAGTGTTCAAAGATTTGTTGGTTAATTCAAATAACATTTTTGTACATTGTAATTTACCACGAAATAAAGGCTGCTCAGCATATACCTTTTCTCCCTCAAAGTATCTATGTTCCACTTTTCTTCGAAATAATCATGTAATAAAATGAAAAAATAAAAACAAAACAGAAGTATATTTTTTTAAATTATGTAACAACCTAGAAAATTGTATAGAAGAAGGATATACATGTGAGGCCTTTCTAGTGTTACATAGATTTTGCTCATAATATTAACAACAAATAATTTATTTAGTGTGTTGGCCTCAAAACAACAAATTTCCGCACAATTTTTTAAAAATTTTATTTATTTATTCAATTTTGTTGCAGCATATACATAACCGGAACTCTTATGTGCATTTTCATTACTCGAAGCGTTGTTGTAGAGCTGGGAAGCCATTAATGACATTGATGAACAGAGGGTGCGTTGCAAAATCCGAATAGCGGGCTAAGGCGATGTTCAGAGTAGTGCGATTTTGACCGAGAGTTCGGACGGCTGACATCCGATGGTTCTGGCCAACACCAGATACGTACAAACACATGATAGTAAATGACAATGCGCATAGAGAACCAAAACGTCCTGTTCCGACGGCGACCGAAAACATCGGCTGACGGACGAAAATGTTTCGTTTGATTTTGTCCGTCCGAGTTGGGCCGACCGAAATTTTGGAGAAAATCGGCTCCACTGGGACCGCCGCCTCTCGTGCGGTCGCAGGGCCGCGTGCGATGTAGGTGTGTTGTCATTCGAGTCCAAACTCACTTGCCTCTGACCGGACGATCATAGCGTTCTAGTCCCGTCGATGGCAGAAGTTTCGACACTACCCAGATAGCTAGGTCGAATCCACTCGCAGTCTGAAGGAGATTTTTAGTGGCTAGCGGCTCTGATAGCTTTCCGAAGATTCTCCGAGAAATCCTTTACATTTACATACACTGCACTACCACACATGTCGGGAGATTGGTCGAAAGCGTTGATCTTGTCCCGACCGGGGCGGTGCCCAGCTCGTGGGAGACACCTGGCTGAGGAATACCCCGCCTGTGGTCAGGTGGTCGGCGCCGGATCTCACCATCCAGCGGGAGAAGATCACCGCCACCTCCCGAGGAAAACACCTACACTCACTGTACTTACTGGACTAATTACCTTAGAAATTAACACGCCCGGAATTTCTAATTAGTTAATAAAAAAACAACTTCCACCATTCAGAAGTTTGTATTTTGCTTCGTTTATATCTGAAAAAAAGTTATTTTTACAGGAAGGGCGTTATGAGGGTTCTAATGTTCGAGCGGGGACAACTATCCCGAGGGCCGACGGCTCATGATATTATTTTTTTATCTAACTTTAACGCTTCAGTTTTAGTTGTTTATGAATTAAATATATGTGAACATAACTCGTTTTGTTTTTATATTTTCCTACCATAAATCCCTCCATAAGAAAATATGTAGCATCAATCGTTTCCATATGTACTTTATAACCACGGTCCTCTCAGTCCAGGTAAGTTATGCAATGTATATCGTGCTCCGTGTCGAAGGCAATAACAAGCAATAACGTATCAGTAAAAATAAAGATAGATTTCTTCTCTTTGTTTTTCTTCATCAATAATTAAAAATATAATTGGCTCTTCAACTCACTATAAGCAGAATAGTTTGTACGTTTCGGAAAAAAAAGATCTCTGTGCCGAAACCAAAATTTGTCGGTAATATATGATGGGGAAAATTTTTTCATGTAATTGGTGAAACGGCGATGGTGTTGGTTTTTTCATATAAAATTACTCGCCTTTATACAAAATATAAAAACAAGACCGAGGGGTGGTAGTGTGCGGCACATGCCGCGAGTCCTGCCGGCAGCTTAGAGCTTTTACCGGCTGGGGCGGTGCCTCGTTGGTGGGAGATACCTGGATGGAGAAAACCCCTCTATCCGACCCGGGTAGGTCGACACCGGATCTCACCATCCAGCGGGGGAAGATCACCGCCACCTCCCGAGGAGAAAATTACGGGACTAATGACCTTAGCAGTTGACGCGCCCGGAATCACTAACAATTATTTATTTTATTTAATAGGTAAT
The DNA here is from genome assembly GCA_038098605.1 of Gryllus longicercus. Taxonomy (NCBI): domain Eukaryota; kingdom Metazoa; phylum Arthropoda; class Insecta; order Orthoptera; family Gryllidae; genus Gryllus; species Gryllus longicercus. Next base: position 190,323 of record JAZDUA010000535.1, read on the forward strand.
TATTACAAACAAATTAGCTTACTTGATCCTATGTGGCTAGGCCGAAGGCCTTTAAGCCATTACAATACCTACATCCTTTCGCGTTCTAATCTTTCGAATTCTGGTATTCACCCCAAATGGTCTCTCCATCGCATCAAAGCCGCGGAAAAGAGACCATAAGGTACGGCTCAGGAAAAAAACCCTGAAGGGGGAAAACCTGCCGTCAGAAGCCGAATACATACTAATCTATCCGACGATTATTTTACTATTTATTTTCTGGCGTGGGCGTCCCGCCGTCTTCTTCCAGTGCTTGGCCTTCTCAGCACCTGAAATCAAACAGCGCCACAGAAGATCGTCCGCACCAGCGCCTCTGCCGTTATATTTTCGATCTAACAACTAACAATTAACCATGTGACCGTGTAACAGTGTGTTTGGTGCCACTGTGTGGCTCGGACGACGGGCAACCTGTTGCGGCGAGGCTTCGTGTTCGGGCTGCGTGGGTGCGTTTGGGAAGCAGCTGTTGGGGCCCCCCTGCGCCGCCCCTTCCGCTCCCCCTCCTCCTCCCCCCTCCTCACCCCGGTCGGTCGTCACGCTCACCTGCCCCTCTGCCCCAACGCCCCCTCAGTCGCCGTCTCCATCCCGGCCTGTTTCCTCTGCGGCTGCCCAGTTCGAATGTTGGTACGAAGTAGCCAAGATACACCCGGGATATGTCGCTGTTTAGTTTGTTTTATTTTTACATGTGATTAAAATGAGAGTTTAAACACATTTTGCGTACACTAACATACACTTCACTGTCGCACATGTCGGGAGACCGGTCGGGGGCTTTGAGCTTTGTCCCGGCTGGGGCGGTGCCCCGCTGGTGAGATATACCTGGTTGAGGAAAGACCACTTCCACTCCCATTTCCAGAGCAAAAACATGCAATACATATACGGGTCTAATGACCCTAGTAGATGCCGCGCCGGGAATTACTATATCAATGAAGCACACTTTCCTTTGCTAAATTGTGTAGTTTTTGCCGCCGGTATTAAAGTGACATTGAAATCACGAAAGGATTCCCGAGAGATATTGGAGGGATTAAAGTAAAAGCTGAGTCTCCATTCTTGCCCATTTTTTCGGCCTTCTGCCTCTATCTGCTACAGCCCTATTGGAACCTTGCTCTGTGTTACCAAATATATACTCGTGATATGTAACTGTTTAATTTACTTTATTTTTAAATGTAATTAAAGTGAGTCTCCAATCACACATTTTAGTTTGCTAAAGTGTGTAGTATTTGCTGTCGGGATTAAAGAGAGCGCGGAAGGATTCCCGAGAGATCTGGGGGGTATTAAATGAACAGCTGAGAGTGAACAAAGTGTATCTCCGTTCTTGCACTCCTCTTGCGGCATTCTTCCTCTACAGTTGCTTCAGCCCAGATCGAACCTTGGTCTGGAGTAGCCAATACTCGCTCAGCATACGTTACTGTTTAATTTATTTTATTATTAAATGCAATTAAAAAGCTAATTTAATCACCATTTTTTCGTTTGTTAAAGTACGTAGTTCTTGCCGGCGGGTCTAAAATGGCACTTCAATCGGGAAAGACTTCCCGGAGGGAAGGGATTAATGTAAGAGCTCAGAGTAAACAAAGTGTCCCTCTATTCTTCCACTCATTGAAGCCAGAACAAGTGAGGATTGGCAGTGAGGATATGTAATGGGAACGGAAATGGTTGACGTGCGGTGTTAATGGAAAGTGAGGACGTGCGAACTTTAATTCACTGTGCGTTATCATATCTTCATTGTACAGGTTTCCTAATTGCAGGAGGGAGCGCAACTATCGATAGAAATAGCCACTAACAAGTGTGGGATAACCATGTACTCGTATGTGTTTGAAACAAAAAATAAAGACAAATATTTCAAATGGCTCTTTATTATTCTTTGTGCGTCTCTGGAATGAAATAGCCTGAACCTTCAACTACAATGAGGGCATGGGTATGAGGGCATGTACTGCAATAAGGTACCAGAGCATCGACTGGTCCAAATGATGAGTACGGTGACATGGTGGAGGGAACAAATGATCGCGCTGGCCGTCTTCCATTCTACGAATATAAGGTGTGCCTGCTAATGTGTGAATTGGCAATTTTGTCCAGTGGGAGACGGGAGAGGGAGGTTTCCAAGAAAGTAAAAATTAAATCATAAGGTAACTCTATTCTTGACCAACCTCTTTACTGGCACTTTCAATCCCAGTCTAATACACAGCTCCTGTCATTAGGACTGCTTTTACCACTATTACAACCAGCATTGCCACCACTGCCTCTCCTACTGCCACCATCTCTATCGTCACCACTTCCTCCACCTCATCCATCACCACCACCACCATCACTATGGTCACCACTTCATCCTCCTCCTCCATCACCACCACCACCACCACCACCACCACCACCATCGTCACCACTTCCTCCACCTCCTCCTCATTCACCACCACCACCACCACCACCATCACCATCGTCACCACTTCCTCCTCATCTTGCACCCCCACCAATTCCACGCGCACCGAAGCCTCGCTCCGTGAACACGCACGAGCACTCGTTTAATTACGTCATGGAAGACGGGCCAGAGCCGGCCGGCCTCCTTCCTCTTGGGAAAGGACGGGCCCGGGAAGGCACGGAACCCACTCAAAGTTCGCTGAGGGCTGAGTCATGCTTCACAAGATGATCGGTGTGTAAAGTAACGAACGTACGCTAGCTCGAAATGAATACGCCGTGCTCTAAAATTGTTCGACCTGTTATTTACTTGGATTCACAAGATGATCGGTGTGTAAAGTAACGAACGTACGCTAGCTCAAAATGAATACGCCGTGCTCTAAAATTGTTCGACCTGTTATTTACTTGGATTCACAAGATGATCGGTGTGTAAAGTAATGAACGTACGCTAGCTCGAAATGAATACGCCGTGCTCTAAAATTGTTTGACCTGTTACTTACTTGGATTCTTTTAGAAGCCTTTTCGCAACATTGTTCTTTTATAACAGCATAACGGAGCGAAAAGGAGCAGGGAAAAGTTAGTATTAACGGACGGACTCCCTAAATGATTACATCGCACATCATACATTAAGAACAATGGAAATCAAAAAGTAGTATCAAAAAATGGGTACTATAAATCAAAACAAATTGTAATGTAGTTGTCACAATGTAATTGTAATATGTAGGAATTTTATAAAATTAGCTAGTGGTGATTTAAGACATAGTTTCTCGCAGTATTTCTAAATTTGCAATTTTCGAACTTTCAAACGTTAAACGTAAATGAAACCTGCGCCATTTTTTGAAAAGTCCCTCGTTTTACCCATAAGAAAAAAATGAAAGAAGAAAGTTTGAGCGATTTTTGAGATTTTTTTTGTATGAATTGCATTAATTTGTCAGAAATCACGTGAAAACTTGTACGCATCCTTTTACGCTATCCGAGGACAAAGTTTAATAAAAAAATGTGGAGCCATTTTTCAGAATATTTTAAATATTTTTTAGATTTTATGTAAAGTTTCACCAAAAAATCAAATTATTCATTTCAAACTCTGCCTTGAGTTCATTTGAACCAATCGGAGAAAATCAGTTTGGACGGTATAGGCGCTAGCTTGGACCACAGACGGATAGACATTTTGCCGTTGAACGGTTTCAAGTACCCATAATACATAGATTCTGTCTACACAACGTATTAGAGAAAGTACTTTACTATACTAGGAACAAAATTTCACTTTTTTGTTATAAGGAGCGGCGGAGGTGGCTCAGGGTATCAGCTGATGTCACTGTAGTGCCTTTGACCTGGAGGTTTAACAATCGAGTCCCAATTACACACACTTACATGCACAACACTAACACTTATGTTAGGAGACCGGTTGGGAGCTTAGAGCTGAATCTTGCCAAAAAGAAGCTTTGTTTCCACATTAATACATGTATGAAGTACATGACGCATATAAGTAAACTATTTAACGTTTACATGAAAATGTATGTACGGTGTATTTGTATCAATTCAGACTGACTGTGAATAGATCTCGTTCCTTTTGGTAATGGTAATATTTTCATTGCAATTCTATTTTTAGACCTTGCAGTGCTATTTTATGAAATTCTAAAGCTTGATGCAAATTCTAATAATTTTTGAATAACTAAAATTTGCATCAAACTGTTTTGAAACTGCTGATGTTTAATGTTTGTTAATTTCGTTTTACTTTACTAACGGTGTAATTTTTCTTTTCCAGGTACGTTTGTTCCAATGAGCCACCTAGTGATAACTCTGCCATTCGCTTCTACGGTAGGTCTTAATCAAACACCTTAAAAGTAATTAAATAAGGATAGTGAATCTTGTGTTAGTCGAAACAGTGTAGGGTTTTGGATTACTGATCTGTAAATCTTTAATTCTAACTCACCAAAACGATCTGACCCGAATAGAGTACATCTTGCAAATGATGCTGAAAGAATTTATTATAAAACATACCCTTCAGCTGAATTCTACCCTCTTTTTACTAAAAGAGGCTCATTTATATTAGATTAATTGGAATGAAATTAATTTATATATAGGTTATGTAATATACATTGAAATCGTAGATACAATTTCAAATTCACTGAAATTAGTTGATGGGTAGTTGGGATTTAATCACATTGACATTTCTGAAACGTTGCGAGTCACCCAATCTTCAGGAAATAGCGCTATGAATTTCCGTACTTTGGAAATACCATCCATCCGCCTGATACCACATGGAGGCGATAAACGGAACTATTTTTATTTTGGTACGGAACAGATGTCATCAGAAACATTGAATATCCGTTCTCTCTACTAGATGCCAACATAAAGTGTAAATGTGTTTAAACGCAATTTACAAAATATTTTTACCAGTATCTACTGTTCCAATTCAATAGAATATTCCTGAGAAGTCACCAACCAGTTTTTCTCGTTCTAGTCTTTCTCTTCGTTAACGCGTCAGTAGAGGTGTTTCTATCTAATTATAATCGTGGCAAACCAGCAACGTACTAAAACGTACTATTCGTTTTAATACGAATTGGTGGTAGGAGCTCTAATAATAACCTATTATATACAAGGATAGATATTTCCGACTAGTTTAAAACGCAGTTAATGTGAATGAACTTCCTTTATTAAAAAATGTCATAGCTTTAAAAATTCCAAACCTTCAGAGTTTTTGGGGTATGCATACGTAACGTTCGCATTTTTGCATTGTACGTTTGTTTATTAACAGGTTTGACTCATTCTCTCGTAAATTTGTTTATTCCATTAATTGAATGCATATTCATTTCTACAAATGGAAGGAAATTCTATTGAATGTCCAAACATATCTAATCGTCTTTCGCCTTTGATTTACATTTGTCAAGTTTTTATGCTTTTAAATTAATATTTTTCTACATCTAATTCGAATTCCGAATTTTCCACTTACAATTCGATTATCAAAGGGAAAAAGTGTAGACATTTTCTATTCTTCATCTTGTTCTGGAATTTTTTTTTCAAGGAAGATGCAAACGAAATTCGAAACCTTACTATTTCTTCTAAGAAAATGAGTTTCAATTAATTCCGTGATCGATGTCAGTGACAGTTATGTGGACAGTGTCGACAGGCTGTTAACGAACCAGAGACTGTATATCTTGGTCCCCTCAGCATCTAACAGCGCTGAATGTGTTCTCATTGAAATGTAACCACCCATAACTGTTGCGTAAACATTGTCTTATCATTATCAGATATTTGAGGACGAAGTGAACACTTCAATGATTTGTCCGATAGTACTTGCGCGAATATCGTCTACTTGATAGATAGGTCAAGCACAGATTTCTCATTTCTATAATAATCTTTACCTACTTTTTATTAGATAACAAATATTGTCACGCGTATTACCAACACTAGCACTCATCAGTTTTATCAGTCTTCTTACGAGTTCTATCATCAGTGCGAATCCTGCAGTTGAAATATTATTCGTCATATCGTCTAGTATTCTAGTAAAATTGTCGCATTAGAATTTCGATATCTCGAATTCGAAGAGAATGTTTAGAGTTCTCGATATCTCGAACAAACTCAAGTTGTCAAATATCGGTTTATTGATGTTAAAGTTGCGATACATTATGTTGATTGTTATGTGATTGCGAAGTTGAAGGTAAATGGAAAAATTATTGCTATTTAGGAATTCGTAATACGCAGGTTGGAGTAATCGAGGTTCCACTGTTTTGTTTCTTGAAAGGACAACGCTCCATTGTCCCGCCTTCTTAGAGAGATTTTGTACTTAACCGTTCACGAAGCCTGCTCGGTTATCATACTGCAACGTCTTAAATTGGGGAAAGCCCAATTACTGGACGACGTTCAGAAAATGCTCGCGATAAACCATGCCCTGCCATCTAAAAGTAAAGTCCTCAAATAATCTACCGTTAAGCGACATTTAGTAAAATATTTTCTATTTCATTTTTGCAATATAATTTCTTCTTTTGGGAAAAGTAATATTCTTTCTATGTTTCACTTGTTTGCCTCTGCCTGTGACGCATGAATTGATAGATATCTCCTATATGTTATGCTATTTTGATAGTAGGGGAAATATTACTCTCTACTGAATGAACGAAAACAACAATGAGGAATACGTTTAGACAAATTCAGAACGATGAGTGTTGAATGTGGAAAACTTTCCTTGGTTAGAAAGCCCCAGAACATTCCATAGTTTTTCAGCAGCTCTTATTCTCGAAATAAATGTAACCTAACACTTCTTTAAGGAAACAGGAGAATCGCCCGCCTGATACTTGCATTCTGTCCACCTCAGCAACAGCTTTACCGGCAACCAACATAGACATCCTTCAAACCGAATACTATTAATTTTTTAAAATTTATTTTTAATCACTGCTCAGCCTTAAGGCTTTTCACGTGATTGTTTCAGAAAACACAATATGTACATTTGTTCCACTATTTATATTTGAGGTTATCCCAATCAGGCTCCCGTATTTTTTAAATTTATTAATCATGTTTTTTGTTGGCAATGGCAGTGAGATACAAGGGAAATAAATTATTATTTCATGACGTCATGGGGATTTGGTTTCTGAATGCTTGGGAACTGTGAGGATGTTTTCCTAACGGAATGGCGGTTGCGTTCGGAGCTGAAGGACTCCTAACGCCGAGCTAAGATCTTCGGACAAGCATCACTTGACACGTGGCCGCTTCATGGTTGCCAGTCGTAAGCGCAATGCACCGAGTGGAAGCTACGGCAAATTTACAATCGGCGGGAGGCATGTGAAGCTTGCTCGTATGTTCCTAGATTTATGCTCTCCTCGGTTATTGTGCGGAGGTCGGGATAGCTTTCGAGATACCGCGTGACTACACACGCTTGTCTTCACCATCTTGGGGTTGCCAAAACTCTTCTGTTCGTTGGGACAAATTCAGGATGTATTTCATGAAGGTGAGACATTTCAGTTCGAAAGTACCCCAATAAAATATTGATATTTTTGAAATGTCAAGAACTTCATTAGTTTGATTGAAATCTATATTCATAATGGGATTAATAATATAACAAACACATTAAGGTCTAATATTTTTAGTGACAATCACCTTTTAATTACTTTATACAACTACACATTGTTACGTTTCGAGAGAAAAATTATCTCCATTTTGACAAATGCATAGTTAACACTTGTGACCTCGCACTCGTTGTCCGTTATGTTAATCGCAAGTGAACATTACTTATTTAAAGTCAGCAATAATCTACATCGTCTATAATGGGATTACCTATTGGGAATCTGAATGGCCACTGCCGCCTCGGCGAGCCATTGGACGAGCCAGCGTCCGACGGGATGGGTGTGGGAACAAGCGAGCGAATGCGTGGGAGGTTGCACAAACGGACGGACGAGCAGCCGAACGGACGGACAGACAGGCAAACGAACAGACGGGTGGAGAGGCGAACGGACAGGTGAATTAGCAGGGAGGTGAACAAACGAACGGTGGGGCAGAGAGTCGAACGAGTGGGCGAGCAGGTTAACGAACAGGCGAGGAGGCGGACGAACGGACGGACGAACGGACGGACGAACAAACGAACGGACGGACGAATGAACGGACGGACGGACGGACGGGCAGAGAGGCGAACGGGCAGGCGGACAGGTGAACAGGCGAACGAACGCACGGGTGGACAAGTGAACGGAGAAATACGAACAAACGGAGGGGCGAACAGGCGGGAGGGCTAAAGGAAAGGAACGGACGGATGGGTAGGCGATCGGTCAGGTGAACAGGTGTGGAGGCGAACGAACGGGCGGGCTACGGACGAACAAAAAAACGAACAAACGGACGGATGCATAGGCGAACGGGTGGGTAAGCGGGCGAAATGACCGGCGAACGGGCGGCCGAGCAGTCAAACGAACAGGCTGGCTGTTCGGCGGACAGGAGAACGGGAGGGAAGGCGAACAGACGGGCGAGCAGGAGAACGGCCCGACGACGGCGGCGGCGGCGGCGGCGGAGGGCAGCTGTCGCCGCGCGCGCCTGTCGGCCGGCAATTGTCTGTCCATTACCTCGTGCGCGCGTCGCCGGTTGCACGTGCGCATGCGTGGCGTCGCGGAGCCTCTCGAAGGGCAGGACGCGTGGCGCCCATTAGGCGCCCAACTCGAGCGATAGGGGGGGGGGGTACCGCCCGCCCCGCCCCTCCCTGGCTTCCGTTCAAGCGGGGAGGAGAGGGAAATGGACCGGCAGAGGTTGCGCAGGACATCAACTGATGACCTGCAGTGCCTCTGACCGGGAGGTCCTAGACTTCCCGTCCTAACAATGGCAGGATGTTAGACACTAGCTACGTACCTGGGTAGAATTCAGCTGCGTCTGCACGAGAATTCTGGCAACAGGATGGTCTAATCGGTAGTTTTTCGTGGTTTATCCGAATAATATCATGCGAATGCCGGAGCTGTACTCTAACAAACGGACCACGGACCGCGAGCAGTCTTTCCTTCCCATTTTTGATCTATCCTCTGACCCGCGACTGAATTCGACCTAGCTGACAAGCTAGTGTCGAAACTCCTGCCGCCGTCGGGATTCCAACCTACGTCCCGGTGAAATGGCAGAGACATCAGTTGTTGGTCTGAGCCACCCCTTACTTACACATTGGCATGTGCCACACTGCCGCACATGCCGGGAGACCCGTCGAGGTCTTGGAGAGCTTGTCCAGACTGAGGCAGTGCCAGTCTATTGGTAACTTGTTCGGGAAAACCCCGCTATCCGACGAGTAGGTGGGCATCGGATCTCCTATCCAGTGGGGGAAGATCACCGTAAACTGCCGAGGAAAATCATGCACTACACTTTCGGAACTAACGTCAGCTGTTGACGCGCCCGGGATCACTAATCAATCAATGAATGAATCGCTGTAACGTCAAAGTAGTTTGCCTTTATCTGTAATTGCTCAGTGACAACGCTGATGATCCTACAGCATCGTTGCCGGAAAGGTCCTGCTATTCGAATTCCGGCGTTGGACGACTTCTGGCAATTGCTAGCTGACTAGGTGAATCTGTCTGGAGCAGAAAACTAGTGGCCAGATGCTTAGACCAGTGATTTCACTTGGTTTCTCACATCCATTCGATACGAATGTGATGTTGCGGAATGTGGAGATGCGCCGTAACAAATAGATCATGTGTTTCCTTATCTGCCTCCTCTTCGAACGACGCCTCGTGAGACACACACTTCTGAAAGACGTCCGTGAGCTCCTTCTACGCCCCTGTACTAGACGCACCTTGTGTTCGGTCAACTGCTGCGTCACTCTATGTACGTGGAAGGTCATGCGTAGTTTGTATATTGGGTCGTTGGGGTTTAATTTTCCGGGCCTTTGAAGAAATGGCGAGCGGATAAAGGCGCGCGTACTAAATCTTCTGCAACCATTCTCCCACTTCTGTTTCTGATTCATTGATTTCGGGCACAACTGCCAGGGTCATTCGTCCCCTAAGTGTAGTGCATATTTTTCATCGGGATATGGCTTTGATCCTCCGCTGGATGGAGGGATCCGGCGCTGACCCCCCGTCAACGGGGATTTTCCCTCTACCGATTTCTCCCAACAGCGGGGCACTGCCCCAGCCGGGACAAGCTCTCCCCTCCCGATCTGTCTCCCGGCATGTGTGGGTGTGTAGTGCACATAAGTGTGCGTGTAACTAAGGTGTGTGAGTAGGAAAAGGATGAGAAAGGTAAGATCGCGCGCGGTGAGTGGCCCGTACGTTAGGGTACTGCTCCGGTATTCGCCTGGAATTGATCGGAGAACCAACAGAAAACCATCGAGCAGAGCAGAGCAGGCCGCCTCTAGAAGTCTCCAGACAGCGACTGAATTCGACCTAGCTGACAAGATAGTGTCGAAACTCCTGCCGCCGTCGGGATTCCAACCTACATCCCGGTGACATGGCAGAGACATCAGTTGTTGCTCTAAGCCACCTCTTCTGCCAGCCACGAAGTTTGCCCACAGAGCACGCCGCGTGCGCCAAACCGTTTAGACGGTCATTCGCGTGCCTTTTGGTTCCCCCCACGGCTCACGGGTCTGGAACAGGGAAGTCCTGGCAAGGAATTGGAATCTCCAGACTGGATGCTCAGATATTGAATTGAATTAAATTGAATGAATGCCTTATTTTACGTGGCGAGACTCAGTTCATCAGGCCCGCTCTTCCGTCTGACCAAGCAAATTTCACTACGCTCCTTTCACCAACTAGCAGAGGAAGGAGACATTTCTTGGGCGAGAAACAGGCGATTTTTGAATTTAGCTCAGAGGGTTTATTTAGGCTTGAGGATCTTTTACATGCAAATAAATCTACTAACATGGGACAGCCGGCTTTACTTCCCCTCCTATGCAAGAGGTACGAATGATTTTTTCGCCCTTAAAAAATCCACGGCTTCGATCGGATTTGAACCCGCCAACTTGGGTATACCGATACGCTAACCGTTACACCATCGCCGCACGCCAGATACTCGGTGGTGCATCGGTAGGAGCAAAGGAGACAGCGATGAGGAAACGGTTGGTAGTCATGGGCCCCTGGCTGCAGCAGCGCGGGTGGTCCCCAGTTTGGCTCTAGGCCTCGTCGTGAGCGTGTAGGGCTCCTGGGTATTGAGGAGGGACTTTGTCCTGCTGCTGTGAGTAACGTTGAACATCTCCTGCCAACCCGGAAAACTGCCAAGACTCGAAATGGGGAAGCGCCCCCTCCCAAGTTTTGGTTGCATCACATTCTATTATACCAGAACATCAACTCAAGGAGGAACGTTTTCACCCTTGGGGAGTGAGAATAAGAACCAATAAGGTGCTTATCCTGAAGCTGTGAACCTGGCCTGGTAAATTACAATTTGTGTGGAATAGTAGACCACACGATGCTAACGCAAACCACTGCGCCTCTCCCCATGTGAAACGACGCATTTGATTCGTTCTGGGCCCCCCGTCCGTTAAACCCCGATGCGTTGCAAGAACCGTTAAGCGGTCGAGAATAGATTTATTGAATCATGTGTCCTAGAGCGCTATCTGCTAGAGACATTTGGCCCGGCATTCGCCTGGTGATGAACGGAGAAATCTCGTAAAATTACAGATCAAAGCAGACGGCCGCTGAAATTCTCCTCTAGACAGCGACTGAATACGATCTAACGTGTCGAATATTCGCCTCCGCAGGGACTGGAACCACCGATCAGGGCTTCCTGGTCAGAGTCGTTGCAGAGGCAGGGGCAATACTCACTCTGATCTTAATTCCGCTGGTAAAGCGAGTAGGCGAGATGTCTGCTTCTCATGAATTTGCTAACCCCCCGTCGTTTACCAATCTACCCGGAAACCTGTCATCGGTTTTCATAGCCCACCACATACTCCGAATCCTCCTGACGCATGCCCCTGCACCACACGTTCATTCCGGCCGCCCGACAGCTGCGCCTAGCCGCACGTGTAGCGCGGAGCGTGATTTGTGCCGCTCGGTCGTTAATGCCGCGTGCGCCTGAAGAGCGTCGTCTTCTGCGGGGGGCTGAGCCTGTCGCGGACGCTTCCTCCTTCGCGTCAGCGCTGAATGGGCGCCCGTCAGAAGCCCCGACGACGACCATTGCAGTAAACCAGCTAGAGGAGGAGGAGGGGGAGAAGGAGAAGGGGGTGGTTGGAGGTTCTTTTGTGATGTCGCTGCTGCCTTCCGCGTGTTGAAAGTACGAGTAATGCTAATGAAGGAGGTGTAGTAAGTGTCGAGGATTGGAAGCCCATAAGGCTTACGTCGTTAGTATCAATAATTCATTCTTGTGCCTAGGCCCATATATCGCGAAACGAGCGTTAGCTTGACATGCGCGTACTCGCAGAACTGTTAGGGTTTTTTTCTGGATGTATGAGGTGTTTTATGCAAGTGAGGGAGATATGCCGATCCACAAGTCCTAAGTGGTTGTTAGGTGGAGGCCGTTGCTGACTGCTGCCTCGCATAAAGAGATTTAGTGTCAAAAAGTATTGTTTTGGCCGCGGGAAATATTGAGGTCTACAGTTCCAAAAGTGTAGTGCTTGTTATGATTCAGGAGGTGGCAGGATCCCCCTGGGAAGTGATATTCTGCTCCGGCCTACACTTCGCGGTATGGTATTTCCACTCCAGGAATCTTCCCCAGCAGTTCACTGATTCAGCCGGGACAAACTCTAAGCTCTCGCTTTATCTTCTGACATGTGTAATAGTACAGTACATGTGGCAAGTGAAGAAAAGGAGTAGTAGGCAAAAATGAGGAAGGAAAGATTGCGCGCGGTCCTTCGTCCGTCGGGCACGGCTCCGCCATTGACCTGGCAATGTTCGGAAAAAGAAGTGGTTCTGCCAAAGCACATTCTTTCTCGCATTGCTTTTAAGTGCTCCGCAACATTGTACTACGACATAAACCACCAAAAGTGTTTTCAAACAGCAAATCATTTTTCCGCCCCGAGACTCGAACTCAAATCCTTATAGCTAAAGTTCCGTCTCTCGTATCACTACGCCGCAGAAGCGCCGCGTGGATCGAACTCGGGCAAAGGCATAAAAAGATAATTGCGCGATTCATGTATAAAAAAATTCAACAATCAGAAAATCCTTTAGAAACTTCCAAAGCCTCCAGTCCGTTCAGATCAAACAGGGAATATCAGTTTTAAAGAAAATCAGCTGAACGGTTTTGGCGTTGACCACAGACGAACAGTTAGACAAACGAACAGATGGTCGTTTTGCCGTCAATCGATGTTTCAGTCTGAAGAACCAACAAAACATGGATTCATGCTTCACCACGTGTTAGAGGATTTTTTTCTAAATTTAGCAACTAAATTTATGCACTTTTGCGTTTCCAGAACCCGTCAATAATGTTTTTTTGGGAGGGCGGCGAAATCTAGCTAGCGAAGGCTACCGTCACAACCTCCACCGTTGGGAATGTGGCAAAGACTAGAAGTTCGCAGGTTCAAGTCGGTAGACCCGATCTTTCATTGTGTGTGTCCCGATGACCCTAGTGTGCGCCTGACCTCTGCGATCTGCCAGAGTCTTAAGAAATAACGGGGGACGGCCCAAACTGGGAAGCAGCAACGCCACCTCGGGTGAGAGTGGGGGAGCTCTTGCTGCAACGGCTGGCGGCATGCGCCGTCCACAAGAGATGGTGGAAGAGCGAACTTGCTGCATGTGGTGTCGGGAATTCTCACGTTTTCCCTGCCTCGTTCCACCTGTGCCTCACCGTAAATTTATTTTCTTCATAAGGTTAAAGTAAAACGAACGTGTTTGCGACATCACGTTAGACAGGGATTTCTTTTTCCTTTTTTTAAGCTATTAACCTCTAAAACCGATCGCTTACCACAATCACTTCCTATTCTCAAAATAATCCTGCTTGAACCCTTCAGTCCGTCATTTTAAAAGCAATTTCAAGCAAGCATTACGTGTGTAACATTATTAACGATATTTTCCAGATACTGTAGGGCCAAAACTAAACAATGCTACGCCAAGCATCTGACAGAATGAAGAGACGAAAATTGAGGATGGATGGATGGTGTATGACAGACTTAACGCGCAAAAGTAACAGAAAAGAATAAAGAAGAACGAAAGATCACAAACCTTCGATGGCACTGGTGCAGGATGTCGTAGATGCTATTTTTAATTCAGGTGTTTTCTCACTGTGGCCGTTCTGAGACTTACATTTCCTACGTTAACAACTACCACGGGAAGATTTGAGAGAAAACAAATTGACCAAGATAGGGCTTTATTCCACATTTTTATAATTATTTACTGTGTAAATTTAAAATATTCTCTTTAAATACACCACAAATTCGTAATTTGACCATTTAAATCCAGTCACTTACGGAAATTATATCGTGGGAATGTATTAAACTTTTAGCCATGTGTAACGGATAAAAATCTTTAAAACCGTTTAAAAGCTATTAACATTCAATGCAAGTTCCTTACAGTAAAACTTTCGTGGGTACAATCAGAGGTATTTAGATCCCATTACTTTACACCATTTTTCTTCAAGCATTTCTCCAGTATGCAAATGTCATATCCTAGATACCCGAGGACACGGCTTTTGCACAACCGGCAGCCGGGGCTGGCAAACGCCTTTGTCACACATTCTCCATTGTGGGATTCTAATGTTGTCATAAATCGACAAGCGATTGGCACGGTTCGTTTTCCCGCCGCAGTGGGTCGACACGATCGGCCGGCGGATAACGATTCGCCAATTCCGACAGCTCGGCTTTGTCGCCTGCCAACTGTCACCCGCCACACACGACTTATGCCAGTCGACAAAAAAGGTGTGCGCGGGAAGTGGGGAAGGGAGGAGAAGGAGTAATCCGATGCATGCCAAACGTGGTAGAGTGGGGAGGGTGTGAAGTGGGGGTTGCGAGGGATCGTCCCCCACTGAAGCGTGTTACTCCCCCTACCGGGAAAGTGTTCACATCTTCGTGCCGCAGACATTACTCCGCATCTACGTGTCATTTACGATTTATGCGTTATTACGATTTATGTTATTTAAGGTCGCATCAACTTCTAGGTTATTGCCGACCACTATTACTTGTAACGGTATGGTACCTGTGAGGATGACACGATATGATGATGATGATGATAGGGGGTGAAAGGGCGAACATCATACAACCATGCCCGAGGCGTGACTCGAACCTGCGAGCCCTCGGTTCGAGATCGCTACGGCACTACTGCCTTAGCGATCTCTGCCACCGGATCGACGATTTATACGTTTTGTTCGTTAAATGTTCGAATCAAAGAGTATAAATAAAGGCATTTGAAAAAGAAAACGTGGGTTGCTAGATATGGGAATGTTTATGGTGCCAGTTGTATTAAACATTGGGCCTGCTAACAATGTAACGGTCGTAGTAGGCGTTTGAGGCCACATGGTGTAATATTCGTCGTATGAACAGTAGCATGTGAAAGTTTTCATTGTCACATTTTAAATTCATTCTAGCTTGTTTAGGCTCACAATAAATCGGCTAACGAACATGAATGATGTTTATGTTCGGATAATGAACACTCTACCAAACAACGTGACACAAAACGTCACAGTGCAAAGTTTTGTGGAGGTGCATTTTTAAGTATTTTATGAACGATTTCGGACAAGAGACTTTAGCAACTATATCCCTAATGCATGCAAGCAAATCTGAAAAAAGTGAAAATCAATAGCCAATGAATGTAGTACTTAATGTCCCGCAAAAATGATCAACGAAACTTACCTAATATATGAAACATTAAGTTGATCTTGGTGATGGAATGGTTATATTTTCCTTCAACTCTGACCACGGATCACGCGCTGTCTTTCTTTCCCCCCTCTTGTGCCAACTCCCAACTTTGGAGCAAATCGAAAGGCTCCACATCGTATCTAACTAGATTTAATTTCGTCGTCTCTAACTCGATTTAGTTTATTTATGTACAAGGGACAGGGACCTAGAATACACTTTGGTAATTCAGGCCCATGAGTATTGATCTAATGAATAGAAACACGTGATAGTGATGGGGGTATAGTAATTTTATGTACCAGGCGATAAAGTATGTTTAACTATGCAATACTTAATGTTATTTTATTCCAAGACTTAGAAAAATGGAAAATGAAAAAAAAATGAGGTTACGTCCTGACATATAGTTTACTGCACCGCCGCCAGGAGCGCAGGCGACAACACCTGGAGAGCCCAAGAAATTAGTCGTATTTTTTCTTATCACCCGTCGGTTTATCGGTGATTCGTCATTAGCATTTCAAGTAAAATAATTTGATGCGTTGTCTTTGCCAACTATATTGTTTATTGAAATAGCAGCTTTCAATGGCTTACCCATCATCATCAGCTACCAGCTATTTGGAAGCGCAGTTCTCTAGTCGTTTTCTGGCAACCGAACAGAAGGAAAGTTATGATTATGGCTAAGCCTTCGAAAGCTGCTATTTATAGCTTTTGTAACTGATAATTCAGTATAATTACGCCTCGCACATAAGGCGCCAGTCACATCAAATTTATACTGTGATTTAAATACCAGGCGAATTGACGCTGGTCAGTTCGGACGCAAATCCAATGGTTGGCTTCGTTACAAAATATATTTTTTGATACTGAAGCTCTCGATTGTAAAACCGCGCCCTAGTATATCAAAAGTCAATTCACCCTACGTTTTAAAGGCAGTGTACATTCTCATAGCTCCAAGAAGTCACGCCAGGTCTTTGAAAATCCGCAGTGAGGGGAAGTTCTCCTTCGCCTATAGAGTTATATGCCGATCATAAAATATTTTTCTACGTTAGTCGTAACAAAGTCGTTTCCTAATATTACAAATTTCTAGGGTAAACAGGGGGCTCGAAGTTGAACTTTTTAGTCAGGGAGGTGGGAAAACTCATGTAATGAAGTTACACATTTCAATTTTTTTAACACACATTCAAATGACCTTGTTTCGTAGGCTACTCGTCCTGCACTGGTGTTGCGTGTGTACACGTTGTGAAGCACAGATGTTTCACATTCAGATTTTCACCAAACACCTGTGCAAGATGAGCTGCATGTCAATTTTGGGGCAAATCTCAAATGTGTAACTTCCATTCTTGAGGTTTTCTATGTGTCCATTGGCGAAAAGCGTCTTTCGTCCCAGGGAGTCTACGCTAGTCCTAGGAATTCAGATAAAATGGTAGGTAAACTGTGTTCCAAGTCATTCTGTACTGTTGAAATTTCGTCGATCTGAAGGTCTCGCAGAAAGAAGATAGCGCGCGAAGTGCATACTGGGTTGGCTTAATGCGTCTGTTAAAGATACAGTGTTATTTGGTGCACAGTTACGCGATCACAGTCTCTGGTAATCTCGGCAAATCTGCTGCGTCCCAAATCCGTGCCAATCGCTTGTCTATTTATGACAGCATTCGAATCGCGCGATTATGAATGAGTGACAAAGGCCGTTGGTATCCCCGTGCTCTATTGTGCAAAGCTCTGTTCTCGGCTCGACATTTGCATATTGAAAAAATGCATTAGGAGAAATGTTATTAAATGACGTGTCCCAAGTCATACAGTTGGTCGCAACGACTGCCCAAGTTGTAATTGGTTGAATTGTACGCAATGAAATGGTTATTTAGGACAGTGCGACGAATTAAGTAAGATCAGATAATTTTTCTTGGAAATAATTTACTATAATTATTCTATCAAGATTTTATGAGTGTGTGTGAAATGCAACTGATATACTGATTCCTAACTCTAAAATTCTCGTGAACAAGAAAGTCGTTTCTCTCTATCAACGAGGCGAATTTCATTATTTTTACACTGTACCCAGCTGACCTTTCCTTCAGGTATTCGCCGTTTTGAAGCTGAATTTCGCCAATTCAAAACCGTGTCTACCGATGAGCAGCCCGTCTGCAATCCTGTATATTTCCCTCCTGCCTGTTTTGAATGTCGTCACTATTTCCTTCGCTCCATCTGCGGAAAAGTGCTCTTTGCAGCTCGTGCAGCATCCTGTCGGGTCTGCCCCATTCAAGACGTTGTCAAAATTAATATTACCGTTTAATACTGATGTAGCAATTTTTCTAGACTCGCCCCCCCCCCCCCCCCCCACCGGTTAAAAAGAACCAAACAGCAACGTGAAGTCAGTTTGTCGCCAGCTCATTCACTCGGGTTCGCTTACGCGCGCGATAACATCAGCGCAATGTTTCTTCACGAAGTCCGATACGAAACGTAGAGTTGATTTTCCGCGCGGCCTTACCCACTTCGCCGGAACCGATTCGCTTAGTTCCCGCTTCGGCCCCCCGCCGCGCCACTGGTATCGCGCCCCGCGATCGGACGCGTGGATGCTTCGCTACTCGTACCCTACGTGCCGTGACGACGCGGACGCTGGGTTGCGCGTCGCTCTCGACGGGCTAATGAGCAATTAAGCGAGCGACTCCGCCCCCCCCCTAATCGCTTTAATGCGTTCGGTGGAACTGCCTCGTGGCCAGGCGCGCTACCGCACGGCGGCCGGCAGCTCGTTCGGAAGGCCGACCTGGCAGCAAGGGCACCACCCGCGTTCGCTTATCCTGCCTGTGATGAACACATGCGCTGATTGAAGAGGGGTTTGAACATTTAGTGTTTTCGGGAGCGTCAACGACTGTGGAAGTTGGTCACGTGACTGTTGTGTTATGTCCTGGGAGAAGGCGGTGTTCCTCCTCCACCGAAACGTGAGGTCTGGCGCTGACTTCCACATAGCGATTTTTCGGATTATCCTACTTGAGGTAGCTTCTGGACTTCTAGGCTGTCCGGGTGATGCCGCGTCGCTGGCAGAGAGGCCGACGTTTCGCCTGTCATATCTCGTCACCCGGACAGCCTAGAAGTCCTGAACTCGAACCGCGGAAGCCTACGTGTGCATTGCGGTATCTTCCTCAATGGGGGAAAACACCATCCATGACAAGTACTATAAGCTCCCGAGGTGTTTCTCGTCACGTGTGGTAGTGTAAAAGGGTAAACATGTGCAAATGTGTAAAAGGGGAGAGGAAAGGAGAAGAATGAGGAAGGAAAGATCGTGCGGTCCGTGACTCTTTTGTTATACTCCGGCATTCAACTGGTGTTGATCAGAGGAATCGTTTATGTAGGATGTGTCGAAAATTCGCCTCCGTTAAGACTCGAACCCTAAGACTTCCAGGTCAGTGATGTGGAAAGGCCTTGGATGTTACCTTCGAGCCATCACAACTGGTAAACTGATAGAAGTCATACTCCGCTACCTAGCCAGTGATTGAGAGGCCTCGTGCATTGTTAAAAGTTGTTACGAATAATACCCTCTCTGTATCCTAAGAAAAGGGGACGGTTTTGGACCATTTGTTGGAAATCGTAGACACAACACCTTGTAAGTGTGCTACTCTGTTGGGGGGTGGGGCATTGACCTCTAGTCCTGCATCAAAATGATCCACGACCGAGGAAATATGGCTGATTCGCAATCCGACGTGTAGATCGGGGCGGGATCTCACGTTCCGTCTGAGGAGGAATACCGCTTCCTCCCGGGATATAACATGCAGTACACTTGTGGGTTTAATGGCTTAAGTAGATGACGCGCTAAGAAACAATAAAACACACGTCTCTACTCTCCTATCCTTCTCATGTTTACGGTTGTATTAAGGAGTTTTAGCGCCAAGCGGAAGGAGATGCCCTTAACTTTACGCGACTAACTAATTTATATGGTCGTAATGAACAACGTTCAGAAGAGTTTTAGCAATTGCGACATTGCGTTAAGCATTTCAATCGTTGGACCAAGAAGATGTATAAGTTGTCAAAGAATGTAGGCTAGTGGTGATACATTTAAACCATGATACGAGTTAAGAGTATATCAAATCTATATTGTGCACGGAGTTTTAGTTTTTGCGGCCTAACTCGAATATATGATTTAAATTTATTTTTAACGTATTTCTTACCTGTCACATCTCCATCATTTTCCGATAATTGTCGCCAGGGTTGTGGAGTTGGTAAAGAAAACTTGTAACTGCCTCACAGAAGAAAATCGGTTTATCAGAGTTGGAAAAATGCAACCTTTCCTGTATTTAGGCTACCATATTACTTTTGTTAGGTGACCATAGAGATTCCTACAGGAGTTCGGTATTTGGAAATGTATAAGGTCGTACCTTAGGTCTAAGGCAAGACGTTATGACAAGGTCCGTCACGTGACTTAGTGCACAACGTCGCTTCCTCGCGAGTGGCAAAAACTCCCTACTGACTGAACTTACTTCGCTACGGGACGACGTGTATATTCGTCAACGCTCTAAAGGGGCAGAACAACACTAATTGCTGATGTTAAGATTATGCTTCGTGTATTTCTGGGGAGATTGATAGGGTCCGTAAATAACCCGCTGAGAGGAGTTTTAGCAACAGTTAAAAACTTACTCACCGCCACTGGTGTACACTTTGCATACAGTAGGGTCCCTTCAATCACTCGACTGTTACTGGTTTCTATTTCTTGTATCACGTGGCGTTTTGCCTAACGATACTGCTGAAGAAACGTATGTCAGCGTGAAATGTCTCTTGTCATATTATTCAACATTTCGTTGTGTAACACACGTAACATCTATGTCTCTGTTTCGAACTTACAACCGTGCACCATCTCTACATCTTTCGAGTCGTGCATATGTATGCTGTCATGTTAATCATTTTAAATGAAGATCTGTATTTTGGTTTTAATGAAGATACGCAAGTCGTACGAAGTTTTGCATAAAATATTTACTTCTTGGAGAAGCCGATCCGTCCTTCCTCACTGTTTTACATAAACATTTTAATTGTTATCCTACTTTCGTGGCGCCATTACTTTCGCCATTGTCTCTCCTTCCAGTTTCACCGCAGTCTATTAACCTTCCCCAGGAGTGCCCGTTGCAAGACTCCGTTGCCATAACATTAATATTTTAAACTTCATTAACATTCTACGACGAGTATTGTGTAATCTGAGCAGACGTATACTAAACAGGCTTCACCGACATTTGCTACGCGACGCAGACCCTGAACTCTTCATCTCCTGCCCACGACAGAGGGAACGAGCCTTTGTTCTGAGTGGTATACTCGGTTTTGCGGATGATGGTTCATAACAAGAGAGCCCACCCGGAGGTCACTGAATAAAAAGGAAACGGAATGGTGGTTTATCATTTTTATATTTATATTTGCTTATTATTTTCATTGGCCTTTATACCTTTCTTCGGTATTCTGCAATTTATATTCCGTGTGTTTTTCTTTTCGAATTTGAAACTAGTCGTGTACCTGGGGGTGCCTGGAAGTGCGTGAGTATCTTCATTATCTCGCACATTTTATTGCAGTAAACCCTCGCTAGCACGATCTCGCTTAACTCGAAATTCGCCGAAGAGCGAACCACATTTGAGTCCGCCACACAAACGTAGTAATGAGGATATATATATATATATATATATATATATATATATATATATATATATATATATATATATATAAAGTCGGATAACGCTATTTTTTTACAAAAATAACACAGATTATTTCATTCCCTAGGAATTCACGTTAAAGAGGTTTTACTGTAGTTGTGAAAAAGAATAAAAATTTGAAAAAGGATGTGTATGTATCAACAGGCTGATAATCTTTCAAATTTTAATTAAAAATAAAAGTACAGTTTGTTGATTTCACTTATCTAAAATCTGTATCCTTGCCCAGGACGAATAGACAAATTTAATAAAATCCACAGTTCATTGGGATGTTTAAAATGTGAATGGCATGTACGATATTCTTGTCGTAACATCTTATTACAATACTCTTTTGAACAGGGTCCCTGCCGGCAAATATGGGATTTAAAATAATTGTGTTCATATAGTGCCAAATTCGAAAATACCTTACAATACATCTCATGCCCAGGATACGCCAGTGCACGTGTTTGCGAAGACCAGGAGTTCGAGAAGTACAGATTATATTAATAAATTGCTAAAATGAGTGAATCTCAGAAAAAGTTGAGAGTAGGGGAGTATCGGCCTTAGTTCGTTGACCCGATGGAGAAACTGATAAGTCATTTTTTTACTGCAAATGAGAAGTGCAGCACACTCCTAATCATTCTTTACATGCGTGTACAATCAGATAAGTGTGCTCTAGTTGCTGAGTTATTGGCAGATGTGTATTTTAGACGATACCATAAATTTCTTGAAGTTATCGTCCCTATTCTGATAAGTCAAGTTTTTGATTAACTACGCTCTAACAACTGATTTTATATCACTCGTTAACAGCAAATATGTAAAGTTGTTTATTCGTTATAGAAAGTGTATTCAAATATACCCGGAATAGCAAGAGTGAATGAATAGATTTCAGGCGCATCATCTACTGGAATAAGTAGTAAGTACCGTAAGATAAATGGATGCTATAAATTTGGAGATGGCGGTGGTCCGCCCCCACTGGAATGTGGAATCTGGTGCAGCTAGACACGTGGCATCCTAGGCATTGCTTCCAGAGGGGCCGTGAAAACACCACCACAGTCGTGAAAAAGCTATAAATTACCGACTGTTGTCGTGACATTTGTAGTGTGTAGTGAATGTGAATGTGTGTGTGTGGCTGAAAAGGGAGAGGAAGCAAGTGTGAAGCAGAATATATCGCTCGTAGTCCTTGGCCTGTTTTTTTGGAGTATTGCTCCGGCATTAATCGAGGAATCCCCGGAAAACTTACGATCACTGCAATCGGTCGTTAGAATTATCATCTAGTGAGTGGTTGAATTCGACTTAGCCATGTATTCTCGGATTTAATTATAGTGATTTCTGACGTTTGATCCCATCCAATAGGGACGTTATGCAATAGGGAGCTTCAATACCAAAAAGTAAGTCTAAAGAAAGCTCCCGATTCGATAACGTCAAGCTGATCAAACGTCAGAAGCCACCTTAAGTAAATCGGAGTACATAGCGAGTGTCGACAATGCGCCACCGTCGGATCTCTTCTCCTAAAACCCGCAGAAGAAACAATATTTCCGCAGAGGTATCACAGATGGTACGATGACGACGTTGCCCTCCTGTAAAATTGTTTTCACAAGTTATCCCGTCATTCACGGGGAGCTAAAAATAGGACGCAGAAACACATCAGCTGCTCCCATCCGTTTTGTATCGTTTGTAGTGGTGCGACATTAATAACAAAACATAATGTTGTTAAACATCAATGTTCAAAATTAAACCATCGATGTTTGTTATACATCGACCAAAAACATCCAAGTTTTAAAGGTAATTTAATAATTTCTAACATTACATTCGGGCGCCACAAAATGTATAATTAAGATTTTACGGAAAATAAAATAAAAAAAATAATAAGATTAGTGTTTGTTTGGATCATACACAAACTGACAATGGTATCATCATTAGTTATTATTTCATACTTTAAATTTTACACAAAATTGTGATTACTGACATTTCTCAAACATGAAAACGTCAAAAACAAAAGCCAAAAATATTGAGCACAACGTGGAAGTTAAAAAATATGCTTTCGGCCTGAAGTCGTTAATGCTAAAGAGCCGTAGCTTCCTCCTGTCTGAAGGGTCGCGGGTTCCAATCCCGCCCAGGGTATGGATATTTGTGCGAGTCCGTGCACCATTACCGTTACCCTCCATGCTACTTACAGTGATCACTATTAGACCTTAGTAGTTGAAAAGCGACATCTAAATAAGTAAATATATATGTTTAAAACACCGATGTTTCGAAAATATCAGCGTAATGCCACATAATTAGAGAGTTTGTGCACGCTATCCGCGCACTCGATATAGCACTCTCGATCTTCTCATTCTTCAGTATAACGTTCGAGAATTCTAACGGCTGGCTGCCATTATCGATAGTTTTCCGTGGTCTCCGACCAACGCCAGGTGAACGCCGGAGAAGTACCCTAAGAAACCGGCCATGGATCGCCCGCGAGCTGTCCTACATCTTCCTTGCCCTATCCTCTCCCCTTACACACACACACACACACACACACACAACTAACACGCACTACACAAAGCACACACGCCGAGAGCTTAGAGCTGGGGCGGTGCCCCGCTGGTGGGAGATACCTGGTTGGAGAAAACCCCGCAAGCCGTCGGTAGGTCGGCGCCGGATCTCGCCATAGAGCCATCACAGCCACCTCCCGAGCAAGAACACGCACTCGATTTACGGGACTAATGACCCTGGTAGTTGACGTGCCCGGAATCACTAAAACAATCAGTCGAGGTGGCACGATCTCCCTCTTGATTGTTCTCGCCTTGGTGCGGACCGACTACGCCATCTCCAGCGCGGCGCGGCGCCGCGCGCGGTCCCGGAATGCGCCTGGGTCGCGCCCCGCAGATTGGAGCGGCGGCGGCGGCGGCGGTGCACAGTGGGGACAGAAGACGGGAAAGTTGGCAAAAAGTTCAAATCCAAAATACGCTTCAGAAGCTCCATTTCACATGAAAGGGCCAGCGAAATGTCTCCTTCATCGATGCCCGATCAGGAAAGGGATGGGGAATCACGCCACTACTTTAGATTTATTTAGTCAGAAAACAAATAAAAATTGTATGTGTGAGAAGATAATATGCGCACGTTTTCTTGAGTTCCAGAATCCCTTCCCATTATTTTAACTATAAATAGTTGATAGATGAGTAAAAGTTAAAGATAAATAAATAAATTAATTAATTAATTTTAAAAATGCACGAGATTACCTGCATTTAAAAACTAGACATTTTCGTTCCTGAGTTATAGAAACCTTATTTGCAACGGTATACGAACTTCAGGTTTTATTTTATGCATTACTAACAAAATAGTAACTCCTTTAAGTGCACGTTTGAACTCACACAAATGTTGCGCGGCCATTTTTTCGCTCTCGCACTAAGAAGAGAGGTGTGCTTTCGGAATGGAATGGAATTTTTCCGGAATAAATCCGGTTTTTCATATTGTCTTTTAGTTACCTTCCGGGCATTTCCGAGCTATTATATTAACTGAATCTGATTCTGGAATTCATTTAGTTTTCAAAACATTAATCAAACTTTGTTTATAATGGTGCACACCTAGTTTTATTAGCATTTCTTCCCACAATATTAATTTTTTTAATTCTTCGATCATAATCGGGTACCGAGAGCTCTTTATAAACAAGGAGAGATCTTGTGATATTTAACACACTCGAAAGGGAAAAACAAGAAGAAAAAATATGGAGAGTTTCACCAGAAAAATATCCAGAGAGCCAACTAACAAGGAACTGCTTCGTAGAGTGTTAGTTGCATCTGACTCACTTATTTCAGAAATGGAATAGAGACAAATTTTAACAAAGGCATTTGAGGTAGAAGTTACAGCAATGTTAATGCTTTGAAGTAGAAATTCACTTCTGGAAGAAGAGTCTCATTATGGAAGTTTTGATTGTGAGATTATATAATTAAATATTTGAAGCTTTTTGAACAATTAAACAAGTGTGTATTTAATTATAATTTTTTTATTTCAAAAAAAAATATCCAGAAAAACGCTTAAAAATAATTTTGCCGACTTGTCCCCTCTGTGACCCCAGTGTGCGGCGGTGGCGACGTAGTTGGCGCCGCAGGGCAGGGCGTGGACGCTCTGTGCTTCGGCGACGGCGGCGCTGGCGGTGACGCCTCGGGAAGGCGAAGGAAGAAGTAGATGCACGACAAGCAGCTGCAGGAAAAGAACGGCGACTTGGACTGGAAGAATAATGGGAGACGTCAAGAAGGATAGGAAAAAGTCGTTAGAGTCAATGGCGGAATCATACACGTTCGAGATAAGTTATTTTTACCTGTGCCGTTTAGCCTTTAGGATACACACAATCGTCTGTGTCACTCGGGAAGGCAAAGAAAAGATGAAGGGAATGAGCTATTGGAAATGATGAGCATAACTGTAGAACGGAAAAAGCAACAGGAGAATGGAGATGTGTAGAATAAAAAGTCGCAAGAGATGAAGTGGGAAACTGACGTGACCCACATACGTTCGAGATACGTGTCAATATGTTGTTTTCCCCGTTCGGTTTGGCACGAGAGTTCGGTCCTTGCCGCTGCGGTGTTGCTTCTATAAGGGAAACCGTAGCGCCACGGGAACGAGAATGGGCAGGAGAAAAAAAGGGCAAAATCCCAAGGGTGAAAGATGAAAATGGAAAGGAAGTCTTAAGAAATGAAGTGCGGGAGCCTTACCCATTCGATTGATTAGTGATTCCTGGCACGTCAAATCAGAAGATGGTTAGTCCCTTAAGTGTAGTTAATGTTCTATCTCGCGGAAGGTGGCGGTGGCGGTTTGATCTTTCCTAGCTGGTTGGCAAGATCCTGCGCTGACCTAGAGGTCGGCTGGCGGAGATTTTCCCCAACCAGGAATCTCTCCCTAGCGGAGCACCACTCCAGCCAGGACAAGCTCAAAGCCCCCGTTAAGTCAAAGCCCGCATGAATCCATGTTTTTCAACAGATTTTTTTTTAATAATATGGGGTAATACGGGTCTCGAAATTTGTTCTTACGTCGTTAATCGCTTACGAATGATTTTACCCGTAGTATCGTGATTAACATTATTGGCGATAGGATCCAACACGCTGCAATCGGCCGCGATAAGCCGAATGTTTTCATGCGGCTCACCTCACCTTCTACAAATATCACTTACTATGGAGTTGTCTCAGGCTGGTGGACTTATTATACGATTATTATTATTATTATTATTATTATTATTATTATTATTATTATTATTATTATTATTAGTTTCGTTAATCGGCCGACTAGGACCACGCAAGCAAGCATCCTGCATTTACCGTGGCTCAGTTTTTATTTATTATCGCGGTGGCAGGTGCTTGCAACAATTCTTAGGGGGGACCAGCATTTTAGCTGGATCCGATTTTTATCCCCCATGGTTGTTAGCCCGGGGGTATGGAATATGAGAGATGATAGGAATGGATTAGGAGGCGATAGTTGATCGTGGACTTTTGGAACCATCCCAGCATTCGCCTTTATGACCGAGGGAAACCACGAAAACCCCGGTCAGGATGGCCGGCCCGGGAATCGAACCCGGACCTCCCGATTACGAAGTCAGTGCGCTACGCACTGAGCCACTTCGCTCGGTACGATTATTATTATTATTATTATTATTATTATTATTATTATTATTATTATTATTATTATTGTTATTATTGTTATTATTGTTATTATTATTATTATTATTATTATTATTATTATTATTAAAATAGTTGTAAAGTTGTTTGACTGGAGATGTGCTGACACGTTTAACTCGTCCGAATAAAACCTCGCTGACCACTATTGAAATTCGATGTCCAATCTACCGTATCACGCAATCTTACGCCATCATCCGTGCTCCAGTGCATCTTAGCAACATCGAGAGTGGCATGAAAATCTGAGCCTCGCGCTCGTTAAAGCGTGTTTAATCGCTTTCGATCGCATATTCTGCTCCGCTGCGGAGTTTACCCGAGAGCGGAGCTTGTGTGTGTGTGTGTGTGTGTGTGTGTAACACGCGTGTGTTGGATGAATTACATGTTACACGATTTTGCATCCGATATAGCATCACGCTGCCGGTTGCCAGTGTTTATCTCTTCGTCGACGTCACGCAGGAGAAATTTCTCACGTGGCAGCTAATGTATGCCTCGGAGGTTGGAGAGGACAGGAAACAAGGGGGACGTGTTAATTTTTTCTTTTCAAAATTTATTTATCCTATCGAGATGGCACACTAAACGAGTTGAGCATGTTGTTAAATTCATTTCGACCCTCGTGTCTCCAGCTGAGAAGCTCATAGTTAATGTTGCTGTAAATATTAAGATTTCAAATTTCATTTCCAACAGATATGTCATCTCAAAATGACAACCAAAAAATAACATTCGTAGTTGCGATTGATATGGCTATTAAATGGCTAATTCCATCACAGAAGAAGCGTTTGAAAATATGAATACCACTACTCCTAGTAGCCATGTGAGGTTTTGGTTAACGATGCATTAACTGCTAATAATTTAACCGGAAGGTGAATCCAAACGACTAAAGGGTTCTCTGTGACACAAGAACGAATGAGAAGGTAAAGTTGTGGTCTGAAAGCTGCTCTGTCCTCTTATCTGAACATGTAAATATAATGACCCTCCTCAGTACAGTCGTATGTGCATTCACAGTTCGTGAAACGTAGAAAGAGAAAATAAATGAATAACTAACATTAATGTTTTAGGTGGGGGAAGGACACTGCCTCCGCCTGTGACAAAAGGCAATCACTAGACAATTACGGGACTAATGATGATAGCAGTTGACGCTCCTAGAAACATCAGTCAATATATCAATGAAGTAATAGTGAAATAAGCGACAAGAAAAACGGGAGAACACGGGAAATCCGCTTTACCGGAAGAGACAGAGGCAGGGAAGGGGGAGAACCCCGAAACACGATTCTGATTTCTTCTTCTTTTATCACCTCTCCTAGTTTTGCCTTTGTTTATGACATTCCAATTTCTTCTACCTTCTGCTTTTCTTCGCCGACTTTTTAACACCTAGGTTTCTCAAATTTTCCTCCACCTCATCATTCTTTCTTAAGGTAGGCCTCCATCCTGCTTGATCCACCACCAATTCCACGTAGATTTGAACACGGGGTCACTGCGATGCAAGGCGAAAGGTTTGCCCGAATCACCGCTTCCAAGGCGCCCCGATTCCTTCTCGCTCCCGTGGCCGGCTACTTTATTCGAGAATGCTCTCGCTCGGTCCACCCACTCTCCGGGAGATCGGTGGCCCGGCGCTGTCTTCACCCCTTACGTACACTCTCTCCCTCTCTCACACACACACACACACAAACACACACACAAACACACACACACACACAAACACACACACAAACACACACACACAAACACACACACAAACACACACACAACACACACACAAAACACACACAAACACACACACAAACACACACACAAACACACACACAAACACACACACACACAAACACACACACACAAACACACACACACAAACACACACACAAACACACACACAAACACACACACAAACACACACACAAACACACACACAAACACACACACAAACACACACACACAAACACACACACAAACACACACTCACAAACACACACACAAACACACACACACACAAACACACACACAAACACACACACACAAACACACACACAAACACACACACACACAAACACACACACACACAAACACACACACACAAACACACACACACAAACACACACACACAAACACACACACACAAACACACACACAAACACACACACACAAACACACACACACAAACACACACACAAACACACACACACAAACACACACACACAAACACACACACACAAACACACACACACAAACACACACACAAACACACACACAAACACACACACAAACAAACACACACACAAACACACACACAAACACACACACACAAACACACACACACAAACACACACACACAAACACACACACACAAACACACACACACAAACACACACACAAACACACACACACAAACACACACACACAAACACACACACAAACACACAAACACACACACAAACACACACACAAACACACACACAAACACACAAACACACACGAGCATTACGCCACCACTTATGCCAGGAGACCAGTCGGAAGCTTAGAGCTTATCCTGGTTGGGGCGGTGCCTCATTGGTGGGTAATACCTAGTTTAGAAAACCCCACATCGCGACATCCAGCGGGGGAAGAAAACAGCCTCTCCAGCGACACGAGGCGTGCACTAGTCTTACGGGAGTAATGATCATAGCAGTTGACGCTCCTAGCAACATCAGTCAATATATCAATGGTGAAAACGCGGGAACTCGAGAAATCCGCTTTTGCCGGGAGAGACAGAGGCAGGGAAAACGGGAGAACCCAGAGTCACGATCCTGCTTTATCCACCACGAATTCCTCGTAGATTTGAACACGGGACCCAACGATGTACGGCGAGCGCTCTCCCTACCAGGATCCTTCCCGCTCCCGAGACCGGCTACCTTGTCGTGCGAGAGCGCCCTCGCTCGGTCCACCCACCCACTCGAGAGATCGGTGGCGCGGGCCGGCCGGCTAATCACTACAAGCGGGCGCGCGGGCGCCGCGCCGCTCAGCGCCGTCCGAAATGGCCCGGCCCGGCCCGGCCCGACGAGCGAGGCGGAACCAGTTTGGGCGGCGCCCGGGCGGGGGTTAGGGCGAGGGCGAGGAGGAGCGATTTTGGCCGGCGCGTGTCCGATGCCCGAACCTGACGCCGTGCGGTGGGAAAAATTTGGCGGCCGGACGTGTGATTTCTGAAACAACTACAATTAACTACAACTAACCTTTTTGCTATTTGAGTATACTTCATTACTAGTTGCCAGGACCCCACTGGGGTTTGGGAAACTGGGGCTTCTTAAGCTAATACATATACATACTATGTATGTGGTTTACTCTGTAATTACAGTAGTCAACAGTTTTGCTTCCCTTTCTTCTTTTTATTTTTCTTCTTTTTATTTTTCTTCTTTTTATTTTTCTTCTTTTTATTTTTCTTCTTTTTATTTTTCTTTTTCTTCTTCTTTCTTCTTCTTCTTCTTCTTCTTCTTCTACTTCTTCTTCTTCTTCTTTCCTTTTGTGATTCCGATTCCGGACGTGTGATATCTGAGACTGCTCACGAATGATTTTTAGACGTTTGATGTATACAGAGTGTCCGGAAAGGAATTGTCGAAACATAGAAAATAAGCTTTTACATTTTTAATTTTAAACACATTTTTCTAGTAAATTACTTGGATATTCGGAATGAGTAACCCGCTATAAGCACTCAAAGGTTGGTTTGACAATATGCTTTCTAGTCGAAAATTTGCATTTCAGGAACAATGAAACTCTCCAAAAACACGTAAATTGTTTATTATTTACAAACGAAATGAATATATTTGTTCAGAAAGAAATATTAATAAAGAAATTAAAGAGCACTGAATTTACACATTTCGATTGCTGTTTTATTTAGTTGTGGCTTATTTTTTTGTTTCTGAACAGATATACTCATTTCTTCCTAGCACTCCCACTAGTAGGAATATTCCAGTAGTTTAATAGGCAAAATATGCTTAAAATTGGCTTACGAGCTCACTTGCGGAGTTTCGAAGTTTCCTCCCCGGACACCCTGTATGCGTTGGTTTAATGAAGTAGAAATAACTAAGTAGCTGTTACGGGAAGGAAGTGAGTAGAAATGTGTATATTGGTGTCAAATAACTGAGAATTTTTTTCATAGCTGAAATCAAGGTTGGTTGTATATTAATTATGAAGTTCAGAGCCTCGCAATAGACATGGAAATGTGCAAGGGAAGCAACTCATTAGCCCTGTCAAATTCAAATGTTTTAAAAACAATCTAATTTAAAACAACTCCTAAAACGTGAGACACTCTAAATCACCTTTCTAATTGGTAATAAAATTCCGAAGTGTTCTACATGTAATGCATTTATCAATTTGCATGGAGCGCAGGGGAAAGCGAGGGCAGAGAGCAGAGTGCAGGAGGACTTTTGTGATGCAGGAGGACTTTTGTGATGCAGGAGGACTTTTGTGATGCAGGAGGACTTTTGTGATGCGGGAGGACTTTTGTGATGCAGGAGGACTTTTGTGATGCGGGAGGGCTTTTGTGATGCGGGAGGACTTTTGTGATGCGGGAGGACTTTTGTGATGCGGGAGGACGTTTGTGATGCAGGAGGACTTTTGTGATGCAGGAGGGCTTTTGTGATGCAGGAGGACTTTTGTGATGCAGGAGGGCTTTTGTGATGCAGGAGGGCTTTTGTGATGCAGGAGGACTTTTGTGATGCGATGTTGGAAGCTGAGGCCGTGCGGTGGAAAAGATTGGGGCGACCCCTGGTGTAGTATTGAGACTGTTCGCGAATATTGTTTTACAGATGTTTTTAGTATACGCGCGGTTTTTATATGGAATGCGCGGTACAAATACATAATTAGCTGTAGTTATGTGATGGGAGTGAGTCGAGATCCGTGTATTGGTGTAAAATGCGGTAGAAATTCCGATGTTTGGCATTTTTTTCATAACTGAAAATAAGGACGTTTGTATGTTAATTACGAAGGATGGAGCTTCGCCGGAGACTTGGAAATGATCTAGCGAAGCGAGTAAATTTCTTCAAATTCATATTTTCTTCCTAATCTAATTTGAGATGACTACCGTATGACGTGAAACTTACTTAATCACCATCCTAATGGGTGATACATTTGCATAGTGATCTAAATGTGTTGCATTCAAATTGCTTGAGTTGTGGATACAAAGCAATACTACTACACTTTTCATATTTCACCTCTAGTTCTAATAATGGTCGATTAATGTACGATATTTTAAGAAACAAAATGCATGTCCATTAAGTTTTTTCTATTTATCCATTTCCTCTTTTTTTTCAACATTTCTCCAGCGTCATGCAAATATCCTCCCATGCTCATTCGGGTATCTCCGAAGAGGATATGAACTGAGGATCATAATAAGGGAAGCAATGAGGCAGATGTGCATGTCGTATTTAGTATCGGTGAGTTTATGGTGCCAAACGGAATCGGGGAAATTATTAAGTTTACTGTTTCCATTCCCCGTAAGGACTGAGCGTTGGTCGACTCTCAAATGGCCATTCGCCACTGATCAAGAAAAAAACTCTTCGTCTAGTGTCGAAGATATGTTAAGATAAGGCGAAACTACAAGTCTTGTAGAGCTGCAGAAAAGTCTATTAATGTCTTGTCTTATAAGTATCGTATTTTATATTGGTCATATACCGTTACAGGTATTAATCTTAACATAAGGTTAACTGTGTGGGCCCGAGACTACACGAATTTGCTTCTTGTTTATGACTAACATATACAGCTTTTTTTTCTCCTTTTTCATATTGTCTGACCGTGTTTTTGTTACGATCTGTTTGTAGTGTGCTGTCTACGATGAGTCTTTGTTCTTGAGTGAATGGATATTGCAGGAACGTCACCACAGTACCCTGAAACTGTGTACCGTGTACACTTAATTCGCGCCAAGATACCGAACTCTGTCTCGAAGATGTGGACAAAGATCTCTATGGGTGGAGTCGGTGCTAGCGTTGCTATCTGGCAGACATCAAGTTGTTGGTGACATAGCCAGTAAGTTGAGCGAAATGTGTGGTTTTCATCAATGTAATTTTAGATACTGAGGAAGACTAAATGATTGATGGAATTTCTGTCTTTATTTATTCTACATCGTGAGAGTTTACGTTGATATCTAACTCGACTTTTTAATTAAAATGCAATATTTTTGAAAGACAAAACCGACGACATTCCGAAAGTGGAACGGTGATTTTTTCAAAATTTGATACGAGATAATTGTTTCTTTCTCCCGGCCTTCAACAAAATGTGTACCTGCCATTAAGTCTACCGATACAACTTTACTCACAACCTTTGACATTGTTCCATGATATGCAGAATATTATCATTATATCCGAGCATTATCTTACGAGGACCCTTACCTAATAATAATAATAATAATAATAATAAGAAGAAGAAGAAGAAGAAGAAGAAGAAGAAGAAGAAGAAGAAAAAGAAGAAGAAAAAGAAGAAGAATTCTTATTAATTATTATTATAATAATTATTATTATAATTATAATAATTATTATTATAATTATAATAATTATTATTGTTATTATAATAATAATTGTTATTATTATTATTAATATTAATTATTTATTATGTATTATTAATCCGTATTTACGGTCACTAAATGGCGCACCCTCGGTGGCTCGGTGGTTAAAGTGCTCGTTTCCCACGGCGAAACCCCGGGTTTCATTCCCAGCCAGGGCAATATTACAACTGTGCGCTTTCCTTACAAATATCCCAGTGTATATTGATGTGTGACGATGAGAAAGCCCACGTTGTCACTAAGGTTATTGAGATCAGAATATGCGGTGAAGGGATGTCTTCGTGCCAACTACACCAACCCTTTACCCCATGGCCGAGAGGCTGGGTCACCGCTGGTCGGCCAAGGCCCGTAGCAGGCTGTCGAGCCATAGGACACGGCAGAACTAGCATCCATTCTGACTTGTTGGATTCGTTTGCAATTATTTTTAACCTTTATTTTTTAAATTTCTTCTCTATTTTAAAATTTAAAAAAAGAATCCCAATACACGGAAACGGAATCCTTCCTCTCCGGGAACAGTTTCGGACCGTGTCCCACCTGCACAGCCACCGAAGGCGTCTGTTGGACGGTAGCCTCCCCCACCGCCTTTTCCTTTATGACCGGAGACCGTGACCCGGTCGCACTTTACGACACAATTACGATGCAACGACCAGCACAAATCTTCATAAGAGACCGCCTCTAGACAGTCGCCCCGCCGGCAAGGCGAAAGAGGAGTTCCGACGCCGGTTAAGGAACTACCGCGGGACGAAATGAACTTCAACCGTTGTTAATGCAGTGGCGTTAATAATGCAAGGTGGTAAGCAGGACGAAAATAAACGTAAAAACAAGATTGGAAAGAACATTAATACGCACATTGTTATGATGGAAATGAAATCGCATACCAACGGCGGCTGGGTGTCGACGATCCCAGGGATGTTTTTTCCATTCTTTCTTTAGGTAACACGTGACGACTAAAACGTACTAACGTACCCATGCGAGAACTCTTGCAAGTTAAACCCCACCCCATCCATATCCTCTGATTTCCATATTAACCGGGAAAGTTGTTAACGAAACGTGTTTATTTGTTTAAAATATGTTTAAAGATAACTTCCAATTTTCAGTCTCAAAACACCATGTTTTAAGGCCCTTAAACGCTTCGTTCTGGAGTTACATAACTTAAAGTTTTTTAACTCGAGTGTTGCGGGTTGCAGTTGACACGAATAATTAGATTTTTTAAAACAAATCCTTCATATTTTTAAAGTTAACGTGCAATTCAGAAAATCTCCGTGAAATTATATTTCTTTAGAGACCTCATTTATAAAGATTGGTTCCGTATAAGAGCCAAAAACGCATCTATACTACTTATATAATGTAGGAGAATGTTTTACTAAAACCTTTCTGAACTTTTAGTTGTGGTTTCGTGTTTCAACGCTTATCGGATGTTTAGCAAAAAAATTTCGAAGCAGTATTCATGCATAAATGCTTAGTGGAAACACCGGCGCTCCCAAGGAGCCCTGAAGACATTACAATCTTATTTTAGTTTTAGTCGAAGTAGGTAACAGCTGGGCAATCGGATGATCATTGTGAGTATTGAATTAATAAGGTAGGACGTAATCATCTGTCTCACGGAAAGGACCTCAAGAACAAAGTATTAATATATACGTACCTTTACTATATCTCAAAAACTGAAAATATTTGATCACAACTAGCTCATGCATTTCAGAATTGCTGATAGCGACCAGCTAGCATTCCTAAATTTGTAAATATTTGAGAAGACAGGGAGTGCTGGCATTAGTAGCTGTAGCTAAATTTCGCGAGGCTAGTCCTGTAAGACCAGGCATTAATGTTGCACTGATTCTTGGGATAAACTACTCCATCGTAATGAAATACATCTGCAATTACATCGTATTAAAGTAACTAAACAGAGAAGATAACTCGGAAGAATGAGCAGAAATGTACCCCGTGAAAGGGCGAAAAGGAACAGAAATTGGAACTATCTATTAGTGAAGGATTTATTTTACTTACGTTTTTGACATTTTGTGTCGATAGTCCAATTTTGCCTGCTAACGGTATCCCTCGTTCCCGAGCCTAGTTAAATTCCTATGCTTAGAGGTGAGAGCGACATGTGTCGAACATGACGTATTCCCTTCACCGAAACTAGCATGATCGGCCTGCCTGAGCTTTTCTTCGTCACATAGTTACAGAAACCGGATTTTAAAGGAAAGCTACAACTATTTTTGAAACGATCGGGAATCGAACCCGGAACTACATCATGGGAAGCTAGTACATTGCTCATGAGTCATCGGAGAGACTGTTTAATTTGTAATGTATTATTATTAAAAATCTACAGGGCACGTTAGTGTATGGAGTTGAGAGACCGAACCTGGGATTTCGAATGCCTGGACGTGCAGGTTCGAATCGCGTTGGAGTTTTTTCACGTCAAGTAAGTAGCTTGAATGGACCTAGTCATTGCCACATTGTTGAATGATTCTGGCCGCACTGTGAATACACAAATGTTAGGACGGAGTCCGACCCAGACTTTAGCGCCATTTTAGAGAGGGATTATTATAATTGAGAGCCGTAAAATTCGTTTATTAATACGACTGTAAAAACCACCACTCATAAAAGACACTTCGGGGCCAGCTCCACTATTGTCTTCTATTAGCTCCATCACATATTTGAAGATAAATAGAAACCTCACAGCGTTTATGACCTTATATCAACACGAGACCCACAATAAAAATACTCGGCGCTCCCGAAGCTTTCAATCTTTATTATCGCACCGTTTTTCGAAGGTCATCGAAGTTCGAAGTCGTTAGCAGCCCGTTTCACGCAACAGGTGTGGAGCTTTCTCTCGCGGAATTTAACGAGCGCTGAAGCAAGCAGTGGGATAATAAAGGAACCAAAGTGGCCTTTCCTTTCTATCGGCAGTAGATGTTCGTAAATAAACGCCTTAAGGAAAGGATTATGTGAGGGAAGGGAGTATACTTAATAGAAAGGATAATGACCGCGTTGCATGGGATATATAGTGTACGTAGACACGACGTAATAGAACTAAAAGAAAATGTTCAACGTATTTTAATTTTTTACGTCAAAAGTTAAAACTGTGTGACGCGCTTCGTGTATGCAAGTTTTCTTAATCCTGGAATCCCTACCCTGGTTGAAACCTAAATACAGAAGGAAATGAGCTTTTTTGGCAAGAATTGATATTTATAACACTTAAATATTTATTACAATTAATTTAATAACAAAAACATTCGCTCCGATGTAATAAAATCTATTTTCAAAGGCAAACCAGCTATAGATTTTGGTGGCTCTATAAAGGTTGTTTTTTCTCTATAAACTCCATTTTGAACCATTATAAATTACATAAACTCCATTTTTCCTTGTAAACTGTAGCATAGGAAAGTAGTAGCAAGTCTGCAATCAAAACGTCCGATGAGTTTTTTGGCTAACGTGGTGTATATCTGCGCTGCTTTCCGTGAATGAACTAGCTGATTTTATGGTATAAATACAAAAGCTTTCATATTATAATTGCATCATGATTATTGTACTTTATTATTTAATGTAGAGTTATATTGCATAATTTCCTTATGCTTTTGGTTCTACTTTCCGCCATTACAACCTCCTAAGTTGGCTTTGGACGCCCTACGATTGGTTAGTACTGTTTCTTGCCGTTATGTTCTCTGCCGTCACTTCTTCAGCTTACGTTATGACATATTTATTTGTAATTTATCGTGAATGGACTAACTGATCTAAGATAATTATACTTGCAATGACTTTCACATTCGACTCAAATATGTATTTTCACAATGCAATTATTTTAGTATATTATTTGATTCGGGTTTTAAATTTCTGGAAGTTTCACTGTTCGTATCTTAACCGTTGATCTTATTCATCTTACATGCTTGTTTCATTTTCTCAACCTTATCTTTACTGCACTTTATCAATGTGTTCCTTCTTTATTATTATTTTAGTTTATATATTACTTACATAATTACAACACGCTTTGGATCCCTCTTGTCGATTTCTCAGAAAGAACCTTCACACGCAGCACTGTTACCAACTCAATTCCACCTTTTCGAATTCCATTACATATATATTTCATTCTTTAACGGATTGAAAACTAACATGGAAACTTTCAAATAGGTATTTCAGAAAACAAAATTCAATAAACAGAACTGCCAAGTTACTTTCCGAACCGTTTACACGCACCTGTTGTGCAACACTTCAATGTTAAAATAAATTATTTGAATACAATTTCATTATTTTCTATTTATTATTATTTAGATTTTGAATAACTGTATTGCATTCAATTTCGTATATATTTTTAAAATGTCATTATCATTATTATCCAGAAATATGTAATTATAATTTCTACATCTTGTTTTCAATTTTTTTATTTTGTACACACAAGTAATGTTGACTCATTACTTGTGTATCATATAATTATTACTGTCGTATGTCTTTCTTCTCCATTCCACCCTTTCGTACGAAATTTCAGTAGCTTTTCAATTGAGTAAGAAATGTCAGTTATTGATATCCTTTGCGTTATTTTTGTCCCGAACATTGCCCATGAAGTGGCAACGGTGTTCCCGACTGCGCTGTACTGGAATCCAATACTGATTGCGCTATAGTCTCCAACATGGTTCGAAATGCAAAAAGTGGCGATGTCTGTGAGAAAAGGATGCTCAGGAAGAAAGAAGTTTTTGTGGCTAAAACTGTGGGTTTTCAATTGAAATCGCGAAGTTCTGCCTCCTCAAGGCTCACTAAAAGTTTTCCTGCTAGCCGTCAAGCACAACGGTTGGATCATGGACCCCGTTGCAATGGTCGGAAACATCAGCTGCTTAATAGGAGGTATTTAAAACAAAATTTTTCTTTCAACACATTTTCCTGTGGACGGAAATAATATTTTATACGCAGAAGTGTTCTTGATCCCCAGAATCTCTAACCCCACTCTTTTAGCAACATTGGCTGAATTAAGAATAAAAGATATCAACGGGCATTGTTGACAAAATCTGATAACCATAAATGTTCGCTCCCGCGTAAATGAAACTAGTTTGCATCAAAAAGGGAGCTACATATTTAATACAACCAAAACGTCGAAATAAGCAAATTTCCCATTCCTCTCGCACCTTGCGATATCAGGGCTTTAGAAAATTCGCGCGGATCATATTTCAAGTCATTGTTGAAACAACACTGCGTTGTGATCTATTTTAATAACAATGAAGCCGTTAGAGATAATGCTACAACCTGTCACGATGACAGGTTTTTTATGATTCTCCTTATTCTTTATTAAAATATCGCTGTGATAAAAATGCATCCCTTTTAAATGGGCAGCGAGACCAGCGCAATCGGAGATGCAACAGATGATTGTCCTTGGGCCTGGAAACTGAGGCCCTAAAGCCACATTATGGAACCTTTCCTAAATCGCTGAAAGCAATGTTAACACGAGAGTTATCCGTTACTGTAACGAGTTCACTCACAAGGCACGAGGTCGGTGAATAACTGCAAGGAGCGAGGGCATTCTGTTTATGTAGTTTTAATGACAAAGAGGAGAACGACGGCTTCAAATTTATTTCTGTTGACAAAGTTGTGTTTGAAAGAGGAAACTGCAGTTAAGCTTTTGCAAGAACACAATTTAGTGCACAAAGATAATTTCCGCTGCGTGATAACTATTTCTATAGAATTAGAGATTATACTGACCATCAAAAACAAAAATAATATTTATTTTAACAATAATATATAATTCAAAAGTTGACGGTATTTTATTATTTTAAAAATATTATGCGTACATCGAGTAATATACTTCAGCTTGTTGGTCAAAGACCCCTGTATCGATCAGGTTCTCGATCAGTTTCCCTAATCCACTGAGATGGCCCCTTGTTTTGTTTCTGCGATCTGTACATAGTAAAAGTAGCAAATTTCCCATTCCTTTCGCACCTTGCGATATCAGGGCTTTAGAAAATTCGCGCGGATCATATTTCAAGTCATTGTTGAAACGACACTGCGTTGTGATCTATTTTAATAACAATGAAGCCGTTAGAGATAATGCTACGACAACCTGTCACGATGACAGGTTTTTTATGATTTGTGCACGTTTTGTTGACCTCTCCTTTTGCCATTTGTGGTTGTAGCAGAGTCTAGTGTATGTGTTAGTATTTTGTTATCAATATTAAAAAATCAAAAGTGCAGTTTGTTCATCGAGTCTGATAAGTTTTCTTTAACCCGGGAACGAAAATATCTAATTTTCAAATGTTGCTAACCTCGTTGTTGGTACTTTTATTAATCTTTCATACTTGAATTCATCAGCTGTGATTGAATAAAAGGTGGAGAAAAGATTCTGGAGCTCAGGAAAACGTGCAATTCTCCCCCGTAAATCATATATGGCGGTGCGAGAACCATACTGATCCAAGTGGTATTATCATCATTTAGAGAAAACGAGGGAACCGCGTCTGTGTTTATATAAGGGAAGAGGGAGATTGAGAAGTTCCTACTGAAGATGATAGATTTTGCGTGTGGATCTTGGTGTCATGAAAATGTAGTTTTTCTTGCTTGTAGTATCCATGCGAAAAGCTCGAAAAAAGACAAAAATTTCACTTGGATCAGAATGTTCTACTGCCCCCATATAGTTTATACTGTTCTTTGACTAACTAAATAAAATGAAATCAATGAAAAAAATGCGCTGGAAACTACGCTGCACAGGCTCAAAGATGTGTTATACTAAGGTAGAATGTTCGTTAGATCGGCCACGGTGAAGTACCCATAAAAAGTACTTTAAATGAAAGCAAAATCTCTGTCCTTCAAAAAAGTGAGAAAAAAACCGTATGTCATGTCAGTTTGTCCTACCTTCCGTTTTCTGTTATAAATCAGTTTATTATGGCGGATATTGTAACTATTATTACATTAATCCAAGGAAATAATAAAAT
This sequence comes from Gryllus longicercus, assembly GCA_038098605.1. Taxonomy (NCBI): domain Eukaryota; kingdom Metazoa; phylum Arthropoda; class Insecta; order Orthoptera; family Gryllidae; genus Gryllus; species Gryllus longicercus. The sequence goes on from JAZDUA010000535.1 coordinate 230,642, forward strand.
TACATACTTTAACTGGAAATTATTTTGGTAGTTATCATACTTATATTTCTGCAACGAATGTTGAGAAACTTGAATGCTCTTTGCAAAGAATGTGTGGTTAATGTTCTTTGTACGTAATTGATTAATCGTGATTAATTAAACATAATTGATTAAACGTGATTTCGTTCCTGATACGCTCCGTAGTTATTGACGTGCGAGAGTAACTAATGAATCCTAAGTATTAAAGATTTGTATTAATGCATCACCTTTCTAATTACCCATTATCGTCCCAGGAAAGGCTTCCAGGACGGCCAGATTCAACGCATGTAATCGCCTCTGAAAGTGGCAGTGGTCCGTAAGTCTGTTCGATTATCGAAAGTGGTTGTTCAAGAAACGAAAGCCTCAATCCCATCAGACGGCATTTCGAAGCCGATGAACGCACATAAAACCAAAGAGTTTACGTCTTCTGCCACAATGCGAGGAATAAAGAACAGTGCTCGGGCATTGCCGGGTACAGGGTACAAATCGACTTCTTATCTGGCGGGCTCCGGATCCCGCGTGAACCGCTTCGCTACGCACCGCCGCGCTCCGTACCGGTTTCGTATCACGCGCTGCTCCGTTCCTTTCTCTTTCGCTGCGTATCAAATAGATCCTCGCTCGGAGCGTTTAACGTACGAGGGGAAGACTTCGTTCCTACATTCGAGAAGGATTGAACACGAGTAGGCTGAGGGCCACGTGTGGCGTTTGGTGTTTGAGTAGTTCAGCCTCTCATGGAATTGTTAAGGTGGCAAAATGTTGTTGTTGTTGTTGTTGTTGTCTAATGTTAAGGCAATGGACCGGCTTAGGTGGCTCAGGGCAGCAACTGTCACTGAAGTGCTTTCTACCGGGGAGTCCTATGGTTCAAGTCCCGATTGGGGCAGGATTTTTGACACTAGCTAGACAGTCAGTTCGAATTCAGTCTCTGTCAGGAGGAGAATTCTAGCAGCCGGCTGCTCTAATTGGTAGTTATCCGTGGTTTCTCCGATCCAGGAGAATGCCGGAGAAGTAGTCTACCAAAGTCCTTCCCCTTCTTTGTCGTAACCCTTACTTCCTTATACTTAAACTAACAAGCATTACCTTACCAGATATGTCGGGAATCTAGAGCTTCTCCCGGCTGGGGCGGTGATCCGCTTGTTGGTGGTACCTGGTCGGGGAAAACTCCGCTGGCCGATCGGACGGTAGGTCGGACCCGGTTCTCGCCATCCAGCGGAGGAAGAATACGACTGCCCCCCAAAAATGTACTACTCTTACGGGACTAATGACCTTAGCAATTGACACGCACGGAAACAAATAATCATTCAAGGCGATGAAAAATCTACTTGAAATTGGACCAACTTGGACATTACCTGATTTTTGATGGAGATGATGATGGAGATGATTTTGATGGAGATTTTGATGGATCCAGCGGTCTAAAACATAGTTGTTCCCGTTTCTTGTTTCGTTTCCTGGCTGAACGAATACTGTATCTTTTAGGATCAGAAAAGTCAGAGGATTTGATTTTAGTAAGCATTCAGGCAAGGTTCATTTCCATGCCATAAACATGACATGGAAAACTCAGGATTTTCCACTCTGAGTTTGGAACCACTGTTGTATGATCAAAAGTATGTTGAGCGAGTCCGCTTGCAAAGCTGTTTTCGTTCTCTCGACCGTTGTCAAACACGCAGTCTATGTAATGCCTGGACATTTACTTCGAAATCTTCAATACTTTCATCGGGAGATCTTCGTAGCCGATCCTCCAAGACTGTTGTTCAGTTAACGTGTCTCAGTCTAAGTACGTGACTTAATTATTTCTCGGCCCCTTAAATGGTTGAGAAGTGAGGTCGCATGACTGAATATACTGTTTTTTGAGAGGCGTCACATGCTCAACTGCTGTGGTTTAAATAACACGTTAGAATATTGGCATCGGAACAGTTATAAATTGGATTGTCAATATTATATTAAAACCCATGGAGCTATGCTGTATAATTATGTTTGTAATTGGCGTCAGAAAGAATCGATTTTTTAGTAGTAAAGCTAACTATGGAGTTTTGGGTGTCGAATCAGCGAGAATGCCTACACTGATTGTGCAATTAATATGGCCATCTCAAAGATCTCTCTGCCACAACCTGTTCTGTCTTACGTTTCGATTCGTATAATTCTAGAAAAGGTTCTGTTTCTTTCAAGGAACATTCGCAGCAATTCAATTGTTTACCGTGCTGTCGATCAGAGGTAGATACAAGTAATTGCTTGTCCACCGTTCTAGAGGTTGGTTCAATTAATTGCACACTGTACAGATTGAACATGTGCAATGGTTCTCTATTGAGGTTAACACTCAAAATGACGTATATTGAAATAACATAAACCTAGGGCCGGACTCTGCCAAAAAAGTATTTGCGTTCGATATGTTCATTAATCAAATGTCCAAATACGATATTTTCGTAAAAAAAGAACAAATTCCCATAGTTCAAAACTTTATTTGTAGTATCACACAGGCAGATGAATAAACTATTAATGCCACCCCTGAAGGTGAAAATAAAAACATTCACGAATCCTTTTAAAATCAGTTCTCTTGTGCTACCTCAGGACGTCCAAATGTTTCGAATCGTTGTCGTCTTAGGTTCAGACCTCCACGAATGCTGATACATTTTAAATACCCGCACTTTCAAAGCGTAACCATTATTCCAGAATACATTATCCTCGAGTCCCTCCTAAATATCGTACCACTAATGGGGTACATCAACTACGTCTTCTCAGCTGTGGACTCGGCTGCGTACCCCTGTTACACCATTTAGCTTTCGGATGCCGATAAGCCCATTCGGGAGCCACAGTCGGAATCAACTTTCTCTTACGTGGTGTATTAGTCCTCGATTGCTCGGTGGGGAGCAATGCGTTTACTTGCCACCCAATACTCCCCTCCCCCTTCCAATCGTTTTTTGGATTTACTTTCACTTTAGGTCCAATTATAATTTTCAACTCGGGCGGCATGTGGGTGTTAAATGCATTCGTTTATATGTAGAGGACATTGTTGTACCTTTGCACACTAAAATTTTTAGACTATGTCAGTACCATCGTGTGGTTTCTTTACAAAATAGTTTTTCAAGTACTTGACAGACGGTACTTGTCTTCTGGATTTGTACTGCTTCGCTGCGAGTAGGGTTAGAATCTCTCTATATACTCTGTTATCCCTAAATAGAGAAAGTAGCTCAGTATTCAAGAGTTGAAGGGAAATGATACAAATTAAAGACATTTTGGAGATTTTCGATTATAAACCTATTGGTGTTGAATAGATTGGTGATTTGAAACACACAATATCCCACGCTTCGAACTCTCCTAGCAATTGGATTCAAAATGGCGGAATCGGCGGAGCAAAGGAATCTTTGCTCTTTGTATCTAGGGGAAAATAGTTAGAGCAAGCACCAAACGCTCGTCGCTTGCCAATGGCCAAAGAACTGATACTCACTGTAGCACGTATAACATCTTGATGTTCCGAACACTTATTAAATGTCCAGTTGTCTGCCCGCCATCTGCTCCAACAACTCTTGCGAGACAATAACCGTTTCTCAACAAAATAAATTCTTCATTACAATAACTTCAGTCCATCTCGAAATTACTATGATATTTCACTGCTCATGGAAATTTACATCCAATCCACTACTCGTGGATCTGAGAACCTCTTAGACCCTGTCAACTCGACTTCTCAAAACGTTCTGATTGCTTATTCAGTTCTCTAGCCTGCGACACGCTGCTAGGAAGGAAACACATGACTACGTTAGACACGGTACTTGCCAAAATACCACTTCATCAATGTCAGCACCCCTCGGAATTAGAGTATTTCTTCTTTTTCTTCTTCTACCAACAAGGACTAGATTTCACTTCCGGTGTCTTCTTCTTTGGTCTACCTACGAGTACGTCTCTCCTTCCTTGCGGAGTACGAGTACATTGGAGAGCTTATGTCAGCAATCTCTCATTTGGCATCTTATTCTATTGACATTATCAAAAGTCTTCGTTATGTCAATGAATGCCATGTGTGTTTCTCAGTTGAACCCCTTTTATATGGGTGTTGTGGTGCGTTATCGTTGGCATTTTTCATGAAATAATTGTAAACGTTGTCATTGCCAACAAAAGTATTTAATATAAGAGCAGCTTTCGATGGCTTAGCCATCATCATCAGTTGTCTGCTGCTAGTCGTTTTGTGGCTTCCATCCAGCAGACAACTGATGATGCCATCGAAAGCTGCTCTTATATTAAATACTTTTGTTGGCAGTGACAACGTTTACAATTATTTCATAAACCCCTTTTTTCAATTACTCTCTTTATTGTGGATTGGGCGTCAGTTCAAGTTCGCCTTTTTCTAAAACCATCTTGCTCTTTTGATATAAGTGAGTCTGATATGGCTTTAAAATAGTTGTTTAACATTAATACGAGGCCCATACAATCCTTTTCGGGCAAAGGCCTAGTGAAAGTCAGAAATAGCTTCTGAATTTAACATTGTAGCAAACAATTTAAGTTTTGCATCTAAGATACTCATTCCTCGATACTTATTGGTTTCTCCGAGCGATTTCCCTTTTTAAAGAGCGGTAGACTATTATTTTTGCTTGCAGCCATTCTTGAAGAACCTATGTTTTTTCCAACACGGTAAACAGAGTATTTCTCTGGTTTAAAAACCGCGTCACGTAAGACGGCCTGAGTCAGCGCTTGAGATCATTGATCGCACACTCCTTGGGCCCCCACTGCATTCTTGATGCTGGCAGGAGCGGAGCGACAGAAATGTGCGAAAGGTCAGGAGGGCACGGATTGGACGAGCTACAGCCAGCCTCTCCCTGGCGTTAATGAGGAAGAAGATAATACTACTACTACTACTAATAATAAATAATAATAATAATAATAATAATAATAATAATAATAATAATAATGTCTTTATTAATGGCGAGGCTCAGGCCATAGGGCCTGCTCTTCCGCCTAACCACTGAATTTACATACATTTAGAGTAGTAACATTTTAAGAGGGAAGGACAAGCTGTACATTTACGTCTGGGAGAACAAATCTAGGGACCATCCCGGCATACGCCTTAAGCGATTGAGTAAACCCAGAAAAACCTCAATCAGGATGGCGGCTTAGGGCCGAACATTAATAGAACTGAGTATGTTATACTGAGTAGTGAAAGGGAAGTTTCGTGAAAGAGAAAAGAAAAGACGTACAGGGGAAGGGGTCAGAAAGTATAAATGATAAAGTTTGTGAGGGAGAGGGAAGAGAAAAAAGCGAAGGAAAGGACGAAGAAGAAGTAGGCGAAAAAAGTGAAGTTATGGAAGATGGGTTTCCAGGTTCAGTGAACGCGAGTAGAATTTCAATACACGAATACAATCATTCCCCCCTTCGTGGGTGTTTTTTAAAACGAACTGTGGTAGAATTTATTGAAAATGTATGCTTCCAGTAGAGGTAATCGTTGTTATGTTTCAATCATTATTCGTGGAATTTATACAAAAACATACATTTCACCGACTGCGCTGTAAGCAAGGATATAAAAAAACTAAAGGCGATCTTGAATATGTAACTTCATCATGTATGAAATATACAGAATGCCTAGTTTGTATATGACCGCACTGATTCAGGAAGGTAACATGTTTCACCAGTAGCGTCACGAAATGAGTGCGGGCCCGCCCGCAAAACTTTTATCCGGGCCTTCTTTATAAATGTGTATAGCAAACAGAAGTAGTGATAATTAATAACAGATATATAGGTATTGATAATTAATAACAATAAAACAGAAGTAGTGACCTTAAATAATAAAAATATCCTTTAATGAATTCTAATTCACCAGTCTAGGATTAATAACCAATGGTGCAAAAATATGCCTTGATTATTTAATGTTGTGAAGTTAAGACTGTTATAAAATCTAAATGAATATTTTTAGATGGATGAATATTTTTGTTATTGATTTAAAAACAGAGTTACATAAGCTACCAAAGCGTACCAAAGCGGAAAAAGAAGGCGTACACTCTATCAGAGGCGCATCGTCTTTGGAATAGCAATACCTCAACAGTGCGTATCGTAATTTTTGTCAGCAAGCAGGGTCGCGGCATTATTCTCCGCGCGTTGTAACACACTTTCGTCTCCGCAAGAACAGGTCATCGCAAATCAATTGCTTATCGTGACACCTGACTCCGAAGATGTCCAAAGACAACTTTGAATAGCTCCGATTGATGTTTCGAGGAGTGTAAACTGCTATGGTCACTAGTACCGTATGTGTTGTGCATATTCATCTTGGGGGGGGGGGGGGGTCGTTCCGGCGGGGAATGAGAGTTCCGGTGACGACCTACACGTCTGCTTGCGGGGTTTCCCTCACCAGGTGTCACCTTCAACGGGGCACCGTATCGGCTGGTACAAGCTCGAAGTGCCCGTCTCTGCACACATGTGTAGTAGTGTAGGGAATGAAGGTGTAAGTGAAAGGCGAGAAGTTGGGGCAAGCGTGAGGGAGGAAAGATCACACGTTGCCCGTGGCCCGTTCTGCTTTCGTGACGTTGATCGGAAGAACCACGCAAAAACTACCGTGCAGAGCAACCGAAATTAGAACAACTAGAATTCTCCCTCCACACAGTGGATGAACTCGATCTAGCTATTTAGATAAAGGTGAAATTCCTGCCACCGACGGGTCTGGGGCGTAAGGACCTCCCGATCAAAGTCGCATCAGTGGCAACAGTTCTTACCATCACCTAACGTATACTTCGGCTTAAACACAGTTCGTTGACGTTTAATCAGCTGTTACCGTGTCATCCAATCGACAGCTTAAACGTCACTACAGTAACTTCCGATTGAATGGTACTCTAACAGTTGATTAAAGGTCGACGGACTAGGTTTAAATTCAAGTATAGCCGGTTTGCATCACTCTGTAAAATTCTGTACAGAGGTAAGCCGTGTGTGTTGGCGTCCGGGAGGGCTGGGGGCGGCGCGCGCCGTGTGGCGCCGTGACGCCGGGCGCCGCGACGCCGTCGGCGCTATGGAGAGATAGCGGCCGCGATTGAAGTTGGGCAACGCGATTTCGGGCGCTGGGGGGCCCGCGAGCGACGGCGGCGCGAGAGGGGATAGCGGCGGTGGAGACGGGCGCGGACCCGCGGGCGGACATGGAGCAGATGGCCTTAGTGATGGCGGCGGAGACGGATATACCGGCGTTAATAATGGCGGCGGTGACTGTGATGGCGTCATTGATGATGATGGTGGCGATTACGAAGATGTTGGCATTGATGATGGCGGCGGTGACGGAGATGCCGGCATTGGTGATGGCGGCGGTGACGGAGATGCCGGCATTGGTGATGGCGGCGGTGACGGAGATGCCGGCATTGGTGATGGCGGCGGTGACGGAGATGCCGACATTGGTGATGGCGGCGGTGACGGAGATGCCGGCATTGGTGATGGCGGCGGTGACGGAGATGCCGGCATTGGTGATGGCGGCGGTGACGGAGATGCCGGCAGTGATGATGATGGCGGCGGTGACGGGGATGGCGGCGACTACGAAGATGCCGCCATTGATGATGGCGGCGATGACAAAGATGCGGCATTGATGATGATGGCGGCGGTGACGGTGATCGCGGCGTCTACGGAGCTACTACTGCCGGCATTAATGATGGTGGCGAAAAGGGAGATGCCGGCATTGATAATGGGGGCGGTGACTGTGATGGCGGCGATGCCGGTGATGTCAGAATTGATAATGATGGCGGCGATGATGGAGATATCGGAGATTGTTGCGATGTCGGGGACAGCGCTGAAGGCGGCGGTAACGGAAATGGCGACGGCGGTCACAATGATGGCGGAGAGGGTGGCAGTGACGGAGATGGCGGCGACAGCAGCCATGGCAGAAGTGGCGCATACATGTGGAGAAAGATACGACTCTAGAGAGAGAGGCATGCATAGCGAATGAGAGCAGACGGTGAAGAATGCAGTCATGACGAGAACGAGGAAGGATACGCGGGCGCACGAGATTAAGATTTATCTGTCACAAGGAACCCCGTGCAGGGGCAGTGAACGTGCTTACTGCGAGAAAAGATTAAACGAAATGAACGTTTAGAACATTTATGTACTACGAACATGCATTTTTGGAATATCGTTTCCTAAAGAGATGTACTATGCTCTCGTCTTCTTCCTGGACGGCGGAACGGCTTCCTGGACGGGACTCAATAGTAACATCGGACACCACTGCAAAATTCGATTTCTTGGAGAGTATTTCACTTCTCATTTCAATGAGTCGTGATATGGAAGCTTGCAGTGTTGTGTTTCGTTAGTAAATTAATGATTCAAAAAGAAAAAAACTAATCTCCCAAAATAAATTAACCTAAAAGTCTACAGAATTTAGTCTACAGAAAGCTGTAAATAGATCTGATGGCATGAAGGCCATATTATGAATTTGGGTTATTACATGGGACATTTTTATACGATATTCGATGTCGTCGTTTATTTTTTGTATTTCTCTGTGGAAAATCGCAATACGCTTGGATATAAATCTCTGTTGGTGATTTTAAGAGCGTGATTTAATTTTCAAGAATATTAGTGTGAAGAAGTATAAGAAATGTAATTGCTTCTCTAACACAACTCCTTTGAGTAGTGTATTTCAGTTAAAATATTTATCAGCTCCAAAAACGTCCTAGGCTTTTTCCCGTTTGTAAGCATAACATCATCAATCTTTTCCTATCATATCCAGTTGTGAATGTCAGAATCTGTTCTCGTGTTTACGTAAGTGATTAAAATATTGCGAAATCGAGCAAGCACCTGAAAGGTCCTCAGAGATAAGATAACCTCGCTCATTAAATGCGTCCGAAGACTCCTCCAAAAAATCTTGCCTTGTCTGTGGGCCTGCTGTTGTCGTCACACCTTGGAGAGGGGCTTGTCTTGTCGCTCTACATTTCGAAACGTACTCACCGAAAATCTAGGCATGAGATTCAAGGTTGACACTTGTTTTTCGTGTTGACCATGACGTGGCAGCGGTGTTGCCCATAGATTTTACGACGAAAACTATATTGCTGTCAGGATTTCCAGTGCGACCGTTAACTAACACATTGTACCGCGTCAGGCGCCTTATTGATGGTGCCGCCTTCCTTAATGGCACAATTTGTAAGTTTCAGGTCACAAGTAATTTATGCACTGCGGACGAAGCTGACTGTGTGGTTCTGGTGGGTCAAAGTCGCAGTCGTTCACACAAATGAGTGTAATAAATTAATTAATTAAATGCCAAGCGCTTTTTGTGCGATGGCTAAAGGAGTTCGTTTGGGAATGAATGACTCAGAAAAGTCTCCCGACAACGTCAATCTTCTGATTCTAAAAGTTTCCAAATTGGGCATGCAATGAGCTTTGTATTCATATGAGATATTGCTGTAATGTATAATGCAATGAAACGTCCTTGTACTGAATGGAGTTGCAGTCCCCTTCCCTTCACCCTTCAGTAAACGAGGGAGGTACTTCAATACGTTTGTATTTACATTAATGTAATAAACTTCGATTAAAGTGATATGCCAGTATATAGCAATATATAGCTTCTTCAGCAAATATATGTAGTAAACGTTTCAATGAATATTAGCATGGACCTTCATCAGTTATTACTTTACAAGGAATATCCTATAAACAAAAGTCGTGTTGATGCTCAAGTCTTACGCATGTTAATAATAAACAAAATCTCTCTCTTTTTCAGGTATGTCTTGTTTTGGACTCTATAAGCAACACGAAGTGTTCTCCGATTGGTACGTACTGAACTCATTTAATGTGATTTTAGTGATGTGAAGCTTGAATCCTTTCTTGTAAATACAAGGTACATTAGCTCTTTCTGAGCTCTCTGCGAAACAGACGTACTGCAATCCGCAACATCAAATGTGGGTAGCTTTCCAACCTGAAATGGCACGTGTCTCGTAGAAAATAACTCTTCAACCGCCATTTTGGGGAGAAAAAAAACGAGAGAAAAACATGGAACCAACTGCCTCAAATTGCGTGCAGTGCAAATGACTGCCTAGTATTCGAAAATACATAATAATAGATCGCAACGAATTTAAGCTTGTCGTCTAATTCGCAAGAGAGGCGAGAATTCGCTCGATCCAATTCGACGTGGAGTCGTTTCATATCGCCCGTTATATTTCGCCCGCATTCGAGGGGCCATTCACTTAACCAAATATTCTTGTAACACGTATCTCCCCTTCCCCCGGGAACGACCCAACGCTATTAAGCGAACGCGACCAGAAAGCTGGTAGTAGCAGCAGCAGCAGCGGCGGGGGCTATCGGCGCTGAGGGCGAGGAGGTGGGCGTGTAGAGGCGGGGGAGTCGGGGCAACTAACGGCTTTGCCTCGCCGATAGATACAGCGCAACCTTGAACCAAATGACGTAAAGTTTAATTTTTGCAGCGGGATGTATTTTGCCTACCAGACAGCGGCACCGGTGGCGATGGGGGGGAGGGGTGTAGATCGTGCCGAGTTGAGCTGAGCCGAGCCGCGCGCGCTGGTGAGACGGTCAACAAACCGCAGGTACGCGGTTGGCCCAGCTCCCTGCGGCGGTGGAGAGTGAGAGCGAGTGTGTATGTGGATGTGTGTGGATGTGTGAGTGTGTGTGAGATAGAGAGGTTGAGAGAGGCATTGGAGAGATAGATAGATATAGGATATATACATATATATATATATATATATATATATATATATAGGAGAGAGAGATATGTAGGATATATATATATATATATATATATATATATATATATATATATATATATATTGTGTGTAGGAGAGAGAGAGAGAAGGAGAGAGTTACAGGTGAGAGGGAGGGAGTCGATGAGACGAGAGGGATAAGCGGGATAATTGCTTTGCTGTCGCCTGATCTGAAGCTCTCTGTAACTTGCCTCGAGCACTGGTGGTCCCCGCTGCTCAGAAATCAGCTTGCCTCGAGGTGACCGTGAGAATCGCGGCTGAGATTTTCATGTGAGAATGTGCGTTTGCGAATACGATTGCAGCATCACGAACAATCGCGTGATTATGAACGCGCGGGCTTCCGCAGCTGGAGCCAGTAGATTGCTTGGCTGTTCGGGAGACTCCACGTCCTAAGCGCAGTATTTCGTCGTGAGGAAGGCCACATAACGACGGCTAAAACGTTGACAATTGTGGCTACGAGTACAGTACCGGCAGCGTATAAGCGACCCTGACGGTTCTCCCCCACGTCATGTGACCTGCTCTAACGCAATCAGCTAGCGAGGAGTTCTTTAATTTCTAACTGTCAGGGTTGGGCGTTGCTGCTCATCTCACACGAAGTAGCGGAGCCGATAAGGTTCGACTTTGGCGAAAGTTATGAACACGATATCAAAACGTGTCATAGTCTGTCAGTAAGTGTTAACGTTTTGAGATTTAATTTATCTGTGATATAGGTGGTGCCTTGCCAGTAGTAATGTGTGACAACAGCGCATTGAACGGCCAGAATCGCTTATATGCAGCCGGTACTGTAGGACTGGCATTCTCCCGATCAGCCAAGTGTCTATTCAATGATGTTATTAGCTTACCTGAGCTTTCTTGGCGCAAACTCGGGTTGAAACATGTGAGCAACTACCTTCGGAAAGAGTAGGAGTCGTAGCTGTGTTGAATTACTCCTACATTCTACTCGTACATGTCGCGCTTTCCAAAGTTGTGATTCATACTGTTAAAGCAGAAGGAAAACAATATATTTCGGAAAGAAATTTTTCTTTATTGTAAATGTTCCATGGATTCGCAGGGACGGGAAAAGAATTGTTAGAAATTTCGATATATCGAGGTTCTAATAAAAGCAAATTTTGGGTCATTTTTAAATGAGACAATAAAAATATAAGTAAACCCTTTTGGGAACCGATTTAAAATCGAAATGGAACGTGTTAATGAGAAGGTGAAACAAAATAATTTATTAACCGAGACGAAAACCAGAACGGTATTTGAAAATAGTAAGCTGCCATGCTTTTCCTCATTATCACGTTCATCTTAATGCGTTTATAATGTACAGCGACTTTGTTTTCCGTTCCGAACATGAACTTGTGTACGGACTACTTAAATTTTCGTGTCCTTTCATTACTTTCCACTCATTCGCGAATGTTCTTCCTATCAGTCTGTTTTATAGCACGCACGAGAACGTCCTGCATTTAATTAACGAGAGCATTCTCCTTGAATGCGTGGAATGAAAACTATAATTTGCGGTTGTGGGCGTGGAGCGAAGGCCGCGTGATTTTTCATTGCCTGCTGCAATCACGATATGGCGGGCGTGGAGCTGCGTCGTAAAGGGAATTGGCGCCACTTGACAGCCGTTGTCGCCGCGTCCACCGGCGGCGCCGCCGCCGCCTCCGCCGCCGTCTCCGCCACCGCCACCGCCACCGCCACCGCCACCGCGACCGCCTCCGCCCCTGCTTCCTCGGCGTCCTCCACCACCGCGGGCGTCATCTGCTTCTAGCGACTACGATGCAGGCGCTTTGTGTAGGCGGGTCGGTTGTGTAGGCGGATTATGTGAGTGTGTGTGGTGGGCCGGGATTGTGTGTGTGTGGTGGGGCGGGATTGTGTGTGTGTGGTTGGGCGGGATTGTGTGTGTGTGTGTGTGTGGTTGGGCGGGATTGTGTGTGTGTGGTTGGGCGGGATTGTGTGTGTGTGTGTGGTTGGGCGGGATTGTGTGTGTGTGTGGTTGGGCGGGATTGTGTGTGTGTGGTTGGGCGGGATTGTGTGTGTGTGGTTGGGCGGGATTGTGTGTGTGTGGTTGGGCGGGATTGTGTGTGTGTGGTTGGGCGGGATTGTGTGTGTGTGGTTGGGCGGGATTGTGTGTGTGTGGTTGGGCGGGATTGTGTGTGTGTGGTTGGGCGGGATTGTGTGTGTGTGTGGTTGGGCGGGACTGTGTGCGTGTGTGGTTGGGCGCGATTGTGTGTGTGTGTGTGTGTGTGTGTGTGTGGTTGGGTGGGATTGTGTGTGTGTGTGTGTGGTTGGGCGGGATTGTGTGTGTGTGTGTGTGGTTGGGCGGGATTGTGTGTGTGTGTGTGTGTGTGTGTGTGTGTGGTTGGGCGGGATTGTGTGTGTGTGTGTGGTTGGGCGGGATTGTGTGTGTGTGTGTGTGTGGTTGGGCGGGATTGTGTGTGTGTGTGTGTGTGTGTGGTTGGGCGGGATTGTGTGTGTGTGTGTGTGAGGTTGGGCGGATTGTGTGTGTGTGTGTGTTTTGTATATTCTTTGTGTGTATTGCTTGTGTTGTTTGTGTAAAGTTAATAGATTTTGTTGAACCAAATGCTTCTGTTTGGAGTATCAAATTTTCCTTTCATGTTGCAAAAGAGTTTTGCTATTGATAGCCTACGCCTGCTCCGGGTGTAGGTACCAAAACTCTTAAGCAACTTTTTGGGTGTGTTGTGCCATGGCTGGTCTTGTGGAGTGTAAGTAGTAGATGGAGTGATCTACTCGAACACGACCTTCATCTCAGACTATATTTCTCCTGCGTACGTCACATATAGCTTTTACTGTTTATTGGCGAAATACATCAAACAGAACCAAGTCGTCTAAATATATAGTTGCTAGTGTAGTTTCGGGATCTGAAATATTTGAGGCGCATGGTACCTCTATTCACCTCTTGTTTCAATGGCCAGTTGCTAATGAACTTAGCTGCGTTTCTCCCATTCCTAGACGATTAGGATTTCGCCTTAATTTCATGTTCGTAGTGCATAAAGTAATCCTATCAGATATCCTTTTTTGTAGTTTTAATTACTACGCGCATTTTATGGACTAAAGTAAAAGCAGCCACCGCCAAAGCCATGACCACAACACCGTTACGCCATCACCGCAGCCACTGCTAGCAATTCCGTCACTTCTATGACAACTTCTACATCATTTCCACGATCATCACCTTCGCCTCCATTATTATCCCCCACCTCTGCGATCACCACTATCAACTAACTTCACCACCACCATCAGTACCTCCACCGCCCCTGGCGAATCCGGGGGGGGGGGAGGCATGCGGGGGGCCAGGCCCCCCATTAAAAGGCAGTGTGTGTTCGTTTGTTACCTTCTTTTATTTGGAAAATTTGGTTTAAAATATTTATTAATGTTGGAATTATGTAATTGTTTAAAAATAATATTGTATAGTATCATAAATACACCACAAAAATATTTTACAATATAATAACAAATGTTTATTATTTAACAAAAATCTGTAATGGGCTGTATCCGCCTCTGTACACCACCAACCCTGCCAGCACCGCGCTCCACACTACCTCACTTGCCACTGTCAACACCATCACCGTTGCCGCTAGAGCCTCTACCAAAACCTCAGTTCAGTCACTGCTTCCATCTCCGCCGCCGTCTCGGCCGCCGCTGGCGCCTCGGCCTCCGACGCAGCGGCGGCGTTTAGAAAGTGCTCCCCGGGGGCGCTGATTGGCTGCTTTCTGCGCGGTTCGCGATCCATGGTTCCCGCCCATTTCGCGGTGGCGACATGGCTGCGCCGCGCAACACTCGATTAAGTTCTTTGGATCTCGCGGAACTCGACTAGACCAAACTTCAATATCATTCCGATTAAACAGGGATGGGGTCGTTTCGGAAATGCGGAAATTTGGATGATTAGATGATGTTGAGGAATTATTTCAAATAAATAAGATAAATTAAAGGTGTTGTCTGGTATTAAAAATTTATTGTGCTAACGTTCGTTTCGATCGCGTAGCGATCATCTTCAGGGCTTGCAGCTTCCGGGTCGAAAACAAAGTTCTGCGACTTTGTTTTCGACAAAACGAAGTTCTGCGGCTGTTTTCTGCCGGAAGCTGCAAGCTCTGAAGATGATCGTTACGCGATCGAAACAATCATTAGCAAAATAAATTTTTGATACCAGACAACACCTTTAATTTACCATGTATAATTATTAGAAGGTGTATACCTCACCAGCGATCTAATTAAATTATTTCAAAAAGACGGCAGGCACGGAATAAGCTTTATTATAATTCATATAGTTGGATTTAATAAACGTAAACTGTTGTGCCGTATTCTAACGGCAATTTTAGAACTGTTTTCATGTACGAAACCATAACATTTCCTGCTCCATTGCCAGTCGAGAGTAACTTGTAGAACATTATCGCAAGTTGTAATTAAGGGTGTGATCGTAAGGTAAGTAATGAATTTGTAACCACAACGGATCGTCTCATTTGCAGTACCTGCTGCAATGCGGGCGCAGACTGTTCTGAGTAACCTTTAAAAAACGTGAGGGGATATATCCGAATCGCTGACTTTGACGCCGGTTATGGTTTCTACTTTAAAATACGTTGAATTGGAGAACATTGTGTTTTATAGAACACAGATGTACAGGCAGATTTAATTAACCTTTTCTTTGTTGTTTTCTTAAAATAATCAACAGTGTCCACCTTGTCTCGACTCTCGACTGATTTGACTCTACTGATTCCAAAATGGTTGACGCTCCCGCCGAATTGCCATCTGATATCATGCTAAAGATCACATCAGCAATATTATTGTTTGATTTACTAAGCAGCAGTGGTACAGGGAGTGCCCCTTTTTGACCAATGGCATGGCAATGGTGACATTTTTTATGTAACCTTTCCGAGAAGGACAACATTCTGGGGGTTCTCTTGCCTGCAGAACTTATGATCTTTTTGCCAAAAAAACAGAATATGCTTATGAAAAGAATCGGCTACTAGGCCACTGTAAGCGTCATTATTTAAATTGAAATGTGCAGGATATATTCCCAAGTATGAGTTTTCACTGTCAAGCACAAAAAAGTAATTATCATTTGAATTACCGTGACTCAGAATTTTCATCAACCTTAATACAAGGAGTTCCGTTTACGTCATATGCATACGGCCTGCTTTCTTTCTGTTTTTCGTTTTTCCGAGACCGGAGACTACAAAACCTGCCGTTGGCCACTTGACATTCCCCGTAAAGGAGCAGCAATGATGGAACCTTGCCTTCTCGACCCCGTCGGTCGTAGATTGGCCCGGCTACACGACACTTTCACTCGCTGAATCACGCGGTTAATGAGACGGCCAGAAGATCGTAATGGCTGTTTTCTGAGAGATAAGATCTGTTCGTCGATAGATCGACGTTTAATTCGAGGAATTCGAAGTGTGATAGGTAGGTTTCTTTCAAGACTTAAGTCGATGCGGGTCGTAAATAACGAGAGATAACGTTCGAACAGAGTGCACTGTTGGAGGTGTTGCTGCATGTTTTTTGATTGTTTTTGTTTGATGCGTGACAGAATCAGTGAAGTTTGAATTATTATTATTATTATTATTATTATTATTATTATTATTATTATTATTATTATTATTATTATTATTATTATTATTATTATTATTATTATTATCATTATCATTATTATTGGCGTATAGGCCATTACTAACCACGCTACTTGATTAACCGGTGTATTTTTTTTCAGGATCAGCTTTTCAGCTGTATCTCTCAGTTTGGCAAAGTTGTGACGCCTTGAAGTGTGAATTATGAGATGATGGGATGGTGATGAGTGAAGGGACAATCACAAATTAAATCATGTCTACGCAGGACTAAAACTTTCAGCCTCCACGGCGCTTACGACGGCTGCCACAACCGTCTGCGCCGTGGGGCCAACACTTTAATTATTATTATTATTATTATTATTATTATTATTATTATTATTATTATTATTATTATTATTATTTATGCACCTACTTAGAATACGGGAGGTGCCCGCCTGTGCAATAGGTTCCTTTTGGTATTCAATACGCGTATCAAGGCCATGGGTACTCGTGTGTTTCATCAGATCTCTGGGGAGAACCACTAGCCTTCCAAATGCCACTGCCAACAACCTTGATCGCTGGTTTCTAGACTACCTCTGAAAATGTGGAGTGAACAGTGTTTTGTTATTTAAACGAACTTCTGATCCAGTTCTTATTCTAGAAATGCTCTATATGTATTGGTAATACATATTACGGTATTAGATCGTTGGATCGGGTAGTGTGGTACGTTATGATACCATGATGATTGAAATAAATAATGTATAATATTGAAACTATGGTTGGTAAACACGGAATGGCAAAATAAATGGTTACGTGTACTTCGTTTCGCTGCAAATTCTCATTAAAGGTTGATGAAGGAAATTGCAAAAGAAAAATTTTGCGCAAGAAATCTGTTCATTCAACTTGAAAAAGTAATAACAGTAAAACCAAGTGTCTTGTCGTCAGAGCCAGTCCAGTGCAGTCATTATTTGACTTTTCAACTATTGGCGTGTACCACGCTGTTGATTTCAGATTGTGCATTTGATAGATTATGTTTTTAACAATTTGATTGCGTATTGCGTAGTGAAACCTTAACGTAACTTAAACTCGGATTACTGACTTTAATGGAATTAGAGGCACTGGATTTCAGAAAAATACCCGTTGTAAAATGTGTTTTCAGATTAATTGCTGAAGAAATATTGTGTTGTTCAGAAAATACAAAAAAGTGTTAATATATTTTTCGAGCAAGGTCACACATTTCAAAGTATTCGTATTTTCTCAAATTCTGTACTTTAGTATTGCTTTATAGTTAGGGTACTCCTTACAATAACCAACATTGTGAACTTTGTAACATCGTTGTTTAATCCATATTTCAAGCATGTAAATCGGATACGTTCGCTTTATACTTTTTTCTAATTATATGTGTAAAGGTGAGGATATGTCGAGGAAAAGGAAGGAAAGATCGCTCGTGGTCCGGGGTTCGGTTGTTAAGGTACTGCTCGGGCATTCGCCTGATATTTATCCGAAAATACCGAACAGTGCAGCCGGCCGCTGGAATTCTCCTGCAGTCGGCAGCTGAATGTGACTAACTGGTGTTTGGAATAGAACCCTAGGTCGTCCTGGTCAGATACACTGCAGAGGTCACAGTGCGCCGGAGTTTGACCCGAGTCATTTATTCCAGTAACAACTGATGTAGGTAGATGTGTCATTTTGAAAATAACCGATTCAGCAGCCACAGTCCTGGGTTAGTGACCAACAGAACATTACATGATCACCACCGCTTCGGTCGGCATTTGGCTTTGTAGTCAAGAAAGAGTCTATGTTCTGGGCAAGTTTTTGTTCAGCCTGTGTCCTTGACTCCCTAGGCACATTAGGGCGTCTCCCTGAGATGTTGGCGCCTGTTGATCGCGAAGTTATGTAGTTAATAGCGGTCATTTATTCGCTCCGCCTCTGTACAAAACCTGATGTGGTAACGTACTTACGTCTCTCTTAATGTGGCATGATAGAGTTTTCCTCTTTTCTTCGTCGTCATTTTCCCCTGTGGTAGCTTTCACCTTCACGGTGTACGCGTTAGAACGTCGAAATCGCTGGAATGTTTAGCCAAGGTGATCAGTATAGAGGTAAGATAAATGCATTTGTAATGACTGCAATATCGACGTAACGTTTCTTGTGTGCTTCAACACAGATGTAATTGTCGTAATTCAGATACCTTAATTGATTGTTGTAATGCGTGGATGGAAACTGTGATAACCATTTTGTGCGAAAGCATAGTCTAATCTTGATCTGAAGTCATAAAGGAAAGAAAATAATGTTGGCTGACCACAGGAGAAATACTTTCTGAAATTATTGATAGACTCGCATTTGCCTGAGGATGACGAAGTAAAATTACTGTATGCAACATTGTACCCGTTAAAACCCCCCGTAAGACAAAAGTCGAACGGGAAGAAAATAAATATAAAAAGAAGAAATTATTGCCGGTTGTAGAGTAGGGTGGGAGTACTCTTCACCGGTATGGGGGGATAATGGGATGATAACGGTGGTGGGTGCTGATACTGTTGTTGGTATTCGTTTTTGCTACTGTGTGTTTATGCTACTACAAACTAAGACGAAAAGAGAGTTGGTCAAATTCTCCGAAGCAGACTTCAATTCTAATTCGTGAATTATGTACATGATAATTGTTTAAAGAACTATACAGTGTGTGAAAACTTATACTGTAATGTGCTATTCACACGCTGTAGCCGTCTTTCCAAATGAGTACCAATGTTAGCTGGTTTGATTATTACTTAGTAAATGCTTGCCACAAGATTTTCTACTCGTTGCCAAAAATGTTACGGGGCTCCTAAACCGCTACAAGTATCGACGGCCTTCGGTGTGGGTACTAAAATCTATATAAAAAAAATAGTGGAGCTCTAAACTCCATGTGACTCCAAACATGTGCATCTGTAAGTACAAAAGGTGAAATTTTTGTATGAAAGTGGCGTACAAGAGGCGAGAGTGAAAACTATTTAATAAACAATAAACCTTTTTGAATTAGACGCAAGGAGATGTATTTCTTACTGAAAGCAAAACTGCAATGTGAATCGACGAACGGCGTTCTGTGATTCCTTTCTCTTTTTCTCGTGGAGCCGGACGTACCGCTGACCACATCACATCCACGGCACTTCCTTGACCTGGAAACTTCAGAATGGACATTAGCCCCCATTGCCCGATCTCGATGACCAGTCTGGTATCCGGTCAGAGCACTCGAAACCTGGTGACGGAAGTTTGTTAATTGGTTGTCAAAAAACACACGATCGGATTAAGCGAAACTTTATGATAACGTTTATCGCCAACAATATAGATTCATTTGCGTAATGTTTAGATCATATATGGTCAATTTAAATATTGAGTCAAGACGGCCAGTAAATGGGTCGTGTTGTAACATTTTATGATGACCTAGATTTTGTTACGTTAGATCCTCCCTAAGCCAGTGTTAGCGTTAACTAACATGACTATATGAAATTATCTAAGCTTTCTAGAAGGTTTGATGCTTACTTAATGTCGTGTTGTACAATATAAACACCACGCTCTGAGTAATATCGAGGAAATTCTCCAATTCAAATTTTGCCACCACATTTCCTCAGTAATGACAGACATAATTGTTTTGTTGGTTCTAAGAACACATGTGAGATTCTGGAGAATCTCATACTTTCCTCGAAACCCGTGATGAAGTGTTTGTTGTAGGAGTACCTGAAATCTTTATTATGATGTAATAGTCCGGGGCTTAAACTCCGGTTCCAGTGGCCTGACCACTAAATCACAGGTTTGAATAAAAATAGAAAGTGATTTCTTCCAACAAGGAATACAGTTCTTTATATGACTGAGCATGGCAACTTTGATTTCAAATTTCATTGTATCAAACTTATTAAGTTCCCAATGTGTTTGTGAAGAAGCTGATGAAACCTTTCATCGTTTTTTATGTGAATGCATATTACACGATGACTTCCGAACTAACTTTGAATTTAACACTTTAACATTTTTTCAGTAATTAATACTTCGATACAGTTTCTACAAAATATGTCTTCCAAAATTTTCAAGAATATTCTCAAAAAATCTCATTACGAAGACATATATTATAAATTATGAATTTACTTTTATTTAATATTGATTCACTTATTCTTCTATTCATTAATTCTTTTATTCAATAATTCTTTAATTTAGTTATCTCTTCATTGTGACTCCAACTACTTGTTTTATGAATGGCGTTATATTATTAAAGAAAACCATCACGAAGAAATTATTATATTGTATTTAATTTGTCTAATTGATCAAAAAATTTTTGTTAATCTAATCTACAAATTGAAAATCCTGGGAAATGCTCTCTTCATCGGCTTTCACCATCGGAGGTTCTAGGTCTCGAAACCCGACGGTGACGGTTTTTCACCAAGCTATATAGCTTGTTCGAATTCAGTTTCTAGCGGCCGGCTGTTCTGATCGGTTGTTCGTCTGGTTTCTTTGATTAATACAAGGTGAGTGCCCGAGAAGTAGTTAAATTAACGAGCTTCCGACCGCGTGCGTTCTTTCCTTTTCACCCTTGACCCTTGACCTCTTCCCTTGCACGTACGCACACCTGCACTACACATCACACGTCGGGAGCCCAGTTGGGAGCTTAGAACTTGTAGTCTGAGGCAGTGCCTTGCTGAGGAAGATACCCGGAGGAGAAAACCCTTGCAAAACCGACGTCTAATTCTTCGGATATGGATCTGGATCTTCCGCTCTAGATGAGGAGAGACACCGTCGCCTTCTGGGATACAATAATCTGCATTAATGGGACTCTTCACCATAGCCGTTCACGTGCCCAGAAAGTGAATCAACCAGGCGAATGTCGGAGTAGTACACTAACAAACGGGCCACGGACCGCGCGTGATCTCTCTCTCCTCTTCCTTGTCCCATCCTCACTCCTTACACACACACACACACACACACTTTTACTAACATGCACTACAACACATGCCAGGACCTATGAGCTTGTCTCGGCTGGGGCGGTGCCCCACTATGGGGAGATGTCTTGTTAGGGAAATCCCGCCTGCCCTGAGTCAGTAAACAAATCAATCAATCGTGTCACGCACTGATGTATCTTCTATATCAGGGATGCACACATCCCTTTTCTTTTCCCCCACATCGAAATGTAATCGTGCAAACCTTAGCCCTGCGGTCAAAGGTCAAATTCTTTCAGGTTTATCCCTCCCGTTGTGTTAAAAATAGTCAAAGTTCAATCTACCTTACAGTATTTATGTATGTGTGCGTGTGGGTTTACACTTCGCCAAACATAAGGGACATATGGAAGCTAGAGCGTACCTGTCGATGTCCGCAGGTCTGACCGTGTTCACAAAAAAGGTGCAAGGTCATGTGTGTTGTTGTTGTCAAACTTTCAGTTACACCTGTAACCTGTCAGTGCTACGCCATGTGAGACAAAACAGTTTTTCGTTAAATCTGCTATTCGATTGAAGAACGAACCTGAAAATTTGTAAGTTAAACACTTAATAGTGTTGCTTTCCCTTACAGTGGTAGTTGATGAAAGTGTGTTAATGTTTGGACCGGTCGCACAGTCTTAAGAACCACAGCACTTAGTTTAAATTAGGTCAAGCATCATAAATGGGATCGCGAGCTATTCTAGTTGCGGAAAGTAATGTGTAGAGCCCGAAAGTTTAACCATTTATTTTACCTATAATAGGCAGGCAAAAAGGTATTATTTTGTACTAAAATAAGCATGCAAAAAGGTTTTATTCTGAATGAAGAAGGGGTGCAGAGGGGCATGTAAAAAATGAAAAATCACCCTCAAAGAAATCATTGTAAAAAATTGAGTTTTCACATTTTTTATTTTAACTTTACTTATTTACATTAGTACTTTTATATACGGAAACGATCTTTTCTTTGTAATCTTGATTTCTCATGACCACTCGATATGATGAATACGAATATTTTTTACTCACGACGCTGTCTTTACGAAATGCTAGTGTGGACTTAGCCTTGAATATTGAAACGCCATCAGTGGAATTATAGATTTCGTTCTTCGCACATATGTAATCGCTAGCGTTCAGAAGGATTTGTCACAAATAAAGAGCTTTATACTCAAAAGGGATCGGAGAACATACACAAGAATAGGATTAGATCCCTCCTGAGCGAATAAAGCCTGCCGGCATCAGTGAAAAATGTGAAATTTTGACCGGTATCATCTCCATTATCATTTACATGTTTAACACCACCTGGCCCTGGAGCCTCCGCTTCACAGAAAGACAGAACGACGTCCGTGCCGTAATGTTGTTTAAGGTATGTTTCCAACTTGAGCGAGACCGGAGCCAGGAAAATAATGACAAAAAAGCAAAAATAAGGCAAAAGACCAAAAGTAATCAGTTAGAATAGGCAAAATGACAATCCACGAAAGCAACTCCACATGTACAATTAAACGATTGCAATTGTTAAAAGTAATAAAATTGTAGCAGTATTAAAAAAAGACATTTAACAAACTTCCGGCCTCTAATAATGTATGTCTGACATGAACTCGCGGGCCTTCCTCTGCGGCGGGGTGAGGTGACAAGGAGGTACAGTCTTGGCCTCACCTGCGTCAACGTTAAAAACAGCTGGGAAAAGGGGACGTTCAGTTGTCCCGGAATATGGGACGGTCGTAAAAAAAAGAAAGATTGGTTTTGGCAATGAACGTTGTTTACCCGACGGAGCTAACAAGGTTTCTGGTGATCGCTACATGTTCGTTTACCACCGATAGTTTGTTGATTTTGACGCTCTGTTAACCTCAAAAAGCGACCAAACACTGGCTGAATGATTAAGGCCTCATTCTCATTGTTCCTCTTGTGAACTGTTTGATATTCTCATTCGCCTTTATCTACCAATGTCGCTTCGGTACTTGACAGTATGAAAAAGATTACAGCTCTCCTGACTGTTGATTCTGAGTTGTGACCCGCACAATCTCATTCATTGATGGCTGTTTCTGGGGAATGTCGTTTTTTTTTGTTGTTGTTGTAATTTCCCTCTCATAGATATCACAAGACTCAAGGACCTCAATAAATCGAATTACTAAAACTTGATTTTTTGACAATTCATTTCTTTGTGCTATCACGTTATTCAGAACAGCTGAAACTCGGTCGAAATACCCGAATATTGGACAACTGGAAATATTTCCTCATCGGAATCGAGACAACGATATTTCATTATAGTGCATTTTAAATCTTGGTATCGTGAATACCATTGCTTTAAATGGCTGCTGGTTGTGTAATCCCACCTTGGGAGTCTCATTGCAGCGTATGTTTACAGTTGCATTATTCACACGTGACACATTTAACCAATTACTTCTTTCACAAGAGGTCTTATGATTATGAGCACGTCGAATTACAGCCATAATTCTTCTGTGTGCTCTCTACTTTCTCCACACATTTCACATGCGTAATGATCACTCATCTCTTGCTACCATTCACATGCATTCATCTTCTCTTGTAGTGTTTAGATTCTTTCCGTGAAAGTTATTTTTAAAACTGAATTTATTAATTTCGTAAACCTATCTCATAATAATTTTGATTCTCCAATTTGATCGCACACTAACCCCCACAAAAACAGCACATTAAAAATTATGATAGATAAGTCTTGTTCTCTTTCAGGTTCCTTAACAACACCATTCTTCCAAGAATTATTCCAAATAGACAACATAGAGAGCTGCTGAAAGATTTTCTGTCGTCGTGGTGGGCACTAAGTATAAGAATAATGGTACTTGTTAGTGCTAAACTCCCACTCTTTTCTCCGCCTCACTAGTTTGACTTCTTACTCTGATACCTATTGGCAGTCCTCTCCACCAATGTCAACGTAATTTACACCGCAGTTGACATCACCACCCCTACTAATGTCAACGACACAACTAGTGCTATGGCCAGCCATGCCACACCGGATGTTAAGCCATTACTATCATCTCTGGCTTCAGAGCTTTGCCATCACCGCTTAAGACGTTTGCGCCGTCACCATAAACAGACATCTTCGCCACGTCCTTCTCCCTGCCATCACCACTGTCATCAACTCCGCCACCAACATCACTGCCATTCTCCTTCCCATCGTCACCGTCGCCACCATCGCCACCACAGCCGCCAACGTATCACCATACTCGTCACCACCCTCATCACTGTGATACTATTACCGCCGCAACGCCACTATCACTCCCGCTACCAATAACTAACACGACCACTAGCTATTCTGCGATTTATGCAACTCTGCCCCTGTCAGGTATCAGCTGTTGATGGCTTCATTCAATCTGGAGCTTGAACGTCACCGTAATGACGTCACTATGGTGACGTTCAAGCTTCCGATTGGTTGAAACCGTCAACAGTTTATTCTCTGCCAGAGGCAGAGTTGCGAAAATCGTAGTAAAAAAAAATCACTACTTAACATTACCATTACCACTACCACTGCTGCCGCCTCTGGCTCTTCCTCTCTAGCTCTTCCTCTCTACCTACCTCTACCTCTATCGATTCCACCTCTTGTCCACCACCAACATACCACTTGCCCAACAGCGCGCGCCAAGACGTATTGAGGTCAGCGACCTTGAACAATCCGTCATTATCATGCACCGGCGGAGGCAGCGGTGGCGCGGCGCGGCGACGCGACGCGGCGTGGCGTGGTGGTACGAGGGGGGAGGGGGGAGGCGTCAGTCGCTCCGGGGGAGGGGAACGCTGGCGTCGTGGCGCCAGGCGCTTTGGGAGCGCGGTCGCCCCGCCCCGCCGCACCGCGCACTGGTCCGAATCAACGGGACGAAACGAGCGCAGAGCGAATTGGGCAGGCAGAAATGGATTGTGTGAATTCTGATGTGGTATTGTTTACATAAAGAATGTATTTTTTACTGCAGGTTTACCTGCTTAAGATTGTTAAGATTTTTTTTTTTTTTTTTTTTTTTTTTTTAATTTAAGGTTGCATCAACGTCATATATGCGACCGCTATTGCATTTAACGGTATGGTAACTGTGAAGATGACGAGATATGGTGATGATAGGCGGTCAAAGGGCGTACACAAATACAACCATGCCTTAGGCGGGAATCGAACCTTAGATCCTTCGTTCTGAGATCGCTATGGCACTACAGCCTTAACGATCTCGGTCATCCGGACCGGCAAACCATTTTAGCGTTATCCGGTTGTTACCCGCATCAATGGCTCTTTCTTGTGTAAAAATTATTTCAAGATCTTATTATGACTCATTATTTAATAGTGTGGATACGTAGACTCTCGACTTTTGCCAGGCACAGAGAAACTAATAATGACGGCAAAACCGTCGAAAACAGGCACTCTAAATAAATATATTAAATTGACGGAGACTCATTATTTTTTCAGGCAGAAATGGATAAGAATCAATATGTGGGCTCTTATTCCTCCACTTGGAGACAACTCTACTTACTCTTGCGCCATTTTATTGATTGATTGGTGGTTCCGGGCACGTGAGCTGCTAAGGTCATTAGTTCCGTATGTGTAGTGAAGGGTTTTTGTCGGGTGATCTTGCCCCGCATGGATGGCAAGATCCGGCGCCTGATGCAGGATCGCCGGCTAGCGGGGTTTTCCCCAATCGAGTATGTCCCACCAGCGGGGCACCGCCCCAGTCGAGACAGGCTCTTGACTGGTTACGCTGAGAGCACGCGTCTTGGAAGCTAATTCGTTTCGGGTGGGGTTGTATGGATCACAGAAAAGGGAGTCAGGAACAATCACATGAATGCCGAGGTGAGAAAACTAGACGAGAAAATCCCGACGGGCAAACCTAGGCATCTGTGGGGCGCCGTACAGTTACGTTTCAACACGAGACGCAAACCGTTACTTCCACCGATCGTATGAACATTCCTTAATATGCCCTCTACGTGAGGTCGCGGCAGTATCCCTGCGTCTCCATGAGGCAACCCACCGCAGATTTTAATCCGTCCTTATATGTATGTAAGAATGCTCCGAAATAAATGTGAAAGGACGTGGCATATTTATACGTCTCGTCATAGTGAAGGGTAGAGTGCACTCGTTATGAAGCTGCTGTGGCATCTTTTCATCTTCACACGGCAGACCCCCACATAGGAGAAAATCCCTTGACCTTCGAAAAAAGTAAAACGTCGTGTTCTTGTACGAACGCGGCATCCAGTGTTCAAGGGTTAACCCTTCTCTGCGAGGTGTCGTTTATATACGCGGCGTCCTATCCATTTTATCTGGGCCCATTCGTGTTTACACGTGAAAGGATATTCCCTTGAGGGGCGGGATGCCGTGTGAACGCCAATGGGATCCTCGCATTGCGAGTCCATTCCCTACGAGAGCCATGTTTATAGCCATACCACGAGTCTTTTCTCTTTTATTTCAGAGTTCCCCATCAGTTTCAGCATCCGTGTCTATATGCTGAGGAAATTTCCTTTCTGTGTCGGGATGCCGTGTGGATACGCAAAAACTCAAATAGAAGCCTCGCCTAGCGTGCGCATTCATTTTCACTACGAGGTGCCATACATATTCACTACGTCCTTTCACTTTTACTTCAGAGCATCCATGCCTATACGTAATGTGTTGCTCCACTCCGAAGCGGGGAACCGTGTGGATACGTAGACACGACATAGCGGCACCAGCAAATGTGACGCAGAGCATGAACTGATGTCACTGCTATGCCTCTGACCGGAAGATCTTAGGGTTCGAGTCTCGACGATGGCAGGATTTTCGACACTAGCTAGATAGCGAGGAAGAATTCAGCCGCTGCCTAGAGGAGAATTGCATCTGTCGGCACCCCTGATAGCTAGGTTTCCGTAGGTTCTCCGATCAACACCAGGCGAATGCCGGAACAATACTCTGCCAAACGGGCCACGGACCACGCACGATCTTTTCTTTCTCTTCCGTGTGCTATCCTCGCCCCTTATTCCCGAGCATCCTTGCATACACTACATTGCCGTACATCATGGGAGACCAGCCACGAGATTTATGCTTGTCCGGCTGAGGCGGTGCCACACTGATGGGAGATACCTGGTTGGGGAAAATCCGAAGCCGACCGCGGTCGGCGCCGGATCTCGCCATCCAGCTGGAAAATGTCACTGAGACCTCCCGCGATAAAAAAACATTCCCCACACTTTCGGCACTAATGACCATAGTTGACGTGTTCGTTATCACTAATCAATGAAACAGGGGAAGACGGCTTAGGACATCAACTGATGACATAGCAGTCCCTCTGATCCGGTGGTCCTAGGTTCGAGTCCCGACGGTGGCAGAATTTTCGACACTAGCTTGTCAGCTAGGCCGAATTCAGTCGCTATCTGGAGGAGAATTCTAGTGGCCGGATGCCCTGATCGGTAGTTTTCCGTGGTTTCTCCGATCAACACTTGGCGAATGCCAGAGCAGTACCATAATAAATGGGCCACGGACCGCGCGCGATCTTTCCTACATCTTCCTTGGCCTATCCTCTCTCCTTACACACAAAACACGCACTACTCTAGAACACGTGCCGGAAGACAGGTCGGGAGCTTATAGCTTGTCGCGACTGAGGCTGTGCCCCGCTTTTGGGGAGATACCTGGTTGGAACCCCCCGTGACTGTAGGTCAGCGCCGGATCTAGCCATAAAGCGAGGGAAAGATCACTACCTCATCCTGAGGTAAAAGCATGCATTACACTTACGAGACTAATGACCTTGGTAGTTGCCGTGTCTGGAATCACTAAACAATGATCAATCAACTAATCAATCAGTCAATCAAAGCCTTAGCATCCTTACAGAGCCTGTGCACCAATTGCTGTTTCTTCCCACTGTGCGCCGCGCTCCACGGCGCTGGGCCGGCGCCAGTGGCAGACGGCAGATTTGTGGCATTCGAGAGGCTGGTCGCGCGCCGTCCACATTAGCATCGCCGCCTCGCCAGCCTTATCAGACGCGAACGCTACTGGGCTTTTGGAGGCCGTCCGCGGAGTCGTCTCTCCATCGGACGGCTGCTCCACGGTCTGTCAGTTCCTCTGTCCACACGCGCGTGAAATGGGCTCCAAACGTGCGTGATCTTTTTTTCCCTCCAAAATACGTGATCTTTTTTTTCGTGCTGCATTGCGCCCGTATGGAAAGAGACAATTTCGTACGGTTAAAGAACGTTGTACCCGTCAAGGGCTTTGATCACGAACCCACGAACGCTACTGGATTTAGGATTCTGTCAGTGGAATTGTCTTCCCATCGGATGTCCGCTTCTCTGACCACACGCCTCTGAAATGGGCTGCAAACGTGCGGGATAAGTCACCTTTCTTTAAGCTTCGTTGTGCTCGTCCAGAGAAAATATCGTCCGGTTAAAACTCGTCCTGTTAAAGTACGTTGTAACTGTCAAGGACTGTGACCAAAATCGAGCGCACAAACGTGGCGCCCACCTTATCACAGGCGCCGGCAAACGCTACTGGGCTTTTGAATACGGTACTCGCCGTGAAGTCGTATCGCCATCAGACGTCTGCTCCTCAGTCTGTCAGTCCCTCTGTCCACACGCACTTGGAATGGGCTCCCAACGTGCGTGTTCATTTTTTTTCCCCTTCAAATTCTTGATATTTTCTCTCTGCTGCGTTGTGCCCGTACGGGGAAGGACAATTTCGTCCGGTTAAAGTACGTTGTATCTGTCAAGGGCTCTGATCACAAACCCACGAACATGACTGGGATTTAGCATTGTCAGTGGAGTTGTCTCCCCATCGGATGTCTGGTTCTCTGACCACAAGCCTCTGAAATGGGCTGCAAACGTCACCTTTCTTTAAGCTCCGTTGTGCTCGTGCAGGGAAACTTTCGCCTGGTTGAAACTCCGTTGTGGAGCGGTCTCTCCATCGAATGGCTGCTCCTCAGATCTACCAGTTCCTCCGAACACTGGCATGTAAAATGAGTCAAAACGCGTGCTGGAAACGTGTCAGTTTTGCCTGATCTGTTGTACCCGTCCGGGTAAAGCCTTCCAGTTTTGGGGAAGGGATTCGAGCCCCGAACAATCCATGTGGAAATTTGTGATAAACACCGCGAACTCTCGGCTTTTCTTCAGGTTCCCCCGGTTTCCCTGCCGCTGATTCCATCACCAATCACCTCCAAATTGTCGACTCATCCTGACGGTCATTTATCACCCAAGGGCGTCAATTACCATAGTCGTTAAAGAGTCGTGAACTTGATGAAACGAAATAGTAATGATTTTGTCAGTTCCGTTTACTGCGTCCTATATGTCTGTGTGCGTAAAACTGCATAGGGTGCAGTTATGTTAAAGATAAGAAGATAAAAGATGTTATTGAAGCACGAGCAGCGGTAAGCCCGTGGGGTATAAAACTGCGCATCTGTGAACGCCTTCCGAATGCGGTGAACTTCGTCACGTAAATAACCTGACGGGTAACGCTGGGCGTCTGTGAGTGAATTTTAAACACGGCGCGCGCGCGCACGCACACACACACACGCACGCGCGCACACGCGCGCGCACGCACACACGCACACACACACGCTCACACACACACGCACTCACACACGCGCGCGCACACACGCACGCGCGTGCACGTTCGGATAAAAATGCGACATCCCTGCGTGTTACCTTCCCTTCAAATTCAGTTGTGTGTAGGCCACTTTAATTTATTTTAATGTTCGTATGTCTGCTGTAGTTTCGTCCGAATTCCTCATGCCTGATTGTGTATGTCTTTATCGTCATATTGTCACTTGCTCTGTTAGTCGTACTAACAGAGTGCCTTACCTTTACCTCATTCGTCTTTTCATTTGCCATTGCAATAAGGTTATCTATCTAGAATATTTATTATTTTTGGAACGATATCTAGAAAATTAAGATTTTCCCCAACAAGATTTAGGCTAATATACTCTTTTGAAAGTCGTCTGTTGAATAACTGTCAAGAGGTTATTCACGACAGTAAATAACAATGTTGTTGATAGACTAATGCATTATGATATGTCAAAAATAATTGTTATTTGGAATGCAAAAGAAACGAGAAAACAATCTAAATCAAGCGAATCATGTGAAGCCGAGGTCAGGTGTATTCGATTTCGAAATTGTTTAATATTTCTTCCCACCTTTTCCTTCGAATACCCCTAAAATAGTATTATTGAGTAATCAGTTTTCGTTTGGGAAGTAGTTGATTGAGATTAATTTAGTTCATTGTGTTCGTTGACAAATTAATCATGGCTTCAAATCACCTCAATACACCCGGTGGTAAATATAGAAAATTGACTTGAAAGTGTCAGGTAGGGCGCTGCCTTCATCTCTTGATATTTTTTCATTATCGTGTCATAGAAAGAAGTTCCAATAATTTTTCATTTATCTCTCTCGGTAGTCCTCGACCTCACAGACAGATTTCACGTTTTTGTATGTGGGGCTCGCTGGAAGAATGAGTAACAAAAAAGAGTCTGGAGAACACGAAGATGTTGCGTAAGAGTGACACATCCACTGCAAACGCAATCACCGGCCGAAAATGGTGAAAACGAATTACACTGACCTGTAACGTGTTTCTTTTCAATGTAGCCTTGCAAGAAGGCCTCTCACACCCGCAGCACGTACTCAAAGACTTGCTTTTCTCCCAATTGAACTCGAAATTCAACTGTTCTCCCGACAACTTTTTGTTTCTTCGTGTTGAAAGTTTTGTGAAGGAATGGCATTTCTTCCCTAACACTTCAGATAGTTTGTAACCATGCAGACTAGCGCATGTAGATTGTTCAGGATGTGACCAAAAGAGCAACAACAAAAAAAGGCTAATAGTTTGTAAATATACTGATAAGACGTACGTACGTACCGGCAAAACTAAGAAACTAATTTTACGTGTGATTTTTTATAATATGTAATTCATTATTTTGAATTGGACATTTGTTGCACGTTAAATATAAATTTACATGTAATTGCCGGCAACGGAAGGCTGAATTATGCGAACTCTTATATCACTGCGCTACTCTGCAATACAGTGGGTGTCGAAACACATGTGATTCACGGAACACGTCATGCCTATTCATTTCGTTTCAAAAGTAATGATAATTGTTGCTTTTGCAAAGAGGAGAAATCGAAAATAAATGCCGGCTAGTTGTTCGGCATAGACAGTGATGTACGGCGCTCTTTAAGATTTCGCTAAGTTCTCTTTTTCAATTCATAATTTGAGTTCGACTTTTTAAAAAGTTTATTCTCGAGTTCTCTTTATTCTCTGTGCCTATTTCTTTAGCGTCCCCATTTATTTCGCTCTTCTAATCTCTTCTGTAAGAAAGATGCATGAAGGCATTTAACCTGTTAGCAAGTGAATGGAAGGAACAGCAGGTGGTTCTGTTACGTTAATTCAAGGACGAATCGTGATGATTTCTTACCGAGTCCCAAAAATATTAACCACGCGTGTAAAAGTAGATAACTTTCGAAAGAGGGCAAGGCCATTTGAAATCCAATGTTTTGTTCTTCTACTTTCTAAATCGGCGCAACGCGTCTGTGCTGTGGACACCCCTGTTGCAAGCGCTTGTTTCGTAAAGAATCCTTAAAAAGGCGTCGGATTCTCGTGTTTTCTTCTGTGCGAGTAAAGCGGGAAATACCTTGTGGCATCGTGGCCCTGACCCAGAAAGCTCATTCATGCTTCGCCGGCTTTCTTTAGGCCGTTACCTGCTTCAAATTTTAACGTCCGAATCCTTATCTTACAACTTGAGCGTGTGCGATACCTGCCTTTGAGAAATTCGTTGAGCAGGTCGTAAGATCGAGTTTTGTTGGTGAATGATTTTCGACCTCAACTAAGAACTCAGGCGAGAGAGCATGGTTTATGGCGAGAACCTTGTCAAAGACATATGTATTATTATTATTATTATTATTATTATTATTATTATTATTATTATTATTATGTATGCACTTTGTCACTCCAACCTTGCCAGACTATGGCCTTGTCATGTCGTCACAGCCTGACGGTTACGTGCTCGAAAGATCTATGCTAAGTAGGTCAGAACCTCTTACGCCATTTATTGGCATTCTATACCTGAATTCCGTGATTTCCTGTCATCGATTACTGCGGTCTTAATAAGTAGAGTGGGATGACGCCACTGCCAGTCTTCGAATTCCAGAAGTCAGCTGTTCTGTTCTGTCGTTACCGCCCCGTCCACTGCTACAGACTGGATGAAAATTCCTGAGGCCTGCTACTTTATTTGGTTGATTCCGTGATTTCCTCCGAGGGTCGCGGATTTTGCGAGAATCCTTCATTATTTTGTCTCCACTCCGTTCCTCAGTGCCGGGCAATGGGTGGTGTTACGTCTTCCGAAATGTATGGCGAATCGGCGTTGCACTGTCGCTTAGAGGGATACAAAGTTTTTCTTAAATACCGTGTGAGTTATTTCAGATGAAAATACACACACACACACACGCTTCTAATTCATAATATTAGCATTAAATAGTTTTTACATTCTGTCCTCAGAAGCATGGATGTCTGTAAAAATTGTTTTTTGTAGTTTTTCGATTTCGTCGTAGTCTGTAGATCTCCGCAACGTTATCCGCAGTTTCAAGACTCGTGGCGCTGATGAAGACTTTTGAGGTCATTAGCGTAATTTATGAAGAGACAATTCTGGGCTGGCGGAATACGTTTCTGGAGGAATAACATCAGGCGCTATCGCAGGGCCGTGCGCGATACAGGTGTCGTAATTTATACCGTTAATTCACAAATATGCACATGTCCTCGTTTGCATCCAAAAAAAAGTATATATTTTTGTCTTTGTCGATACGTGGAACTATTCTTAGAGCAATATTAAGAACAACCTAATGGACGTTATAGAAGGAAAGAAACCATTAAGAAACTGCTGTGATAAAAGAAAGAAAAAAAAAACTATTCTCAGCCAATATATCTTTAGAAACATTTGTTTAGCTAATCAAGGGAAAGGAATCTGAAATGCTGTAGTTATTTCCACTTTTAGGTTCAGGAAAATAGTATGGAGACAATCATTCAATAAACGTAAATGCTGATAAACGAGCATCAAAACGTGTGGTAGATAACTTTTATTTTTCAACATTTCAGAAGTTAGAGAAAACAGTCACTTACAGTGAAAGATAACAATACCTTAAATATATGTTGCTTTCTTTGCAATCCGGAAATCAAGCCTCCTCAATCAACGTGCTCTCTTTTTCGCTCTCTTTTGAATTAATCAAAATAGCAAGTAACATATAAACATTTAATTATTTAGACATTTTATAATTTTTCAATGTACAAATGTGTTTAATTTTCTTCTTGAGGAATGAAAAAGCGATTTTCTGGTCCCGTCTTCATGCATTCTTCTTGACCTACGTTATTTCAGATAGAGATAGATGCGGAGAGCTTTGAAGTAGTTGGGCGTCTGTAAAAAAAATCCCCACACTACTATTAATTTCGTGTGGGCAGTTGAAGAAATTCATTGAATTTGTTAGCTTGGCTCGTACTGATTATTCATACGTGTAAAAACCTTAATTACGCCTGTCCACCGTTTGATCATTAATTTTTAATGATATCTAATTAGTTTCGTTGCTTGTCGAGCGGGTTATGCATTTTAATGAAACGAACGTTTTGCACGTAACCTGAATATCATTCATGTATTACTGGAATTGCTGCTTGCCGTATTTTGCATTTATGGCTCACTGGATGGCATTGACATGACCAGTCATTCTTTGAATTTCTGTATACTTTTTCACTAACTGTCGGGTCTCCGAGAGAACCGAGGCATCCGAGTTCGCGAATATTATTAACTGATGATGAAGTAGCCTGAAAACCATGCGACAGGCTAAAATCAGATTCCTCAAAACGTTGAAGATCTATTGCATTTGCTAGTGGCGCAACCCAGATTTTTCAAGAGGATGGCTGTAGGTGTAGTGCCTTGGAAACTTGATATTTTCTTTTGACGAATGTTTCATATGTTGATTCGTTGTTTTATATAAAGTACTAGCGGAACCCGGCAGACGTCCTGCCGTCCATCTCTCTCTTTCTCCTTCCCTCTCTCTTTCTCTCTTCGTCTCTCACCGTTCCTGTCCATCTGTCTCCGTCTCTTTCCTCATCTCTCTGCCTCTCCTTGTTCCTCTCTGCGTCTCTGTGTGCCTCTGTCTCTCCTGGGAGACAATTTCACAATCGCAGGTGTAGAATACGCAATGAAAACGTTTTGAGAATCGTACATCAGTGTGCGGCGGTTTGCGTGGAGCGTCCTGTTTTGGGGCGCTAGAGTCAGCATAAAATCATCATCAACGCACATCTATGAGCGCAGGCATATTCACATTTCCATCGTACTATGCCTATATTCATCCCACAAGTGCGAGTTATAAGTTGACGAAGTTTTATCGCAATCGAATGAACGGTAAGGCAGCGCATTCAGTACGAACCAACAAACATTGTTTTTTACATATTAGATTAAATTGAGATAGTGCATGATCTTTGTAACCATAGAATATTACTTACTTGAATACTTATCATTGGTTTTTGGACGGGAGGGGGAGGATTGCTGAAGCTTCAAGAGCGCAACCCACACAACATTGGCAAATATTGTTTTTTCTCGCTTCCAGGAACAGGTTATTAAAAAATGTGCCGTGTGTATGATCCTAGACAGTATAATTGTAAATATTAGGCCGATCGAAACTTGTGTGGTGTTAACCTAATAAAGTTGGAGTGTGATTCATTGTGACTTTCTTTGAAGATTTCGGAGACAACAGAAGGCTTTATCAGAGATAATACAAATGGGATAAAAGCTGCATGAGTCAGTATGGGAGATGATTGAACCACAGGCTTCTCAGAAGTGAATTCGCTTAGATTTACTTTTCAAATGAAACAAGAAGGTAACATAGTATACGATTTTTTAAATGTGTTTGTTTCTCGAGGTTGCAGCGTTTTTCATATTTGTGATTGGGATGGAGAAGCACTGTATTTATGAATCTGTTACTAATTTAAGACAGCTGGGCGGCAATATTGTTATTGATTAAATTAACTGATTAATTTATGGACTTGCTGATCTCCATTGAGGAATTTATTGTAGATAGAAAGTTGGTCCGTGGCAAAAAAATCAATGTCACCTCTACACACACACCAGCTGAGCGCAATTGCAGATTGCAATTCAGGTGCCACCATTTGAAACAATAAAATAGGGAGATTTTCAAAGCAATTGTGCCCGGTTAATGCTATAAAATTTCAAATAAAAATTAATATAAAATTTAAGACAAAATAGTATTATAACTATTGTGTTTATTAGTTAGTTCTTTATACCAAGAATGAAAATTCTGATCACATACAGATTTTTACTAATTACACAATTACTCACTTCATAGATCATTGCTCACGAATAGAATATGAATATGTTACTTTTATATTGAAACAATCTTGATCTTAATAAATAATCACATACATTGTTAAAAAACAGATGTTCTAATATTATTGTTCATAGGATATACGTTATTTATTACGCCAATTTCGATAGTTCACTTTTTCTTTGGAGTTAAAAAAGTAATTTTAAAGAAATCAACATTTATACAAATTAGATTGATCGCATTACCCACAGATTTTTCCGACCAACTTGGAATTCGAATCCTGTGGCTTCGGAACTCGGAGAGAAGGTAAGGGTAACTGCAGTATAGTCAATTCATCAAGCTGACACTGGAGCTCAGACTAATCGAGCAGACCGAGAGAGACCTTCAAACGAATAAGAGCGAACAAAAAGTGCCCTTTGCAGTGCTGTATAGCGCTGCAACTATGTAGATATTACTTGTGCGATAATCCGCTGTAATCTGATCTGTCACGCGGCGCGGTGTCATAATGAGCATCTGACGCCCGCCACACCCCGTTTGACAGGTGCGATTGTCACGTGTTATATCACTGGATCGCAGGCCCGGGGGACGCCGAATGACAGTCTAAATTAGCACATCCAGTGGCCCACCATAGTGCGTTCTTTAAGACTTTATTTATTTATTTATTTATTTATTTATTTATTTATTTGTTTATTTACTTAATTATATATTCGTATTTCCGGGCGCGCCAACGGCTACGGTCATTATTCCCGTATGTGTATTTTTTCCCCACAATTTATTTGAACGTATCCACGTTTTTATTTCCCTTTTTACTTAATTTAATAACCGAATAGTTTTATAATACATTATCGTATTATTTACATTGTTAAAAATATTGGTATTATTATTATGAAATAAAAGTGTTATCATTATGAAATACATTATCTTCCAATGTTTTTCATTTCTCTCAAGGCTTGAACTCTTGACTCGATGTGTTTTCGCTCGTGTGCTGTCGATATTCCCTGCCTTTCTGGTCTTTTTTAGGGGTAATTCAAAAATACGTACGCAATCTGAGCTCCTTCAAAACTTCTGTGTAAATATATTTAGTTGTACTTATTAACCTTTTACTGACTTAAACAAGATCCTTCTAGTCCTTTCTGTACCTAACTTGCTGAGTCACAAAATATAATTTCTCTTAATTTGAGTAAATTCTCGTAGCGATCAATCTAATATTGTTATGATTAATTTTAATACTTTCCTAACTTGAAGTAAATAAATTAAATTTAATAACTAAATTGAATCCCACAAGTGCTGTGCGAATATTCCCTTTTCTATCTACTTCTTCCTCCCTCGCTTTCATTCCTGTATTCAATGTGAGAAACCCCCTCATCCAAATTGCGTACGTACTTCTCTTTGAATAATCTTGTTTTCATTAACTGTTGTATTATTTTTTTTGGGGGGGGGGGTCAGACAGGAGAGCAGGCTAAATGGCGTGTGCCTCGCCACCGAAAAAGACTTTATTTATTTATTTATTTATTTATTTATTTATTTATTTATTTATTTATTTATTTATGTATTTATCTACTTATTTATTTAAGTGTTACGAGTGTAGAGATAGCTGTGAGCTTCACCCCGCGGAATGGAGACTTTCTCGTCCGCTTGGGGGGTTTCCCCTACCAGGTATCTACCACTAGCGTGGCACCACCCCAGCCGGGACAGGCTCTTAAACTCTCAATTAGTCTCCCGACTTGTATAGTCGTAAGGAAGGGGTGAGGCAAGGACAATAATGAGGAAGGAAAGATCGCGCGTGGTCCGTGGCCCGTTTGTTAGGATACTGCTCCGCCATTCGCCTGGTGTAGGAGAAACTATGGAATACTATCGCTTAGAGCAGCCGTCCGCTAGAATTCTCCTCCAGACAGCGGCTTAATTTCACTGTCAGTGTGCGTCATAATTGTTGCATCGACATTTATATGAAATAATCGATCGAATTTTTGAACCCGATCTTTTTTATATTTATGGTTTGATTTCGATGTTTTTGAGCGGTTGATATTTTTGGAAGCAAAAAGAAGTACTTAAAACTCTTAAAAGAAGTACTTTTGAGGTAACCATAAATTGATCATTCTTCAGACTAAAGTACCCAGGATTACAAATAATTAAAATTGTTTTCGATAAAGTGCGTATAATTGTTTTTAATAATCCAGACAGATAATAATAGTTTGACTTTTGTTGTTTGGTCTTTTTTGACTGAGTTCGAGAGTTTAAATCTCTCAAAATTTAATAAACGCGACCACTCGCAAATTACCCCCGCGATAACTCAATGGTTTGTACTGCAGTTCTTAAAATTTCGATGGTTGTGGGTCGATATTTTACAAACAGCCATGATTTTAATCTTGAACATTTGTGATTAGGAACTACCCTGAGACATATCGAACAGTGTTATGCGCACAGCCCATTACAATACGGAGAATCACAAAAACCTTTCCTGAAGAAAATCAGAAGCTAGCGAGTTCTCTTCGTGACAGTTTTACTTGACGGATTATAGCCACAGACGTTGCTGTTTAACCGGACGAATAAAACTGGAGGGGCAACGCCTACCGAAGCGTGGTTAGGCTATTGTAGGTTTGTCCGAGACGGCTGTCCCAAACACCTGACTAGAAGACTTGTGGGAAATAAGAAAGACATCAACAAACAGAGTAGGAATGTACTGAAGAAGAAAAACAAATTCAGAACCGCTAGAGAAAGGGAAGAGGAGAAGAAGGAGACGAATTAAAAATATTTTGTCTATCTAGAGGAGGATGATATAGGAACTGTAATGGGACGCCCCCCCTCACGCGTGCGTCCGTCCCATTACAGATCCTATATCCTCCTCCTCCAGCCCCCCCCCCCCCCCCGGGTTACAGAACCTAAAAAAAGAACGCATTAGTCAGACAAGAATGGAGACCGGTGATACATGAAGAGCACGTTCACTGATGCCGGGTGTTGTAGCTCAACACGAGCAGTATTCACTCTTACAATCACTCCTTCATTCACTCTCTGACTTATTTCATTAGAGAATGAAGTTGTGTTGGTGAGACAGGTGAAGAGTTTTAAGTGGGCGGGCAAGCGCATAGACGGACTGTCGTTGAAGCAGAGGGCAGACGAGGTGTTGAGCGGTCAGTTTTTATTTCTTTGTTATTGTGGGCGCGTCAATGGCTAAGGTCATTACTCCCGTAAGCGTAGTGAATGTTTTAGCGCTGTAGATGGCGATGATATTCTCCCGCTGGATGGGGTGATCCGGCGCCAAACTACTGTCGGTTTGGGGGATTTGCCCCCAACTATTGGGGCACCGCCCCAGCCTCTAAGCTCCCGACCGGTCTCTCGGCAGGTGTGGCAGTGTAGTGTGTGTATGTTTGTAGATTTTTTTACATATATTTTTTGAAGATCTGGTTTTTAACATTGTTTTTACGTAGTCGTTTTTTAAATATAAAAATGTCCATCAGTATAAAGTTCTATAATTATTCTCAGACATACGTAAATTATGTAAATATTCGGCCTACCAAAGTGACCATGAGTGGCTAATAAATAAACGAAAATTTTCGCCTGCATTATTTTATCGGATCAGAGAATACAAGTTTTGTTAGTTGCCCTGATGATTTTTTAACTTTGTTTTGTCAGCTAAACCTTAGTTAAAAGTTAATAAATGAGACCACTTTGAAATTAGTTCCCCCCGCGTGAACTTCAGTTGTTAATAAACCAATTTAAAAAACATCCGATGTTTAATATCATCGATGTTTAGAAAAATCGAAGTTTTGTTGGCGATGTCTCATCCCTAATTGAGTGGGATAATTTTTGGGTTGGCGGGTGAGGGATTTGTGTGATTGATGGATCAAAACGCCAGCAGATGAGTGGTTTAGGAGATGAGCGCTTGAGGGGAGGGGCAGGTGAGCGGTAGAGTGGGTGGAGCGGTAATAGTGAGTGGAGCGGTAAGAGTGAGTGGAGCGGTAAGAGTGAGTGGAGCGGTAAGAGTGGGTGGAGCGGTAAGAGTGGGTGGAGCGGTAAGAGTGGGTGGAGCGGTAAGAGTGGGTGGAGCGGTAAGAGTGAGTGGAGCGGTTTAAGCTGGCAAGCAGATGGGCAGGCGAGCGGATGGGTGGTTATGTGGCCGAGCGATTTGCAAGCGAGCGGTTGAGCGAACAAATGTTGGGGCGGGTGTTTGGGCGGCTGGGCGGGCGGGCGGGCTCTGAGGAAAGTGTAAGCGAAACGCTGTGGGTCGCCTCGTCCCGTCCGCTTTCC
The DNA here is from genome assembly GCA_038098605.1 of Gryllus longicercus. Classification (NCBI taxonomy): domain Eukaryota; kingdom Metazoa; phylum Arthropoda; class Insecta; order Orthoptera; family Gryllidae; genus Gryllus; species Gryllus longicercus. The sequence goes on from JAZDUA010000535.1 coordinate 270,287, forward strand.
CGGCCGGCGGCGTTGCGCCACGCCATGGCCATTGGGAGGCGGCGTTGGCGGCGGCGTTGGCGGCCGATTACGGGGGAAGCGGGGAAAGGCTCCAGCGCAGCCACGCGGGGGGGGGGGGGAGGATTCCCCGGGCGACACCTGGTGACGAGGAAGACATCAGTAGTGTGAACTAACGCGACACATGTATTCTTCAGACCTCTTTTGGTGGTTAACCACTGTGAAGTGAAGCTATAAAAATAGTTCTGACGAATGTCCCGCTGGAATACAATTAGCTTATTACGTAGAGCTTCCGAATTCTGGCAGGAGCTCTGTCAAAGTTGAGTCATTTTATCATCCGAATATTATTGAGGCACTATGTGGGGTCGGGTCCAGCCCCCTTCCCCCCGCCAATGTCCGATATTTTCCTCGCCTGAATGACCTCTTATGAACGTCTTGAATATAAGCGTTTGTTATTGCTTCTTGATTGTATGTGACATTAATTTTGAATTTAATGTAATAGTGGTAAAATTGTTATGAGACACTCACTCATTTTTCATTCTTCTTTTTTACCCATCTGGACACACATGAGCGTCTGCGACCAGTTGATAAAACTTTCAAGAACTTAATCCGTTGGTTCCTGATTTTCTTGGGAATATCTACAACCAGTACTTCTGAGATCTTATTTATGGCTTTTTCTTATAATTCTGCCAATAATGCTGATTTATCGTACGAACGTTGCTGAAATTGGGCGCCTGCTCACGGCTCAATGTTGTTTATGTACATCTGGTGACCACAATTGAAAGTATTTTTCATGTGAAATTAAGGGTTAATCGTGTATATTTCGCGCTGATCGTGATAAAAAGTAACAAAGTTGTGATGACTCATGAATCAATCCTGCTATAATAAGGCTACTACTTGTGTTGTAAACGCTATCTCGCCACGGGGTAGACGGCGTAAGCTTCCATTATTGAAGAGAACAAACTAATCGAGTATAATGAAGGAATATATGATTAAGTGCTTTTGTAATCATAGTGAAATAAAAAATACTAAGTATTGAACTCCTTGTATGTTATTCACAAAGGAACTTCTAGTATTACTAGAAGGTGTACTAGTTTGGGTGTGTGACGCTTTAAACAGTTCAAAAGAATTGACATGTATTATGACATATGTAATTATGTGCGTTTTAAAATCAGATATGGTTCGAAATAAAGAAGATACAATAAAATTTCTTCACAGCCTTCATTTTGCCCACAATTTAACCAGTTCCTGTATATCATTTTTTTAAACAATGCACTAGTAATAATGTTTTTCGAGGGATGCAAACAAACGGCCAGTTACTCACTAGCAGACCGAAACACGTCGAATTACACCTCGTTTGATCAAAATGGTGGTCCGGAACGATGAGTAATGGAAAGAGGGACACACCCAGGTTACCAGAATCCTATAAGAAGTTAATAATAATAATAATAATACATGTAGTTGAAGTAATTGTAATAGTCAAAATATAAAATTGGTGAGGCCATGTAAAAAATGACCGCCCTTGATTTCCCAGCCCAAACAACCTTGAATTATATATATATATATATATATATATATATATATATATATATATATATTAAACTACAGTACTACATCAGCACGTCGTCATGACATAATACACCACAGAAATTAATATAAATTTAATTGCCTTATTAATAGACCTTGAGATACACCTGTTCTTCCGTACCTCACCGCAGTGTGGACGGGCTGCCGCGGAGCGTCAGATGCGCTCGGCATTTGCTCTCCAACACTTCCCTTTCTCCGCGCGCGTCGATTACGGCGGCGCAGCGGGCGGCGAGTGCGCGCAGCGGGAGAAAGGACGCCCCCGGGGCGCAACCCTGGCCTTTGCGACTCGCTTTCCACGGTGCCGCCGCCGCCACCGCCACCGCCCCCGCCACCGCCGCCACCGCCGCCACCACCACCACCGCCGCCACCACCACCGCCACCGCCACCGCCGCCGACACCGCGACCGCCGCCGACACCACCACCACCGCCGCCGCCACCAACACCACCGCCTCCGCCACAACCACCGCCGCCACCACCACCACCACCGCCACCATGATAACTTCACTACCACCGCCACCGCCACCGCGACCGCCGCCGCGACCGCCGCCACCGCCACCGCCGCCGCCGCCACCGCCACCGCCACCACCACCACCACCACCACCACCACCACCACCACCACCACCACCACCCCCAACCCCACCACCGCCACCACCACCACCGCCACCACCACCACCGCCACCACCACCGCCACCGCGACTGCCGCCACCACCACCACCACCATCACCCCCCCACCACCACCACCATTACGGCCGCTGCCACCACTTCCTCTACTACCGCCACCGCCGCCGCTGGAACGGGCCCAAGAAGCAAAACAACGCTTACGCCCATTTTTTTTCTACTTTTTTCCTTAGATTCGATTTATTAATAATACTGCATTTAAGCATTGGAACTTGAAGGCTAAGTAGTTTTATTTTACGTTCATTTAGTCTTTAATGAACTATCGATATTGTATTGTTTCACTGCGCAAGCCTTCTCAGCACTCAACCTCTCCTCAAGGCAATACTCTACTCTTGTCATTTCTCTCTTACAGATGTTTCACTCCACAACACTTGTAATAAAAACTATGTGCAAAGGCAAGCTAGCTACACTTTTGGATATTATCCCTTATTGTGTTTTTCGTGACAGAATCGACTTTTTGTCACGAGATCACGGAGAACAATAATGTGAATAACTATAGTCCTCATTGAGCTCAAGAAAAATGTACAAATAGTGAAGCTACACTTACGTTTCCTTGGTCGTAATCTACAAAACGAAACCTTATGGAACGTTTTCGGAATTACCTTGTGGGTGAGGGGCACTCCCAATTCTGTAACGCGGTGGCAAAAGTGTTCCAAGTTGGTTTCCAGTATGTAGTTATTATCACTTCCAAAACATTGTTTTAAAAAGTGTCATCTTTTGGGAATTAGTTATTCTGGGCCATTCTATTTCTTTTATTTATTTTTGGAGTTTTCCCCCTCTAAACTCAGACGGACTTGCGGAATTTCTCAATCAAGAAAAAAAATCAACTACTTGATATTTTGTGCTACTTGATATTTCATCGCATTTCACTTCTACAAAATGTTTTTGGCGTATGACACGGTGTAAAGCACAGTTCCGGGTATGGCTGTTGGAAAGCAAAGTTTCGGTACGAAGCTATTTTCTCTCGTAAAAACTGCCGTCGTGAGCCTGAGTCTCGTAATTTTCCGGAGGCGTATCGCGACGGCCGCTATCTGTCGGCGTACGGCAGGCCGGGTCGCGCTATCAGGATGGAGGAGTATGTGGAGCGTCGCGACGGGGCCTCTGAAAGAGACCTCTTCGCGCAGATAAGGCTTCTGAGACGAATCCGCGGCGCGGCGCTTTCGGGCTGAGAGGGACACGTGCTCGAAGTTGGCAACCAAGTGGTGCTTTCCAGAAAATAGTTTGAAAGGGTCAGTGAGAGATAACCATGAGCCAGATTTTTTTTCTCATACGAGTTAAGAATACCCTCTTCTCATTGGGAATTACAGGTTTCCGTTTTGCCGTCAGGTACCACGTGACGATATTAACAGTCTGGTTTTGATTCGCAGGTGCGAAAAATGAATTGCATCACAAAACTGCAGGGGTGTGTTGATGTTTAACTCTTTGACTCTGTAGTTTTTTGGTTGTATGAAGGCTGTAAGTGCAACATTTCTAATATTAAATACGATTGTGTTATGAGTGAACAGTATTATGACATGTGTATGGTGCTCCTTCAATTTTGGACGTAACGCTAACAGGAAAATGATGAATGTTGAATTGGGAGCTACTTATTGATATACGTGTCTTACATTGAATCAATCCAAATTTCTGATCCCTTTTCAAGTAGAATGGAACGGCTTTATACTACTCTTTATGTAATGTGGGTTGGACCAAATAATATTGGTTTATTAAAGAGTTAGCGAAAGGTTCAATTTTTGTGAATTTACGATGCCATTTTACGTTTTACAAAAGGTGCATTTAGAAATGTAATAATGATTATTTCATCTAGACTGAATATTTGTAAAGCCTCGGAAATATCTTAGATTGGACAGCAATGCGTTGATTGAAATCTTGAGCAGAAGGCGGAATTTAAATATACAGGCTGTTTCAGATTGAGTGTTACAGACTTCTAAGGTACGTAGCATATCGAAGATGATTACTTTTTGCCAAAGTGCATGAAGGGAGAAATCACATGTAACAAAGTGACACATGTAATAGTTACTCCTGACTGGTAGGTAAGTTATCGTGTCCTGATATTCGATAAAGGGATTTCGAGTTCCAAGAACTATTAGCGAAGAATGGAAAATGGTTAGGATATCACGGCATGAAAATCGGTCGTCGCCACAATCACATGAGGAAAACCAGTAGACGTTTCTCGAAAGAGAAGTCCTCCTCACATATTTTCTTCTTCTAAATATAATTACCTATTAAAATATTTGCTTTGATATTTTAGGGGAAACCTATAAATTTTTAGTTGATAGCTATAAGGAAATTTACTTTGATCAAGTTAAAAACAAGGGTTTTTAACCGACGGGAAATAGATTCGAAATCGCTCTGTGAAGAACTCACAACCTTTCCTCGTCTGGTGTGTTAATCGGCCATATCTCACGGCGCTTCTGCGGCCAGAAGAGGAATCGTTGTGTAATAGAGTTACAGTTCAAGGGAGGCAATCCTTCTCTACTGCATTGTCATCTTTATGCGTGTCTGTGAACTCGATCAAATCTTCAGATCACGCACGAGCATATGCCAGGACGTGGGAGTGGAGCTCACGACACGTGCTGGCGGAAGCCTGCGTGAAGTGGTAAATCTAACCAATAGTTGTTTCTCTCTTATCCCATCGCAAGTCGACGCGTCTAGTTTAATGTGCTGTGTGTTTTGTTTGAAGTAGTTTTTGCAATTGACTTTATTTTTCCTCTTTAGAAAACTACACGAGCGGCCTTAAAACACTCTTTTCTTACTCGGAACCTGCTGTCTTCGACTCTACTACCTTAAACGTTGCTCCAAACCTCATTGCCGAGACAGGCAGAAATTTATTGCGTACAGTAATTTTGAATGTGACGGTGTTTCTTGTTCCTGTGAAACATCGTTTCCGTTTTAAGATGTGCTGAAAAGTTGAAAGTAATTTAATTTGATTTAGCATCGTGCCACGTGATTTTTGCCTTTAAGAGCAACCGCTCACGCGACGTCGTGCCTTCCGGCGAGTTGTCGCGTGATTGGGAATGGCGACCTAATACCAAATTTCGTTTCCTCGGCGATAAAAAGCAGCCCCGACGGAACCTGAAATGGTCACACGGGAGCCATAACTACAATGGAAACGCAATGGCCTACGTCTTCCCTTCGGGGTACAAACCTTTTCCGAGAACTGCTTTACTTATGCCATGTTTTAACGCATTAATGGCCCGGATGGAGAAGATGGGATAATTCTGGAGGGCAGGACTTCCATGTTCGAAATGGGATCAGCTAAATACCCCTGAGGCTAGATTTTTGTCTGAGAGGCAAACTGTTTCTTAAGGTCTGCTGTGGATCTGTAATTTTTGATTTGCAATACAAATTACTATTGCATTTCTTTAAGAGTACTGAGTTACCTGTCATGCAATTAATATGGTTAATTTTCTCTTTATTTTGGCATGATTATAAAGCGTCGTTCCTTTTGATATACAATAACCTAATATAAAAGCTGCAAGTGAGGAGATATGAAACCAGATATTTGAAACGTAATTTAATACGAAGCACTTTTTAAATTGAAATACGGCGGGTAACATAGTTTGAGGATATATCAGATTTCCTGATAATGCAGTGTACAAGTATGTTCATCAGGTCAATAGCTCTTAGAGTACTGAAAATGGGAGCATTTTTTTTGTTTTACAGTCGTCGTGACAGCTGTAAGCACTTCAAGGAAATCGAGTATGGAAAACAGTGTACTTGACCACGCGTCAATTAAAGAGAAAAGTGTCGGGTTAAAACTGAATTTTCGGGAAGTGGTTATTGAGGCAGGTGCGTGGTAAACTATCGCGGTTAACACTCAGAACATTACTATTATCCCATCTGTTAATAACCAATCTCGCCTGAGGCCTGCATTTTGACGGAGAAAAACCGCGTACTCACGTGAGCTTCCAATTTACGTGCTGTTTGCTCTTATTTTGGATTTTCCATTTCATTATTCATTCGCAAAGTTATTATGATAAATGCGTTTTTCGGGTTCGTAGAATAAGGCGATTTTATTCTTCACAACAGCCGTTTTGAGGAATAATAATAAAGTTGTTGAGATATTGTAAACTTGTTGAGATGTTGCTATTTCAGATCACTAATTCATGGACTTATATGAAGCATTGCTATAGTCATAAATATTGCCAGATCATTATCTATTATCATAAATTGCATCATTGTGTGTCACATCATTGTGAAGATCTAGATTAAATATTGCTGACTGTGAGATGCAAGAGTTTCATCATAACCGTTCAACAGTCTTCGAATATATAGAATCCGATTTCGACGGCATATCTCTTGTTTTACCATCGGTCTACGAAAGATGAACTCTTGCAATGATGATGATGATGATGATGATAATAATAATAATAATAATAATAATAATAATAATAATAAAGATAATAATAAAAATGATAATAATAATAATAATAATAATAAAGATAATAATAAAAATGATAATAATAATAATAATAATAATAATAATAATAATAAATCAAGGAAATGTTATCTTCGGATATTTGGAGAGTTGTCCCGGTTGTCCAAGTAATTGGTAATTGGGGCCCTATTGACCATACACATTCTAAATCTGACGAAACCTACCATTGGCCTTAATGCGGGTCTATTAATATCCATACGGGATAAAACTGCGAAAAACCGCCATATCTCGGAAGAATTGAAGACATTACCATTTCCCTTGTGAAACGCCATAATTTCCCAAAATACATATTTAAACCTCCACCACGTTTAAGATAAAAGGAACCACTGACTTACCGGCATAAATCTTCCGATCTTTCTTTGAAACGTCGGAGCGAGCTCGTAGAGCACCGTCTTCGCTTCCACCGCTCGTATTTAAAAAAAAGAAGCAGAAGTTGCGCGAAAGTAAGACACACACAAAGCTCGCCGACGCGTCCGCCGTGTTAGGCTAACAGGCCTTGACCAGACGGAAGCCCCGATTCGCCACGGAGCGAGCCCGGCGGCGCAGCTGGCTCTGCGGAGACTTCCTTCTCTGTGCGACAGGTCGAGGCGAGGCGCCTTCCGCTCCACGCAGTTTCCTTGCGTTCTCCGATGGCCGAGCGGACTTGTTATTTCTTAGGGGGAGGGTTTTGATGACCTGAACATCGCCAAATATCATTAAAATGAACTTGAAATGGTTTTAGACTAGCCTTAAAAGACAACAAAAACTATGTAAAAAAAAAAGTTGATTAGAACCAGTTCAGATGAACAACTCAAACTGTCTGTTATATTGTTGAGAAATCAAAGCTTCTTCCTTTCGTTCAGGTGAAATCACCATGCCAACTTTTCATTCATTCAAATTGTTCTTCTTTGAGTTTCGACTTCTTTGTTTGGCCAAGGAGAGTGTTATTCGTAGGGGGAGGGTTTTGATGACCTAAACATCGCCCAATATTGATCATTGAAATGATCTTAAAATGTTTTTAAAATGCCTTAAAATCATACAAAAACTATGAAAAAAATGTGGTTAAAACAAGTTCAAATGAACGACTCAAACTGTTGGATATGTTAGTGATGTAATCGAGGCTTTTTTTCTTGCGTCCGAGTGAACTGAAATCACAAACTTTGCTTTGAACTGTTATTTACCAGTAAATCATTGTTTTTACAATGCCTTAACAGCAAAGAAAAACTGTGTAATAAAATTGATTAAAATCAATTCAGATGAACAACTCAAACTGTCTGTTATATTGCTGAGTAATCGAGGCTTCTTTCTTTCGTTCAGGTGAAATCAGCTTGCAAACTTGTAGTTTGAACTTTTCTCCTTTGGGTTTCGACTTCTTTGTTTGGCCAAGGAGAGTATTATTCTTAGGGGGGGGGGTTGATGACCTAAACATCGTCAAATATCATTAAAATGATCTTATTTATAATGCCTTAAAAGCAAAGGAAAACTATGTAAAAAAATATAAAAATCAGTTCAGATGAACAATTCAAGCTCTTGGATATGTTACTGATGAAATCGAATAACTGACATTACAATTTCTGAAGGAAGAAATTAAATTGGCTGTTCAGGATTCTGTGGAGAAAGTTTGTTGCATCTCGTAAATATTATTTGAAGCTTGTGTCATTAGAATGATATTAAAATCGATTAAAAGAGCGAAAAATGCTTAAACAATAACGAAAATAATAGAAAGTAATTTATTAGTCAATTAAAAAATGCGAAAAATGAGGTATAAAAATGGATAATTTCCTTTCTTCGTAATATAAAATTAATGCCTATACTAAAAGACAATGTTCTAATGTGAAACGAGAAAACAAAATACATTTCATTGAAATACGCCCCCTAGATTCTACTACACGTTTTTCTTTTTTTTCTTTTTCTTTTTTTTTTCTTTCTTTTTTCTTTCTTTCTTTAAATTTCTGTATTACAAATCTCATATGAAACTTCCCGTTATTCTTAAATTATTTTTATTGAAGAAATAGTGTAAATGCAGGAAGAATAAAACGTTTTTCAGAGCAAGCAGTGAAGCGTACGGTATTGAAAGTGTAAAATTCTTCGAAGATGAAATGTACTGTTACGTATAATTTACTAAGTCCTATTTTGATGTTTTTGGATTGCTTACATCGACGAGTCACGTTGTTTACTATTCTTTTAATTAATGAAAACGTTGAAGTCCTGGAGTTTTGGCGTATTAAATGAACGCTTATGCTTGTATCCTTTTTTTAGCAGATCAATGAAGGTACACAGAAGAAACTGACCTTTGGAATTGATTATTTTTTGCTTCTTAAAACGTGTTTAACTATTATATGCGAGCTAAAATGAAACAACACAGATTTTATCGCACACTTTCCATGTGTCTTGGACATATGTAACAGAATGTTGAACTTGATGTATCTGAAAACACGGTTTTTGGACTTGGTGAATTTCACTATAGACTAAATACGAGTATTGGAAAATATGTTGGATCATTTAAAACACACACACACACACACACTCCGGGCCGCCCTCGCGTGCGTGCTAATCGCGCTGCCATCTCGCGCGGTGCGCTACAAGCAGCCAATCGCCTCGCGGTGCCACGCGCGCGCGCGCGAGCGCCGAATATGCGCGACAGGGCGGACAAGCTGTAGTACAACACGGCGCCCGGGCGGCGGCTCGGACATGCGGCGTGCGGCGCGCTGACAGGCAGTTGTCAGGCGGACTGAGCGGAGCGGGCGGAACGGGCGGAGCGGGGCAGGGCGGGACGGGGTCTTGGGCGGGCCGCGGTGGCCGGGCCAGAGTCTGTTGTTGCCTGAGCACAATGGCTGATCCGGGAGGGGGAGGGGCATGCCCCTCCCCCCAGAACTAGAGTTTTCGTTTGTTACCTTGCTTTATTTGGCAAAATTGATTTAAACATTTATGTTAGACATGTGTTAATTACTAAAAAAATATTGTATAGTATCTATATATCTATATATATATATATATATATATATATATATATATATATATATTATTAAAAATGATACATAATATAATAGCAAATATGTTTATATTTAACAAAAATCCATGATGGCCACCCCAAAATGATTAACTGGATCTGCCCCTACCTGGGCCGCAAATGACGTTTCTCAGACGTAATTGCAAATGACGATTGTTTGATTTTTTTTGGTGTTTCCGGGTGTAGTGCATTTTATAGCGTAGCCGGGGCGGTCTTCTTCCCCCACTGGAATGTGACATACGACGCCGACCTGTACGTCGGCTTGCGAGGTTTCCTTCTCCAAGTATCTCCCCCAACGGGATACCACTCCTGTCGGCACAAGCTGTATACTCGGATTTAAACATAGTGTTCCTTCAAAGTCAGGAGGTGGAAGGAGAGGGGGACGATGTCATCCAATAGAGAGCTTCCATTCAAAAACTTTAAGTTAAAATGAAGATCCCGATGGATACTCCCTCGTGACCTTGAAGGGACAATATGTTTAAATCGGAGTATAATACACCGACATGTGCTGTAGTGTAATGCATGTAAGTATGTGTGTGTGTGTGTGTAAGAGCATATGAGAGGATTAAGAAGGAAGAAGAAAGACCATACAGGGTTCGTTAACGTTCCATTTGTTAGGGTGCTTACTAAATCACTAGTAGATTACTGAACAGAGCAGCCGTCCGCTGTTATTCTCCAGACAGAGATAGCAAACCCGCGTTAAGCTTGACTTGAACCCTATGTCGCGCTCTGCGACGCTGCAGAAGCAATGCTGTCGCTGAGCTATCGCAGCCGGTATAACTGAGGTCAGGGCTGGCGGATGGCATAAGAACACATGCGACTACTATAGAAAGGCGTTCGACTGCTGATGTGATAGACAATAAGCTCTAATAATACAGAAGAGGTGGGCGTATTGTGTTCCGCTTAGGCGGTGGTGTCGCAGAAGGCAAACGGAAACATTAAATTTCCCATGATACTATCTAAACCGGCATCATTAATCCATTACTATCTATCTATCTATATAGTGTTTTTTTACAGCCTTGGCCGTTTTCCGCATCCCAATTTCCATGCATCTTTATCTCGTATATCGTTTTCTCCATGGCTTCTGTTATTGCCATGTTGCACGTTCTTCTCGGTCTTCCCCTGTATCTTCTTCGATTTGGTGTCCACTCCCAAACTTTTTGTGGAAGTCTATCCGATTTCAACCTTCTCATATGCCCATACCATTTTAGTTCTTTCATTTCGATCGTCTTGTTCAAGGTTGCTTGCACTTTTATTTTATTTCTTATTTCATAATTTCTTATTTTTTATATTATATATATAATTATAATCCATTGCTAATATATTATATAATATATTATAATGCATTACAGTCAGTGGAAACCCAAATACGCCTTCGTACCAGCTTTGTGATAGTCAGCCCCGTCGCGTCTGGGAGTATAGCTCTACACGAGAAGTAAATAAATAATGGTGATATTTTGTGCAGACTGAATGACTACGTCGACCAAGACATGAACCCATATTTTGAGCCTGTCTGTATGCGCCAAATATTAACATCATGATAGAAATACAGAATGTCTCAGAATAAATGTTTCAAACTTCTAGGACATACAGAAGAGTGAAAAATGATCACATTTTGCTAATGAACATACAATATAACGGAGTTGTAGTATGCAATTTTACATCTGGCATTTAAACCTGCTTTGTAGGCAACCCTATATGCACAGATGTGCAGCAGTTACATGAAATGTTGACTACGACAGAACGTGACCTGCGGATTTAGTATTAGTACCAGCCTATTCTGCCATCACAGTTTGGAGCTACTTCGTATGTCATTGGAACGAAATCGTTGGGCAAAACACATTTCAGATTTCAAACGGTAGAGGTCACGTTGTTCCCACTTACGTACTCAATATAATTTTATCACACATTGTGCAAAGTGATGCCTTTGTCCACAGTAATGACCCTCCTAGCGCCCACTGTGTCGCGGTGCGGGCGGTGTGGGTGGCGGCTCGTGGCCTGGGCGTGGTCCACGGACCCCCCGTCGCGCGCCGTCACCGCCACTTCAAACGGCCCGCGGGGCCCTGCACGCCCTCCCCCCCCCTCCACACACACACGCGCCTCCACGTGCCACACCCACCCTCACGCCCCCACTCGTCCGGTTCCATTTCGCGCGCTCTACACACACTCACACACGCACATTCACACTCACACACGCACATTCACACTCACACACGCACATTCACACTCACACACGCACATTCACACTCACACACGCACATTCACACTCACACACGCACATTCACAATCACACACGCACATTCACACTCACACACGCACACACACGCGCACACGCTCACACACACGCACGCACACACTCACACACTCGCACACACACACGCACACATGCACACACACCCGCACACATGCACACACTCACACACATGCACACACACTCACACGCACACTCACCCACGCACGCACACACTCACACACGCACACACTCACACACGCACACACTCACACACGCACGCACACGAACACACGCACACACACACGAACACACGCACACACACACGAACACACGCACACACACACGAACACACGCACACACACGAACACACACTCAGACACGCACGCACACACTCACAAACGCGCGCACACACACGAACACACGCACACACACACGAACACACGCACACACACGAACACACGCACACACACGAATACACGCACACACACACGAACACACGCACACACACATGAACACGCACACACACACGAACACACGCACACACACGAACACGCACAAACACACGAACACACGCGCCCACACACACGAACACACGCGCCCACACACACGAACACACGCGCCCACACACACGAACACACGCGCGCACACACGAACACACGCACACACACACACACACGAACACACGCATACACACACACGAACACACACACACACACGAACACACACACACACACACGAGCATACGCACACACACGAACATACGCACGCACACACACACACGAACACACGCTCACATTTGCACGCGCACACACCTCCACGTGCCACACCCACCCACTCGCCCCCACTTTTCCGGTTCGATTTCGCGTGCTGTACGTCTCACCCCCGCCGCGCCGTTGCTCGTCCTGTCTCCTCGTCCATGGACCGCCCCATATTACACAGCGAGCGGGGCGGTCCCGTAGTAGAGTCGGTGCCGGAGCTAGACATTTGTGGGCCCGGGGCAATGCTGAAATGTATGCCCCCCTCTCGTAAAAAATAAAAATGTGAAAGTAGTAGCAAGAAACTGTAAATTATTTTATTTCAACAATGGCGATTAAGCTGGGAAAAGTTGTTGGAAATATATTTTAAATACTAGTTTTAAATAAAAGTATGTAGTAATAAAATTTCCACGGTCAGCTTAAAACTCTTAAAAGTAGGTGTGTGTGTTTTTATTAGCCAACTGCACATCCCGTTAAGGGTAAGGCCTCCCGCTTGATCAGGGAATTATTAACACTTCTTTAATGAAGTGATAGGATGATGGGGGGGGGGGGTGAAAGGACGATCACAAATACATACATGCCCGAGGCGGGATTCGAACCCGCGATCCTTCGAACAGAGATCGCCACGACACTACTGTCTTATCGATCTCGGCTACTCGGCTTCGCAAAAAGTAGTTACTGTTTAATAAATGACTTGTTAAATTCATGAAATAATAAATATGATATTTCAGTAGAACTTGTTTTAATGTTAGCGTCATTTGATTCATTTCATCGAGTCCTCCCTTATTATATATAATGTCTATAACTGTTTCAGGTGAAAAATTATTTGGCAATTTTATGAAATGTCAGACTACCGTACCGAGAGTTATAAAATTACGATAACGATTGTCTCGAATTCTTATTACTTTTTCAATTATTTACTATTTTTTTTCTTCATCAGGGTCCCGGGCGATAGCCCCATCTGCCCATACATAGCGCCGACTCTTACTAGACCTTCGTCACTCATGCTGTTCTAGCTCGCCTGAATTCCGCCCGCGCCTGTTCTCCCGTCGTTGGCGGTTCGGCTATTTACCCTACCCCCTGTCTCACTACTCCCTTAAACTAATTGCTTCTATTGTCTCAAGCGTCTCCTTCCAGTCACGCCTTTTTAGCCTGTCGTGCTGTCGGTTTCAGTCTAAGCTGCTCCGCCTTTGTCCTGTCCTGTCCTGTCCTGTCCTGCCCTGCCCTGCCCTGCCCTGCCCTGCCCTGCCCCGCCCCGCCCTGTCCTGTTCCGATTTGCCGTGCCTTGTCCCATTGAGCACTAAATTAGTGATGCGGCATCGATAACAAAACAACGATGTTAATAATACATCAACCAAAATCCATCGATGCTCCCAATATCGCTGTTTTCAAGCTGGGTTGGTAACCTCCGATATAAAATTCGGGCGAAAGAGCATTTAATTTGACAGTGGCCGTGTTTATTAATTTTAAATTAAAATTGAAATAACAAATAAATAAAATATTAATGGAAAAAGCCTTTTCGCCAGCCGTTATCGCGAAAGGTCCATCCTCAGTGGAAGAAGGGTATGGCGAAGAAAACGCTCTGAGCCAGCGGCGCTTGTGTTGAAGCCCCTGAATGTGGAAAATGTGAGGAAATACATTCAAAATACTAGGAAACATCGGTCGCGTCTCGGATGAGAGATAGCGCCGGTTCAATAAAGGTAGTGCCGTAGGTTCGAACACATTAACTGTCAGTTGTATAAGATGGTATTTCATATTTTAATTTAAAAAAAATATTGTAATTATGGGATTTTTTTCAGATAACAACGAAAATATAAAAACTTCGAACACAAGACATCGGAATTTAAAAAAATGGCTTTAATATATTAACGTTTAAAATATCGATTTTTGAAAACAATGACGTGAGTGTCACATCCCTACTCGAAATTCCTCCTCTCTTGCCTCACCATGTCCTGACCCAACTTGTCCTCCGCAACCTGTTCTATCCATTTTCACTCTGACAGTCGCTGCGCCTCTCCGCGCTGTCCTGGTCCGCCAGGCTCTGTCATATCCTAACCCGCCCCGCCCTGCCCTGTCTTTCCCCGCCCTACCGCTCCCTCCACTGTCCTATCTCCCTCTCAGAATCATTCCACCCTGTACCCTTCCATCCAGCCCACCATGTACCCTTCCTTCCCCCCCCAGCGGCGGCGATGGTGTAACGGTTAGCGTTTCGGACTGTTGTACCCAAGTTGGCGGGTTCAAAGCCGTGGATTTTTCAGGGTGAAAAAATCCTTCGTACGCCTTCCTTCGGAGGGGAAGTAAAGCCGGCTGTCCCATGTTAGTAGATTTACTTGCATGTAAAAGATCCTCAAGTCTAAATGACGCCTCTGAGCTAAATTCAAATCGCCCAAGAAATACCTCCTTTCTCTGCTAGTTGGTGAAAGGAGCGTAGCGAAATTTACGTGGTCAGACGGAAGAGGGCCTAATGGCCTAATGGCCTGAGTCTCGCCACGTAAAATTAGGCATCAATTCAATTTAATTCCCGTCCTCTCGTGTCTCACTTCGCCCCATTGCCTCCATTTCCTTTACCGCTCTGCCCGCCTCTGCCCCGCCTCTCCCCATCCCACCTGCCTCCTCCCTACCGCGTCGCGCCACCGCGGGAGAAAGCCGTCGTGACACACGGAGAGCCACACACGAGCACCGAATGCCGACCGGAGAAATCCGCTTGCCCGAGTGTTGGTTCCGTGCGTGACCGAGGGGGTTGTGTGGGTGATTTGTTAACGTCGTTGTCAGAGCGGGTCAGATTTAAAGTGTTCGATAGCCAGTCAGAGTAACATAATTGTACTTCGATTTCCGTGACCTCTAAACAGTAAACAACAATGACGGTAATTAAAGATGAATTCACTTTGAGATTGCAAGTACCTACATAGTTTCTAATTATTAATTAATTGTAAGGACATTTTTGTAATATTTTGAAGTTTTTCAGTTTTTTGTACTCTTTTTTCTAGACGTTTTTGTGGATTTTATGGATTGATAAAAGTACTGTCATGACATGACAAACTCTCCCGTTATAAAATTGTTCTCCATGGAACTGCGACACCATGATGATATTATTAGTATTCCTACGCCGTCCATTCATTTTGTTTTTGATTTTCTTGCTGCATGAAGCACTCGTATGTTCCTTTCGATGGAATATGTCGGAAATCTGCCCTTCGTGTTAGGTTGTGTCTTTGATTTTCAGCCTACGACGTTGCCACGTGTGCATAACACCACATGTTTTTACCAGGAGCTTATTAAATTACTTTTTCACGACATCTCAAGTCCTTACAGTCATTATAGAGCTGTAGCTGAGTTCTATTTCAGTGCCACACTCTCCTGCCACGTAAAACTTAGTAAACTGTGTCTCACTAATTCAAATTCGTCATGAGAAATGGTCGATTTTATCTTTGAGAACGATACGGAAAGCAATTACCATACATTATTACATCGTCCATTCGATCAAATGATTTTCAAATTCAATCAGATTGTTATACCGTTATCTCCGTTTCTTAGCAGCGCCAGCTAGTGTCAGGTCACCTGTGTTAAAAGTAAATCAAGGTTAAGATGACGTAAGAGGCTGAATAAATGAAGTTACAACTTGAATTTTGGTGCTATAAAAATGTTCTGGAGGATAGTAAAACTGTTTTGACCCACTATTCATTCAAAGATCGTGGAACGTGCACATCACACATTTCGCGTAGAAGGTCAGACATTCACGTTATAACATATTTACTATGTGAAGAAATCACAGCTATTTTTATTTAATCTGAAATATAGTGACATTCGTAAATTTTGGTAGAAAAGGAGAATCTGCAACTAGTGATAATATTATTCTTTATAAGATATGAAAGGGAATCAAGAATACAATATGCCCCACTATCACTCCTACGGTCTCAAGTCCAATTTATCACTCTTACAGTTCTGTTGAAGTGTCTATCTTCATGTCATATACTAATAAGAGATTGATCAAAGTCAAATAAAAAAAATCTGAAATGAGATTTTAGTTCCCTCGCTGTAGCTATTTAATATTACGAATGTTAGTTTGTGTATGATAAAGATGATTAGGAAAGGTGTTACATAAAAAACAATGTTTTCCGCATTGATTTGTAATTGCTAGTTCACAAGCTGCCAAATAGGAAAATAAAATTAATATAATGATACATATGTTTTGTCGTGTTACTTAGGCAGAATAGCATAGAAATGCTTATTTAAACAAATATGTTTATGTTTAATAATATGATGTACAT
This sequence comes from Gryllus longicercus, assembly GCA_038098605.1. Classification (NCBI taxonomy): domain Eukaryota; kingdom Metazoa; phylum Arthropoda; class Insecta; order Orthoptera; family Gryllidae; genus Gryllus; species Gryllus longicercus. The sequence goes on from JAZDUA010000535.1 coordinate 287,232, forward strand.
TGGTAATGATTGCGAAAATAGAGACAATTTTTTTTTAGGTTTTTACCTAAAATTAAGGCAAGAGTGACAAATTCATGTACGTTTTTCTAGTAAAATGCTCTAATTCTCCTGTGTATACACCAACTGTGTGATTCTGCATTTTATTCTAGACAAAATACTTTATAAACAAATTCTTAATGTTCGCGTGAACATAGAAAATGGAAGAAACAAAGGCGTCGTCAAATTGTTAAGAATTAATCACACTCAATGCATTGTCGGCATATTATCTATATGTCTATATATCTAATGAAAGGAAAGTTGAAAATTTAATCTCGAAAATTTATGACTGCGAAGAATATGCATTTATATCTTCAGATGTTCAAAAAATGGAAAACTTATCTTGATAATGAGGTCGATGGGTGAATCTAACAGCTGCATCCTCCTGCCTTAAGAAGTCAGTTGGAAAGACAGCGTGGCAACAAATGCTGTAGAATCATTGTATCTCTTGAAGATATCAATTCCGCTTATTTTGCAGTATATAATGTGCTAACGTTGTTGTAAAATTAAATTCATTTTGTTTCAAATGCTGAATTTTCGTAATTCGGTACAAAGTCTTTAGTCGTGCTTTTTAGTTATGCTAGGATTTTAGAATATCTCGAAAATAATATATTTACAAAATATTGTTTTTTAAATTACAAAATATTGCATGATAATTAATTTCAGTAAAGTAGTCATATTCAGAAAGAATCAGTATTGAGTAGTCATATTGATATCTGCATTGATCTCATTATATAATCCTCGCCGTCCACTTGGAATTGAGCGAGCGAAGGGTGTCTGAGACAAATTGACCGAATCAAATTTTGCTACAATTACGTAATCAAATTTACCACGCGGAACGTTCTGAATCAACATCCTTTATTCTGTGCATTTCGCACTTTGTTTGTTTATCCATCATCGCTAGCTGTTCGTATGAAAAGAAAGAAAGAAGAAATACTGGTGCGCCAGCCACATTGAAATGTGCGAGTCGGTAGAAGCGGGCGTACTTTGGAAGGCCGTTGTCGTATAGTAAGTTAACCTGAGCCGCGCCGTCGACTTGGAATCTCGCGAGCAAAGAGTTCCAAACAAATGGATCGGGCGAAATCAGGCTAAGCTAATATAACCTAACATAACATCAACGTTTTTAATCACCATCCTTTACACTGGATATTCCGCAAGCGTTTTATTTTTCCCTTTGGTTTTGTATTTAGCCCTTATGTCCTCTAAAGGGCAATTAGCCTCGGCGCCGTTAGATCCCGGGTCACCCAACCAGGAATTTGCGATGTCCCGAATTCGCTTAACCTTCGTGACTTCACGTAGTTCACGAATTCTGTTAGCGACGCCGGTTTCGCGGTCGTGGCCTTTCAGTAGAACAACCGAAGCATTCGCCTGGATCACAGAGAGAAAGCACGAAAATCTCGGCCGGGAGTTTGAACCCGGCCTCCCGAATGCGTGGTCAGCGCGCTGAATCGCTTGCTCCTTTGCTTTTCGTCTTCTTTGGTCCTATCTTCCATATACGGAAGTTAGGTGACCCATAGCGGGTTTCTTGGGATAAATTATTCAGGGTGGTTTCCCGTTGCCTTCCCTGATATGATGATGATAGGGGGTGAAAGGACGAACACAATACAACCATGCCCGAGGCGGGACTCGAACCCGCGATCTTTCGGTACGAGATCGCTACGGCACTACTGCCTTAGCGATCTCGGCCACCGGATCGGCCCTTTGCTTTTAAATCAAAGAATAAAAATCGTGCGCCGGCCACTTTGAGATCTGCGCGTCGGCGTCGGCGGCGAGCGCACTTTGGAAGGCCGGTGGCGGCCGTGGCGGCTGACCGCGCGCGAAGCGGCGGGAGGAGGGGGAGGGGCAGCAGATAAGCGCGCTATTCTGAGCACGCAGATAACGGGCTCCGGCCACGCGCCGGAGCTAGCCGCTCGCCAGCCGCTCGCCCCATCAGCGCCACCGCCGCCGGCCACTGACCGTCCCATTAGGGTGGGTGGGGGTGCGGGCGAGCTTGCGGTTGAAGTAGACGCTGGTGGGGGCGGCACTAGTTTAGTACTATCCTTAATTTGCACTCAAATATACAATTTTCATTTCCAGACCGACAGTTATAAAAAGTTAGTACCGATATTTGGAAGTTCGTGCATCCCCGAACGTTACAGCACTATCGATCTTCAGGGCATTCGCAGTTCAAGTTTCGCACCACTTTATTGCATCAGCGCATGCGCAGAAGATCGATAACGCTGCCCGCTATGACGTGCGCCGACTCCCTATTACCTCTTCGTCCAAATTTTCCACATCTCCTTCGACTTTTTTCACTTCTTGCTCTTTTTATTCCGTTTCTGCTTCTTTTTCTATTTGCAATTATTAAATTAATATATATTTTTCTGACCAGTATCATCCTCATGATTTTAATTCGTATGATACGCCAATTGCTTCAGACAATCTTTCCTGACACATTGCAAATTAGGCCAATGATAAATGTTTCATAAGATGTCTTCCTTGATTCGAACTATTATCATAGATCATGGAAATGATATCATGATGTGTGAAGAATGTAAGTTACAGTACTTATGGAGAATGTTATTTGAAATGTATTAATTGCTTGAAATGTATTGATTGAATGAAAAAGAATGAATTACTCCACGTCTTTTGATTACCGTCAAATCAAGCCCCAAAGCCAGTGTTAGATTCGGCTATGTTTTTTTTTGAATCGCAAACGTTAGTTTACGTAAATTTATGAACATAATTTCACTTTATCGGTTTAAAATTAAACTTTTCGGTTTATCCATTAAAAATTCAAAAAGAACGGTTTTCATTCATCGACTGCAAGACAAAACCATCCCATCGTTTTACGTTAAATACGTGCCAAATAGTAACTCCTCTCTTAGTGTAGTGGACCCCTGACAGAGGGCAACGTCTACCACCGTCAGAGGACAACCAGGGTGCATACGCGAAACAGGCCGCAAGTCCCGCCAAGGTTCTGCGGGCTCCGCCTCCGCTCAACTTTTGCGACATCATGGGACACCGTCACCGCGAATGCTTTTAACTCCCACCGCAGACCACCCCACCTTCAAACACACGTTTTCCATGCCCCCTCGCCACCTACCACTGTAGTAGACATGAATGAACGCAGGCGCAGTGAAAACCAGCTTCCGAAATTGTGAGGGTTGCGCGTGAAACACGTCTGTTGTAAAGGCCCATTCACAATGCAAACATAAACATAAGCCTGGCGTTAACATAAAAGTTAGGACTACGTCCATAAGCGGACTCATTCACAATGCGTTCGCATAAGCATAACACGTAAGACGTTAACTTCAAAGTTTGCAAGCTTCTAGCTATTGTGCTTATGCTTAAGTAAGACATAAGAAATTAACCAATCATAGTACGTTACTTGAAAATCGCGATTAGAAATAGGAGCGAAGTCGATAGACGAGCTAACGCCGTATGGACCATAGATACAATCGATACCTCGAAATCGATTCTCAAATTCAACCAATAGTAATCCGGAATGTCTCACAACCAATAGGAAGTCTTATTTTGCTTCCGTTTATGTTACACATGAATGCTTCAGTCTATCACTTATGTTAGTGTTTATGTCTAAGCGTTATGCTTATGTTTGCGTTTGCATTGTGAACGGGCCTTACGGTTCCGCCTGACCCCAAAAGCGTCCGCCGCGCCACTGCAAGCGATTCCCCGAACAGTGGGCTGCGGTGGAGCGAAGAGGGGGAGGGGAGGGGGTAGGGCCCGCGCGGGGGCGTCGCCCGGCCGCAAGGGTGCCAAGGCCGGGGCGAGGCCGCGACCTCGTGCCGAGCGAACGCAGCCCAGCGCAGCGCACCCACCGCGCGCCGCTCCGGCCTACGCCACCGCCGCGCCTCCGCCTACGCCGCCGACACCGCAACCTACGCCATCGTCAGCGCCGCCGCCCCTGGCTCTGCCTCTTCCGCCCTCGTCTCCATCACCGCCTCCGCCTCTGGCTCTGGCTTTGCCTCCTCCTACACCCCCGCCTTCGTCTGCCCCACCGCCTACGCCGCCGACACCGCAACCTACGACGACGACGCCTCCACCACCGCCTCCTCCACCACCGCCTCCGGCTACGCCAACGACACCGCAACCTACGCCATCATTACCGCCGCCACCGCATCTGGCTCTGTCCCTCGTCCTACACCCTCGCCTTCGCCTCCCCCACCGACACCGATACCGTAACCTACGCCATCATCGCCTCCGCATCTGGCTTTGCCTCCTCCTATGCCCCTGCTTTCGTCTCCCCCACCGCCTACGCCGCCGACACCGCAACCTATGTCATCGCCATCGCCGCCCCGTCTGCCTGTGGCTCCGCGTCTTCCGCCCTCGTCTCCGTCACCGCCTCCGTCTATGCCATCGCTTCCCCCGCTGCAACCGCCACCGTCATCGCCCGGGTTCCGCCACCACTCGGCCTATCTTGCCCAGCCGCTGGCCATCGCCCTTCCGACACTGTTTCCGTTCCTCACCGCCTTCGCCACCGTCTTCGCTAGGACGCCGCCTTCGCTTTGTAATTTCGTTGTGGAGTCGACGCGGTGACCCCGGCGCCCCATACGCCCTCATCGAGTGCTAAACACGCCACGGACATTTTGAGAGTCGTTGGTGCCGTCTTTTGGCGTCAAAGTGGAAGTTTAAATACTATACGTAAGCATATCCGGGAGGAAATGTCGAAACTTCGCAAATAAGCGGCTGAAGACAATTTTAAGCATGTTTTCTCTAGTAAACTACTGGAATTTCCGAATGGTTGAGCCGCAATAAGCATTAAACGTTGGCAAAAAAAAATGCTTTCTAGGCAAAACATTTGCATTGCAGAAGCAGAGAAACACTCATAAACATTTAAATTGTTTATTATTTACAAAAGAAATGAGTATATTTGTTCAAACAGAAAATTAACCACACATAAAAAAGCACCAAATTCACCCTAGTACACAATTCCACTGATCTTTTTTTTTAATTTAATGAACTGTGTTCATTTTTCTCCCTTTTTTCGATATTTTCTCCCCGAACACCCTGTATTTACGTATATTATGTAAAGATAGTGTAGTATAAATTAATAAATGAGTGCAGAGCGCGGTCAGTGTAAATAAGTGCAAATAGTTGAGTGAATTAACTGAAGGAATTAATAAAATGTAAAAATTCAAACTAAAACGCGACGTTTAAAAATTAAACATATTGTTCTAGGTCTACGGAAACGGCGAAAACGCCATTGTGTAAATAGGTTAGTTAGGGCACGCTAGCTAAAAGTTAGATCTAGCTAACTAATTTACTTCCCTCCTGGCGCAAAAGTCCAGTAGGAGTTGTCCCGGAAATAACAAATCATCGCTTCGCGAGGAATACTGGAGGGAGGGTATAATAATAATAATAATAATAATAATAATAATAATAATAATAATAATAATAATAATAATACCAAAAACAACATCCAATTGCGATCGCTTGCGACATAAACGTCAGTTCCAATGCCTCTCTCACTACCTCACCCTCAACCTCGTAGCCAACAGCCTCTCGTCGTCAAACAGCGTCGCCCCGCCGCAGACCACCGCCGGTTTATATCTCTGGTCCACCGCCTCGCCGCTTCACCGCCTCCGCCTCCGCCGCCGTCATCGCACGGGCGCCGCCTCTGTCACCGCCGCCTCTTCCGCCTCGGCGGCTGCCTCCGCCCCGCCACTGGCCTGTCACTGCCAGAGACACGGCGACTTGAGACACCGCCACTGCCGCCCTCCCCGATGATGTGGAACTAGCGCAATCGCTCTCGACAGTTCGATCTCGGCTGAGGAGCATTGGTATGTCGAAGAGCGGAAAATCTTCCGTTATTCATTTCACGCTTGTAGCCCTAAACTCTGGCAGATGCCAGGTAAAAATAATTCCCTGAGTAATATCATGTTCTAAAGAATCGTTACTAGATATATTGGTAATGAATTATTAATTGAAACCTATATTTGGCAGAGAATCACTATTACGCGCTACAAGAGACGCACGCGAGACACGCTCTTTCGCGAAACATCCCATAAACCCCTGCGAAAGACGGTTTCGAAGGAAGCAGTACGGGCAGCAGTACGCTTTGAAGAAGGCCACAATACGCTGACCGAAACGTTAGCCACCATGACATTGACGCGGCTCGTCCCGGATAGCCTAGACAACATAAACTCCGGCCGCGGAAGCCTACACAACCATGGCTTCGAAGGAAGCCTGATTAAAAACATTCGAGTGCGCTACACGGTCAATAGTTCGCAAAATCCGAAACGCAACAAAAGTAAAAACCGCCATTACTCACGCCACGTGAGTCACTGCCCTACAATGGCCGTCTCCTCTTGTCTGCGACACCGCCGCTGCACTCCTCCGACCTTCGAGCCCACAGCCCCAGCACAAGTCGCACCCTCCCTCGCTGCCGCCCTCGTCGCGCAGCCCATGACACGGCCTGCCCCCGCCCACGACACTGCCTCCGCTATCGATATTAACATCGCCCTGCCCCCCGCCAACGCCCCTCCCCGCCTCCGCCATCGCCCTCTGCCATCGTCCCCTGCTATCGCCCCCTGCCATCCTCTCCCGTCATCGTCCCCGCCATTCGTCCCCGCCATTCGCCCCCGCCATTCGCCCCCGCCATTCGCCCCCGACATCGCCCCCGACATCGCCCCCGACATCGCGCTCGTCATAGCTCCCGCCATTGCCCCCGCCATCGCCCCCGCCATCGCCCCCGCCATCGCCCCCGCCATCGCCCCCGCCATCGCCCCCGCCATCGCCCCCGACATTCGCCCCCGACATTCGCCCCCGACATCGCCCCCGACATCGCGCTCGTCATAGCCCCCTCCATCGTGCCAGCCGTAGCCCCCGCCATCGCCCCCGCCATGGCCCCTGCCATCGCCCCCGCTAGCGCCTGCTACCACCTCTGCCACCACCTCCACTGACTCCATCACCGCTCTCTCATGGCCTCCGCCACGGCCCTCACCGCCACTACCAATCTCATAGCCGCCGCTACACTCCCGTTCCCTCCTTTTCCACCTCCACCGTCACCCAACAACTACCCCTACCCCGTCCTCTGCCGCTCCTAGTCCCGCCACCACAGCCTGCGTCGCGACCAGCTCCGTCACGCCCCCCCCCCCCCTTGACAGTAAGATAGGGCACGCACGGCGGCCATGTCATATCATGCCATTTCGTGGCGCCATTAAAAGGATTCCGGCAAAATTAAATTCTCCGTCGATTTTCGTCCTGGTCGTATTCCACCAGGGAACGATGTAAGTAATAGGTAAAAGTATTACTGACACCTTTGTTGAATCTTTCCCTGGCAGCGGAACTGGAAGTCATAAAATAGTCGGATATGTTTTGGTAACATGAGAAAACAGATTTGAAAATATACACTCATCTATATAGTCCGTGTAGGGGGTTCGCAAAGGAACCAATCTCCAGAGGCCAGAGGCTGACAACAACCGTTTTACTGTATTTCGCCGCCTCCGCCGCTGTCGCGCATCGTGATTTTTGGGGAAACGCTGGCCCAGCAATTAACCCACTAGGACCACACCCACCTCTCCGTGTGGCGCTCTCGGGGAACACCTGTTCTGCCGTCCCCCTGGTCACGCGCCGCTCATTGGAGGGGCAGTGACTGGATCACACACCTAGTGACCTTAAGCGGCCCATTCTCCGGCGTGAATTTGGGTCGCCGTGATGCGGGGAGCCTAGAAATTGGGTATTCAAATTACAATCTAGCGCCTCCTCCGCGTGATTCAGCATGTGCGTATGCTGGGTCAGGTGCATGATCCGCATTTGGGAAGGTGAAACGGGTGTTTCCACAGCCGAGAACGTGGTAAAAAAGTCATAAATAAAATTGGAGAGTCTATGATTTTAGAGTAACTAGTTATTTATAGTCTCATACACTTACATATATGGTATAAAACCAATTGTTTTTTAATATATCTGGCCGGTTTTTTCTCGATAATAGATTAATAGATTTTAATGAAATGTTCACTTTTTACTGAGGCAACCCTCAGGCTAGTATTACAAATTGCTACTTTCTATTATGTAAATTACAAAGTTTAGTTGTTTGTTTTTGTATGCAAATCTACACTTTTGTTCCTATCTTCATGTAATATCCATATGGCCTTCAAATCAATAGAAACTTTACTAATGAGATGGTGTAAAACAACCTTTCATATCTTTAAAGCAAAATTTAAGTGTGCAGCGTTTAAATTTCCAAATAGCCCGTAACTAGTGAGCAAATCTACCGAAAGAAATTAATCGTCTCTGAAAGCCCATGAAGTTTCCTACTAAATGCGTTTTAATTCATTCCAATAGCGTTATTGAGCTTTGAGTAATTGAAGCTCAAAACTTATACTGTGAGTTTGGTGGGAAAATGCAACAGTGCATCTATTTTCAGCTGTCCATAACAGTGGTCGAAGCGGACGTAATAGAGCAGGGTGATGAGGGACAGTAGAATGGCCGGTTGGAACGAAGCAGAGTAGGTCATGGTGGGTAAGGGCATGCTAGGGAAGGGATACTCCGTACATAAAATTCATTCCTTTTCCTTTCTAATTTTTGTATGTTTTCAATGTTTTTGGCAGTGTAGGGTCGCGTTAATCCGACTTTTGCCACTAGCGGTGTTCCGAGGTCTAGGCTTTGTTTTTAATTACTATCCACGCCTGTGGGGGGAACGTGTAGCGAACATGACGTGTTCCCATCATGTATCAAGCCTACTTGGCCTGCCTGACCCTTCTTTCGTTCGTACAGCTGTAGAAACCGAGACTGTTTTATTAGAAAGCTACTGGTCTATTTTTACTCCGTCCGGGAATCGAATCGGATCGCACCATGGAAAACTAGCACGCTGACCCTGAGCCACCTGAGGGACTGCTTTCTAATCTGATTTGATGAATAAATTCCGAGGCGAAACAGAGAACTTCAGCGAGTCTTTCGTATTATCAAATTATTCATCCGTTTCAGGCATGGTTGCAAAGCTTAGATACCGACGTAATGAAGAATATACACCATATCATAGCTTTTAATGGAAGGCAAGGCAAACCACCATTGGGATTGTCAACTCAGGAAGACACAAGGTGTGAACATCTTCATTATCGTACACACTACTCAGAAATGAGCAGGGAACTCATTACCATCAGGTGATGCATTGAAAGTGGGTTGCAAAACTACTGCTGCCCTCTTAAGTTCATTCAATTGATGGTTTCTGTTTTCACGTGCAATTCTCCTTTAAGAAACAAGTGAACAACTAGTGGACTGACAACTTTTTGTGGGAAAGTGAAGCATATTAAAAATGTGCGAGGTCGCAGTAGTGGGACATAGGACATTTTGGAAGGTGTACAAGTAATAATGACTTGTTGCTGATAACTAACTTGCTGCTCTTCATTTCCATAGTTACTGCTGATTACAAAATAAGATCATCGCAAGTCAGCAACAGGGATAATCGGAAGCATAAAACAAGTTAAAGAAATAACTTAGTTCGAAAAGAAAATACTGTCGGGTATGGACGACTCGCAAGGAAAATTACATTGTGTAAAAACGCCCCGTGATTATAACATTTAACTTATTAAATTGTTAATTTCCTTATCCTATTTAATTGTTAATAAATGAATCGTTCCTGCTTATTTACGTCTTACTCACAGAAGTATGTTAAAGAAATATTACTTAATTATTCTATCTAAAATTATATCGGAATACAAATCATGCAATGCATGTGCTAGACCAGACACGTGACTATTCTTCGTCGTAATGTCTTGTGTTATTGCTTCCAATTTTCTCCAACAATAATTACGGCATAATCCGTTTATTCTCTCTTCATTTAATTGATTTGCAGTAAAATAAGCCTCACTTTCACAAAACGTAAACTGGATGTTTCTATGTACCTTTTTCGACTCGACTAGAATCGTGAGGAACAAAGAGTAGCATTGTGTTTGTGTTGCAACGCATTCTAACTGGCAGCTAACTAAAACGGTTCGACCGAGGCGGTGCAAGAGTTGGACAGGACTCCCGAGAGAATCTTCTCGGCAAATTTGTTCTAAGTTTACCACGGTTAGCACCGGGCTCAACCATTCCCCACCTGTCCCCATTCCTGGCTGACACCGGGTTCATCGTTCGTCAAGACCGCTCGCCAACTTACGGTGTGTCCAAACGCACTTTGCTGAGGACAAAAAAGTCTCTGATGTACTGCCAGCAATCTATGAACTATGAGTATTTGGTGACTTAAAATGACTCCTCGTGACTGTTCATTTTAAATAACTTGTTTCAAGCTATGATTTCAATGTTTACATGTTTATTCTAAAATATAAATTCATTCGAAATTGGAGTATTTTGTGTTGCTGAATTTATGTATAGAGCTAGGGATGATCTTACAGTGTAATCGTGCAGAACATCGTTGCATGTTATTTGCCGCAGGTTGTGAGCATAGTACTAAAGACGAGACCAGCATCTGCAATTTATTTTTGGCTTTGTTTTGGAGAAAAGCAATCCTCTAATCGCCCTAGAAGAATATTCAGAAGAATGTTATTTTCATATGCATTTATATATTAGATACAGTCATTTAAATATAATGGGACCAATCATCAATTAATCAGTAATTAAATGGTATGCTGTAGCCAAAATATATCTAAATGGGTGCAAAAAATTCGAGCGCACAAGTGTTTGGGAGATCGCAGGTTTGTTTCACTCCAGTTGTTGGAAATTTGAGTTTAGAATCGGTAACTGTGTGGTGTCTGCGGGAATGAATTAGGCCTACTGCCGTGAAAATTGTTTTTCCAGGCAAATGCCGGAGCAGGCCCTACAGAGGGTCAGCTGCGAACCTTCTTTCTCTATACCGACCCTCAAGGGATGTGGAAAACCGGACGAACAACCTGATCGAGAAGGACCCAGAAGCTGATGAACAATATTTGTTACAGCTTATTTAAAATTGTACACACCAAATACAATAGTAATACATAAAATATCATTGTTAAAATTAATATTAATTTCCTTTTATAATTCGGAATAATTCGCGCGGAATAACTCGCGCGATATTTACGAAGCCTGGCCCATTTTCTGTTCGTACTTAATGATTTGACTGCACAACGCACCGCCGCCAGGCTGCACGAACTTTCCAAATTACCGAATTGTAACGTAACAGGCTGTCGCCGACCACCTTGATTTTACCTTGCGTCACTGCCGTAACCTCACCCGCCGGAGCCTTCGTTCTAGAATGGCCGGGGCTGCCATTCTCACTTCTGCGAAAGAACTTGTTTCTTTCTGTTTTTGTTCAAATCCTTTCGTTTCTTCGGGCAACGTGGATAAACACTACGACGTTTGGGAATGGTAGAGTTTCATTGAAATATGTGTCAGTAGTTCAGTTTAAATTTGCCGTCGAATGAACTTCCGTTGTCAAAGCTTAATTCCTACCGTGCATTCGACATCAATGAATTAATGATACATGCGTGCTCATGGCACAGGATCTTTTAAATAAATATTCCAAATGAAATTCGGATAGTTTGACAAGAGTGAGCATTGTTATGAATTAAATAATATAAGGAAAGAGCATTCTCGGGATTGTCGTGGGTAATAATGACTTAATATTTATATTTTTACTGATACGCTATTCCGTGTTATTGTCTTAGATGCGGAGTTCAATATTACACTGGATAACTTACGTGGGTCGAGAAGATCGTGGTTACTAGGAAAATACGTAAACAGTTGAAAGGTGCTGCATGGTATCTTATTGGAAAGGAAATTATGGGAGGGATATAAGAAAAAACAAATAGAGTCAACTTAACTACTAGATAATTAGAAAATAAATCAACCTGAATCTTTAAAACTACGTTAAAAAAATAAAATCATGCATAAATCACGGGGAATCGATCATCAGTACCCTTATAACGCATTTGGTGCACAAATGACTATTCTTCGATACGTAATGTTAATGGTAGTTATTATAGAAGGGCTGATTAGTGTCTGGAACATTTCCTAGGAAACCACTAATCACAGTACTCAAATGTTTTAATATAAAAAACAATGAATATATTGGTTTAAAATTGCTATCTACTGTTTTATGCAAATACCATTTACGTTTCTTATTTGAATCTGATACCAGAATTAAACAAGCATTAGCAACTAGCAACAAGCTTAGGATATATTTTTTGAAGGTGTGGAACGGCTTAGAGGGGCACTCCCGATTCATGTTGAAATCTTGTTCCGCGTGCTTAGGAAGTATTCAGGCGGTAAGAATATGTAGGGACAGTTCAACGACCAGCGGCTGTTTTCTTTCCGTTTGCCTGCCCAGACATCCTCCTGATCAATAAACGAGGGAAAACAAGTCCATAAAGGAGGCAAGAGTTAAACGAAATGAGGAAAACTGAAATCGGAAGAACAAACTATGTAAGGAGATGTGCCATTCAATTTTTAAAAAAAGAATGTATTTACAGTCGTGTATATTTAAGTTAGCATATTACTAAATTAGTGACTCCTCTGAAAGGTTTTTTCAAGGTTTCGTGCCATCGGAGGAACTACGAGACAAACAAAATATTGTAAAGTGGTCAAAGGGCTTCTCTGGTATGAACCTGGCATATCTGACAATTTCTCAGCTAGCCATCAACCTATGGATCGAGATGAACTTCTTATGATTATTAAATAATTCTTACTTCTCAAAAAAATTGCAAGGACACCCCATATTATTCCAGAAAGCCTATCGACAAAAAAATTAATAGCTGTAATTAGCTCTTAAGTCTGCTATACCTCCTGATCGCGAGATTGGTGAATAGGCGCAGGAAAAGTTACTTTCGGCCAACTTTCCCTTTTTTTTCTTTTCTTTCAGAGTTGAGTGTTTCTGGCGGAGGTCGTCTAACAGCGCCCGAAAGTTCCTTCGTTTGTCGTCTCGTACGCAACTTGTTTAGCCGTGGGTTACGAGACGTAACGAAGTATTTCAAACGCCATGTTTTGAAGTGTGTATGTTTTTCTCCGTTTATCAATTTTAGGGAAAAAACGCAGTGACTCTAATGGCCAAGGGAACCTGACATTTTTCTCACTACCAACAGGTTCTGCTAAATAGTTGAGTGGGTACTATTTGTTTCAGGACGTGTCAGCTATTAAGGTCATAATGATGTAAGTGTGGGGCATATATCCCGGGAGATGGCAGTGTTCCTGTCCCTGGAATGTAAATGTGGCGTAACGTCAACCATCAGCTTGTGGAGTTTCCCGCCTCCAGTGGTTCCATATCCCTAACGGTGCACAGCTGAGACAGCTTCAAGTTTCTGACGTATCTCCCCATTCCTGTAATAGTGTTGCGTATGAAAATTTGTTTGATATGTGTAAAGAATGGAAGAAGGATGAAAAAGGAAAAAATTCCTCATGATCCGTGACCGATTTACTGGGGTTCTGCTTTGGCATTCGCTTGGTTTGAATCGGAGAAACCGCAGAAAACTACCCGTAAGACTAGCAGCTGTTGGAAGTCTCCTCGAGGCAGTGGTTGAATTCAGCCCTGTTATATATTTTGTCGAAAATACGCTATCGTCAGCACTTGATACTGGACCAGGACCTCCTGGTCTACAATGCACAATGTTGCACTAAGTATGGCAATGTTACTGCTGAATCATTGGAGGCGGCTCTAAATATTTGAAAAAGAAGGAACGGTTTCAAGAGCGGTCTTCCAAAATTACAATTGTTCTTGAAAGATTTAAGAGTTGAATGTCAGGATGTAACAAAAATGTCTGAATAAATACGAGTATTCTGACTAAATGACGTTGTAGCTCGTAAATCGTCTGCTTGGAAGACGGACGCATAATATTTATTTTTCTACTTCTAGCAATTTTATAAAAGCGTAGTCTACAGTTCACTAGTACTTTATACCAGTCTGCTAGTATAAAGAGTAAAATATTGTGTGTTTATGAGCGAAATAAACTTTCGATCAGGATATAATGCAGAGAGACATTTATTTTTTACTAATACGTTATTGCGTGTTATTGCCTTCGATACGGTGCTCTATATACACTGCATAACTTGCATGGTTTAGGAGGGTAATTTGAAAACAGATGAATGATGCTGCATGTTCTGTTACGGAAGGCATTGTGAAAGGGAATTACGGGAGGGAAATAGGAAGAGACAAAACGAGACAAGGTAACATCTAGTTAATTCGTAAATAAGTAAAGCTGAATCATTAAAATTAGTTTAAAAAAACGACGTTAACTGGCTCTAATGGTCTCGAAAGACAAAAAGCCCTCGCACTTTTTGTCTCCACTCGATCATTAGAGCCCTTATAATACCCTTGGTGCATAAATAACTATTTTTTAGATGCATCACTTATGTGCCCCGACGTTATGGAGCGTGATTCGGCTACATGGAAAGGCGGGTCCCATTGGGTCACTAGCGTCATTTCACTACCAAATTCCTCAACGTACCCAGTATCTCCGCACCGCATCTGCCATTTCGTTCAGCCGCCTTTGGAAAGCCGCCAGTGACAGTGGCGGGCTTTGAAATTTTTTGGGGTCAACTCGATTCCTACCGCAGCCCATGTGCGTAAGCGGCGTTGCAACACGTACTACCTACGGCTTCCTCGTGGAGCGACTCTCTGAGGGGACCCAGAGCTAGTGAGGGCAAATTTTATCGAAACATCGATACATCACCGAAATGTTTTCGATGCCGATGAAAACGTCCACAAAAACTAATAATAACTAAAATATGGATGTTTTAAATATGATGAAACAGATTGTATTTTCCCCATCCTGTTTTCATTTTTAATTAGAGTACTTAAATGAAATACCGGGATATTGTATTGTTTGGTCACGTATCAGTGATAAGTTAAGAATCACGTTTATAAATGGGTTCTAGTTTTTCATTCCCTTTCTTACCATCATGTTTTGCTGTTATTCCACTTGATTATTTGATTATGATTTCATTCATAAATCATCAAAGTAAAACGTCAGCATCATATATAATATGTAAATATTAGTTGGAACTATATTTGCCTTAAAGCACACTGTCACTTTCATTTCGTAATCAATATTCTATAGAGAAAATGTTCAGAATGCAGTATGGCGAATTTACCTCGTAGGAAATCATCGAAAAAATATTCAAAACCTTTGTTTTAAAACATCGTGTTTTCTGGAATAATATATTGATCTGCAAAATCGTAGAAAAGAAAACATGGATGTCAATATATCGATGTTTGTGATGGGAAATATCGATGTATTAAAACCATCGATTTTTTTTGCCATCCCCTCCCGGCGCCATGGAATCTGGCAACGCCGCGGGCCGCGGGAGCGATCTGTGAGGGTAAAGCGTCAAGCATCAAATGTATAATACGTAAATATTAGTTTAAACTATATCCTACCTTAACGCACTGTCACATCAATATTCTATATAGGCAAGGTTCAAAATGCAGTTTAACCTACAACATGCAGTTTAACCTACAACATATTTAAAAAAACGTGTTTTTAAACATCGATGTTTCTGGAATAATTTATCGATTTGTAGAAAAGCATCGAAAACAAAACTTCGATGTTAATATATCGATATTAATATATCGATGTTTTAAAAACACGGATTTTTTTTTTTTTGGCCGTCGCTAGCCGGCGCCATGGAATCTGGCAACGCCGCGGTCCGCGGGAGCGATCTGTCAGGGAATGATCTCACGTTAGGCGAGGTATGTGGGTCACACGGCGGGTGGAGCTGTGCGTCCGTCCCTCTACCCTTCCCCTTCCCGTTGTCCCTCTCCTCCGTCCTGTACTCCAGCATTCGATGAGGCTGTCGCGACGGTGGAGAGATACGCCGCACGGCGTGCGATGCGCTGCAGCTGGCCGAGATAAGTCGAGAGGTGGTGGGAATCGATAACGCTCGATGGGTGGGTATGTAACAATATGTTGTGGTTGGGAGTTTTTTGATGAGAAGCGGACGGGATTGTAGGTTGGGTTTCACGTGAAGAAGTGTACAGATGAGTGCAAAACATTCTATTTATTAGAGAATAATAACGTTTTCGAAGGTGTTCACCGTTTTGCTATTTGTTGAGGAGGTTTGATATGAATTCATATTATCGGTATTTTTTTTGTAGGTAGCAATGCAATTGTCACACATGAGTCCTTTAAGTATATGATGAATACGATCAACAAATTCCGTAACATTAACACCAGTAAGTAAATCATACACTTAAAATCGACTTGTAAAAACTGTCACAGCATCGTTCCTTTTAATTTTTTTATTCCCTTTTGATCCCTTTGCCCTTTCGAATATTTCATTAATAATTTTAACACTTCAAATTCGAGTTGAAAAGTTAATATTTTTTTCCACTGAATGAAATATTGTTGTGGCAGTCATAAAAACCAGTTAAAAGTTTTCATTTTCATCATTATCTCGTACGTTTTTTTGCATTGCTGATTTGCCTTCACATCACAAAGAATTATGGAGGATTGTTGGGACAAATTCCAACAATCATCTAACAAAACGTACCCACGGAGTTCTACCGTTTAGTGTAATATTACTTGCAATTCGTACTTTATATGCAGCTTACATACAAAATCTGACTGCTTTATCTTATACCATTCAGTTGTTAATGTGAAGTGTTGAATGTTAAAAGATTTTTCATCGAGAGGCATTGGTAAAAATGATACGCACAGCTACGTAATGACCATTCTTAACTCGATATTAAATTAGTGCCTTTATTTTTCCTCAGCGAAGTCTCGGATTCTGACGGTGAAAAGTATGGATCCCATTCTCAAACCATTCATACAGGTCACGCTCCCCGATCATTTGAAAGATATGCAAGAAATAGCTACGCGCAAAATATTTTGCGTAATTGCATGATTCATCATAGTGATAAATACGAAGAGAATGACATTTTCTAATAGGATCTGAAATTATCGAGGACATAAAATCTTAACTTCGTTTAGCGCTGAATCAGAGCCAAGTGTTGGAAGATTCTTGGTTATCAGCATTGTATATGATCGATAATAGCATAGCAGTTGCGTCAATGCAGTCGATCTTTTCTAATGGGTTCTGAGAAAGGAAGAGATGTTGGAAAGGCAAGAGATATGTGCTTCCTTTGTACAGCTTTGTAAAACAAAAGAATCTTTCTTCTCAGCTTCGCCCGACGGGTCACAATTGTCTAAGTTTCAGCGTCCTGGATTTCCGCAGTGTATGGAATGATGTCAGAACATTCATAATTTAAGTTGATGTCTTTGTTAATACCAGATGCAGCTTTACACTGGTTTCTGAACGATAAACTTTCGTGTTTTAATTATAAAGGTATTAATATTTTTTTCCTATTTTTTTTAATCCATGAATGCTATCTAGTTTATTTCGCACCATTTCTTTACTTGGAAATGGCTTTTTTTTATGTAGGTTGAATGGACTTTTTATACTATAATGATACATTTTAAACAGGCATTTTTAAGCGCTTTAAATACGACATTTCGTCACCATTAAATAATGAAATGTTTTCATAATTCATTTCGAGTGTCTACGTTAGAAGAACAAAATAGTCATTTGTCTTTACGTCCGATATGTAATGAATGCCATACTGATTACTGAGCGTGGGCGAGGAGACATATAAAACTTGCGGGAAAGAGCTGCTCATATGTTGTAACATATCTGCTGCAACCTGAGAATTTAGTAACCTTTCGCCTGAGGGTAATCCGCAATATCTCTTGACCAATGCGATGTTTGGAGCCCATGCTTAGAGGAAGAATCGTGCAGGTAGCGTGGAGGTATTCATTAGCTGTAACTCGTCAATCACGCTCCCGTTCTGGGTCGGTTTGTCCGCCTCCTGCTGAGAAAGGTTTAAGGAATTTAAACTCACCTATACTGGGATTTATTTACAGCTGCCTCTGACAGGTTATCATGTTACGGTGTCATCCAATCTGGAGCTTACACGTCACTACAGTGACGTGTCGTTCAACCTTTCGATTTGGATGACACCGTAAAGGCTGATTTACGCCAGAAGTAGCTCTAAATAAATCCAAGTATAAACCGTGGGGTATGTTTTCAGAATCTCTCGATAAAAGGCCGCCAGAGTTATAAAGAAGGAAATAATGAAGTGATTTAAGGGTTAAAGTGAAGTGAAGTCTTAAATGAACAAACATTCAGCGCGGAGCTAGATTATAGAAGTTTATTTTTCTTAAGGTAATTTAATGTTCTATGAAACAGCCAGATTATTATTATTATTATTATTATTATTATTATTATTATTATTATTATTATTATTATTATTATTATCAGCTGTTATTTTTATTATGATTATTGTACCATAATAATAATAATAATAATAATAATAATAATAATAATAATAATAATAATAATAATAATAATAATAATAATAATAATAATAATATTATATAATTTGCATGTTAGTTATTTTGTCCTATTTGTGTAATTAGCTGCCAACGGGTTATACCCATATGTAGTTCAAATACATTTATCTTAATCTTATCTTAATTTCACCGCTGTCTGGAGGTGAATTCTAGTAATCTGCTGTTCCGATCAGTAGTTTTACGTAGTTTCTCTGTTCAATACCAAACGAACGTCGGAGCTGTACCCTAACAAATGGGCCGCTTAACAAGTGCCATTCCTACCTTCCAGTCCTTTTTTCTGCTTCTCCTCTTCCAAGTTCCCTTGTACACTAAACAACCACTACATTACCACACAATCTCGAGAGACCAGACGGGCGCGTGCTTACACTTCAGCTTGTCGCTGTTGGGTTGGTGCCCCGCACGGGGGAAGATAACTGGAAGTGGAAATTTCCCACTACGGGGCGTGTAAGTCTGCGCCGGATTTTACCATCCAGCTTGGGTGGGATTCCGCTTCCGGAATAACACATTTATTACACTACCTGGGCTAATGGCCATTGGAGTTGATTTGCCTGGAAACAGCATTCAGTCATTCAATCAGTCTCGACAACATCGATCAACATTTGAATGACATACGAGAATGAATATAGTTTATAAAGACGGAGTCTGACTAAAAAATCTATTTTATTTTTAGATGAAGAATATACCTTAATAACAACGAACAAAATACGTCGTAAAAAACGTAATAATTTTGAAATATCCATGAACTGTATGTCCTCATGTTGATGTAAACAAATGAGAAAAATACATTTTGTAAGCATGTACAATTTTTCGAAAATTAGAGTAATTTTCGCCTAATTTTACCTGAAAATACGTGCTGTTTTCCCATCTGTCTCGTTTTAATTTGACTGTCCCTCACACAAACATCGATGGTCTGTCGGCGATGTCGCATTCGGGGGCGGGGGGGAAGCGGCTTGATGGAAACGACCGGGGCGTGTGGCGCGGCCCGGCGCGCGTGACGGAGCGAGGCGGGGCGGGGGGGCGGGGGGATCGGGGCGGGGCGGGGCGGGGGTGCGGGTGGGGGAGCAAACGGGCCGAGCGCGGCCGAGAGCAGCGGGGCAGGTCGCGGATGGCGGACGCGCGCCCGCGCCCGCGGTGGCTATGAATAGCACTGGAGGGCGGAGGAGGGGGAGAAGGCGGGTGGCGACGCCTTACGTCAGCGGCGTCACGGCCGCCGCGCCGCGGCGACAGCAGCGCTGTCGTTGAACGCGCGCCGCGCCGCGCTGTGCAGCCGCGGGAAGATGCGGGTCATCGTGCGGGCGACTGTTCACCGCCGCTTCTGCGTCCGCCGCCACTGTCACTGCCACCGCCACCGCCACTGACACTGCCACCGCCACTTCCACTGCCACTGCCACCGCCACTGCCACTGCCACCGCGACTGACTCTGCCACCGCCACCACCACCGCCACCACCACTACCACTACCACTGCCACCGCCACTGCCACCGCCACTGCCACCGCCACTGCCACCGCCACTGCCACCGCCACTGCCACCGCCACTGTCACCGCCACTGTCACCGCCACTGTCACCGCCACTGTCACCGCCACTGTCACCGCCACTGTCACCGCCACTGTCACCGCCACTGTCACCGCCACTGTCACCGCCACTGTCACCGCCACTGTCACCGCCACTGTCACCGCCACTGTCACCGCCACTGTCACCGCCACTGTCACCGCCACTGTCACCGCCACTGTCACCGCCACTGTCACCGCCACTGTCACCGCCACTGTCACCGCCACTGTCACCGCCACTGTCACCGCCACTGCCACCGCCACTGCCACCGCCACTGTCACCGCCACTGTCACCGCCACTGTCACCGCCACTGTCACCGCCACTGTCACCGCCACTGTCACCGCCACTGTCACCGCCACTGTCACCGCCACTGTCACCGCCACTGCCACCGCCACTGCCACTGCCACTGCCACCGCCACTGCCACTGCCACTGCCACCGCCACCGCCACCGCCTCTTACTTACACACTTATGTCGCACCGCAAATGTCGGGGGCTTGGAGCTTGTCGCAGTTCGGGCAGTTTGGTGGGGAGATACTTGGCTGGGGAAACTCCGCTACCCGACGTGTAGGTCGGCACCGAGTGTCATCTTCCACTGGAAGAAGAACATCGCCACCTCCCGTGTTAAAACACACCACACTTACGAGACTTTTGATTTCGGGTCGTTTGGCAGTAAGCAATGCGTGAACTGCATTACATCTGGAAGTTCCTAAGTCTGCAGGTTGTGAATAATTGACGATCTTGCCAAATACTTCTACCATGGAGGGACGTCTCAATAGTTTTCTGGTAAAATATGTGAGCCACCCAACAGCCTATCTCTTTTTTTTTGTTACTCTCAATATATATATTCATTAATGTAGTCTTGCAGTACTTGATGATAGGTGAATCAATCAATTGTAAGTTTTTCATTGTTTACAAAACTACAAATCCTCTGTCTTCTTCGTAAATGGTGTGCTCAAAAAAATAATACGAATCTTTCAGTCTTATTATACTTCCGGTTCTGACTCTTAATCTCTCATTTTGTTATCCTATCTGTTTTTCAGTCGACACAATTAAATCCCGTTTTGCAGCAAAGACTTCAGAAATGCGAAAGTCTATTTCGAAATGCATAAAATGTCGCACAAAATCTTTAAATTTGGTTTGATTTCCTGTATCTACTGACCACGTGTCTTCCGTTAGGGTAGTTGTTCAATACTTCTGAAGATTACAAATATAGATTCAAGGGCGGAGCAGATTTGATGATTTTTTCTACCAAAAGAACCAAACCTAACTAATCCAGTAGAAATGTGAACTCTCTTCTACTGATGTATCTTTTTCATGTATCAAACACATGCCACTAATATATTTCGTTTCAAACATAACTGTTCGCTGTCTCTTTTAACCTCTTTTGCTTTCTTTACATGATACCACTGAACAGATGATTGCCTGATACCTTCGAATACAATATGATCAGTGATCACCAAGGTTGCCCTTTTCCGAACTTTTCTTCCAACTATAAGGAATCCCCTTCGGCCGTACTCTTTGTTCTTTGAAGCGAACGATTTATTCCGTGGTTTACTGGGTTTTGACACTAGCTCGAAACAGCTCAGAAATAGTTCCCACTTCCTCGTCTGAGTCCTCTGATTGATGGTCTCGGGTTGTTTTGTATTATTACAACATGCGTAATTATTTTAATCAGAATACAGAGATTCCCAGATAAATTTCCAGCACCCGAGTAAAAACCAGCGTCAAAAGGGCTTATCTTCTGTATGATAAGTTGTTCGTGCAAAAGAATAGCACAGAGACAATAGATAAACGAAATTATGATTGCACGGTTTAATTTCAGCGGTGCGGCACACATGCTGAAGTAATTACTATAATATCTCATGGGAAACAGGACTTAATTGTCTCATACATTTAAAATGTGCCTATCTTAGGTGGCTTTGGGACAGGGGTGCTCAACGCTTCTTAACCTGAGTGCCAATCTGAGAATTTTGTAGCAGTGTAATGTTAATTTTGTTTAATTTTACATATTTAAGAAAAATAAACTGTATTTTTTTGCCTGGTATATGCTTGTTCTAGTCCGACGTTTAATGTAAATTTCCCTTGATGTATATCTTTTGAATTTCTGTTTCTGATTGCCTTTCTTATTTCCAAACGCATTCAACGTTTATGAATGGTTACGATTATCTTAGTGAAGACATTTTCAAAACATTAGTATTGTAATTCATGTTTGCGTAATAAAAAATGTAATTGTTAACTGAAGTGAATCAGTGAATCACCTAATATTCACGTTTTTGCCTTATAGATTGTTATGTGATTAGCTTATAGTATAAAATGTTGTTTTGTTAATGTATTTGTTAGGATTTATGAAAAAATATTGCTTCTCAACTTTTCCCACTGCACTTACGGGGAGAGGGTGCCATGAAATGGGTCAAAGTATCGATTTTTTGGCTAAATAAATAGATCAAACCTTGTTCTCAAAATATATCATTTTTCTTCTAGGACGCCTGGAAGACCCTTTAATTCTTAATTATCATAGTGCGTATGGACCACTCCCATTTTTTTGACACTGCACACTATTATGGCTATATTTTCGTAATTTTAAACGCATGTTGCGTTGTTAATGAGTTAATGAAACATGATTTTGTTCATACGTTAGTAACATTGGTCTTTTCCATTGTAGAAAATGATCCAGAATACGGAGCGAAATGTTATAGTGGAGTAGCGGCAAGCACACAGTTTTCACAAATGACTGTATTTACTAGGCTGTCCGGGTGACGCCGCGTCCATGGCGAAGGTGCCGACGTTTCGTTCGCCATGGACGCGGCGTCACCCGGACAGCCTAGTAAATACTGATTCCGACCGCGGAAGCCTACGCTCTCACTTCACAAATGACGTTTCCCGAAAATGTACTTAATTTGTAATTAATTTACCTTTTCTCAGAAACCATTATTCACAATGTATTGAAACTCGCAGGATACATTCTTTATAGTATTGGCAATGAATTGACATTTTGTATAAATATTCTTCAATAATAAAAAAAATATAAAAAATGTTTGGCAATAAATGTTGTAAAATTAAGGCAAAAATTATAAATAAAAAAACAAAACACTAAACATTTTTAATTAACTCAAAAAGTTTCAAAGTAATAAGAAAGGTTTTATCTTTAAATGTGTGAAATATCAACATTTTCTAGTTAACCATTTTATAGGAAAATTCATCATCAAAAGTAGCAAATGTAACATGGGTGGTTTACATGGTACCCTCTCCCCTTACGTGTTCAGTGCGCCACATGCGACCCAGGAGCCATGGACAGAGTTGCTTCATGGCAATTACCCCGGTGGTAGACATCTGCGTGTGACGTGTACCCTGCATGGAAATTTCGTATACAGGAAGTGTGTCAGTCTGATGTGAATGCTAATATAATTAACTTCATTTGCATTATGCGTGATACCGTGACTGATGACGCAAATGAAATATTTACCTGGAAAAGCAGGTGCAATTGGAGTTTCCATTGTAGGTACCAGTTTTGTTGTGTGAGTTTCTTTCGAAGAAAGGGAAAGTATGTTAATGTTTTTCTGCGTACACTTTGTTTTTTTTTTCCTATTAGAAAAATAGAGGATTTTTACCATCAATTAAAATATTATGTTCATGTAATAAATTGTTTTAGCAAAATTATGAAGGGATATCACAAACGTACAGTTGTGAACATATACGTCATGCGTGTACACTGTATTTGACAACTTACAAAACACCTATTCCGATGAATTGAGCAAATGCTGTGATGGCCGCGTGGTTTCCTTCTGGACATAAATGTAAATTCAAATTGACTTCTCCCCAACAGTTTTTAATTTTTTTAAGTAAATAAATATATAAATACAGTAAATATTGTTATTGTAATCTGATACACGCCTATATACAGTTGTATTTCTCAAAACGTCAATCGTATAGATATGTACATCCAACCAACTGGATTGTAATTAGAGCATAAGTGGTAAAATTATCAACTTTGAAAGAAGTGCTTTTCTCAGCCGTCTCTTTTCTCATGTATTTTAATTACTACATCCCCAGAAAAGTTTGATACCACAGTCTACTGGGGTGAGGTCAGATGATAAAACATACGCAGAATGAGACATGTAAATATGAAGTAGTAATGTCATAAGAAATAGTATTTTTCTTGGAGGTATTTTTGTAGGATTAATACTAAGCAGCAGTTTTATTAATATTAGAATTATGAAATTAATAGATGAGAATATGTTAAAAACTTGAGACACTGAAGAGAAACCAATGTGTATATTATGGCATGCTTAGTATCATTAAAAATTCAAAAATGGAAAAGTCTGAGTTTTATACAGTTTTTGAGATTGACATGAATGTAGTAAATCATCTTACATCTATGTAGTAAATATTAAAATGATCTACTTAAATCTATTTCATGAAAGACATACACTTTATAAAACATACTTCAATCGATTTGAAGTTCTCTTGTTGAAATTAATATTCTGAAAATTCACCACGCTCCTAAATGTTGTGACCATATTCCAAGTAAAAAAAATATTACGTAAAACACTGTTCTAAATAGAAGAGAGGAAAAGAAAGGTGCCAAGGACTTGGTATCGCCTACCTTATTCAGAAATCAGCACTCCGGCGCGCTAGTTTCTTAAACGTCGATTGATCGTAAACAATCGATATGACTACACGTTTCGTGCCCCATTTCGTGGTATCTTGCATCTCCGAAGCTGTTATGTTAGCCCCTGTGCCTATCCGTTAAGTTTCCTGAACTCATTTCGATTCCAGGTAGGAATTTACTGTCTCGTGAAGTCAGAACACTACTGTTTTACGAGGTACCAAAGAAACTCCACAAAACAAGTTACATTTTTATGACTATAATGATCGTGCTTTGACAAGTTATTAGGCTATCTGAAAGAGATATTATAATGTTCTTGGGACATAAATATGATGTTAATAAAGAAATACACGATGTCGCAGCGATTTCTATATCTGGGTTGCTAACGTGATCTAGTTTCAAATTTTCAACTACGTAGTAGTTTCGGTTGCTGGTACGTTTTAGTTGGAAAGGAGTCGAAATTGAAACTTAAGTGTTTCACTTTTTATCAAAATTACTTTCTATTACTACTCAAGTGTTGTACATGTCCCATTTCCATTGTATTATATTGGTTCCTGAAGACGTATTTCTAAGATGAATTTGTGCACCAGATATTGGTAATATTTTTATATACACGATGTGTCATTTCAACACCACTATGTTCTTCTTCGGAAGCGTGCATAACGCAAAGAGCGTTTTGAATAATTTTCGGATTTTTCGCAGTCAGTATTTGCGACTGCCTAAAAGTGCAGTCCATCTGTCCCGAATGATGAGGTCACTCACAATCCACGTGATAGAGGGCTCTTGTTATTCAATATTCCCCAATTCACTAAATAGTTTTCTTGTTATTCAATATCCCCCAATGCACAAAATAGTTTTCAGAAAACGTTTGCCTAGATCGCCAAAATGGTAGCGCGATGGTTATATCTGACAGAAGTGCTGCGTGTTCCACTTCCTTTTGGAAATGGATGCTTTAACCTTGTGTTGTGGCACTCCCTACATTACCTTTCCAAACCTATTCCATCTTTCCTGGTCTGGCTGGGTGGTGTAGGAAGATGATACTCGTTTGTGAGGCGTGTCTATGTTGCACCTAGACTGCATCTCCAGGAAGGTGACAGGAAAGTGGAAGTGCCTATCTCCAGGAAGGTGACAGTGTGAGGGCAGTGTCGATAAGCCTCGCGCAGAACGGGAGTACGGGATTCATCTGGTGTTACTTAGGTGCAACGTTCTCTTATTCCACAAATACTTAGCTGATAGGGGTACGCAGGCTGCTCTTGGAAACGTTGTAGCAATAACCCTGAGAATGACCATATGCAACACACTGAATTAATCGCAAGATTATTCTTGGGAAAAGTTTTATTTCCCAAGTTTCTTGATTTAGATTTCATGATTTGAACATTTCAGAGTGGAAATCTAGGAATAAACGAGCCACTGAGGACGGGCAGAGTTTTACGTTTTCATCAGGAAGCATTGAATTCTCCAAGGGTTCATTCTCTTCATTTTGGATGGTGCTTCTATTATTAATGGAGCGTCACTAATTCCATAAACGGAGACATTCATTTCTTCTTTCACAACTTTCACTTTTGCATGGAATCTCTACCTCATGTTAATCGGCCTCAACATTGCAACCCAAGGCCATGGCCCCAATTCCACCCGTGAGGGGGATTCAATATTCAGAGGACGCTTGGATCCCGAGGTCTCCCGAAGCTGCCAGATTTCTACATTCTCCGTTTTGCCGATGCTGCTGAATATTTGCTCCCGATCCGTCACTCTCCTTATCCGATAGTTTTCCATTCACGCGAAGAAGAGGAAAATACAGACACTTGTTAACGTGTCGTGCGGGTAACACGATTTTCATGCTTTTTTCCTTTTTGCGTAACAGCTATTTTTTTTTAAATTCTAACTAGTAGTGTGGCATTACGAAGCATGTGCGGAACATTTGAAATGTTTCGCAATTGTTTTTCGCCTTACGTCTTTGTTTATTATTTATAAACAACAGAGATACGATATTGTCTCCAAAGCATTTATTTCTGCAAAAGTAATTTTACAAAAGAGTTCAGAAAGCTTTTCGCTCAAGGTGTGTTATCCATCACGTGCACGAGGTGATGCGCGGGAAGTGATACTCGCTCGGGCGACAAACTCGACCCGCCCGCGAATCATGTTTCGCGCACTTGTTACGTAATTTACAATTCTGACGTGCCCTCATACAATATCACAGTTATAATATATAGCGATTATTTTAAGTATGAAGGGACCAGCTTCACAGGTCGAAAAACAAATGAAGGACATGCCGGTTGATGGCTTTGCAGAAAGTGGCGTCGAATCCTTTTGCAAGTGAGCCATCTGCACACGAACGGACTGAGAAATTGAGCAGATACACATACCCTCAAGTTATTCTACCAACAGAAGCCAAACAATAGCTGTCTATATGGCCTCTTCTTACACTTACAGTAATCTATAGACCGATTAAAAGCAGTTGGTGATTGACTGTTGCTAGTGGAAAGGAGCGGCGATGTCAGTTCGCGAACCACTGAGCACGTGTTCCAGGGAAACGAAAGAAACACTTGAAATAAATAGTTCGAAAAGTTACCAAGTCGTATACTCACATTGTGTGAAGCAACAGCTTCAGAAGTCAACCACCAACTTATTTTAATCGGCCCATAGCAGACGCTCGATCACGGGCGGGAGCGACGTGGCAAGCGGCACCTCCACCACCACAGCTGCCTGATGGCGACGAGGACGACGGGGCGACATCGCGTCGCGCCGTCGGGCTCAATGAGCCTAACGACACGTGGGCGGCGGCGCGGCCACACGTGCGCGCGGAGGAGGAGGAGAAGGGCGGGCAGGCGGGCGGCGGGCCGTGGGACCGCGACCCCGATCGCCCCCTCCCCTCCTCACCCCCCTCCCGCCGCCAGGGCGTGAACCGGCGCCCACGACAGCGACGTCTGGCTCCTGCGCGGAGGGCCGTTTTCAGACACAGTCCTGGCATGTGGCGCTGAAAAGGGCTTGACTCAGGGTGGGGGTGGGGGAATACATTTTAGTTTTTACTGATACGTTATTGCTTGTTATTGCCTTCGATACGGAGTTCCGTATATTAGTGCGCTTGACGAAAAATCAGCAGTTGCGGTTTAATCCAATCAGGAGCTTATATGTCGCTACAGTGACGTCACTATGGGAACGTAGATGTCCCTTATTGGATAAAACCGTTATCAGCTGATTTACGTCAAGTGCACCGTTAAATAAATCGTAGTATACACTGCATAACTTAACTGGATAGAGATCATCGTGTTTACGAGGGAAATATGAAAAAAGATGAATGTTTTCTTATGGAGGGAATTATGGGAGGGAAATATGAAATCGACAAACTGAGTCAAGTTAACAACTAGATAATTAATAAATAAGTACATCTTAATCATTAAAAGTAGGTAAAAAAATATATAACTGTGCCAGGGCGTTAACTGGTTTTAATGATCTCGGTCGACAAAAAGCCCTCGGGTCGAAGGTCCATTGGCTTTTTGTCGCCGCTCGATCATTAGAACCCTTTCAACGCCCATGGAGCATAAATAACTATTCAGCACTTGAGCAAGGAAACTAACACTTACCTTCTCTGTTTATTCATTCGAAAGTGCTCTTTCATTCATTCGAAAATGACATGGTCGCACGGGCACCGCAAAGAATTGAAAGCCTATAAAACGGTGTTGCAAAAGTCAACAAAATACTGTGGCGGTGTGGATTAATACGACTACTGCCTCCCATGTTGAGAATAATTCAAAGAGCATATACTTGAATATTTGCACAAAAAAGTGATATACTAAACTTGTATGTGTTTTTGGCGTACTCAATTAAAAACGTAACCTTTCCTATGTTAAAGAATTCACGCTACGGACTGTTTACTTAAATAACGTCTGCTTATAATGTTCTTTTCGACATAGCGCATAATTTTCGAGATAGTGTAAGCAAACACACACAAAAAACAACATTTTTTCGAATTCGAATTAAGTGTCCTAAGAACTTGAAGAACCTGAAAGAAGAAACGTCCGAATTTTTTTTTGGACTAGATAACATTTAACCGGACTAATACGTGTGCTCTGACGGGTAGCATTGAAGACCTGTGACACTATCACGTATCTCTGAGTTTATGTTGCAAAACTTCAGGATTTCTTTGTACAGATAGAAGGAAGTCTAGTACAATGAGAGTTCGCAAATACTTAAAAAATTACCGTTACTCAAACTTATTAATGTGAATTACATGAATGTTGATTGATTTTAGAGCACATTTCCATCGCTGGCCAAATGAGTCTGGTTTCTGTGCTGGTGAGAGACCTATTTGGGGCGATCTCCTGAAATTCGAAGTGTAAGTCGGCACCGGATCTCACCATTCGCGTCGGCGATGTTACGTGTCGTATCGGACTGTTACACCCAAGTTGGCGGGTTCAAACCCGATCGAAGTCGTGGATTTTTAAGAGCGAAAAAATCCTCCATACGCCTTCCTTCGGAGGAGAAGTAACGCCGGATGTCCCTTGTTAGTAGATTTAAATGCATGTAAAAGATCCTGAACCCCAAATGAAGCCTTTGAGCTAAATTCAAATCGCCTGTTCCGTTGCCCAAGAAATACCTCATTTCTCCGCTAGTTGGTGAAAAGAACCTAGCGAGATTTGTGTGGTCAGACGCAAGAGCAGGCATCACGGCTTGAGTATAGTCACGTTCAATAAGGCATCAATTCAATTTATTCAGTGCGGGAGGAACACCGCCACCTCCCGCGTTAAAACATCCACGACACCAACGAGACTAATGCCCGTAGCAGTTGACGTGCTCCGGATCACCAATCAATCGATTCGCAGACCCGTGCGGGTTCGTTCACCCGGGTGCAGGGCTGTGAAGTGAACGCTCTGCCGGGGGCGGTTGGCGCTGGGAGCCGCCGGCAACCGGTGATTACCCCCCCCTCTCCACCCTCCCCCCTGCTTTGGCGCCTTGACAAATGGCCGCGCCGTCCCGTGGGCGGACGCGAGCGCGCGTGGCGCTCGGTCACCAATCCGTGCCGTGCGGCGTGCGCTCATCAACGCAATGCCGCCGCAAAGTTACTCTGGTTTAATGACTCTGGGCTCCGTACGCAGAGCACTGCCCCCGAATAGAGCGAGTGTTTTACTCATTCCGGTCGATTCGATAACGGAGGTTGCTGGTCCCAAAAGTATAGTGCATGCCATAACCTGCGCGCGCGATGGTGTAACGGTTAGCGTACCGGACTGTTGTACCCAAGTTGGCGGGTTCAAACCCGATCGAAGCCGTGGATTTTTAAGGGCTAAAAAGCCTTCGTACGCCTTCCTTCGGAGGGGAAGTAAAGCCGGCTGTCCCATGTTAGTAGATTTACTTGCATGTAAAAGATCCTCAAGCCTAAATGACGCCTCTGAGCCAAATTCAAATCGCCTGTTTCTCGCCCAAGAAATACCTCCTTTCTCTGCTAGTTGGTGTAAGGAGCGTAGCGAAATTTGCGTGGTCAGACGGAAGAGCAGGCCTGATGGCCTGAGTCTCGCCACGTAAATTAAGGCTTCAATTCAATTCATGACCTGAGAGATGGTGGTGTTCCTCTCCCATGGAACGTGAAATGATCCAGGGGTTTTCCCTTCCACCTATGTCCGTCAGCGGTACACCGCCCCAACCGGGAACGGGCTCAGGGCATCGATTGATGTCATCGCAGTGCCTTTGACCGGGTGGTCGTAGGGTTCAAGTCCCGACAGTGGCTAGATTTTTGACCCTAGCTTCAATAGTTATAACGATTTCAGCCTCTCTGTATGGGGGTGAACGTCACACGGACCGTTGAATTCTCCACGAGTTGTTTGCTAATTTCAACTGATATCACTGCAATTGATGTCACTGCTACCAGGGAGGCCCTTAGGTTCTAGTACCGACGGTGCTAAATAGCTGCGTTGAATTCAGCCGCTGTCTGGAGGAGAATTTTAGGGACCGGCTGCTCTGATCTTGTTTAGCGCGGTTTCTCAAAACCAGACGAATACCGAGGAAGATCACTGCCATCTCCCGCGTAAAAGCATGCACTCCACTTACGGGACCAATGACCTTAACAATTGACGCGCCAGAATCCTTAATCAATTAATCAAATCGACCTAATATGTTTTTGAAAATCTGTAGAGTGGAGGTCCGCTTATACTACAAATGCGTTCTTTCGAACATCAACGAAGGTGCAGGTCGGAAAAACGATATTTGATGAATTTGATTATTCTTCTGAAATGATTCATTCAACATGGAAAACATCAAACCTGTTTCGTTAGTTTATGAACGAAAAGGAGTGGGGAAGACACTTCGTAATACCACAAATGGGGCACCATCAGGAAATTATGGCCAGAAGCTTTAAAAGAAATGGATGAAACTTGGAATAAATATAGCGTTTTTTAATCTCGTAATAATAAAATTGTCTATATGAACAGCCATGCTGTGGCTATTAGGTTTGCTTTTCCACCTAACCACGTGATTATCTAACCACATAATGAATATTTTTCTTTCACTGACGCTCAGCATTACCTGTGTCATGGACGAAACTAGGTGGAAGCCAGCGAGATACGTATGGAAGGGAGCTCCGATAGCAAGGCTGTGAACAGATTAGACTTAAAAAACCCAGTGAAGTGTATAAAAAAACGAGTACACACTAATGTAATTAGCAAGTTTTATTGTTATTGAAGGTACAATTTTCCCATTATACAAACTCGTATAGTCAACTTCGCCACTTGTCGACAGAAAACTAGTAGAAAAAACCTAAGTTCCCAGTCACTGTTATCCAAGTGATGACCCAAGTCGTAGCCAAAATCACAATATCTCCAATACGAGCAGTCGCGGGGCGTAACAATCTCTGCGTTAACGAACGCGCGTTGTGCATGCGCGCGCGCGGGCGATTTAAATGTGCGCCACCCACGTACATGATAAGTAAATGTTGCACTATCAAACGAGAAGTCGAAAGTAAGATCTCGTACATTCCCTCTTTTCGTATGCACTTGCGTATCTTTTTTTTTCTGCAAATTACAGGACTACTTGTACCGATTTACCTGCAGTAACACTTGTGTATGTCAAGGGACCTGGATGACAAAGGCGGCGGCGATGGTGTAACGGTTATCGTTTCGGACTGTTGTACCCAAGTTGGCGGGTTCAAACCCGATCGAAGCCGTGCGGCCGTGCGGCGAAGCCGGGCGAAAAAATCCTTCGTACGCCTTCCTTCGGAGGAGAAGTAAAGCCGGCTGTCCCATGTTAGTAGATGTAAAAGATCCTCAAGCCTAAATGACGCCTCTGAGCTAAATTCAAAAATCGCCTGTTTCTCGCCCAAGAAATACCTCCTTTCTCTGCTAGCTGGTGAAAGGAGCGTAGCGAAATTTACGTGGTCAGACGGAAGAGCAGGCCTAATGGCCTGAGTCTCGCCACATAAAATAAGGCATTAATTCAATTCAATTCAATTCAAAGGTGGCTATAGCGTGTGCCTGGGCACACGCCTATATTTGGGCATCAGTCCGCAAGGTCGCGGGTTCGTGTTCCGCCGGGACCATGCTTGTTTGTCTCTTGTTTTCCAAGCGTGTGTCAAGGTCTGCTGACCACAGACCGAGCAGCCCTCATGTGTGTGTCTAGTGTAAAGGTTAATATGTGACCCTGTGAGGGATATAGTGGGGAACCCTACTCGGGCAGCCAAAATCGGCATCCCCTGAATCTGGATAATCTGGAAAACCGAACAGCCCTCATGTGTGTGCCTAGGTTAAAGGTTAATATGTGACCCTGTGAGGGATATAGTGGGGTAGACAAAATCGGCATCCCCTGAAGCTGGAAAAAACCCCAGGAAGAAGAAGACTATTGTGTATGTGAAGGGTAAAGACCTAAATATAACTAATATTAAGTGAAGGGTTAAATCGAACATTCCGTAGACGGTGTGATGTGTCTGTAAATGACGTTCAACGTTTCATTTCGACCTCCTTCTGACTGTTCTTGGTGTTCGCAATCGCGTTCTAATTTAAGGAAGGTGGTTGTCTGAGTGTGAGGCGATTTGTGTGTACGCGGAAAGTATTTAGGCGTAAAAATACAATGAAAATTATAAGACGGAAGTTTGTTTTATATAAATCACGGAGGTCCCAGCCTTGTCATCAACTTGGATATGCATGACAAAGCGTCAACTGAGATATATAGTGAGATTACGTTGGATGATAATATAGAAATTATATTAATGATAATTAGATAGAAATTTACGAATGAGGCAGTGGCACGTGAAATAACATACCTCACTATCGTAGAAACTTCCCAACTTCTGACCCATGTTGATCTGCTATATCTCGACAGCATAACGAACTTCCCAACCTTACTCTCATGTGGGTAATGTGAACTTTATTTCGTGAAACTCGAAGAGTTCCCTTTTTGTCTTATTTAACTTTAAAAAACAAAATACTGTGTGAAGTAACGAATGGTCTTGTCGATATCTTGTGGATTGAATGAGCATCTTTCTTATTATATATATATTTGGTATTTTGTAGCGACACTGCGTTTAGTCTATGTTCAGAATGTAACATCATGAAAAGTTAACTACATCTTATGACAAATCTGTGTAATATTAAACTCCCCATGCATTTATATAAAAATCTAAAACAGGTAACTTATCATTTACATTACAGGGTCACGTTAAACAAAGTACTTCTTGCAAAATCATTCGAGTATTTCCTGAATTGTTCAACTTCCAAACAGTAAAAATTAGCGAGTTCCTTTTACTCTATAATAAGCCTCGTATCTGCTCGCGATATTCGCGTTGGCGAGATAACAAAGTGTTTATGTCGTTGATAAGCAACAAAACAGGTTTGTTAATTCCAAGACAGCTTGCTAGGCACTCATATATAATCCGAAAGAGCACTGCTGTACGAACAGTGGTTTCTTTCAACTGACGTTGCCGAAACTGGAAATACACGCATATGACCTGTTCTGAACTGACCAGATTTTTTTTCATTTGATGTGGAATGAAAATCCAGTGGTATTCTTGTATTTATTGATTTATTCGTTAAAGCACGAGTAAAATTAAAATAATTGTTTTCGACGATTCGTATGTAATGCAACGAAACGTGAAGAACTTGTCTGTTGTCTTCGTGTTTTTGGCCTCAGTTTTATTATGGCTTTTTGAAAGCTTCATATTGATGTTACAATTAGCACATAAACCAAGTAGTACTTTAAGAGAGGGTTTATCGGATTCGTGAAGAATTGACTCCTCTCTATTTAACATTAATCTCCCTTCATTACATGACTCTCATGTAGGCAGACACGAAGCACGCGGGAGAATTCCAAATAGCAGAACTTGTCTTTGTTTATGTTCTTCCTCGCTTAATACTCATCCAAAGACAAGAAGCACTCCACGTTAATCTGAATGCTTAACAGGGCAATGAAAAAGAGATACTGAAGAACGTGCTTCTGGGAGTTAAAAAACGTCGGGGTAGATTAGTTCAGCTTTAAATCAGTTTTGCATCACTGCCGTTCTTAAACATACGCCAAACCTATCTTCCTATTTTAAAGTTTACATGAAATGTTATTTAAAAATGTATCTTAAATTCTCTTAATTTAAAAAACATTACTTTTCGCGATAATTGTATTGGCAATAGAGGAGAGTAATCTTTCTGTGATTGGTGCCAACACGCGTTTTGTTGAGACGCGCGCGTACGCGTGTCCTCACGAGGTAATTGAAACCATAAAAAGGATTCACTGCGCAAATCGTCGACACGCCTTCGGATTCGGTTGAACCGTCCCTTACGCCGCGGATACCATAAAGCGATTTCCTGATTCACTGCTTCTCAGGGAACTGTCACGATTTCGTTTAGCTGGCACCGCGAACCCGCACCGCTGTTAGGTATTCGTGCAAGCCAGTCGTGAAGTAAATATTCCCCTCTCTTTAACTCCGCGAGAACAGCGACCCCAGGCGTATCCATCTACACTCCGTCAGTGCGAGCTTAGGATCTTCCTCTAGTCACGTTTGAGCTCCTTGGTAACACAACCTGTGTAATGAAGGATTCTTGACGAGGGCAATGCAAACAGTGTCATGAAAGGTAATTGTTCTGTTGCTGACCTTGCGGAGTGCGACACCGTGATCTATTTCGGTGGAATAAGACATCTAAAAGTATTTGCTCGCTGCCTTTTCGAGGGAATTTAGTAAATACTCGTTACAGCTGCAAGATTGTCTCGCTCATACGTGCGTTTCTGAGGCGTTTTTCACTTGGTTATACAAGGCGCATCTCAAATATTTGCATGGGTCATTGCGAAAAGCGAAAAGTCTCAAATACAGATCCTTTACAAGGTGCTTGTTGCTCATCCTGTGAAAGGGAAAGCAATTATCGCGTTTTGCAGAACTTGTCTGCACAGTTTCAATGCTGAGATTTTGTTACGAGTATTTTGGTGTATTTGAATTCTTGTTTGTTATGATCTGTGAGTGCAAAAATGAAATATTTTTTCTCATTTCTCTCCTTGTGTCTGTCCGTGTGTATGCCTATCTGTCGATCTCTCTATTTCTCTATGTGTCGATCTCTCTATTTGTCTGTCTGTTTATTTATCTCTCTCCTCTCTGTTATTGACGCTCTTCCCTGTTTTTTTTATCTCTATTTTGTGATTCATTCATTCTTTTTTTTCTCAATTCATCCCCAAATTCAAGAAATCTCAATTCATCCCCAAAATACTGCTCAGAATCAATACGAACTCGCCTATTAGCTCGGAGTGGGAACGATATTAGACGTTTCTGTAGGTAGTGGTAATGGAATTGAATTTTGTTTTATCGAGATAACTTAAATCCTTTCAGAATTTCAAACCACAAATAAAGCAGTTTCTGCTGTGTAATTGTTTTATTCAGGACAATTAGAGACAATATTAAATTTTAAAAAAAGAAATGTGTTCATTTTACAGGCCTAAATGGGATGCATGCATTTGTAAATTATACAAATCTTATCTCTTTTATATTATTGAATACCATTAAAAACGTATAACTAAAATTGAGTTCAGCTTCCATTGGTTAATGCTGGGGTTGATCTCGGACTTGAATTCTAATTACATCAAATTTACGGTTACTTTTAAGTAGTAGAATATTTTTTTTTAATTTAAGGATAGTAGTACCTGCCGTCGTCTGGAGAAGTTGATAAGTCGCAAACTTGAAAGATAAATAATTTGTGTGCCACAATTAAGTCAATGTTTAGACCTAAGATCAGAAGATCGGCAAATGAAATTCTGTTAGGTTATGGCACTTTCAGCTGTATTGTACACCAGTGCAAATTGATCAGGTACTACCAAACTTTGCGGCTCAATACGAGTTTGTGAGAGAAGATACCGCCCATTAAGGGTCTTACGAAGGATGACTGACAAAATACCTTGAACATTACAAGCAAAAATTCAAAAGTTAATGTAGTACCGCCTGATTAGATATATAAATGGCTCGAGCCTTGTTAAGACAAAGAATGAGTATTCCCACTATACATTCCCAGTTACCACCTATTAGGAGCAGACATATTGGCTGACCGAAGTGATGGCCGGACCAGATGTAGGAATCGCAGTAGGAGCTGTTAAACTCAAAGCTTTTCGCCGACGCTTATAAAATTTATTTACTACGCTCTGTAAAGTCACGGAGGGTTAGCAATTCGAGACACCACGGGATCCTGGATGGGTGACCATCTGGAATCCCCGATAATCTAACGGCGCCGTGCCCTTGGCCGAAGGGATAAAAGGAAACGACTGACTAGGTTAAAGGAGGATTACTCCAAACGCTTCGACGCCAATTGGTTGCTGAAATAGAGCGTTGTTACGGTAGGTAACAGGTCTTAAAGAAAAGACGGAATGGGCATTTGTCCAAAAGGAAATGCTAGCCACAAATCCGCGTGCTTGACACGGTGATCCCGGACGTCGTGGTCGTTCTGCTACTCAGGTTCGGAGGACGATGCCTCATTCTCCTCCTCTCCGCCCCCGCCACACACCTTGTTTATGGCCACTCCGCTCGTTTTATGCCCCGCGCTACCCGTGTTTCTTCTTCTATAAATTCCACCCGCCCGCCCGCTCGCTATGTCGCTCTCTGTCTTCCTCCCCCATTTAATTACCTGGCGGTATCGGGAGCACCACATAAATTCCCTGTATGATAGTAGCGGTCGGTGCTGCCTCGAAGAATTTGCTTCCGCGGAGGCGGTGACTGCCCCGTCTCTCCTACAGGGTGCCCCGCATTCTGTGACTTCCAGACTCTCTGTTCCGCGCTTATGGGTTATTTCGGGTTTCCGGGCGCGTCAACTGCTATGGTCATTAGTCCCGTAAATGTAGTGCACAGTTTTGCCACGGGAGCTGGCGATTGTCTTTCCCCGCTGGATGGTGAGATCTGATGCCGACCTACCATCAGCCCGTGGGGTTTTGCCCAAACAGGTATCTCTCCTCATCGGGACACGGCCCCAGCCGGAACAAGTTCTAATCTCCCTACGGTCTCCCGACATGTGTGGTAGTGAAGTGCATGTAAGTGTAAGTGTGTGTAAATAAGGAGTGAGGATAGGAGAAGGAAGGGGAAGGAATGATCGCACGGGCTCATGGCCCGTTTGGTAGAGTACTGCTCCAATTGTTGATCGGAGAAACCACAGGAAACTACCTATCAGAGCAGATGGCAACTGGAATTCACTTCATATAGCGGCTGAATTCGACCTAGCTATGTAACGGCGTATTCTGCTCCAGTACTGGTCCCGTCCCCCGCACAGACATCAGAGTGGGCAAGTTGTCTCGCCCACGCTATGCTCTGTTCAGGCCAGTATACGATTTTTTGACCAGCTCGAAAACAATTGAGCATCACCGAAAGACCACATGGCTTTGAGAGTTGTAATCTTCTCTGTGTCAGGTGATTCAAACGCCAGCTCTTAATATCTTGAAGTGTCATTTCACTGAGGGCAGTTAGAAGTTGAAGTGAGTCTTTTACGAATATTGAAAGATGTTATACAAATATTGTCGAAAAACAGGCGAAAATATAAAAGAATTGAATCATAGAATAACTATTAACTATGAACCGTACTTTCCTAATTTAAGAGCTTGCGGTGTTAATTTCCATCATGCTTTTAGTTAAATTCGCAAGAAACAAAATTTTAATGAGTTGCTGCTAAACAATATTTCTTCAGCACAAGGTAGCCAACTATTCTGAAAAGAATGCGAATCTTTTTTATGTTCTACTCACCGCTAACGCCTTTCAATTTTGTTTGACATGAATAAGTGTCAAAAAACGTTAATGTGACTGATCAGACCATCTTTTTGTCTATTTCACCTGTGACTGAAATTTAAAGAGTTTAGATTCGTTGGTCTAAATCCCCAGTTTTGCATTTGTGGAGAAGAAGAAAGAAGTTTAATGAACGAGCGGCTACAAATAGACCAGAAGGATCTCGAAAATTAATTGGCATCATATGTCTTCGGTGGCCCGTATATTTCTTGAGCTGGACTTAATTCGTGATTTAGGCAAATTTGACCCATTAAAAATTTCGTATTTGTTTCGGAAGGAAAAATGATTGCTCGGCAAGATCCGCTCATGTAACATGCCCTTCAACTTGTATGCTTATATGTCAAGATTTTCTCCCCTATACCTCACATACAGTTTTTACTTTTTTTTGACTAAATAAATCCAAATCTAAGGAGGCTTCTCTGGTCGGTGACAGTGGCATCTCGAGAGACGTCTGTCCTGGCGACGCTACTCCCTAATCAGCGCTTCCAACGTTTGGGCCCTGATTTACAATCATATTTCTTGCGAATGCCTAGAAAGTTGCATTCAGTTGATCAAAACGTTTGCAATGCTGTGAAGGAGGAATGTCGTAAAGACGTTTCTGTATGGCGATAAAAATGTTGGCAACTCACGATGTTTACCGCTTAGCGAAGCATCACGTGTGCCGTATGCTACAGACAGTTTGGGGTCCGTCGTGCCAGCCACATAGACGAGGTATTGCCGGAGTCTGATAGCGCCCACCATATGCCAAAACTACGAATGTGCGTTTTTGAGAGGGGGGCAATTGAAAATCTTAGGTCAAGTACAATGACAAATTTAAAAAGTATGTAATTTTTAAATATATGTTTGTAATGTTTAATTTAAGTATGTAAATTTAAAATAGTATTGTTTTACATGGACTTCCAACTTTTAATTTATTACCCCTTTCTCGAGAATGCACATTCGTGGTTTTGGCATAAGGTTATTGGATTGGTCAAAATAGGAATATGACATCAGTTCAATGTCTGGCTCTCATGTGAGAGTGTACGAATTGAAAAAGTGTATAGTTTTACATGGACTTCGAACTTTTAATTGCCCCTTTCTCGAGAATGCACATTCGGGGTTTTGACATCAGGTTATTGTATTGCTCAAAATAGGAATATGACATTACTTCAATGTCTGGCCCCAGGGTGAGAGTGTACGGCAGTGTGGAAAAAGAAGGATCAAGCCCAATTCATGTCCCGTGGTTTTAAGGTTCTGCTCCGGCATCCGCCTGGAATCCGATTGAAGAAAACTATCGTACTGAACAACCGACCTCCAATATTCTCACCCAGACTGCGTGTATCCTTTCTTTCTACGTAGACGTAGTGGTCTGCGAACCGTCCTTGTTTACGGTTCGAAACTAGTCTGTTATTGGAATGATATGTAAACATCGTGCTAACGCAAACCAATTTGACTGCAAAACTCCAAAATCTAGTACTATTTGTCTTTCATTTCGATGAACATAATTCATTAATTCATATGCTCCAATGTTCTGTGTCAAATCGAGATATTCGATATCGTTGTTGTTCTTAGACCATATTTCCAAGTTCTATGACTTCAGATTAATTATTCCAGAAGAATCAAGTTTGATTTCCCCTGGTCTGTGCAGGTGAGCAACAAGGATAGCAAAATAACTTCATGCGTAAATACACTTATTTTATTTCTGGAATGGGATTCGTATTATCTCTTTCATCTCAGTTTTTTCTCATAAGATATATGGTGTAGAAATTTGGTTTCCGTCTCAACCGTTTTCATTTAGGTTTCTTTCTGTTGTTGATATGTGATCTCAAATCACTGCCTTTGGCGTATTTTGTTATTTCCTATATTTCGAATCGCATAAATCCTCTTAAGAAGTTTCTTCGAACGATAAATCCCTCGAAGGAGGTAAATGGAGAGATTTAATCTAAACATTCCAGGAATTCCACATCGATTTATATTCTTCTCTTGACTAATTAAATAGTCAGATGTTTTTCGTATATGGGTACGTTTTTCTTCTGAAATAATTCCTGCATATTTTTTTAGACAACACCATAAAGAAACTTTGAACATATATTTCCAACAAATGTCACTTCTCGAAGATAAAATACGTTGACATGTTTTATCGTGAAAACGGTTTTCACATTTCATCTAAATTTTGGAACACGGTCGCGAGGCCATGAAATGCGACTCATGCTTCATAAAACACCGCCTAACGACATTCCAGTTTGTTTTAGCAGATACATTAACTTTATTTACTTGTATTCTCTTGTTCTTTTATGACTGACTCAGTATTACTATTTGGGTAATGTGTTTTCAGTTTAATTATTCCAATGTGCGTAGGTTTTATTGAGAGTGATTTGTCGTACGCTAAACCAGACGTGGGACAGTAAATCGAATCCAGAAGATTTCACTTGAAGCAACCACGATTTACTGCTTTCGCA
This sequence comes from Gryllus longicercus, assembly GCA_038098605.1. Lineage (NCBI taxonomy): Eukaryota > Metazoa > Arthropoda > Insecta > Orthoptera > Gryllidae > Gryllus > Gryllus longicercus. Next base: position 327,321 of record JAZDUA010000535.1, read on the forward strand.
ACTAATTCCACTCGTATTTCTTAAAGTATAATCTAAATCTTTCGCTTTATATCCCTTTTAGCGCCTAATTAAACCATTTCGATAGCTGCTCAAGCGTCCAAATTCAACGGATCTTTAAGAATTGCCATTTCCCGTGTGCTCAAAACGATTAACACATCTCCGTATACACCCCCCCTCCCCTATCTACCACGAGATCACAGATCGCCTCAACTTTATGAGTAACGCGATCCGCGCGTTCGCACTACTTAATACTTTCGCCGGGCGTCCGTTGACATTTTTTTTACGATCGACCCTCCCCGGACCGTACTTAGCGGCTTGAGTTACGGCTTCCCTCCGCCAGGGTTTTTAACGCGTCGCCGCCATCTTTCTTCTGGGCGACGTGTCCGCGAAAGCGCCACTTGTTATGTAAACTAGGCGTTTCCGAGCGGGCCTGCGCGCGCGCTCGGGTCGGGGCTTTAAATCTCGGCGGTCGCAGCCGGCCAATAAACAGCCCGCGCCGCCGCCTTGACCCGCCAATCGCCGCATTGAGCGGTTGGCGAAGTGGCGAGCGGGCGAAAGGGATCGCTCCCGAAAAGCCGTGCGGAATGACGGGTGGGCTGGAAATGACGCGATAAATTAGCGGATAATCTGAACATAGTTGCTTTTATGTTGCGTGCTAAATTTCGAAACCTTTCTCCGCGTGTGTGTGTGAGTCTCTCTGTATGTGTGTAAGTGTTTAGTGTGGTGGTGGTGGTGGTGGTGGTTTTGGTGGTGGCAGCAGCAGTAGTTATTCTGCTGATGAGTTTTCGGATGTGACGGTGGCAGGGAGACATATATATATGTCTGGATGGAGTTGGAGATTTTTTTTTCTTCGAACTATGAGCTTGACTCTTTTATCCAAAGACTGAAAATTCAAGAATTTTTTTCTGGGTCAATTTTTAAGTATTGAAATGAGTCATTGTACTGTAGTATAAAACATCATAATTATGAATTTATTGTTAAGGAAATCAATAAAGTTAACCTCCGTAATCATAATGCTAATTCAACACATTTCTGTTAGGACGGTGGTTTGTTCGGAAAGTCAAGCATTCGGGAGAAAAAGAAATGGAATAGCCTATTTGCACAGGCAAGAGCTCTGGCGTGGTCTGAGTTGTTAATATTCTATCTGGTTTCTTCTTTATTTTATATTTTCTTGTGCTGTTAGTCCGCGTTCCTTTATGACGTTCCTTATGAATAGTTTTTACCCTTTCATGCTTCTGTTTTATATTTCTTGATTGTTATATCAACGTTCAATTCTTTGTTGTTGAAAACTCTTAATTCAACGCGTAGTCTTAAAAGGTACATAATACGGTATCGTAATGTTTACAATAACTATTTTCGTTTAGATGGGGGAAGAGAGAGGATTGTGGTCGCTGTACTAGATTTTTATTGGTAAGGGCGGGAATATTTGAATGAATTCTGGACTATTGTTAAGGGCTGTCCTTCTAGAATTTTCTGGCCGACCAGTGACAACCAGGGGCATTCAGAACGGTGAGCAGCTGGGTCAGCTTTTCCTAGGTTGCGACTAATTGGGACCCCGAACGTTTTTCCATTCAAAAGATTTTTTTTAAATACTTCGTTTTAGAAATAACCATTGTAAGTTATTTATGTTGTTGGAAGAATTGAATTCTGTTGATGTGTTGAGAGGGATTCCTTTATTTGATTGATTGGTGTTCCGGGCGCGCCAACTGATAAGGCCATTTGTCCCGTAAGTGTAATGCACGAATTTGCTCGGGCGGTGACGAAGATCTTCCCCGCTAGAGGGTGATATCCGGCGTCGACTTACCATCGGATGTCGGGGCTTCCCCAACTAGGTGTCTTCTACCAATGAGGTACCGCCCCATCCGGGACGAGTCTGAGCTCTCGACTGATCGACCGGCATGTGTGGTAGTGCAGTGCATGCAAGTGTAGTGTGTTTAGGAGGAGAGGATAGGACAAGGAAGAGGAAGGAAAGATCGTGCGCGGTCCGCGGTCCTTTGGTTAGGGGACTCCTCCGGCATTCGCTTGATGTTGACCGGACAAACCACGGGAAACTAACAATCAGAGCCCCTAGAATTCTCCTCCAGAGAGCGTCTAAACTTGACCTAGCTATGTCGAAAGTGGCGAAACTCCTTCCACCGTCGGGACTCAAACCTAAGACCTCCCGGTCAGAGGCAATGCAGTGTTATCAGTTGAGGCCCTGAGCCACTTACCTTTATTTGAATTAATGGACCCTCGTCGATCTTCTACTGCAGGCCTTTTGTTTTCCGTGGGCGCCGCTCGGGACGACGGCACTTGATGGAGCTGTGATCAACACGGGGAAGTCGTTGGAAGCCGCTAAGGGAGCAGCGATGGTCGTTCACTTCATAAAGAACGCGGCTTCCACAGGGGCGCAGAACACGTTGTAACGCGCTCGGCGACCCGTGTCGTGCGTTGCGCGGCCGCGTGCCATATCTCACGCCTGCACGCGACTCGTGCCACCAGGGAAGGTGCAAAAGGCTCGCCGCGACGGTGTGGAGAACACGTTCCAGGCGCCGGGAAGCTGTAGTGCTGTTCGTGCATGCGATGCCATCAAATTTAATGGGTTCGTGTGTGCGAAAACCGGGAGACAATCCGGTATACGCGGGATCAGGATTCGGAAGGCAGTCCTTCCAAATGGGATGATACATTTTCGTAATATCTCTCTTTCTCTCTATCTTTCTCTATTTCTCTCTCTCTCTATCTATCTATCTGTCCATCTATCTTGTTCTCTCAGTCTTGCTTTCTCTCTTTATCCCCCTTGGTAATTTGGCTTTTACTATTTTGCAATGAATAACAAAAAGGAAGACTCATTGCAAATTATCGAACCTTTAGTTCTTTTCTCAATCCGGTGTTGGGTGAACTATGCAAGTTGGAAATACCAAATCTCCATCTTTTACCATGTATAAATATAAATCAATATCCTAATTCTAATAAAATTGGAGTTAAGACTTAATCTCGCACACCAGTATCTGTGAGGTATGTACAGAACTTGATTTGTATGACTGGATAAATGTTTGATATCACACTTCGGAAGTTGGTACTTTTTTACCATTGCATTTTTTTTAGAAAAGTTAATGTAAACTGTTGTTAATATATTTTTAGATTATATGCCTTTTATGTCATTATTATTCCAATGCGCATTTTCCTCTCTGTTGCAGGTGAGTGACTCAGACTGCACCCCACTGTTTTTGCGGCTGGTTGCATCATACTGTGCATGTTTTTTCCCGCCGCAGGTAAGAAAGTGCATCTAACAATGGTTTCTCGTTGCTTTAGTTGTTGTCCTTGCTGTCGTTCCACATGAAATGCAAACGAATTCCAATGAATTAAAGCTATTAAAGATGCTTGTTTTGTAGCGGACATTTCTTAATCACGACTGTTATGCCACATTTGCAATTGTATCCGTTTATTCTACGATGCAAGCGATGCAAAATCGATTGTGTGGGACGGTTTCGTCTCAATGAATGTGACGAAGTGGAGCGTGAAGGTCAGAAATTATAAACGTGAAACCTAGAACGTAGAAACTGATTTAGCGTGAAGTAAAGGAGCAGGTTCTTATTCTCATTCGTAACATGGGTGACATGGATAATTTATTTATGGTTCATCTCGATCCTTTATGAGTAGATATCCCCATAGCATAGGTGATAATTATGCCATTACGATGATGTCGACGCCAATGACGACGACGACGACGGAACAGTCGTATATAAATAGCAGATATATGATATTGGAAAGTAATTATTTCAGTTCAATAGGGAAACAAGTTTAGCTGTCATTAAAAAACTAGTCATCTAAAAGATGATAATCTACAATGATGGGCTTAAGTTTGATTGACGTACTTAAAGGGCGCTTTTATAAGTTTTCTTTTTGCTTTGAAGCAAGGCCAGCGTTACGATACTATTGCAACGAATGGGTTCAGTGTCTGAGTAGAATGCTATTTAAATTGATTGGCTCCGAATCTTTATGTAGACCCATGAATTCCTTGTTAATGTCCGTCGTATTGTTTTTGTAGCTTCATACTCGTGTCATTCGCAAGTAAAAATAGAACATACGTCCTTCTATCATTACAATCTGTTGATTGGTTCAGTTGAAGTGAATTCTTTGCTTGTTCTAGATCAGTCTTCAAAAAAGGAAATAAAAATGTTAATGTTAATGGTAACTAAAGACGAGTAATGCATTTTGCAAGCATATCTATTATGATCAATTTCTCACCAACATGAAAATGTAAAATTTTGAAAACGATGAAATGTTTCACCTTTATTTTATATAAAAATAGAATTATAAAATGTTACGGATGTCATTAAAGTTAATCAAGTCATGCAGTGCGAAACAATATCATCGAATCACTGAGTCCCTAAATTATGATGATTTAAAAAAATGCGTTTTAGCACCCCTTGAGAGGTCTTGAGTGGGCAGCTTTCTACAAATTCAAAATTTTAGCCTAGTAATGACTGCAATAAGAGACTTTAGACATTAAAGACAAGGGTTTAATCGTGAGAAAAGAATTCGGTGCAAGTAGTAAGCCAGGAGAATCAAATTCAGTTCCGGGTCGCGATAACTTACACGAAAAAAAGAACAGTTGCAATATACAAAATCCATGATACTGTAACACGTTACCTTATTACAGTATCATGGATCTGGTATACTGCAATTGTTCTTTTTTTTCGTGCATGCTTTGAACTATTTGAATGACTATTAGTTTTCTTCGAAAAATAATTCATTATATCTGGAATGAATGTACCCTGCTAATAATGGTTAATTCAGGTTGCCTGCAAGGCTATTCATGTTTTGGTGTGTAACTCAAAAGAAAAAAAGAAAAACAAAACCAACATGCTAATAGAGTCGTCGGTTTTGCGTGAGTTGCTGTGTCTGTAGTCGTTTCCGAATGAACTACTTCGCGAATGGAGCGTGTGCTTCTAAGATCTGTTGCCCAATATGTTCTCACGAATGGGTGGTTAACGGACAAGTAATTTGAATTTTTTCGCTTTATTTGAAGTGAATAGTTTAATGTCTACGCTGTACTATGTATACGTGACCATGTTTGTGGTCAACATGTTGTAACCGCTAACCTCAGGATCATTTAAGTACGAAATCTAGTACACTACTTTTCGCACACACACGGATTTAGAAAGTGACCGATACTCTCCCAGGAGCTGTTCGAGAGGACGGATAGACATCTAGTATGTGGGGAGTTTAAGAAACTAATTTTGAAAATTTTGTAAAACTTTTTATAATTATTTTACATGGCTTAATTTTTTGCAAATGGCATGGGAAGCTTAATATCGAAGTTCAACATTTTATTATTCGCCAACGGTGAATTAGTTTTCGGTGATGATTAGAAATACTGGAATGACAGTTATAGGAATTAGAAACAAAAACGTGCCTCGGCTTTGTAGGGCAACATAGGCCTTCGGAGTGCTTCACGGTCCCTGCTACTAACGTGATGTTTGAAGGAGACGGATCACTTTTTTATTATTTTCGGAAGGGAAGCTGTTATAGAAATACGTTTGGATGCCTTGGCTTCAATTGGTTTCACAACCGACATTTATAGTTCATTTTCGAATTCCAAATATTCGAGAACATCTTTGATCATACTGTTATGTGTTCAATTTCCATTTTTGGCATGTAAAAATTCTACTTGTCTTCACTCCTGACATAGTTACTTGAAGGAGACGGAGCACTTATTTATTATTTTCCGGAAGCTAATCTGTTGAAGAAATACGTTAAGATGACTAGGGTTCAACTTGTTTTGCAAGCGACATTTATAGCTCATTTTGCATAATTCCAAATATTCGAGAACGTCTTTGATCATACTTTTATGTGTTCAATTTCCATCTTCGGCATGTAAATATTCTACTTGCCTTCACTCCTGGCATAGTAACTCTCTTTATTATTAAAATTACTGTCAAATTTTGAATGGTAAAGTTATTTTAATTTGATACTTTCGACTATTACGTTTGCTCGCAAATATTCAAACAAAACGTAAAAATCTCGTACATTTCTATTCTCTCATTTACGTCTGCGCAAACTGCTTCACAATGCCTGAAACACACAAAAATAGCTGACGTATGTGACACTTGTATAATATTTTCATAAGACTTGTATAACATTTTCTTTGAAATTTTTATATCTTCCCTGTCCCGATTTCTCGTAAGAATTCGGAGGATGCTGATGGCAGAGACAAATCGCAAAAGCAGTTGACCTTGTTTGGTGAACCAATTATTTATAACGAATAATAATATATTTGCTGTCCTGGATGGTCTATGTGTTAACAGAAGCCAACTCAGCTCTTCGGTTCGAAGGAACTCCTGTTCGAGTCCCGCCTTGGGCATGGTTGTGTCCCTTGGCTCTTCATGTATGTGTTGTCATGGAGGGCCTCGCCGTTCTGCTGGCCCCAGATCAGAGGAGCCCGCAAGTGTGTTGGTGTCTAGTGCGTGGTCGAATATGCATCCCATCGGTACGTAAAGGGTAACCGTCAGTCGACTGGATAAAAGCTCTAGAAAGAAAAAGCAATGGATATTTTCTAAAACCCAATAATTGATGTTGTTGTTTTTTTGTACGAAAAACAATCGTGGAGAACCAGGACTGCAATAAAATCGGAACCATGCTCAACCAGTCCTAAACGATCAGTTCGCAGCTACCTCTGGGAATTCCCCAACCCATCCAAGCGGATTTCTGAAACTGCCAAGTCCTCGCGTCCCTTAACGGACGGTGTCTCCGGCGCGCAGCGAGTCGTTCCACGCCATTACGCTCCCACGTCGTAAATAACCCGGCGGAGCGGACTCGTTCGCCGGGAACGGGTCCGGGCCCGGGCCGGGCCGAGCCGGGCCGCGGCGCGTGTGGGCAGAGCGTGTACCCGGGCGCGGAAAGGACGTCGTTGCCGCTTGCTTCGGCGAGCGGTTATTCGACGCGGAGCAATTAGAAATGTAACGCCGTGTTATGGTTTCGGGACACGTAGATAAACTTACGTTCGCAGTTGTTTTCTTTATTTTTCTTTACTGGACGTTGGGATACTGTCGGCGGGCGAACTTTTCATGTTTAGTAATATAAGGGATGAGACGTATCCACTGAAGCTTTGTGAGGGGAGGAACACGTTTTGGAACAGGAAAATGGAAATGCACTGAAACCAACATTTCGCGAATTGAAAAAGGGCTGTGATGGCTTCGGAAGTATAAAGATTGAAGTACAGTGAAACCTCAATATTTCAAACTTGGTGAAAGAAAACTTTGTGTTATAAATATATTGACGTAACCAGGTTAATTAGGTTGGGGAAGGAAAATGAAAAAAAAACCTTTCATCTTACATATTTAATTTCCAAATTCGTACGCTATTCCATATTATTTAATTACTCGTTCAATTTTGTTAATGAAAAATTGACGTAAATGGTACTTACTAGGCTGTCCGGGTGACGCCGCGTCCATGGCGAAGGTGCCGACGTTTCGGCACGACCGAAACGTCGGCACCTTCGCCATGGACGTGGCGTCACCCGGACAGCCTAGTAAGTACTGACTCCGGCCGCGGAAGCCTACGCTCACACTTGACGTAAATGGAACTCCCGTATCTCAAACCTGAAGGACAAAAACTTCGTGTTATCAAATATTTCGTTCCAACCTGGTTATTGGGACGGGGAAGGCGAATGCAAAAAAGTCTTCACTGCTTGCCAACTAGCATATTACTTAATTTCACCGTAGATTAGTTATTGCATATTTAATCAATAAATACCAATGAATCAATGCATAAAAAATTGCTGTTCGTGTCATCTAGGTGACGGAGATGGCGTTGTCGTTTGCGTGGTTAATCGACGAGAAGCAATTTCGATACTTCGATACGTTTCGATACTGCCGGCGCGTGACATCGTCCGACATGGAAATTCAAGTACTGAGACGGATCCACCAAAATTTTGTGTTGGAAGGGAATTTTTATTCGTAAAAGGTAAACTTTAAATGAAGGGGCAAATTTTATATCTTGAATTTCAATTAGGAAGAGGTAGAGTAGTCTAATATTCCGACTAACCGATTTTTTTTTGGCAAACTTATGTGTTTCCTGTTGTTTCATTCTTCCATCTTGACAGAAAACGGAATTTCGGATAGAAAGGGGCAGACAAACTGAATAGACTGACACGGGATGATTTTCAAGTTGATGATAAATTAAAATAAGGTTTATTTTTGAAATGTGATTGTCCGCAAACGAGAGAAGTGGGACTTGTGCCATCCAAATCCCACGTAGTGTTCGGATACGTACCGGATACCAAGACGTGCCAGCGAATCTGAGTGTCATGTAAACCTAGAGCTGCACAAACTTTGAAGTTTGTAGGCAGTAATTTATTTTTCTATTCGAAAAGGGTGCACCTCTTCTCTCCAGGTTTTCGTCTACTCGCACCCCAGATCTTTCACTACAAAAACCAGGAACTTGCCCGAAACTCGCCAGGCTTCACACACCAACATTTTTTTAAAGTATCTCTGCAGGGTGGAATTTGTGCCATTTCTGATTCCGTTGTACGACTTTCATGCTCACTGTCACATGATCCTTAGCATTTCAAATGCAATTTATGGATCGTTTCATCTACATAAATATCATAACTATGTAAATATCTAGTATGTTTAGTTCGTAACCCCTCTGTAGCCCAGGATTCCCAACCTCTTTTTTCAAAGCAATGGCTAGAAAGAAAAGTTAACCCAGAAATAAAAATGCAGTTGAACTGTGTGTATTGGATCCTTTTTTTATTACTGTGTAATTTTTCTTTCTGAACAAACATATTAATTTAATTTGTAAATAATAAAACATTTGCATGTTTCTGGAAAGTTTTCTGCAGACGTTAGGTGGAATATCCAAAGTGAATCCACCGTATATGTGAATATGGGGATATTGCTCGTACCGAATACACGCGAAAGAAGGGGGAAAATTGAATTGTAAGTATCAAAAGATAATCATGGAATCTCCAGTTTATCTGCTCGTGTCAAAAAAATACATGCACAATTTAACAACCATGGCTCACGGAAATACTACTACATCTCACTTTCAAGTTTATTCAGACCTTTGTTTTTGAATATCAGTGGCTTAGGCGATAGTGCTGTGTGTTTCATTATTTAAGAATCATTCAACGTAACATTCACGTCCCAATCTCATTTACTATTTAAAGTAAACACAACCTACGGGTAGTTATTTATTTTGTGGCACCGAGATCAATAACATTTCCAAGTAAAATGTAAATTGAAAATTAACTGTTTTTGTGTTATGTTTAACAGCAATATTTTTATAGTTTAATTCGTAAAATCAAATGAACAAATTAGTAACAGTAGTGTATTACTGTTTAAACTGTTTTCTTATTTTTCTTCTTTGAAACGCCGAAAAGTCAAGGAGTGTCTCAATACTATGAACTTATAATAATTATTGCAAGACGATCCGTGTTAACACTTCCACAGCAATGTCAGATGTATCGGTTTAATTTGTACAAGTAACAGGAAAGATTGATGAAACCCAAGCATATTTAGCATTTTGAGTGTTATTTGGCAATCAAACTGTTTTCGCCTAGACCAGTTCCATTTCATTTATCAGTTTACCGAAGCAAGCGAATGAATTTTCAATGTTTAAATGGACAATTAATTAGTTAATATATTGGCAACTGTCGACGATTAGGAGCAAACGACATAATTAGGCTGAGAGGGACGCATTATTTTGTGACACGAAGAAACTTGTTATGCCAATAATTTTACTCTAGTTTTGCCGTAAAACGAAGTAACCCAATTGGGAAATATTTGTGTACTCTAAATAGAAGGTTAGTCGTTTAATTTACACCTAAATAGTTTTCAAAACGTAGTTGACAGGAACCTGTTTATATATTAGGTGTTTTTATCATTAATACTTAGGTGTGATACACGAAATCACGTAGGGTTTCAGTCTTTCTCGGATTCCTTAAAAGCATCGGTATTTAATATTATAAATCTTCAATATTAATGTTTGTTTTTGTTGTTGTTGTTATTGGGTACACACTTAATTTCTATTGTTTGTTGGGAAGCAAGTAGTCTGCACAAATATTAGGCATTTTCTATATCTCGACTTCGGATTCCAATCTGGTAAAACATTCAACATCTAGGGTGATATAAACTAATCGATTATCGATTTCTTATGTTTATTTTTCGATTTCTCTTGTACTGTTACGGGTATGCCATTTCTACAAGCCAATTACTATCCCTGAAAAGATTCCCAAGTGTTTTGATTCTCAATTACGGTCTTTTTAATCACTATCTTAAGAAGCCCATTCACGCGGGTACGTTTCAGTTTTTCCTGTTTGTGTACGCGTTTCGTATTTAACCGTAGATGCCCGGTTTTCCTCGTCCGGGTTTACCGTGTTTTGCGTTTTCATTTCAGAGGTCGTCAGACTATACCTCTCTCCTCCATCCCGCCTCATTGCTCACGGTGATTAGGGTGATGGTCACTTTTTGTCTGGACGAGGGTGCGTCTATATTTGCCCTGAAGAGGTCCGAACGTGGAACAGGGTTACTTCTATAGTATTTCGGAATAAGTGTAACTACTTTTCCTGAGGAAAATCAGAGGACAACGGAATTCGTTGGGACATAGACCAACTGGGTTGTAGCTAAAGGCTTTCCTCAAAGGATAATACTAAAAGGGCAAATTACCCTGTATTTGTAGCGTGCGTGGGCCTCTTGAAAAGTTGCTCTTAACCTGGTCCAAAGGGTAGCGGTTAGCGCCCTGGATCTCCACTTTGGGGTGCAAGAGTTCAGATCTCGCTTAAATAATGTGGAATTTGTGGAGACCAAAATGTTTTTTTCTGTGTGTTTTCCCCGTACACGTCTGTTCTCTGACCTCACATTGCAACTTTTGTTCATCACAGTCATTCCATTGTCATTGTTTATCTATTTCTCCCTCTCTATATCTGTGTGTCCGTCTCCCTCCCTGCGATATTCCTAGTACAGGGTTCGCGACTTGACTTACAATCCACGCTCTCCTGAACTGTCGAAGTCTTTTGTGGACATGGAGGTCTTTTTTGGGAATGGGTCAGCCGCATACTCCGGTCTTAAGGGTGGCAGACTGGTGTAGATGGAAAGGAAAGATCTCGCGTACTTCACAACCGGGCATTTGATGAAATGCTACTGCCTCTGTTTGAAATTGACCGGTTGAAGTCACACAATATATAGAATGTGCGGGAGCGGGAGTAAAGAATTCTTGTCTCGTCAACAGTGTCAACAACCGAGGAACTTTCTATTTAAAAAAAAAACAACTAATTCTATCTGGCCACCTGCATGAACGGGAAAACGCCACCTTGGGGAATAGTGTGTACTGCTCATCTGTAGGCCTTCAAACTTCACTGAATAGCCTCGTCACTTGAGCCTCAGGGGCAGCGAATTCCACTAAACGCGGTGGCCATGATCTTCCATCTGAAGGCCTCGAATCCGTCGAATCGAATTCAACCACTGCGTGTAGAGGAATTCTCGTGGCCGCGTGCTCTGATTAGTAGTTTTCCGTGGCTTTTCTTACGATTACTAGAAGAATTTCGATGCTATCCCTAACAGTCAGCGCGCGATCATTCCTTCCTCATCCTTGTCCTTCATCATCCCCTGCTCTCCACTTAGTCATACACACACGTGTCCTGCTCTACTACGCATGTTGGAAAACAACAGAAACTTAGGTATTCTCCCAGCTGTAGCGAGGTCCTGCTGGAAGAGATTCCTGACGGGGGAAACCAGTCCGACGTGCAGGTTGGTGCCGAATCTCACGTTTTAGCGGGAGAGGGACACCGTCACCTTCCTCTATGAAATATGATTTACCCTTACGGGACTACTGACCCGTTGACACGCCCGAAAACAATGCTCTCTCCAGCTATTTTCTTGAGCGTGGGCAATCCTCTTCCGGGGTAGTCAAACCGTACCGGAATGGGATCTGCTACTCATTAGTTTTTCTACAGGCCTTCACACATTACTGAATATCCTCTTCATTTGAGCTACAGGAACGGAGAAACCTAATAAACGCGGTGTCCCCTGAACGTCCATCCTCAGACCTCGAGGCCCCAGGACGCAGAGGAGGACTTCTCCCTTCGGCGGGGCCTCCCCGAGTCGCAGTTCCCGAAGGCGCGCGCGAGGCAATCGATAAATCGCGGTCCGGCGTGTAGGCCGGTGCCGAATCTCACGTTCTAACGGGAGGGGGACCCCCCCACCTTCCTGTATGAAATATGATTTACCCTTACGTGACTACTGACCCGTTGACACGCCCGAAAACAATGCTATCTCCGGCTATTTTCTTGAGCGTGGACAATCCACTTCCGGGGTACTCGGACCGTACCGGAATGGGATCTGCTACTCATCAGACCTTCATGCATTACTGAATAGCCTCTTCATTTGAGATACAGGAACGGAGAAACCTAATAAACGCGGTGTCCCCTGAACGTCCATCCTCAGACCTCGAGGCCCCAGGACGCAGAGGAGGACTTCTCCCTTCGGCGGGGCCTCCCCGAGTCGCAGTTCCCGATGGATCGCGCGAGGCAATCGATAAATCGCGGTTGACGTTGGCCGTCGCGACGCGTCGCGCCAATTGGGCCCTCGCGGGCGGCGCGGGCAGCAGTTGGTGGCGGCGGCGACTCCTGCCCGGGACTGGCGGCGCACGGCTCTACGCGACACGGCGCGACACGTGCGCGCCGCCGGCTCGGCTGGTAGGTAAGGTCGCCTTATTATACAACTTTTCGACGCGGTGATACTTGCCATATTTTTCTGTACTATTCCCCTAGGAGTACTACAGGTTTACATACTTAGGGTTTGAAGGATGGTAGGAATCCTTCTTGATTTAGCCTTTTGTACAGTTCATGTAACGGGTATTTGATGGTTTTCGTGTCTTTGGAAGTGTGGTGAAGATGGCGTGGCATGCGCCATGCTTCATCCCAGTATTTACTGTTCACAAACCCGAATATATTTTCATGAAATAATTTTATGTGAGAACCAATCACAGCTGTTAGTAGCGGCGACTCCGGCAGAGCGCTGGACCGCACTGCGCAGCACGGCACGACACAAGGGCGCCGCCGGGTCTGCTGGTTGGTAAAGGCGCGTTTTTATGCTTTCTGCAAGTGATTTTTCCTTTTTTTTTAAAATAAAATATTTCATTAAACGTAAACTTTATCAATACTAGCTTGCACGCGACAAAATTTGCTTTTGCACACGGAGACACTTCCTGGAAATTTTGTTTAGAATTACATATTGCGTAAAATGTTAATTATATAAAATCTACCTTGCGCACGACAAAATTGAAAGTTTTAATAAATTGAAAGAAATGAAATTGTGCATGTTTTCTTCAAGTAATTTTACGCACGAACCAATGAGCATTCACCAATTATGACAGGAACGCATCTGGTGGGGAAATCCACAAGCTCAAACGTCGACAAACTGCGCCATTTTGAAAATATTCTGTAGTTTATTACACAATGTTACTCATTGTTACTTCGGACGTTTCAATAATCACTGAAATGCGTACTAACTTACTTTGAGTCTTAATCATTATTTAGTAACATTACCCTTTTTTCTTACATTTACCTTCGCGGTCGTACCTATATAAGTTAAGTTAGTAGACAATGGATTCCCATCAGGTAATGGGTCAAGTAAGTTTACAAATAATTTGACTGAATACAGTACCCTTGTTTCATTTACTTCCGTTTTTAACATTTTTTAAAAAAATATGACCATATATTACATCCATTACAGTTACTAGTATTTGATGCACGTCAGATACAAGCACGTGACCGGTGTCGCTTGAAGTATGTAGGGCCTTTGGGGACAATATTTTTGCTCTAATACTACGATAAATGGACGTACTTCCGAACAATTCGAAATTCACATCAGCTCGGAGAGTGAGGTTGGAATCGACACGATGAATTGAAGAAAATTTGACTTTTACAGTCAACAAATTACTAACTGGTGCCAAGATTGCTACTTCTTTGTATTTTATATCTTTTTACATTTCACTTTTCGTTCTAGCTTTGAACACATCTGAAATATCGTTGCTGTACCTCTGGAGATGAACAAATGTTTCTCGAAAATAGTTGGATTTTTTGTTACAATATTTTACACATTGTATTAAATAAAACTTTCGATATATAATTGTGGAAAGCTGCATTAATATATCTTTAATAATAATAATAATAATAATAATAATAATAATAATAATAACAATACTTACTACTACGAGATGACTCTCATCTGCAACATCTTGTAGGTTTCAAATGACGTGTGTGATATCCTGATGTTGCAAAATCGTACGCGAATTTCCGTCAGAGAAAAAAATTTAGGTGTCCCATTGTGGTACAACTTCTGGGGGCATGAAGATGATTGTCTTATTGTGTTTAGGTCAGAGATAAATAACAATGTTTTAAAAAATTGCCAACGTTTCCAGTTTTTTTAAGGCTTCCTCAGGGCCTCAACGAGCGGTTACTATAAAGACCAGTTTTATACATAATACAATATTTTCTCTGCCTGTTTCAAGTAATCTGCCCCCCCTCCCCTTCGGCCACGATCTCCAAACAATGCACCCTGTCGTACTCTCAATAAGCCAATCGCTTTACTAACAAAATAAAATCAGTAAGTGTTATGATAATTACTGGCAGAAGTCGACAAATTTGTCTAACGAATGAGATGCCTTCCCCGTCCTACTGCGATAACCCTGGGGAAATTGAAGGTGGAGAACTTAGCGACGACTGCGCGACTCAGTTTGATAATTCCATATAGTAGTTCGTACCCTTGGTATCTAAAGTACCTCATGTTGAACCGTGCGTATAAATTTTTGTGGTTCTATTATGTTTTTCCTAACAAGGATCTTCTTCAAGGAAGTTCTTTACTGGCTTCGATGGGAATTGTGAAGAAAACCTCCTTTAAGCTAGTCAGTCATCGTCAGTTGCAGTCGGTCATTGCCTTTTATCCCATCTGTCTCGCACAGACTTTTGAAAGAAAAAAATAAGTTAGTTTTCGCATAATTCCTGTTTGAAGTTCATCCAATTTATGAAAAAAGGTTTTTTTCTCAAAAACGGCGCCACATTTTTGTCTTTATTTTTTTTTCTCGGAAGAAGTAAAAGATACTTCAAAACGACCAGGTTCGTTCAACTGTTAATTTTCGAGATTCGAAAGTTTGAGATAATGGGCGAAAGTATGTACAGATGTAACAGTGGTTTAAACTTTTATTGAAATATAATTTTTCCAAATATCTGTCTTTACGTTCGATTCACTTGTGCTTCCACCACAATGGAACCAGCTAACAAATGTATGTATAATGTTCTTTAGAAAATTTTTACATTATATATATATATATATATATATATATATATATATATATATATATATATATAACGATTTTCTGAACTAAGAGAACAGGGAACTATTTTATTTTATTTTTACTTATTTACTTTAATTCCTTATTAACTACTAATGCCATATAGCGACCCTTCAGGCACGAGACGGCTACAGCTCTTCAGCCTTAGCGACTTTGTCCAGGTCGGCTAAAGGAAATTGTATGATTTATGAAAATTTCATAAACATAAGTAGCTTCTGTGAAATGACACTTTATTCCATAGAAAACAATAAAAGGATAGGTATGTTGCGTACTTCAGTATTATTTGCTTCATAGACGTTAAATCAAAACGATATAAATTTTAAAAACAATGCTGTAATAGCACTCTCATGAGAGACGTTACACAAATTACCAACATCTTGACTTAATTAGTACCATGTGTGAACCACACACTGTGCTATTTAGGGCGGGGTTTTATTTGCTGCTCTACAATAGGTAGTTGAGTTAATGGTATGTTGCTGCATTGTCTTCTCGTTCGTGATGTCATTGTCTTTGACGTCACGATGGCGGCAAACGTCAATTGCAAATCAGTACTAGATCCAATTATAAGCCTGTACTGTGGACTTCAGTCGATCATTCTATCCGCAGATGACATGGTCTTACCCCCAATGGCACCTCTGAACTACATCAAAGATCCAGACATCTTGAACAGTGAACGCCGCATTTGTCTGCAGACAATGAATAAATAATGCTTGCCAATGAAATGCTTTGTCGGTTCAGAAATACCAATCCTGGTTTATTTATAGTAGACGAAGTAATTTAAAATGCGTACCAACATTGATATTACAAGGTTTTGTGATGTTAATACTCAGTTTTAATGTTGGTGTTTTGCATTAATGTTGATCTACAGAAATATAACACTAGATATGAGAATTGTGTGACTCAATTTTCCATCTGACTGGGTCCTTTTGTTTTACAATGGAGATTCAGTTCAATAGTATAAATATGTTAATTTCTTTTTGCGGTGAGAGTGTTGAAATTTGTTAATGCTTTCCCCCCCGATGTGATATTCCAAGTTTACTTCAGGTGACCAACAAGTGTTCCCTCTCTATTAAAAAGAGAGTACTCCTGCAATAGAAAAGACATGACAGAACCATCGAAACCGAAACATATTTTTTTTAAATAATGACTATTTTGTATTTCTTGTATGAAAACATACTTTTTCTGAACCAGAGAATGCGTTAATGGTAACTTTTAAATTGACAACTACTGTATTATCTATGTTACATGTGGACTTTTACGATGTAAAAAATCTTTACTTTATTGCCGTTATATAAGATAATATTTTAATTTTTTGAGTAGTGTATGTGCTACTTTTTGCGTAACTATTTTGTGTGGTTTTGTTTCTGCAGGCCACCGGGGGCGGATCCAGCCGATCATTTTCGGGGTGCCCTCAGAGATTTTGTTAAATAATAAACATATTGTATATATTTTTGTAGCGTATTTTATACATAATCACATATCTATATTTTTACACAATCACATAAGTCTAACATAAATATTTACATCAATTTTGCCAAATAAAGGAGGGTAAGAAAAAAAACTCTAAGCTTGGGGGAGGGGCATGGGGGGGATGTCCCCCCCTTGATCCGCCAATACTGACCCAACTGACTGAATGACCTCACCTAAATACTGAATAATGACTAGTTATGCATATTAGCAGCATCAAATGATAAAGCTGACTAATCGATTAGAGTACAGTACGCAATTTTCTGTTAATTCTTCTGCGTTCTGTCGCACAAGTGTTTCAAACAACGGATATGACAGGTGTCACGGTGCGCCACCCCGAACCGTTGTCACACATCGCAATTCTCAAACGCAGCGCGCGGCCACGCGCGCCGTCTCCAGGTGGCTGCGCTCCGCGTCGAGATTCGCAGGCGGCCTTGCTTGAGTGTGAGGCGGCGATGCACCTCTCGACAAGGCCCTGTCGTCGACGACCCAGCTGCCGGCCGCCACAGAGCGGGCGTGTCGAAAAGGAATTCTGGTGGGCTGTCGTTTTCCGATGTGTAAGAGTATTTATCGTTACGTGGGAGATCACGCATTCTCGGACCGAAGGATCATGGGTTCGAGTCCCGCCTCGGGCATGGTTGTATTGTGTTAGTCCTTTCACGCCCTATCATTATCATCATCATTATCATATAGTGTCATCCTCACAGTTACCATACCGTTACACACAATAGTGGTCGCTAATGACCTAGAAGTTGATGCGACCTTAAGTAACAAAAAAAAATGTTATGAGAAATTTCTGGAAACTAGTTGACATTTTGTTCCAAATTTACTTATTTTATGAAATAAAATATTTTTATATAATTGTGGAAGGCGTCGTCGACGACCCAACTGCCGCCACAGAGCGGGCGTGTCGGGAAGGAATTCTGGTGGAGTTTAGTTTTCCGATGTGTGACTAAATCGTTACGTTGGAGATCGCGTATTCCTGGAGGTCATTAAGTGGGTTCGTATTCAATTCTATTTATTACATCACATCGTGAATACATATTCTTGATAAATAACAATAAATTCAAATCATAAAAATATAATTTTATTTAAGACAATCAACGTTATTTTATAAAGCCTATATTCATTTATTTTCATGACGCAATCTCTTTTATTTTAAGATTTATCCGCGTTTAATAACAATCTTTCAAAAAGTCGCCAACGTTTCGGCTTTTATTAAGCCTTCCTCAGGGCTACAACAATTACTGGAACTCCTCAGCCTCGGCACGCTGCCACGCGAGATGTCGCAGGTGGCGTTTCGATTCGCAGGCGGCCTTTCTCGCGTGCGAGGCGTCGATGGCGTCTCTCGACAAGGCCCTGTCGTCGACGACCCCAGCCGCCGCCGCCGCCGCCGCCGCCGCCGTCGCCGCGGAGCGGGCGTATCGCGAAGACGTCACGACCGTCGGGCTGCCATCGATAAAAGTCGGCCTTCATCCCGCGCCCGGGCTGACAGGCTCCCCGATAAATAAACTCGTTTGGGCTCCCGGGGGGAAAGGGGGAGGCCCGCGGTATTTAAATTCTGAATTACGACCGCGCTGATCGCATTAATGGGATATATTCACAGAAGGGATTGTCGCTATCAGCGACCGTATAAGCTGCTTTGTGTTGGTCAGTATTTTATGAATGCGACTTCCTGGGGTCGCGGGATTAGAATTCGGCTTGTTGTAATTTGTCGTGTCTTCCGGGCCCCGGCGCGAGGAATCGATTTATTATTCTCGCCGAGGGAAGATAATTTGTTTTTCTTCGTTAGGGATGGGCTGGTGTTGCCTGTCTGTGTAATTTTTTCGCAATTAATAGTTGTGAATCCGGTGTAGTTTTATTATTTGTGTGTGTAAGCTGGAGAGGCCGTGTTTATAGCTTCAGTAGACAGTATATTTTCGTTTGCTTGCTCTGCAAATGTTTGTGATACGTAGGAATGCTTGAACATCTTCTCCTCTTCTCTGATACACTTGATACGTCTTTCGGCAATCTATTGAAAACAGATCAAGTGGTCAGGCTTCTCGCGTGTCCGTCATGGATTTTGATGAAATTTGTATGCTCATTCCTCTTTATTGTCTGAAATTTTATCTTCGCAAATGAAATTATTGGGATATGCCGGTTTGTTTGCCCCCACGTAGTATAGACGACCATGATTTCATCTTCGTTTGGGATACAATATTTCCTTCTCCGTTATTTCTAAACAAATGAAGTTCAGTTTGCTTGTATAATTTCTCCCTCCCTATTCAATGGAATATAATGTTTCCGTACATTAACACACACTGTCTACCTGTATAGCCGAGGTCGCTAGGGCTGAAGGACCGAAACTACCTCGTGCTTGAAGAGTCGCGGGTTCGTATGCAGCCTGGGGCATAGATGATTAAGTGTGTACGTCTACAGTTTGCGATTTCCTTGATCGTTACCTCCAAAGTTCCGACACCAATGGTAATTACAGTAGTCTCTGTATGACCTGGTTGTTGAAAAGCGACTTTAAAAAAACAGTGGGTAATGTCAGTGGAGTTGTAGAAAAAATAAGTGTTCAAAAAATTTCAATTTTTTTAAACGTTGAAAGCTTTGACAATATTCAAGAAAGAAATGTGAAGTTCTTGAACTGGAAATGACATTCAAATCATTTACCGGCGCAGAAGAGAAATAATGGATTATTAATAAATTTTTCACGTTTATTAAACCTCGCTGTCAAGGTAATAGACTCTAACTTCGAATAGTTTGTGGGAGCGTTGGAAGCTCGCTTTCGTAAAGATAAAAAAGTGCTCGTTCTCCTGAAATGTTTTAAGTAAAAGACGATTTGCAATATTTATCATCTTCATATTTAAGTTGTACTAAGATGGTGGTGTACTCCGGTTGTGGTAAGAGGTAGGAGGTTGAAACTAGGCATTCGAAAACAATATTATATTGAGATATTGTATGCTAAATTTCACTTGTCGTACGTGAATATTGTAGGAACTAATCCATATTAACCTCTCAAATTTTATTGAACACTACTTTTTGTCATCTTCACTGTACTTCATAGCACAGTATGTGCTATGTGTGACTCCAATTGATAACCTAATTCGATTCTTGCGCTACTCCTAGAAGGTGATATAAACAAAAATAGTTTTTACTAACTTACTATAGTAACAATTTTATTCAGTGTCTGGACTCAATATGTAATTAATCACCATAAATTACCTAATGAAAGTACATTTGAAATTTAACATTAATGATAGATTCTTTATAAGAAAACATCACTTCGGATGTACCTTAAACCTACAGCCTACTTCTGTAAAAAAATTCTGCTCTTCTGGACATGTTTGCCTTTCAAGAGCCTCTTTTAGCAGCCTAAAACGAGATGTTTTAGAGACGGAAAAATCCGAGGGCTAACCCTGACTTCAACACCGACACCACACTCGTCCATCAAACGCCTCCGGGAAGTACGAAACCTTGCGCTTGTGAATAGCGGCTCTCTCAGAAAGCGATGAATTACATTCACAAATATAGTTTTTACTAATTTTCTGTAGTATCATTTAATATCGCAACTAAATACGTTATAAAACAACTTATAAAAATAAATGATAAATAAAATATAAATATAAGATTTCTTCTCAAGAAAACGTCCTTTCAGGTGGACCCTACACTACCTCGAAAATGTTTCTATTTGCCACTGAGTCAATCCAGCGTTGCCCAGGTGACGACCGATCTGTCGCGTTCTTCGCAGCCAAGCTTACACCTGCTGAACAATCACATTTCAGCAAAGCCGCAGTCAAGAATGATTTACTCGCATCCATCTTGCGCTGCCCACGTAAGAAATTTTAATGCCTATTTTTCGCGTAAGGCGGACCTTTTCAGAGCCAAAAAGAAATCTAGTCTAACCGCGACTATCCTACACCGGGCTGCCTCGTGCCGTGCGTAGCCGGTGCAATCCGGCTCTCTCGCCTATGAATAGCGGCGTGGGGTCGGTCGCCCCAGGAAGCCCCTCAATGGCTGGTGGGAGGGGGAAGGGAAGGGGGTAGCCACAGCTCATGTGCGCCGCCCGCGAGGGGGCTCTGGGGCTCTTGGCGCCCGTCCTCTGTCAACGTCAGCCACCCGGAGCGCCGCCGTCGCGGGCGCTGGCTCGCCGCCACCCGAGCAGGCGATGGGCGATGCGGCCGCTCCGCGGGACCAAACGGCGCTTTGGGGAGGCGTGGCCCTTTTTTTACCTTATAGCAAACCCCTTATGTATTACAGATAAAGTTTGTATTTTTTATTTTTTTATTTGATTATATATATATATATATATATATATATATATATATATATATATATATATATATATATATATTGAAACACAGAATGTGTTCCCTTACACTAATTACAACATTAGTGTAAGTAATCAATATATATTTTGGACTGCGCGGTACGTACGCCAAGCGCTGCGAACAACGACGGGAGCTAGCAACGGTCGCTACCGCCACCGGTGCCACCGCCGGGAGGCCAGCGTGAGAATGTCGGTTACAAACCGGGCAGCGAGCACGTGCGGGCAGTCGTTAGGAGAATTGCGAAGGGGACAGACGTTAGCGGAGCGGCGAAGAGTTCGGACGTGTGGCGAAAAGCTCGCCGGTAGTGCATGGACAAAGAGAACATGCGGTATAGTTTGTGAATTATTAGCATCTGAAATGCAGTAGACACGTGAATTAGTTATTGAGAGTATCAGTAGAATAAAAGATTAGTGTCGGTAGTACAACCGATCGCGCTTGTATTAATGAGTGTAGTGGAAATAATACCGAAATTTTGTGGTACGGAACTGAGACCAACACGTGTGACAATCGTGGGTCGAGTAATTATACCCAGCGACGGAAGGTGATTAGAGAGAGGTACAACGCCGTGGCATCAGGAGCCGAACCAGGAAGGAATCGCAAGGTCACCAGCCCGGGGCGACCACCACGCCAACGGCCGCCGGCGACACACAGCTGTTGCAGAGGTCGGCGACCCCCGCCGACACGAGCTGCGCTACAAGCATCAAAGGTATCTGGTCGGGGCCCCGAAGGTATGATAAATGCATATTACACCTAATCTTGGTACCAAGGCAGAGTGTATAAACGTTGTCAGATCATGTAATTAACCTATTTGATTTGCAAATAAATCTTGTTCATGATTGTATTTCTATTTCTGATTAACTTTCCCAATATTATACCAACTTATCCAGGGACCCATTCACGGAAAAGATACCCTCCTTTAGTGTTATATTGCAGTGAAATACCCGGCATCACCAGGTACGTCACAATATATATATATATATATATATATATATATATATATATATATATATATCATATCATCTTCATAGTTACCAAAACGTTAAATGCAATAGTGGTTGCGAATGATTAGATGTTGATGCGACCTTACATGTATACACATGTACATATATATGTGTGTATATATGGGTGTATGTATATGTGCATATATGTAAGATCGCATCAACATCTAATCATTAGCAACCACTATTGCATTTAACGTTATGGTACTTATGAAGATGACGTAATATGGTGATGATAGGGAGTGAAAAGGACGAGCGCAAATATAACCATACCCGAGGCAGGACTCGAACCCGCGATCCTTCGGTCCGACATCGCTACGGCACTACTGCCTTAGCGATCGCGGTTATCCGGACCGGTAAACCGCTTGCGTTGTACAGAGGAAGATTTTGTTTGCTATTTAATGTCGCATTAGCGTCTAGGTCATTAGCGACCGGTATTGCATTTAACGTTATGGTAACTAAGAAGATGACATGATATGGTGATGATAGGGGGTGAAAAGACTAGCACAACCGTGCCTGATGCGGGTTTAGAACCCGCGATCTTTCGCTCCGGCACTACTGCCTTAAGGCCGATCTCGGCCATCTGGCCCGGCAGAAGAAGTATTGTAATATTGCGAAAAAACCGGCGATTTTTCGATAGTCAAACTCGATTTGTGGATCCCTGGTACCAAGAAATTGGAATTCTTCCTGCTGTATATAGTAAATTATTTGCACCGATAGCTGCAGAGTAAAGGTAATATCTTACGTCTTGTCTTGAGCATTTTAGTGATTGGGAGGTCGTTTGAAACTCGAAAATACACGTCGGAGAGGCGTGTTTTTTACTTGCTTGCGCACTATACACGTATAAAAGAAGTATTTTAATTCTGCGGAAAAAAACCGCGATTGCAGA
Source organism: Gryllus longicercus (assembly GCA_038098605.1). Classification (NCBI taxonomy): domain Eukaryota; kingdom Metazoa; phylum Arthropoda; class Insecta; order Orthoptera; family Gryllidae; genus Gryllus; species Gryllus longicercus. The sequence goes on from JAZDUA010000535.1 coordinate 350,324, forward strand.
AGAAATGGATGACATAAGTTTCTGATAGTTTCTGCCAACCATGAACCTAACCTCACTCATGCAATAGGAATGTTTGTAAATAACACATATCTCTCATGTCATATCAAACCTATCTTAATATAAACGTAGCTCTGGCGAGCCGTTTTAATCATTTCGCGTCCAATAAACGCCCACTTTTACGTAAAGTTTTGAAGACGGATGTTTGGTGCTGTGGAAAGCAGGGTCATAACTACCCTTCGACCGAGTCAGACGACCCTTCGCGTCCGTCGTTTTCTCTTCGGGCAAAAAACGTGTCCATTCTGACCGCAGCTGACCTCTGTCCACTCTGATGTGTTTTAGTACTTTTGCCCACCAGGATCCCGCGATCCGTCCACTGTTGGCCGTTTGTCTCATTCCCCGAGGGAAGGAACTTTGAAGGGGACAGCTCGGAATAGTGGGCAGATCCAGTTATCGTAACTCAAAGAAAAGAAAACTGTTCGGGTTCTTTTGATCGCACTTCGCGGGCTCCGCAGTAACATTTTATACGCGATCGTATTTTTGATGCCATTAGCATATCTTAACATATTTTTATGGTTCTGGTTATTGGGGTACGGATACTATAGCGCAGTGTAAAGAAGGTTGAGAGGGTAAGAGTTGGATGATTGAGCATGTGGTTCTCAATGTGTTATTTTATGTCCGCCTTTCTAGATTCTTGGCATGAAATGCAATCATTACAAACAAATTCCTTTGAGAAGAAGTACTTGAAATCGCATAATTCTTTTTTTGCTCTCTTGTTCCTCGACACGGTAAAACCTGTTAGTCGTCGTAGAAAAAAATATAATTGTGAAACATTACATTGAAAGGAATTATATTGCGGATTGCTCTGTAATGCCCTCTGTTGATGTGCGTTTAAAGTTGGAATGAACTCGCTAAGGTCATCTCTCATTGTAGATATTTTATGTGACTAGTGTGCCTCGTTATTGCGTTTTATACCAAACTGATTAGCTTTCAGTCAGACGTAGATCAAATGTGAGTAGCTGACGTTTCACATTTACGAACGAGTACGAACTCCAGAATACAGACTCAATGCTTATTCTTTTAACCGAGACACCACTCTCATTAGCTCTGAGTATCCTTGGTTGTCCGAAGGGTTTCAGTTGATTTACGATTTGCAATTTACAACCCTCCGAGTCCGGGTAGGAATGAAACGTGACAGAGACTTCATAGGAGTTCAATTTCCAAACCACGTCACTGTCAAAAGAACATACAAGGACCGTAGAGAAGTAGTTACCAAAATTGTCGATCTAAATATTTAAAAAATCTGAAATCAAAATCAAACAATGTTTCAATCGATTACCTTTTCACTTTGCATTGCCGTATCTGTATAAAACAGTAAGGAAGCCTTGTGGACTCTCTGGAAACCATATGGGTCACTTTCTAAGAGGGGGTCTGGACGCGGTTTCTTCGAGACGTGGTTTCAAACCAGGATTTCGCCTGCTAAAACGAAGTTCGTGCGCCATTTCCAGACCGTGTCTCGAGACGTGGTTCTCAATTACAGACCGCGTCAAAGGGAGGTTTGAAACCACGTCTGTAGCAGAAAAGTGACTGGGAAAATGGAGTATATTCAGCGAGTTGAGGAGTTTCGGCGGAGAATAAACCTCCATAGAGCACTGCACCCGCGAACGAGGGTCTTGCGGGATCGTAGCAACCCTCTCGAAAATTATACAGAAAAAGAATTTCGAAGAAGGTATCGTTTTTCAAAAGAAACGACGATTTACTTGGCGGAGATGCTGCGACCTAACCTACAACACCAAGACAGAAGAGGCTTGGGGTTACCAGTGATACTCCAGCTCCTGATAGTTTTGAGGTTAGTAATTGCCGTTTCACATGTATTTTCTATATTACATTTTTACATGCTAATTGACTGCGGATGTAGATAACCAGCCACCCAACAATACAAGCCAACGCATGAAACGTGTGGTGCGAGTTGTTATGTATAGAGAGAAGAAGAAAAAAACTGGCCATAAACTGCCGCCTCGCCCTCACCATTTCAAAATTTAATTAAGGAATATGCTAATACTGTTAAATCATATGTAGCTGTTACCATAATTGTTGTCATGTACTGCTAGTATTACTACTAGTAGTGTCATTACTATTATTATTTTATAAGTAATGTTATCTATATTATTATTATTATTATTATTATTATTATTATTATTATTATTATTAAGTAGTAGCAGTAAAATCAGTATACCAAAATGAAACTGTACAAATCTTGAAATAAGTATTTTAAATTAAATTAAAGTAAGTTAAATGTTCAACTATTTTGCTACTAAAAATAATTATCTACTATGTAATATCTTGATATATCTTTAACAAGTATTGTAGCATAATCTCTAGGCCAATGACCCCATCTTGATCAGGTTTTTTGTCAAGTTTCCCCGGTCCTTTCAGCAAATGCTGAGATGGCCCCTTGTTTTAATTCTGGACAATAAATGTAACTTCACTGGCTGTACTCAAGAAGATGTATGCAATTGTACTCCCTCTTTATATATCATAGATTTGGCTTGGGATACACTATTGTAATTGTATATGTGACTCAATAATTATTATTTATTATATTACAAATATGTTGCTTTGCAATAAAATCACATCAAAAGAAATAAATTGTTTGGCCTCCTTTCACAGATTTTACGCCACTGGAGCATTCCAAATTGTAATAGGAGACCTAGTGGGCATACATGAAAGTCAAGTGTGCCGCTTAATTCAGAATGTCTCTGGAGTTATATGTTCATGGATTCGCCAATACATATATTTCCCCCACAGACGTGATCACCCCAGAGTGAAGCAACAGTTCTCAGAGCTATCACGGTATATTATACTAACTTATATTTTTCCTTGCACATAGTACCCAAGGAGCATACTTGGGCAAAATGAATGTATATTTTATTTCACTGATTTCCTTATTGTACTCTCTTTCAATAGGCATAGATTTGTATATGAATTGTTTCTTCATAAACAATTACATTTCTTACACACTTACAAGACTATTAACAAAAACATTGTTTTCACTTTTATTTATATTTTTTAGAATTTGTTTCTGAATTCACTTACAATTTAATCATCAGCTCTTATAAAAGATAAAATGAATATCCTCAGGCTTGAAAACAGCCCATTAGTTGAAATGTTTTGTGAAATAAATTTGTGGTAAAAGCAATTTTAACTCCTAGTTCATATCACAAAAAGAAATTCACCACCATATTCCTAATATATTTAAACGTTTATTTATTCTATTTTCTTAAAATGCAGTTTTTAAAACCTTTTAACTGTTTCTTTGTAATACGATACTCCAATTGGAGGAGAAAGAAAATGTATATATTTATTATGAAATTCTGTTAATGCAGTGATAATTTTCCTGGGATCATTGGAGCAATAGATTGCACCCATATCAGGATAGTGTGTCCAAGGAAGGAGGAAGCAGAACGATACTGCAATAGAAAAAGATACTACTCAATCAACTGCCAGGTAAAGTAAAAAGTTTTCTTATTTTATCATTTCATTGAGAGTGCTTTTACAACTGGATTGAGAAAAACATGAATTTTGTATTTCCAGGTAATTTGTGATGCTAATATGAAAATCACAAATATTGTGGCAAGATGGCCTGGCTCATGCCATGACAGTAGAATTTTTCGAAATTCGGTAATAAAAGAGGTGTTGGAGAGTGGCACCTTCTCTGGACACCTAATTGGGGACAGTGGTTATGCATGCTCTAGGTACCTACTGACACCTGTTGTAAATGAAAGAACACCTGCTGAGAGAAGGTATAATGTGGCACATAAAAGTGCCAGAAATGTAATAGAGAGAGTTTTTGGCAGCTGGAAGAAGAGATTCCCCTGCCTCCACTACACGTTGCGCACTAAGGTGTCAACCACGTTAAAAATTATTGTAGCTTCAGCTATTCTTCACAATATTGCTGTTGAGAGAGCAGAGGAAGAATTCAATGAGGCTTTAGAAGAGGGGGAAGTAGTAATAGAAGCAGACGAAGCTGATCGTCCTGAAGGTCTAAGGTGGAGAGAACATTTTATTAGAACTCATTTTACCTAAATAAAAAAAACTTGAACAGATGACTACATAGTTTTTCTTTTACAATCCTTGAAATTGTTCATTTTTGCCAGGAAAAATTAAATTCTCTAATTTTAGTCTTGCAAGTGATTTTTCTGATCCATATACTTTAGATATGCAGTTCATAACATATCTAGGTATGTATAACATGGTTACATATGTCTATGTTACATGAAAGTTAAGAGGTTGGGCTTGAATTGTTATGTAAAATCATGTTCATAATGCCAGTTTCAAAGTTTTATTTTGCATGTTTGAAATTCCCATTCAATGTAATTTCATAGTTATGCTAAATTTCATTGTATACTTAACGATAATGTAATGACCTGCATATTTTAGGGTTGGTATTATTTCCCTTCATGCAAGTGAGACTTGAATTAAAAAAGGAGTTGATATTCTCTTTTTACTTCTGTCATTCCCTTTAATATGTTGCTCACTTGCAAATGAATTATGCAAAACTGAAGATATTCACAGAACATTACTACTGAAGCCTATTGACATGTTTCCTGCTTTGCGGGAAAAGGGCCTCCCCCTCAAATCCTATTAATTTGAATACAGGCTATAAATTGGTCATTAGGTATCAACTTTAATATAGAGTATCAGATAATCCTAAACTCGCATGAAATAACTAATTGACTGAATATTCATGGCCCTCTTTCAGGTCGTATTCAAGTAAACAGGACAATCATGATTTCTTAAATTCTAATATATTTCAAAATCTTGAAATAGAGTAAATGATGCACATCCCAGTGCTTGATGTTTGTACATACCTATCTTACATAGGGAACAATAGCCCTCCATCTCCATATACTGTCACAACTGTTCCGTTTGTATACCTTGTTCGAAGGTCTAACACACACTGATACGAATTAATATATTTATTACAGATCTTCAACTGATGACATAAATATCAAAAGGAGAAAAAAAACAGTTCAATACTATACTGCGATTTATGCAATTCTGGCGCTGGCAGTATCACCTGTTGAGTTTCATCCAATCGGGAGCTTAAACATCACCGTAGTCATAGAATCATAGTCATCTGAATGAAACTCAACAGCTGATACCTGCCAGAGGCAAAGTTGTGGAAATCACAGTACACACTTAAAATATCAATTCCATTAAGTGAAATTTGCAACATTCCTTTTCCTGGCAATTATATTGCATAAACCTTACAACTAGTTATAGAGCAGTGGGGAATAATTTACAAGTGCTACTACTTTAAAGAAGATTGTAATTTCAGAGTATACACAACATTACAAGTGATTAGGATTCTGGAATATGAAAAGAGGTAGATGTTGAAGGACCAAGGCACGGTTCATTTCATAAAAATACAATGGTTAATGCAAATTAATTTTTTTTTTTATTTTTTATTAATTTACATTTGCATTTGCTCTAATATTTTCATTTTAATTTTTTTTTCTAATTGCAAAATCTGCATTTCCAACTCATGTTTTTCGGCTGCCATCTGCATCTATTGCAGGTGCTCCTTTTCTGCAATCTGGAGCAGCCGCTCATCATACAATGATTGTTTACTGAAAAAAAAAAAAAAAAAAAGCCAGCCATTAACTTTAGATTTATAGTTATTTCTTCAAGTGTTGAATTCATCATACAATTCATTAAAACATTCATATTTCATAATTGTCCATCAAAACAAAGTTTTACTTACTTCTTTTGTGGGACTGGGGCTGACCTCCTTTTATTTTCAGGAGGCACATCCTCCACTACCATTTCTGGCACAGCCTCCTCCACCATTTCCACAAGAATTTGCCCTTCCTGTACCACATGAATTAAGAAACCATGAATGAGAATTTGGGAATTGTATTTTATGTAGAGAAAACATATCACCAACAAAGCTTTACCAAAATAGTACCTGAAAGCCTACGGCATCATTATCATGATCCATTGGTAATGGATCTACTGATGACCCCAGCATCCCAGAAACTATTTCTTCCTCTGGATCCAAATTCAGGTTGGAGGAAGGTCCTCCGCCAGTCTTCCTTGCCTCGCTCCTCATTGCATCTATTTTTTCTTTCGTTGAAATTTTTAGTCGCTTCCACAAACCTAAACAGTAATATAAGTACATAATAGACATCACTTCAAAGTATTAAATATGAACTATACTTGCATAAACGTGCGCACACTTCTCAAATGCTTGAGCAATATAAATTTGCTGTACTAGAATAGGCATGCTGCATGGAATAAATTTTGCATTAATTCTTTCTCCACTTGAACTTATTCAGTAGTTCTCGGCTGTTATTATTTTATGGTTAATGCGCACGGATCCAAGATTTGTAAAATTATCTCAAATCTTTTTTACTCACCACGAATCTGCTCCTCTGTACGAGGAGCTCTCCCTGGAGTCGAACTGTTGAACTCGCTGGCAATTTTCTGCCAGGCTACTTTCTTTTTTTTTAAAATATCCCCTCCGTACCCCTTGTCACCTATAATGGGGTATTTCTGGCAAATTTCTGCCAGTAACCCCCTCTCGCTTTTCTCATATCGAGCCATTTTCAACTAAACAAACACGCCAGCTTTAATATTTATTCTATTACATTACAATAAAGAATGATAATATTGAATAATTAAACTCTGTCGGAACATTTACCTTGCTACAACACTTCCTCTTCTCACACTCCGCTACTTCTGCACGTGGACGCCACGAACTAAACAAACACGCCAGCTTTAATATTTATTCTATTACATTACAATAAAGAATGATAATATTGAATAATTAAACTCTGTCGGAACATTTACCTTGCTACAACACTTCCTCTTCTCACACTCCGCTACTTCTGCACGTGGACACCACGAACTAAACAAACACGCCAGCTTTAATATTTATTCTATTACATTACAATAAAGAATGATAATATTGAATAATTAAACTCTGTCGGAACATTTACCTTGCTACAACACTTCCTCTTCTCACACTCCGCTACTTCTGCACGTGGACGCCACGAACTAAACAAACACGCCAGCTTTAATATTTATTCTATTACATTACAATAAAGAATGATAATATTGAATAATTAAACTCTGTCGGAACATTTACCTTGCTACAACACTTCCTCTTCTCACACTCCGCTACTTCTGCACGTGGACGCCACGAACTAAACAAACACGCCAGCTTTAATATTTATTCTATTACATTACAATAAAGAATGATAATATTGAATAATTAAACTCTGTCGGAACATTTACCTTGCTACAACACTTCCTCTTCTCACACTCCGCTACTTCTGCACGTGGACACCACGAACTAAACAAACACGCCAGCTTTAATATTTATTCTATTACATTACAATAAAGAATGATAATATTGAATAATTAAACTCTGTCGGAACATTTACCTTGCAACAACACTTCCTCTTCTCACTTACACTCCGCTACTTCTGCACGTGGACGCCACGAACTGAACAAACACTAGCACACAACCACACGCAACAACGACTGCAATACGACTGAAGAAAAAATCCGCGAGGAAAACAGAGGACGAGCGAAATGCGCATACACAAAGGCAGCGTTGCCAGACCGATTGAGGAAACCATGGCTTGAAAACGGGGTCTCGCCAGACGGCGTTGAAACTCCGTCTTTGTAAGTCAACGCGAGTTGTGCCTACGACCGGGGTTTCAGAACTACGGTTTGAAACGGCGTTTTAGACCCCCTCTTAGAAAGTGACCCTATATGTTATTGAGTTGTTTACTCTTGCCAGTCACGAATGAAATCAAATAAATCTTGTTTGTGACCACGGATGAATGATAAGGGATGAATCACTATGAATGAAATGATTGACGTTCGCTTCATTTTTTAAAAAATGTTCTGAAAGGACCAGGGAATAAACGGTCAGTTTCCTAGCAGTAGACGGAGACGCAATGATGATACTTCACTTACCGGAAACGATGGAACGGAAAAGTCTTAGAAGAGACGGACTCGGGGTACACTGATACACGGAAAAGTAGTGACTTCCATATGCTGTATTATATTTTTTTTCGGAAATGAATTGTAAGGAAGTGGAAATATTCGATCTAACTGGGATCAGATTCCGGGACTTTCTGTTACCCCGGGTTATGACTTATCCAACTAAGCAAGGGAATCGATCATTATATCCATGACCATTAAGTGATCGATATCATAATCAGTACAGTTTGTATTCCATTTCGTTCATCTTCTCCCTTCATGCCGAGTGTACCATACTGTTACTTCGTGTAATGTAAGTGGCAGCAGTATAAATTGACTGCATGCCCTTAGATCCAGTAAACAGCTAGGAAGCATCTTGTGGATAGGATAGGGCTTGGACGTTTTGTTACTTATGCGTGCGTCTATCAACTACAAGAATGCCGCCAAAGCAGCATTGCCTGGTCAGGTGCAGCGAAAATTTTGGCATTTTGCTACCGGTCCACTGCGAGCGAATTCGTCCGACTTATTTCATCCAAAAAGACGCCCGAATGTTGCACCCGAGATCGACTGAGTATTCCGATAATTGTACGGTTCATCGTTTGAAACATTTGCCAGAAGCACGCTCAAGATCTTCGTCAAGTATTACCAGGAGAGTGGCGTAGGGTATCTCCTGACGTCACTGCAATGCATCTGACCGGGTGGTCCTAGTTTCGAGTCCTGACGGTGGCAGGATTTTCGACAATAGCTTGTCAGCTAGGTGGAATCCAATCTGAATTAGACTTCAGTCGAATTTACCTGGAGATTTCTAGCTGCTGACTGCTCTGATGGGTAGTTTTCCGTGTTTTTTCCGATCAACTCCAGGTGAATGTCGGATCAGTACCCGAACAAACGGGCCACGGACCGCGCGCGATCATTCCTTCCCCTTCCTTGTCCTCCTTACCCCTTGCAAGTACACACACACACACTCACATGCCCTACACTACCACAAACGCGGGGAGACCGGTCGGGAGCTTAGAGATTGTGTAGACTGAGACGGAGGCACGATGATGGGAGATACCTTGTTGGCGAAACCCCGCATGTCGACGATGGGAACGTTACCTCCCACGATACAAATGTGCAGTGCATGTTCGGGACTAATGGCCCCGCAGTTGACACTGAACGATCAAATCAACACGTTTATCAGCCACGTGTTTAAATGAATTCGATACATCGGACGCGAATGTCCCACAACGGACGTCCGAAATTTCGCAAAAAAAAAAAAAAAAAAAAGACTCTACTGGGACTGCCGCCTTACTCCATCCCCTGCCCGGAGCTCGCGAACCGAAATTTCCGTCAAAATCGACTTCCAGTCTGACTGTCGCCTGACTCTCTGCCCGGCGCTCTGGAACCGCCCGCAGCCGCTTCGGTCCCCGCCCCCTGGCACACGGCCCGGCCCCTGCAGCCGGCCCGTCAACCGCGACCGACCGACCGGCCGGTCTGCCAGCCAGCGCCCTCCGTAAATTCCGAGGCGTCTTTCCTCTGCGACCCCCTCCCCTCCTCCTCCTCCTACGCCCATCCGCTTCTTCTCCGCGCGCGTAAATATCTCGGCGGGGCCGACGGCCGTGGCAGGTGGAAAAATACGCGTGGCCGCTGGGATTTATTGGCAGGCCGCGCCACGCCGCCTCAATCCTGAACGCCTTGGAGCGGGCTACGGTGGGCTCTTGAAGATCGGGGACCGCGGAGGACTTGTTAATTGTTTTCGTAAGGCTGAACTGGTGTGGCGACTTCATGCGATTCACCAGAGGAACGAAAAGCCGTTGTTAACGGCCGGAGACCGTTAAGGGGTTTTGATTGATTTGAATGATTCCGGTGGTGGAAACTGCTGCGATCATTACTCCTGGAAGTGTTGAGCATGTTTTGTTTTTTCCCGCGGGAGGACGCGGTGATCATTCCCTGCTGGTCAGGCGTCGACCTGCCCTCAGCTAGCGGGGTTGCCCTCCACCAGGTATCTTCCTTCAGCGGGGCATGACCCAAACCGGCATAAGCTCTAAGCTCCCGACTGGTCTTCCGGCATCTGTGGTAGTGTAGTGTATGTAAATTTAAGTGAAAGTAAGGTGTGAGTATAGGAAAAGAAGAGGAAGGAAATATCGCGCGCGGTCCGTGGCCCGATTGTTAGGGTAATGTTCCGGCAATCGCCTGATATTGATCAGAGAAACCACGGAAAACTGCCGATCAAAGAAGCCGGCACTAGAATTCTCGTCCAGACAGGTATTGAAGTCGACATAGCAATCTATATAGCTAGTGTTGAAAATTCTGTCACCGTCAGGACTCGATCCCTAGGAGCTCTTAGTCAGAGGCACTGCAGTAACATCAGGAAATGCCCAGAGCCTCCTAAGCCGGTGTTAATGGTTTTTATAGCTTGCTATTTTTCATAGACCGAGAAGAATAATCGAGTGAAATGAGTTTTAAAAGGTGATGATTTTTTTTATGAATTGTTAATATCAGATGGTATTCTACCCCAAACCGATGTTACAATTAACCAATCACGTCCGTCTATAACGATCTTTTGACGTTAATACCTACAGAATGTTTTTTTTTAATATTATGGTGAGAGTTTTTTCGTCGTTTTGAATGCGCTGAGGAATTGATCCTGGAAAACCTAACATTCAGTTTTTCTTGACAGGGCGAAAGGGAATTATGAAAGTGATAAAATATCTTATTCGTTTGTTATAAGTAGCATTAAAGTACAAAGTTAGGTACATTGTAACTTTTACTCTCTTTACCTTGAACCGTTTCACTCAGTGTTTATTAATCAAAAATGTTATGTTAATATCGAGACGCCGTTTTCTGTATTTGTTTGATGAAGTATCCTGCGGGGAAGGACGAAACCTAGCCCAGGGTGTTGGAATAGTTTGTCCTTTGAGCCATGATTCAGACCATTTGGATCGGGTTCCAGCCGACTGTCACTCGTCGCCTTTGCCCCTTTAATTTTTAAAATAACGTTGTAATTGCTGAAATGGTGTCCTTCTAAAAAGATGTCTCGTCCTACATTATAAGACCACTAGTTAAAATGGTTCTTTCAGGGCGTACATAGCGTGCTAAAAGTTCTATCTTTAGCAGTAGTTCTAAAAGTGAGACGATATACAACTGTTCAGATAAATCTGTGACTTCAAGAGAGAAAACAAAATACTTTAGTCTGGGCGCAAAAGCTACTACTCGTATTGATCTTAATGTATCATTAAGTGATTTATATACTTGAATAAAAATAAAAGGAAATTCAGTAAGGCTGTCTAAAGACCAGTGTATGGCATGCAAAAGTGATTTTATTTTGCTCGTAGAATTACGCCACCCGGCCCACCTGTCTTGTGTTGCAACTTTCCCTTTTTGCAAAACAAAATGTCACCACTTGTATAATAAATAACAATCATCTGCACCCTTAGTGTGCATACGCACAATGATCCCATATTGTTTTTATTGAGAGAATCGTCTCGTATTACGGGCTGCGATTTCTGCCTCTGGAACGAAGCTCTTTTTAAACCAACAATAAATATTTCATAAAGCATATTCTTGTCTATTATTTCGTGTGAAATTACGCTTAAAATTCTTGGCTGCGAAGGCGCGGACTGTCCTGACCTGCTTCACATTTATCGCTTTGGAGTTATTGCTCTGATGAATGATGTATGCTGCTGCCAATGAATTTATCGTCACAGTCAACATCGCCTTGAATCTTGGGCGTTGAGAGCCCATCCCGCGTCTGACAAACAACGGCTTCAATTTTCTCTTGCCGAAAGTAGCGCGTCGGACCGTTCTGTTGAACATTTCTTTGGACGAAATATTGAGTGTAAGATAGACTGTTACGAACTAAATAGCGTATCCATGCGATAATATTAGAATCCTGATCCCTATCCAGTCCTCCATTTCTACTTCAAGAACACTAGTGGAGCTAAAGCAGGACGTACTTTCTCGCCATTAGTAATGGTTATGTAATACTATTTATACCACAATTTCTCTCCGAATTATTTTTTGTAAAACTCATTTGAAATACGAGAAAGTAGAAATAATTAAAAGTTAAAAATAATGTACTGATAACTTTGGCAAACAAAAAGATCGAAAAACATATAATATGAAATTATTAAACACTATGGTTTTATATTATTCTATAAATATATAAAAGGATTCGTTTTTATTACCCCGAACGGGGAGTAGCTGGCAATATCGCCTTTTGTTACAACAATGGGTAACAGTGACCGCTCATCTACTCGTTTTCACATTTAACACAATTAATGGACGCAATTTGAAACGAACTACATAAATATAAAATGAATAATATTATTAAAATTATTTAATGCATAAATTTTAACTACGTAGCATCCATTTGCGTAAATTGGAAACTGAGTAACTTTGACGTCGAATTACTTCAAAAATTACTCATATTTTCTAAAACTTCAACATGGCCTTATTTGAAAATCTGTTTTTTAAGAATACTTTTCATTAAGAAAAAATAGTGTATTTCATTATTGTAGTTGCAGGAAGACGAACAAATTTTGATTTTGTACAATTTTCAATAAATTAGTTTTCAACCAACATGAGACCGGCACCTTTTTCTTAAACGACCTTCAGACTATCCAAAAACAACATTTCGTTACAAAAAACGATGGATCAAAAACGATTTTTGAGAAAACATTGATTTTTTTCTAAATCTAGAAACTGGATTTATCCACTTTATTCTTACCAGGGCCCTGTAATAAGTTTTTCTGCCGAAAATTCGCTGTTTTTCGCTCAGCATTACATCATTTTTTCTTAAGAAGTTCCCTCTTGAACCCAAGAAACTAAAAATATGTGTGCGAAACGGGTTTTGATGGAAATGGACGTACTGCCACCACACACGACCCACACGTCGGCCTGAGACACGTTTTTCCTTCAACCAATTTTTCGTTATCAATGGCCCACAAAACTTGGATTGTAACTATATGTTAGAGGAAGGAATTAACATATCCTCTTTTCGATGCCGGGGTTACGCAAACGAGTATTTCTGACGAAACTGCACCGATTTTCGTCGAGGCATTACAATACTATCTATTCACTACGTAAATGCGTAGTAAGGCAAGGAAGTAAAATTGATTTGCCATGCATTGCACATATTTAGCGGTTGTGGTGTTACAACAATCTACTTTTCTAACCACTGAACGTGTTTCAGGTAAGATTTAACAAAGGATGATTAATAAAAGAAACGTAATATCTTTGCGATTCATAGAATTGTTCTATTTTTTTCTATGTGTGTATGGTTTTCGTTTTTTCATCACAAAAATCGTGTGATCTCCATGTGACAATGACAATGCACAAACACTTGTATTCACATGAAATATACTGCCTCTACATTAATGATCTCGTCTTTAAAGTGTTTGTTTACCGTGTCGCAAAGAGTAGTTGTAATGTTAATAGCTTGGTTTTTTGGGCCACGGTATCTAGTTCAATGTTTCCTTTGGCAAGTTATTATTTTGCATTATTTATTCAATTTATTTCTATTGTTTTAAACATTTCGTGCTACTCATTTACATACATATATATAATTGCTTATTAAATTTTATGGCGAGACGAAATATCCTTCTCGGGTACGTGATATTTTTATAAGCAAGTGTATTTCTAGTGTCTCGTTGTAAGAGTGAGTGGAGGATTGAGGAAATGTCGGGAGAGAATTCTGCGCTGATGACATTGCCAAGGCGATTATGCCCTGCTTTCTTATCGTGTTGTGTGTATTTCCTGGGTAGATACTAATGGGAGTTTTAAAATAACGGAGCGTAGGTTATGCAACGTTCGTCTTAAAATAACTTCATTGTTCCAAGTAGGTTTATCATTGAGCGACGAGTTTCACCGTTGATTGACCAACAGTTGCTTTGACTCGTGTCGACAGTGGTAGTGCAAAAGTATCACACTGAAGACAGCAACACTCTTGTCGACATTTTTAATTTGCTTGTGGCTATTACATTAACCTTCGTACCGTTCCTGAGGATTTTTCGTATCTTCGCGTTATTTGTTTGCCAATCCGGGTAACCGAGATTAGTAAGGCAATAGAGTCGTGGCGATTTCTGATCGAAGTATCGCTTGTTCGACTCCCGCCTCGAGCATGGATGTATTTGTGATCGTTCCTTCACCCTTCATTGTTATCATCCTATCGCTGCGTTAAAGAAGTATTAATAATTCCCTTCTCAAGAAGGAGGTTATTTCTCTTAACGGGATGTGCAGTTGGCTAATAAAAGAAATGTTTATATATTTCTAAATATTCTCAGTATATTTCTTTTTTTAAAATATGTTTTATGCCTTCCTGCATTAATCGCGAAGGTACCTAAGGTTATATCGTTTTAATCCTATATTGTTCTTACTTGGGTCCTGAATACAGTCCAAATATTGTCTGTGTTTTTATGATGTTCGTGGTATGACTGTGATAATGGTTATTGTCTATTCGTAACATCTTGGACAATTAAGTAATTTTTTTCGACCGAAATTGCATTTCGACAGGTTTTTGAGGGAAAATGACCAGGTTCCTAGTATTCGAAGTATGGCGAAGGACAATTTGCAAGCTGTGTACAACCATCATAAAATATCTTGCAATAAATTCTTGAATAACTTCGTGAACCGAAAGTGACTTTCAGTGTTCCCTAAGACTGACATCTTTGTTGTACTTATCACAAATACCAAATAGTTAAGATTACGTCTTAATGTTCAATGACATTTGAAAGACGTATAATTTTTTTTGATTTCATTTTCTTTTTTATTCTTCCAACTGTTTCCTCACTGCTCCAGCGTTCGTTCATAAAACACTTAAATACGTGAGATATTTGGCAATTTTTATTGATACTTCGTAGAAAGGATGAAACGATCTCTTTAGTTTCTCTTATCCACATCTTGTCAACAGTCTGTATCATCTGAGTGCACTGATGAGCTTGCTTGCTTCGGTGTATAATCCGGACGTGAATTGACCCTTCTGGTAGTGCCCTTATCGTATGTAATAAGAATATGTTAATAAGAACACAACGCATTGGGAGGCCCCAACTTGAATGAATGATGAATGAATGAATGAATGAATGAATGAGGGACCTCCCTCCTTCCCAAAGTATTTCAAGGCAAAGAGGATTAATAATTATTGTGCTAAAACCTGTAATTTACAATAATGATCTGAATTGAAGTAAGCTTTATGCAAACTGATAAGGTAGCAACTGAAAAGTCTATTTTTGATCGACTGAACGTATTTTGGCGTGTGTATCAAATGTTTCTTCGGGAAGGAGTGCACTGAGTACGGGGAAAATGCACGTTTATATTAGGGATTATTTGATTCTCATTTTTATCATGATCGTGGCTAAAAAACGTTTGCTAACAAGTAATACTCATTGTCATCGACTTGTGATTGAGGAGCATTGCGATGAATTCATACTGTGAATACCTTGAACCTTTGTAGGTGTAAATACATTTTAAAATTTTCGTTACGATCTTTCGGTATTCACATATATTTTCATATTCTCTGTAAAAGCCATTATGTTCCTACGTCTACATGCCACTAAATATACAATTCAATGCTGAGAATAGAAACACGTTTGTGGCTCAATGTTATCTAACATTTTATTCCTTCCTCCCTCTACTCTGGAGGGACAAGACTTCATTGGATGTTTCACTACCTGGGAGGGGAGTTTGTGTGTGTGTGTGTGTGTGTGTGTGTGTGTTATTGTAGTTGACAAACAGCTGGAGCAAACGGATGGTAAATGGAATAGGTGTGGAATTAGCTTATCTAATTAAGAAGAAATACTCTAGTAATAGTTACAATTGAAAGACTATGAAGATCGCTGTCAACTTGCAAATGTGCGAGCGAAACCAAACATATTGATTTTCGTATTAATTTTTCAATCTTTTTTTCACGAGCTATCGTAACCCAACTACGTCAGCACATACTCTTGAATTACCACCCATCCACTCGTGTTGCATTTTTTTTGTCTTCGCTGTTCGTAAACAAAAGAAACCGGCTCCCGGTAGATGCCGCATACTAAGAAGTGTTGCCTACCACGCTGGACTCAGCGTTTGCCTGACAGCAGTGCATCCATTGACTCCGGCCGCGGAAGCCTACGGTATTTCTCTACCGGTTGACCTTCTCTTGTAAACATTCGAGGGCCATTTCGTCATTGATCATTAATCGTCATTCCGGTGGGGCGTCCTTTCTCCATTCACCAAGACCTGTCTCGTCAATGTCGCAGTCTTGCAGTTACCTCGGTTCTTCGTATTCCCAGATAAACATCCATACGCATTCATGTGCTTAGCGTTTTGTATATTTATTAGCACTCCCAGAATGGAATCTTAATAGAATTCTTCATCTGGATTTCCTGCATCTAAGGAATGTTTCCTTTCTAAATTGCATTTATTTTCTCGAGACGTTGCGATGTTGTGTTTTCAGTTATTTTATTCGTTTTCCGCTGCAATTACATAATTCCATGAAAACGGAACGAACGAAGCAGATGTTTTGTTGTTCGTGTTCGCCTGAGGAGTCTGTTCGAACCGGGGGCGTCTTTGGTGGGTTCGTGCTCTAAGTTGTGAACTCCTCTCCCTTGTACAGGGACGGGGATCGGGAATCTGTGTAGTGGGTAGAGGGGTTATTTTATTTTTCATGGAAGAACGGGATATTTTTATAGGATTGTTGGGTGTCGGGGGGGGGGAGGGATGGGGTAAGGTGAGAGTGGTAGGGGTGGATAAAGGAGGTGGCGGAGATGGCGAGGTGGTAGACCACGACGATTGGAAATGGAGGAAGGTTAATCGATATGAATTTCATATAACGACTCGCCATCTCAATGCAACACAACCTCATTTTTATATACGCTGTAGATGTCCAATTGTTTGGAGAATGAAGTAGAGAATGGGGTAGGGGTAAGATAGAATCTGGTCGCCTGAAGTGCTGATATTTAAATGAAGTTTTAGAACGGAACGAATGTCCCAGAATTTTTTCGAGTTGCAATTTGATAGTTAATGTTTATAGGCTCACAAATCAGTTAAATCTCTCGAACTTCTAATCATTCTTATGGTAAAACGTATTATATATTTAGACTTTCTTTTTAGGAAAGGAACTTGTAGAGACGGAACAATGTTAATGAATGTCAGATCGTTTCAATTATTCTAAACCTTGATGGCAAAATTACAATAAAGAAAAAAGGAAAATAATTAGTTTGTTAGGCGAAGTGGCGAGGCGAAGTAACTGTAAGCATCGAGGAGATATAGCGAGAAAAGGAATGAAATAGGGAAGGTGGGGAAGAGAAAGACAATGAACCGTGGGAACATAAAGTGTGGGTCGGTGAAGCCGAAGCCGAAAGACACGGTTAGGTGGAAAGCGAAATGAAAAATGAATGGGAAGAAGAGAACGTTAATTAAGAAGAAGAAGAAAATAACAAAGTCCAGAATAATACGGAATATAAGCTGCGGCGGCGGCGGCGGCGATGGTGTGACGGTTAGCGTACCGGACTGTTATACCCAAGCTCGCGGGTTCCCGGTCGAAGCCGTGGATTTTTAGGGCGACAAAATCCTTCGTACGCCTTCCTTCGGAGGGGAAGTAAAGCCGGCTGTCCCATGTTAGTAGATTTACTTGCATGTAAAAGATCCTCAAGCCTAAATGACGCCTCTGAGCTAAATTCAAATCGCCTGTTTCTTGCCCAAGAAATACCTCCTTCCTCTGCTAGTTGGTGAAAGGAGCGTAGCGAAATTTGCGTGGTCAGACGGAAGAGCGGGCCTGATGGCCCGAGTCTCGCCACGTAAAATAAGGCAAATTCAATTCAATTCAATTCAATTCAATTCAAAGCTGGGTAGAGCGCGAAGGCGGGCTGGGCTGTCAAAGCCGGCGCGCCGCGCGCTGTCGCCCCAGATCCGCCGCTGAAATAGCCTCGTCGGGCAGGGCCTATTTACGTGTCTCGTGTCCGCGGGTGTTGGGGGCGGGGAGAGGGTGGAGCGGGGCGGAGAGGATGGTGGGAGGGGGGGAGGCTCTGGGAACGCGGCAGCTCCAACGGCGACCGTCCCACGCGGGGATCCTCCGCGCTGCCCACCTGTTGGGCTATTTCGGAAGGTGAGCGCCGCCCGCGAGGTTAATGTGGTCGCTGGTGTGGGAGGTCGCGGCTGTTGGAGTTCACGTTCAGGGTTCGCCCATATTTACAGCCTCTTACAAAGTTAGTAAATCTTACCTCCTCTTACAAAACTTGTAAACCATCGCCGAAATGAAATATGAAGGGACTTGTGATTTTGAAGATCCCGGGTGTAAAAGATGATAACCCTCAAAATTGTAGTTGATATGCGTTGTGTTTGTGAGCCCCTATAAGTTATTGATTTATGAATCAGGGTTTGCGGGTGCGTCCACGGCTGTGGTCCCGTAAGTGTGGTTCATTTATCGCGGGATGTGGCGATGCTCTTCCCCGCCTAGATAGCGAGATCCAGAGTCGACCTACACGTAGGCTTGTTTTTCCCAACCAGATATCTCCCACCAGCGGGTACCGCCTCAGCCGGGGTAAGTGTGAGGCTGACTGCTCTCGCGACATGTGTGGTAGTGTTGTGTTGTGTTGTGTAATGCATGCATGTGTGTGGTAGTAAGGGATGAGGAAAGAGCAAGGGAGAGAAAGGAAAGATCGCGGGATACCCGCGGCCTGTTTGTTAGAGTAGTGCTCCTGCTTGGTGTTGCTCGGAGAAACCACGGAAAATCATCGATCAGAGCAGCCGGCCGCTAGAATTCTCCTCCAGACAGGTGGAGCATATGTCGAAAATCCTACCACCAGCGGAACTCAAATCCTAGGACCTCCTGGTCAGAGGCACTGCCATGACACAGTTGATGCTTTTAACCAGCCTGCTCTGTCCTTACCAGGGACTGTCCTTAATGCAGGTGTGTCGTAACGAGATGTATTCTCTTACCTGGGGACCACTTTCTGTAATTGAGCATTCTTGAAACCGTTGTTGTTACGCTCCATGGCAGAAAATACTAGTGTCAAAATCGACTGGCGACGTTGGAAGACTGGAATGAAATTGAATTGATGTCTTATTTTACGTAGCGAGACCCGGTCCATCAGACCCGCTCTTCCGTCTGACCACGCAAATTTCGCTAAGCTCCTTTCACCCACAAGCTAGAAAGGTAGTATCACTCGGGCGACAAAACAGGCGATTTGAATTTAGCTCAGAGGCGTCATTTAGGCTTGAGGGTCTTTTACATGCCCGTAAATCTACTAACATGGGACAGCCGGCTTTACTTCCCCTCCGAAGGAAGCCGCAGCCCGATATGCTAACCGTTACACAATCTCCGCCGCCAACTGGAGGGTGCCGAATTCCTAGCAATTCCAGCCCATGTCAGGGACGATGCCAATGGATCGACCTCCAAGTGGCTCCCAAACCACCGCGCATTATCGAGTCGACCGATTTGCCATTCCGACCCGCGACACGTCGCCGCGCCGCGCCGCCTCCGGCCCGCCCACGTCCTTCGCGTGGTCGGGTGCGGTCTCCCGCGGCGCTTCGCCGAAGCCGCGCGTCAACTGTCGCATTGTCTCGCGGGGCGGTAGCCCGGCCCAGGTGGGAGGGGGCTGCCACTCACGCCTCATCAATCATCCGCGGGCGCTAAGACGTCGCTCGAGCGGCGATAACACCAGGGCCACGGCGTAGAGATGGTTATTTGCGAACGGGGGACATGCGGAAACGAAGGTTTCAAAGTCCATGGCACTTGGAGGATTTTTTTTCCGCAGTTGCTCTGTATTACCGTGTTTTTATTTTTATATTTTAATTTTTTTTTTAATTTTAATTTTGTCATCTAACTCTAATGCATGATTGCAAGACCTCCTTGGGACAAATCTACACGGTCAGAAATTTCCGTATTCCTTTAATGTAAATTACAGTAATTATCATAAACGCACATTAAATTTAGTTTACACATGTATATTAGGGTGCAAGAGTCAAAGTTTTATGGTAATATCTGGAGGGAAGGTGTGAATGAAGGGTCTTGATGGACGGGTGATTATGAATACACGACATGAATGATGAGAGGCGGGGGAAATGGGAGAGCCATTACATTCAAGACGTAAGACTCCGCTATGGCACATGGTAAGGCACTCATCATGGTCTTGCCAACGTCATGAAAGATAATTTTGGCGCATTGAGCAAAAAATACCTTTGGGTACTGGTGTTTAATCAACGCCACCTACATAGATCGATTTAGGAGGCGTTGGTTTAATTCCTTGCATTATTACAAAAATGTTTTTGGAAATTTCTTTGAATCGTTTTGCCGAACAAAAAACAACAACAACAACAACAACAACAAATTATTAGTTCCCCATCAGAAGACAGAGACTTGTTGAATGACACGTCATACGTCTCGATTGATGCACGGGAAGTGGTCTAGCCGTAAGTGACGGAACTGCACAGCCGCATGTACGTACATTCCCACACGGAGTTTTACTAAAATACTGCATAGGGATGAAAACAACCGCGCTGGAATAAGGTGATTGTCTCAACTAACAAGATACTGAATTAGGAAGGTGAATGTTTATTGAATGTCTTTCCTACTTGTGGTTAAATTTCTTTTCCTTTTAGACTTTATCGCAGTAGGAGCTATTTTTCAGTTCCTCATTCATCAATGTCATGATAGCGGATTAAGATCTTTGACGATAAAAACAATTATATTCGTTGGAGTCTGTTGCTCTTTCTTCGTATCAGTTGTATCACAGATAGGGATCACAGAAATATTACAGACAAAAGAAAACAAAAATTTACAGGTCGTACCTGTTTTATGATTGATTATTTTGCACATGTTGTTACATTAATGTAAATTAGTATTATTTTACAAACACATGTTGAAATATATTTGAACTCTCAAATCATTTTCAATATGTATTTATTTATGAACAGCTATCGCAATTTTTCATTATCTCAAATCTTAATTATTGTATATCGTGTGTCATATAAAAAGGTTATTGAAATTTACGATGATATGGCATTTAAAAAGGACATGGCACTTTGAGTGCCAACCTTCAGAACGTAATCCTCAGAACAGCAGACAGCTTTAGAAAAGACACAAACTTTTACGATTGACTCAGTTTTAAAGGTGTCATAGTCGATGCTGCTGGGTCGAATTACGGCCCTTTTGAATTGAGCTCTTGTAGTTTTAATAATGCCATGGTGGATGCTTTCATTGAGATCAATATTTGTACAGGTTTGTAGTAGATGGTACTCCCGAGTATTAAGAGTAACGTTGTCTATACTTTTGTGAGGAGCTTAGACACATTTTGAATTCATTTAGTTTGAATAATGAAGATGTCACACTTCTGCTTCAGCTATCTAGCTTTAGGAGTGTCGGAGTAGATGATTCTACTCTCCTAAGAATTTCAGTTGCGATGTAGGTGATGCTATGCAGCATTTCTAATTGCGGTATTATATTGGCAACAATGACGTGGTCGATGTTTCTGCTCTGCTTGGATTTTTAAGAGAGGCTTAGTCGATGATCTGTACTGCAACCTTTTGCACTGCGCTAGCCTAGTTTTAAGAGCGACATTTGATGCTTCTGATCAAAACTAGGATCCTGTTCGATAAAGCTCTCGTAGTTTTAATAGTGACGTAGTGACGTCGATACTTCTGCGCAAGCTAGGACCCTATTTGATTGAGCTCGCCTAGATTTAAGAGCGTCGAATGCAATACTTTTGATTGAGCTCGCCTAGATTTAAGAGCGTCGAATGCGATACTTTTGATTGAGCTCGCCTAGATTTAAGAGCGTCGAATGCGATACTTTTGATTGAGCTCGCCTAGATTTAATACTGACTTATTCGATTCTTCTGCGCGGAACTAGGCCCTCTTTTGATTGCGCTCGTCTAGTTTTAAGAGTGACTCCTTCGATAATTCTGCGAGAAGCTAGGACCCTTTTTGAATGATCTTGCCTAGTTTTAAACGCGACGGATTCGGTACTTCTGCGTAGAGGTAGATCCTATGTGATTGAGCTCGCCTAGTTTAAGGAGTAACGCATTCATTCTTTTGCGCAGGCATCTTTTTGATTTAGCTCTCCTAGTTTTAAGAGTGACGCGTTCGATGCTTCTGCACGGAGCTACGCCCCTTTTTGATTGAGTTCGCTTGGTTTTGAGAGACATGCTTTCGATGTTTCTGAGCGGGAATGGTACCCTTTTTGATTGAGCTCGTCTCATTTTGAGAGTTATACTTTCAATGCTTCTGCGCGGAAATAGTACCCTTTTTGATTGAGTTCGCTTGGTTTTGAGAGACATGCTTTCGATGTTTCTGCGCGGAAATGGTACCCTTTTTGATTGAGCTCGCCTCATTTTGAGAGTCATACTTTCAATGCTTCTGCGCGGAAATAGTACCCTTTTTGATTGAGCTCGTCTAGTATTAAGGGTGACGCGTTCGATGCTTCTGCGCGGAGCTAGGCCCCTCTTTGATTGCGCTCGCCTAGGTCGCGTGATCGTCCTTGACGGGAGCGGGCGTTGACAGCCACCGCCCGCTGTGACTGCGGCGGAGGACGGGGGCGGGGGCGGGTGAAGGAGAGGGCCTGCTCCGAAAACATTCGGGGGCGTCGGCCAGCTGGCCCCCTGCCATCGCGCGTGCAAAGGCAAAGGCTGGCGGGGGTGAAGGTGCCAGGTTGCTACATCGAGCGCCATCCGCCAAGTCAGCTGTTGGTGAAGAGCGGTGAGAGCGACGCGCGCGCTGTCTGACGGCGGAGAGCGGAAAGGCCGACTTCAAGATTTCTTGAGCAATCGTGATACGAGCGGAGGCATCACTAGAGCTGCTCGTCTGTCAGCGGATCACTCAACGGATTACATGGCGTGTGCGCGTGAGACGGAAATTTAAAACTGGTCGGAAAACGTAATCAATTGTGATTATGTTAGGTGTTGTAACACTGAAGTACTAATGTGTGTTTGGGTTTCTATGAATTGATTGATTGACGTTTCTGGGCACGTTAACGGCCAAGATCATTAGTCCCGTAAGTGTAGTAAATGTTTTTATCCGGGAGGAGGCGGTAATCATCTCCCACTGGATGGGGACATCCGACGCGGCGCCGACCTAAGTCGACTTGAGGAGAATATCCCTCTCCAGGTACTTCCCCCAGAGGGACACCGCCCCAAGATATAAGCTCCCGCCTGGTGAATGTCTATTGAAATTCATTGTTTAATAAACAATCCATAAAACTCAATAAATTGTATCTTTGATCGACTGTTGTTTCGTTCGTCTTAATCCTAATCCTACCTGACATTGGAAATTTATTGAGCAAGTGCAAAATGTGTTAATGTAATATGAAATTTGGAGAAACAATGAGTGTATAGGAAAAACGGGAAATCCTTGAGAACGTCTGTCACGTCTCTATTCTCTCCGCCATAAATTTCACGTGGATAGCCCGGAATTTGAACCTCCGATATTCGGTGTGTGGAAGGTAGAGACATTAAGAACTCTGTATAATCTGTCGCCTCAAACCCCTGGCGGAGGTTCGCCCCTATGAAGGGGGGACCTTCCCGTAGCAAAGCGATGTTCGTGGAGAAACGGCGAAAGCGAAGTATTTAGCGTTTACTGCGTGACGCTCAGGTTTATAATGTTATTCCGCCCGATTTATTGACGTCTAAAGGTGGGGTTAATTAGAGGTTTGGCGTCTAAAGTACCCTGCGTTGTACCTTAAGCATACATTATCTTAAGGAAGTGACTATTCGTGTTCCCAACAAAATATTACTTTGAATATTTCAGAACGACAACGATATTCAAATTTCTTTTCGCAGAAAGGGCATCATGTTGAAAAACAAATGCCCTACTTCGTGGGACCGAAGATTATTTTGAATCGACCGTATATTAGAGTCCCAAATCAGTTTATACAGATTTTACCACTACGTACATAAATAAAAGTATCTGGAAAAATATTTTTTAAGGAGAGAAAGGGCATATCTGAAAGAAAAAAAATAATGAATAGAAAGTTGAATGTGTAGGTAGCATATTAATGAAATTTTTCTTGATTTACTAGCAAAATTAATATGTAATTCTCCATTGTTCATCCGTGCTTATTACTAGCAATAATATAAATGCCGACACCATCAGCAGTGCAAACACTCATCCACTCTGGCCTCGAAAAGTAGCGCTGACAATGTTTAGGAGGCACGCACAAAATGAAAGCGAGAGAATGCGGCCTGGTAGCTCTGTTTGCAAATGGGCTTACTGACATTTGCAGGCGGAAAGATTTAAAAAAATGTCGCTGCTCAAAGAATAGAAATGCTATGAGAGCACTTATAAATGACGGTGTAATTATTTGAATAAATGTTTAAAGTAATGGAAGGTATGTAGGCGTTGATTTTCCACTTCCATCTTTCGAGTAGGAGGCGTTTCCTGCAATGGGATATATGCCTTTAATAATAATAATAATAATAATAATAATAATAATAATAATAATAATAATAATAATAATAATAATAATAATAATAATAATAATAATAATGTCTGCCCCGTGGCGCAGACGGTTGCGGCAGCCGTCGTCTGTGCCGAGGAGGCTGCAGTTTCGAGTCCTGCGTAGACATGGTCGTATTTGTGATTGTCCCTTCACCCCTCATCATCAACCTATCATCTCATAATTCACACGTCAAGGCGTAATAACCTTGTTGTAATCGAAGGATACAGCTGAAAAGCTGATCCTGCAAGAATTACACACGTTGGTCGTGTAGCGTGGTCAGTAATGGCCTATACGCCAATAATAATAATAATAATTAGAATTTAATTGTATTTATATTTTTTGCCCAACTTTTCTTGAACGATGATCTTGCTTCCCCCTCTCTGTCACAATAAACAGTTGAAGACAAAAGCGTGCACTGATGACAACAGTCCAAACACATCTTCACTGACACGAAATAGTAACTATTTTCTGTTTAAGACGAGAACTTCTGTCAGTAATTTTCCCTAAAAAATCTAAAGAAATGACCGAAGCAGGTGAACTTCCATCACCTCGAACTCCTGAGAAAGTTAGAACGCAAATTATTGAGAAAGTTGCGAAGGCATGACTGATTTCCCAAAGATTGGTATTCCTTCATAAAATCTAATGGCTGATTACGGAACTAATACCCCCACTCTACCAGCATTTCTTTGATTCATCGTCCAAGAAAAGTTGCGCGAGTAATACCAACCTGCAATCAATTCAGTAACCGCCCCTCGTGACTACTCTCTGAGAGTTATCTAGACATCCTCTCATTGTCACTAGGTTACAAGCCCCATTGACGCCTCTTTGTACGGGTAATTTTATACTGGCTCTCAACTATATCTTGAACCTCTTGTTCCCTCTGTAATGTGGAACCAGAACTACTTTGCTGGTCGTGTTTGCCAACTGACTTTTTCACGACATCACATTACGCCAGTTGTAGTACTCCGAAGATACCTGTCGCGTTCTATCTATATCTTGTTTCCAGCGGTGTACGGACACCGTTTTCCATGTTCACTTTTGTGAGCTCCAAACTGGCTCATGTCACCGAAGCTCCAAACTGGCCGCCAGAATGACTCCATTCAGAATGGCAATCTGCCCAGATCGTGAGCGAGATTGGAAGGAAACTAGGACGCGTGGCCTGGCGTGAATGGAAATACTTCAGACGACATTATTCGCTTCACAGTGGAGACGTCAAACTCGGTGCCTGTATGCTACATGTGGTCGCCCATCACTTACAGCCTGTAAGTGGTTGAAAAGTTGAACGACGTCGGAAAACCAGTATCAATATTTTTGCTTGTCCGGTCTAATTTAAAGGTAAATATAACGTCAGTTCTCCCATTTTTTAAAAATGTAATAATGTTTAATAATGTTGGTGACTGGTTCGAGATACATTCTCATTGGGAAGTACTTGGTAACGGGCTCCGACTGGATGGTCTTGAAACATTGTTTCAGTGTTTCGGTCAGAATTTTAGGGAAGCATTACAATACAAAGCAAATAGCTTCCTGTTGGTAAGCTAGTGTAACGTGACATCTCCAGCGGGTATCAAAAAGATTTATTAGTGCTATCCATTTCGTAATAAAAAGTGCTTACTGTCGCGCCCGATCACGAGCTTAACAACTTGTATGTGAAACGATCGCTGGAAATACCGTTTAAAAATTTTATTTTATTAAAAAATTTGGGTTAACTTTCGATCAACTGATGAATCAAGTCATATCGATTCATATCATGACTGAAAAGCAGCACAGACATTCACTGTAGAAAACTTATTTTAGATGCGATAAAAAAATATTATCTCCATCCCACCACTAGACCGAGGGAAGTTATTCTCCCCGAATGGTGGAAAAAGAGAGTAATAATAACAATTATTGTAAGTAAAGTAATTCAGATTCACAGTCAAGGACACACACAGGTTACCAAGTTATTATATGGGGGAAAAGTAATTAACAGGCATTTACATCGAAACTTTTTGTTGGTGCTGATAAATGGCGAGAATCGTAGGGTTGTGGTGTTGGACACCCACTCCGGGAATCGAAAAAGCAAAATGTATTCATACTTCGAATTATAAAAGTATTTTTCTGAATACAGTAATTTAAATAAATGCGTCACGTCCAATTATCAAGCAACAATTCGCCATGTTTTACTGTTGTACAGAAAATTATTTACTAAAAACAGGCAGAATGATTGATTGCGAAGTAAGATCATGCAATAATGCATATGTAAAATTAGTATTATTATTTTAAAGAGCACCTAATTACATTACTTGTCCGGCTTTGTCTAGGTACTATAATATTCCGGATAGTCAGACTCGTGTAAACGACATTCCACGTGTGACAGATGAATTGAATTGAATTGAATTTGCCTTATTTTACGTGGCGAGACTGGGGCCATCAGGCCCGCTCTTCCGTCTGACCACGCAAATTTCGCTACGCTCCTTTCATTAACTAGCAGAGAAAGGAGGTATTTCTTGGGCGAGAAACAGGCGATTTGAATTTAGCTCAGAGGCGTCATTTAGGCTTGAGGATCTTCTACATGCAAGTAAATCTACTAACATGGGATGCGTGTAATTGTAATAGTTGCAGCCTGCTCCGCGGTTCAAGCGGAATTGTACAATGTTCTCTAAATTACAGAGCAGAAAAAACTAACACTATTCTCTTCATTACCAGGCTTTACAGCTCTGCAATCTGAGAATAAATTTCCCCCAAAACCGACGAAAATGAAATCTCAGACACATACATGCAAAAAGAAATAGCAAATATTCTTGACGTAAAATCGTCGTCTATCTCGTCTAGTCACAACTGTAATACAAGTGGAATATTAATAAATATTGTTTAGCCACTTAATGTGTTTAATATAAACAGTTGTTACCTACATAAAAATTGCGAAAAGTTACAAAAGATGAGATTTTCTCTTAAAGTGTTCACCAAAGGAGGCGATGCAGAATATATCATAAAATGTCCACCAAATTAGGAAGCACCAACAACCACATCTACGAAATGTTAGCAAAACATATTGGCCTCTCTTGGCGATAAATCTTTCGCGGTCGTAAATGTCTCGGTCTTGTATAAAAATAACATAAAACTTGTTACGTAGCCCAACTAGGTCGCTGAGGTAAAGCTCTTGAAATCTTGTGCACGTAATGCACAAATGTCGCAAAAACAGACTTTAAAGGCCAGAATTACTATCATCCTTTTTAATCGCAATGAATCTTTACGTGAATTTCTAAGTAAACAGACTTTTTGAAACGTACGTGCTAATATTACCGTGCAACACCACCGTTTCTTGTTCATATTGTTGTTGGAATATTGAAGGATGAGTTCTCCATTCCAGAAATGAAAGTAATAATTTTACCCCTTTAAAATATGAAACTTAAAAACATATGAATTTACAGCGCAGAGTTGTCCAGTTAAAAACTACATAAAACTTAAAAATCGAAAAAAAATTAAATGTACTAATTTCAAACATTTACTCTCTTTATAATTTGTGCTGTACTTCCAATAAGTTGCTGCCATGAAAAATTCCATCTTTGTATTGCATTCTTCCTACCTCAGAAAAAAAATCAAAAGAAAGTTACATTCCTGGTTCTTGCCAGTTGGCAAGGACTTGAAATATTCCCGTTGTGTCAGACCCAAAGATTTAATGATAAAACAAGTAAAATATTGTCTTCGGAGTGATATTTCTTGCTGACATGGATTTGATTCAAATATCGACATTACAGAACTCTAATTTGACCCTTGCCATTCTACTAGCTGGACCCGACTTGATTCCACTCTGCGTACAAAATTCTCGTAGCTTCGTAGTGGAACTCTACTTTGGTCGTTCTCTCGTTTGGGTACACTCCAAAACAATAAAAAAATCGATAAGCTCTTGTGTAGGTTATGACCCAAGAAATATAACACGAACGTACGTGTTAGGATTAGATTAACTAGTGATACCGGGCGGTCACTAGTGCAGTAAATTTAGTTCATGTTTTCCCCCTCGGGATGTGGTGATGATCTTCCCCGTGTGATGGTGAGATCCGGAGATATTCTTTTTTTCCACACAGCTACAGAAACTGGAACGATTTTAAAGGAAAACTACAACTCAATTTTTGCCTCGACTGGGAATCGATCCCAGGAACACACCATGAGAAGCTAGTACTCTGCCTATGAGCAATTCTCGAGGCTCGTGGTTTCTTATAAATGGTACAAAACTCCTCATTCCTTCGCGCATTATACACTGAGAAGATCCAGCGGTTCTCGACAAGCGCACAATTCTGAAATCTGATAACGTCTTCTCTTAATCATGTAGCGCGAATCTCGCGTGAAGAGCACTGCCCTCTCTGGCACTTGCCTGACTTACCAGCTGGGCCCGCCAATCCTCGAGGAATCTGCGCGTGCTTGTCACTGTGCAAGTCCCCTACAGCGACAAGACGCCGGGCTCGAATTGCAGGCCACGACTCGTAGGACACAAGACGATTACAGGGAGGAGACCACGACTTGCAACTGCATTCCTCAACACGACCGAGATGCTTATCACGTGTATCAGATATGACAACCTACGCTATTAATCATAATTACGGCCAATCTCACCGCGCACGTTGCGGAAACAGAATTTCGTAGAGGATAATGTAATAGATCATACAAATTACGTTAAAAATGCGTGTGAAACCGAATTAGAAATATAAAAGCTCACATAAAAGAAAAAAAATGTTGAGCACATATTTAGTCTTTCCGGTTATGAATTCACGTGAAATTGTTGCTTTTAAATTAAGTCATTACAAGGAACACTCCATACTGCAGATGTTTTTAGGATGGTACTCAGTCCGGGTAAATTACCTCGATTCATGCATGTATAATTAATTGTTCAAAGACATTTTAAAACTTCAATAATTTTCTATTAAATAACTTTTTAAATATTTGACATTGCTTTCGTCTTTTGGTTAACATGCGTTACGGGATGACGTGGGGGAGTATAGCTTCAAGCCTGAAAATTGAAAACTGCTCAAATATATTGTTTTTCTTTTTTTCGGCTTTACCTTTTCCCCTTTCTACGGGGTCGGCGCTCATGGCTGCGGGCTTATTTTTAGTAATTTTCCGCACACTCCGTTTTTACACTGATTTGGCGATGATTTTACGATTAAAGTCCTTCCTGGCGCCAACCACAGGTGACACCTAAGCACTAACACATAGACATCACACACAACAACGCCGGAGGCGGTATTCGAACCCACGATGCTTCAGCCTGAGACTGCCACGGCACTACTGTCCTAGCGATCTCGGCTACACGGATCGGTTCCTTTAATGTATTGTGAATCTGCCCTCCCCTCACACACACACACACACACACACACACACACACACACACACACAAAAACTCAAACATGTTGAAACTATTTTTGCCTGATATGTCAGAGAAGACCCTGCTGTCATTGCTAAGGCGGATATGTTCTTTAGTGAAAGAAATAACAAACGCGTAATGAATACAAAAATATAATTATCTTTTCAGCTTTTATTTAGTTAGTTGTTCACACTACAAATGCATTTTGTTTACCCGTAATTTTTCCCCTTTTCTGCACTCCAGACGTCAGAAAACCATTTTGCGCCGGTCCTGATTCCTTGTAGACTGCATAGCGTGATTTCTCTTGGGGCTGTTCCGTGGCGGGAACCACCGTACCCCACACACGCACAGCGCACGCGGATTGCGCGAGCTTCGTTCATCAAGTGGAGATCTGCCGCACGCATCTGCGGAGGCGGCACGCGTGACGACGGCGGCGCTCTTGCTTTCACCACCTCCACCGCCATCATTACCACGGTCTTCACTGCCGCCGCCGCCGCTGCCATTTCCACAGCTGCTGCTGCCACTGCCTTTATTGCTTTAGCCATAGCCACCACTATCGCCTCCGCCACTGTCATCACCGCTGCCATCATTACCTCAGCTTGTACGGCCGTGACGCCGCCGCAGCTACCACCACCATAGCCATTACCACTGTCTCTGTCATCTTCTCCGCCACCAACATCGCCACCGCTGCCGCCGTTTCCACAGCTGCTGCCGCCACTGCCTCCCCTGCTTTCGCCATCGCCCCGGGCATTGCCGTCGCCTCTGCCACAAGTTTGCAGCGCCACAACCATCACCGCTGCCTTCATTACCTCAGCCTGTACAGTCGTGTCGCCGCCGCAGCCTCCACCGCCGTAGCCATCACCACTGTCTCTGACATCTCCAGCGCAACCGTTATCTCCGCTGCCACTGCCACCGACATCGCCAATGCCATGTCTACAGTTACTGCCGCCTTCGTCGCCACCACTACTATCACCACCATCACCACCACCGCCGCCGCCGCCGCCCCGCCGCCGCCGCCGCCGCCGCCGCCGTCACCAGCACCGTTCTACATGGTCAATTTTTTTTGAAAAACCTTTTGGCCCGCCATTTGTGAGGAATACCCAATATTAACATCAGTGTTTTGGCATCTCTCCTTGCATTGCGATTATAACACAAGTCGTTGCCAATTTTTAAGCGAGTCCCAGTGTTCATTCTGATATTCATCTGGAAGCCCGCTTTCCCCCGACCACAGCCAACATCTTTTCTGATGTTGATGCTAATTTGCTTGTCCTCTTTCGTGGAAACTAATCTAACCTACTCTCGGACGCAAATATGGCGCAGTGTGTTGTCGTCTGAGCTTCGCTTTTCTCTCACCAGTAGCGTTGCTCTCGTCAACAGTCGCGAGTTCTGATTGGTTGTTGCGTCAAGTACTTTGATGAAAATAGGACACATACTATTTTGTTCTATAACTCCGAATTTTACTACGTGAAAGCTAGATTTTAAAAAAAAAGTTTCATAAAACGTACATTTTATAAAGGGTTTTACAGAAAATGTCAGCGTGTGCAGCAGACATTAGACTGGGAGTTGGCACACCCACTCTCTTATACCGTGCTTCCACCTCCATCGCCGCCGCCGCCGCCGCCACTTTCGCTGGCAGCGCGTCTTGCATAAGCTTCTCCCCGCCACGCCGCCCCGCGCCCCGTGCTGCGTGCGAGGCCTCATTCATGCTTCACGAGCACGCACGCACGCAGGCGCACGCGCCACTGTTACGCAGAAGAGAAAGGTCGCGTGCTGTGACTGCAAGTGATTTCGGAAGTGATTCGCGTGACATCTGTTCGTAATTACGAACATGTGTTAAGGCAGTCAATATTTTTACTGATACTCTAAAATATTTAGTTTTCTTCTAATAATTTGGCATGTTTTAGATCTGGGTTCTGTTATTGCCAAGAATTTTTTTTACATCGATTCACTACATGTCTTTGAATAACGCACAATTGTTTTAAAATGATTTTTTCTCTCCTGCTCACTCCCACTTTTACCAGGCTCGTCTTTTTCATTCTTGATATACATGCACAACATGATTGTTTTCTGCTTGTCAGAATGACGTTAGATCATGAATGAACACAATCGGAGGACCAACAGATGATATTAATAATTTCCCTTTGCCGTGGAGCCGCGTTCATGTGCCACGTGGGAATATTTCGCCAGTGCTGCATTACAAAATGTTCAGCAAACGTGTCAGCATCTGCTACTAAATTGAAATGAATTCTCCCGAGCAAGCGCTGGGCCATTTCCGGGATCGGAAATTCTCACTTGTTGTGGGAGCAAACGAAGTCTACAGCACTTGCTATAGAGAAGAAAGGAAATTAGCCAGGAAATGTACACTGGTAATAGCCACCCACACAGGGAAATTGCTGGGTAATTCCGCCAATCGTAAGCTCGCGTTCTGTTCTGCAAGTTCTGCACTACTCGCGCCTTCAACCCGGTAGATAAATTTGGTGGGGTAGATGGATTTGAAAGGCGGCGGGCAGTGGGCAGTGGGGTGTTGGCCAGTGAGCTGTGGGTAGTACGCGATGGATAGTGAACGGGAGGCACTGGGCGATGAGTAGTAGGCGATGGACAGCGGACGGTAGGTAGTTGGTGATGGGTAAAGGGCGATATTACCCTTGTGTATTAATTGAAACTGTGTGAGAAATCAAATTGTCATGAATAGTGACGTGAGTAATACTCAATGGACAGTGAGCAGTAAGTGATCATGAAAGGTCGATGAGTAGTAGGGAGTGTGCTGAGGGTGATGGGCAAAGGGCGATGAATAGTAGGTGATGGACAGTGGGCAGTGGGTGATGAGAAAAGAGCGTTGCGTAATGGACGACGGACAAAGGACGATGGATAGTGAGCGGTGGGCAGTGGGTAATGAGCAAAGGGTAATGCATGGTAGACCATGGACAGTGAACGTTGGGGTGCAGTGGGTGATAAACAAAGAACGATGAAGCGATGACGATGCCCAAGGGCAATGGGAAATGGGTGATGGTCAAAAGCGGTGAGTAGTGGGTGATGGGCTAAAGGCAATGCATGGTACACCATGGACAGTGAACGGTTTGCAGTGGGTGACGAACAAAGAACGATGAAGCGATGACGATGCACAGTGAGAGGTTAAGGCAGCGAGCAAAGGACAATGGTAAATGGGCGCTTGTCAAAGGGGGATGGGCAAAGGGCAATAAGTAATGGACGATGGACAGTGAGCGGTGGACTTTGGGTGGGGGGGGGGAGGAGGATGAGAAGTGAGCCGTGGGCAGAGGGCGCAATGGGCGATGGGCAGTGACCGGTTCGCAGTGGGCGTGAGCGATGAGCGGTGGGCGGTGGGCGGCGGGCGGCGCCGTCCGCCACATGTTGCCAGCGTCCGGGCGCGCCTTCTCTCGCACGCACGCCTGAGCGCAAGTGGCCGCTGCCACCGCATTATCCTAATTACTAAATTCCCTCAAGTGGTATGTTACGACCGGGGGACGGGACAATGCTGTTAACGAGCAAGCAGCCGCCGCCGCCGCCGCCACCAGCCCGAAAGATGATGCATGTCCCTGCCCCCTCGGGACCTTGGTGGTAACCGAGTCAACGCGAAAGACGAGGATAACTGCGTTAGAAACGGGATTGCACTGCGGCGCCAAACACCGCCCTCTGCTCCCGATTCCGTTTTTGGAATTGATGCGAAGCGTGTCTTGGAGAAAAACTTTCTCGGGGTGAATTTCAGAATTTAATTGCAAGTTGTATGTATGTAATATATGTTTGTAATATATGTATGTTTATATATACTTGGCGCGACAGTCTGTGAACGGGCTCAGGCCTACCGGCGACAGCCCTACTTCGCGGCCATGGTTTAAGGGGGTATGTGTGGTTAACGCGTAGACATCCCCACGTCGTATTCCGATCTACTCAACCTGAGAAGTGAATTTTCTGATCGTAACACAGCAACATATAATCTTGCGTGACCGGGAATCGAACCCGGGGCCGCGCGAGTGGAACGCGAGCACGCTGACAAACAGCGATGCCTAATGCAACTGGTGAAGTAAAATTCCTATTTACAAACCCAATATACAGGGTGTACTAATTTATTACTAACGAACAAAGCTTTTCCTCTCAGTGTCTGAAGTTTTAGAAATAAGTTAGAACAAGATAACAGTAACAGATATTAAATGAGTTAGTGCTGTGTAGTGCGGTGAAGTGCTGGGAAGTGATGGTCAGTGTAATTCAAAGCAAAAAAGTGTAGTGTAGTGAAGTGAAGTGCGGTGAACGCGATCAATGCTCTTTTCAATGCTGCTTTTCGTCTTGTACTGTATTGTACGGTATTATTATTATTATTATTATTATTATTATTATTATTATTATTATTATTATTATTATTATTAATGTAAGTATTGCAATTTTTGCAATTATTGTCACTTAACTGCCACCGGGTCATACCCATTTGCAGTTCTAATAAATGTATGTAACACTACTGGTGAGAGCACCGTGAAGCTCATACTTCAACAAACTGCGCCATAGGTCTAGACGTAGGTCATCTTAGTTTCCCCGAAAGAGGATAAGCAAATGAGCATCGAAATGACAAAAGGTGTTGGCGAGAGTGATTAAGGGAACAGTGCGTCTAGATGAAAATTAGAAGTACCCTCACGCCTAGAATATTATATTAGGTACTTCATTCCGTATATTGTGAACGTCCCCTTCGTAATACACGACGAGACGGCGAAACAGAAATGTTAGTACACAATATTCCCCACAGATAGCGGGCCAGTCAGTTTTACGAAAAATTTGACCACGTACAACACGTTTATTTTATGAAATGTTTTGTGTAACATTTTATGTACTTCTCATAAAACTCGTTGTATAAATTATCTGACCGTGTGCAACCGGCCCAGGCGTGTGTTGCTCGCGCAAGTTTTCTTGATACACGACCTCCGTGAAGGTCAGCAGTGGCAGTGAGAGATGGAAGAGGTGGTTGAAAAATCTTCAGCCTTGTCCAGCGCTGAAGATTCTTTTAGGTCTGACTCGAAACGGCACGTACCAACTTTACAACGCTACCGCCATCCTCCCGGTACCTTCAAAATTAGAATTTCTCACGCAACATTTAGGCATGGTAAGATCCTACGAACAGTTGGTACGCCCTTTTACGCCATGACGCCTGAGCCCTCCTCTTCCTGCACCACCCATTCTATGTAATATTAAAAAAACTTGTGCGTGTAGCACATGTCTGCAGTACTAAAAGTACAAATGGTAAAAAAAATCTTAAAGATTTTCTTGAGCTGACAGGTTGCTTTCTGCAGCGCCAAGAAACATGCAAACACAACGCGCGGCAGGTGAATGACGCGTGGGCCGCATCTGCCACTGGGGAACTCGACCTTTGAATGCAGCGCGCATGCAGGTCGGGTCGTGACCTTTCAGCAGCTCGGAAACCAGTTGGGGGTCGGCGTGGGCGTTTCTTGGAAAGTGGACGACGACGACAACGACGACGAAGAAACTCGAGATTACGGTGAAGCTCGGTAGAGTTCTCGCGATGTATCAGTGCTAGTGATGAGGCATTAGGGAGTTCGTGCCAGCCTTAGCGTCAGCAATATCGATCTTCTGCGCATGTGCAGATGAACTAAAATGGTGCGAAACTTGAACTTCTCATGAGTAGATGATCGATAGTGGTTTAAAGTTCGAGGTGGCAAAAACTCTCTGTATATATAAAAAATATCTCTCTATATAAAGAAAGTCGATTTTGTGTAATATCGATGTTCAAAATTACGAAGGTTTTGATCCTCAAAGCGTTAAAGCAATCGACAGCAGGTCTTCTGCGCATGCGTAGTACGTGTTTGCATGCTGTTGTGCAAATCCAATTTGCAGTCGATTGCTGAACTGCAAAAATTCCCTATTAAAACGTGGATGTCAATTATGCATTGACCAAAATCCATCGACGATTTTAAAAACCGATGTTTTAAAGCCGTCGTAGTAACATCTAACATTAAATGCGTGCGAAACAAAATTTAATTTGACATTGACCGTATTCATTATACTATAATGAAAATGTAACTGAAAACAAAGTTAGAAAACGCGTGTTCATTTCCGAAATACGCCGAAAGACCACGGGAATACCAGGCTATTAAATTCATCCTGGGCTAAGGATACGAATGACGTTAAAAAACATCGACTTGGATACATCGTTGTCTAAAACATCGGCACTGATGTTCCACCCGTAATCTATGTAATCGACAACCGTTACAATACCGACCATTAAGAGTAACAGTTTTGCACGGCAGCAATCGGCCACAATATCGATCTTAATGCGCAAGCGCAAAAGTGATGTAAACTTCGAAGTGCATAAAAGATCGGTAATTATGTCGATTGCTGTAACGTTTCGCCATGCAAAAACTCCGTAGTTTTCTGCATTAATATCTGCACGGAAGATCGATAGTGCTCTCGATTCGTTAAGGCTTCGCCGTGCAAGAACTCCATACTGCGAGGGAGGTACTCTAGAATGGGCACATTGCGCTTGCGCATTAGAGACATCCACGCATGCTTATCGTTGTTGTGAAAACATCCGGTAGCCCAATTCAGTACCAGCTAGGGATTGTAATCAACCGGAAATTTGTTGTGCGTACTTTAGTGTGTAATTTGTTTCATTTGTGTGCTTTCCTCTAAGACAAGCAAACAGATTATTTCAAACGTTTCTTCTTCAGCGCTTTCTTACACTAAATGTAAATATAAATTGTATGCGCCGAGGTTATCTACCGAAAACCGAATGATTTTAAGGCGACATTCAGCGAAAGCCGTCTCCCTCTTGTGTAACGTCACTGACTTCGAGTTTTAGCTCGGGAAGTCTACTTGAATTTTCAAGTCACTGAAGGGCTGTGACATAGAAAGTTGTTAGCTTCTCAAAATTTAGTAATTAAGTGATTATAAAAAAAATGTGGAGGGAGGGCCATTATCTCCATAATCCAATTCAATCATATGTGAGGTACTGCGGATGTATACTGTCTGCTGCGTGTATTTGATTGTTGCAAATTAATTAATCTATTGATTATTTCGAGTTTCCGGGCGTGTCTACTTCTTTGGTTATTAGTCCCGTTAGTAGTGAATGTTTTATCCCGGGAGGTGGCGGTGTTCATCTTGTGAGATCCGACGCCGACCGTCTTATCAGCGAAAGTTTTCCCCATCCACGTATT
This sequence comes from Gryllus longicercus, assembly GCA_038098605.1. Lineage (NCBI taxonomy): Eukaryota > Metazoa > Arthropoda > Insecta > Orthoptera > Gryllidae > Gryllus > Gryllus longicercus. Next base: position 387,222 of record JAZDUA010000535.1, read on the forward strand.
TCCCAATAGCGCGCAGCAACGGTGCACGTCCTAACCCGTAAGAAGCTCTAAGCTCACGACTTGTCATCAGGCATATACGGTAGTGTATAGTGCATGTTAGTGTAAGTGTGTGTAAGGGGAGGGGCGAAGAGGTTTATGAAGCACGAAGGTATCGTGCGCGGAGCTTTGCCTGGTTTGTTGGTTCATGTGGTATTGATCGGAGAAACGGCGGAAAACAGCCGAAAGTGTGGTATTGATCGGAACAGTTGGCCGCTGGAGTTATCCAATCAGCACTGAAGTCGATCTAGCTATCTAGCAAAATCCTGCTACCGTCGGCACCCAAAACCTTAGAAGTAGTTAAAAGTAACCAAGAAGTCAATTTAACGTTATGTGTGTCGTTCACCCCATCACAGAGACCATAATGCTCCAGATTTTCTTCAATGTTTGTAAGGTGAGCAGTACTTGCATTAGTGTTGATATTTGTATTTTCTCCACACATCAGGAACGGTGTTATCTTTTCACACATTAGGTCACGTTCTCAAAGCTAACGAAAAGATATCACTGATTTTCACACTTCTTCAGCAAACTATTTCATCGATTTATATGCCCAAATTGTGGCGAAACCCACTGAAACTGTTTACACTTCTCCATCAACGTGCTCTTGAAGCGTAAATAGTGTTTTGTATAAATAGTTATTTGTGCTGCACGTGGTGAGTCACAGGCTGAACAGCTGAAATTGATTCCCTGCTTACTGACTTCCTGGGTTGGGTATGCGAGATAAAAGAGCATTCATTTTGTAGAGATATTTATATCGCTCATACATAACTCAGGAGAATGTGATTGTCGACCTACCCCCCTCATAAGCAATCTTTCTTCTATGGAAATAACTAATGTTAAAAATATTTTCGTATTCAGCGGCATGTGTTGAATTGAAAATCCCCAACTTGCTGTTCAATTTTGTTGTTGAAGACCAATGTTGTGTCTGTTTGAATCTCTCACGCGAAAAGTCATAGTCATAGGAGTTTCTTAATGGTCATAGGAGTTTTGCGTCTAGATAATGCAAAGGTAGATTTGTGGGAGATAATATTCTGATTGGCATTAATCTTCTCTGTTCGTAATTTTTTCGTCTTTCTTTCTAATCATTATGTCTATTGATCTAATTTTCTCCTTCAAAGCTGTCGTTTGTCTGCATTACCAGTAAATATATAAACAAATTTAAAGCTCCTGCAAAGAAAAATTATTTTGAAATGTATTCTCTGAAAATATTCAAGACAATTAGACACGGTTTTCTATCAAGGAGTTCATTAACACTAAAATGATGTATGATGACCATACAATCATCAAGGCATCAATTCCTATTCTGGTGTTTAAATTTTAATAATCAATAGATGTGTACTGGGCAAGTTATAATAGGTTTCAAAATTCTTTTTCCAATTCGTTTACCTGATGTCGGTCATTAATTTTCAGTAAACACTCATTAATACAATCATTATATCTTAATAGGTCGACAGTTAAGATACGAACTTTTAAACGTAATTTTGTTGCGGAGATACTGATTATATTTGACTTTAACCTTCATTGAAAATAATTAAAACTTAGAAGAAAAAAGGAAACGGTGAGAAAGGCGATACGAAGCATTTTTGGTTCATGGATCATGACGATTACAAGTAGGAGCATTCGTTATTTTGTTAATTTCCAAGATTTGGTTAAGAATGCAAAAAATGTTAATAGCAGGCTTGGAGTGTGGTTTCTGGTCAATGCATAGATAAGAGCGGACTAATGTCTACAGAAAATATGTGGTTCCAGATATTTCGTAGCTGTTCTCCTGTGTTGAAATAAGCCATTATCCAATTACTTTAGAAATATTCGTACATTTTGTGGTTTTTTTCCGGCACACCCGCGTTATCTTCTTCGGTTGCCCTATTCTTGTCCATGCCCCACATCCATTCGCGAATGAACTCAGCGTATGGTACAAAAATCAATGTGTCCCGTATGAAACTCAAACTCACAAATTATTGAACCGAGAAAACTTCTGTCTTACCCTTTTCGGATATCTTGTCCTTACATATTCATTCACACACATACACGCATGCGCACACGCACACACACACACACACACGAACGAACGGCGCGCACGTACACATGCAAACACACTCACATTCATATCCACAATCCATTTCGGTTCCTTTATTTATAATTCAAGAATGCATATTAAAAAATTGGATTGTTATTGATCGTTGGATTAAATATCAATCAATTAACTAAACGATAAAAAAACATAGTTTATGTAACTACTATGTATTTTCAGATTTTATCAATGGAGAGGATCTCACACAAATCGAAACGTCTATTAATAAAAAAAAGAAAATTATTACTGGAATCATAATTTAGTTAATTGATTCAAACAAGGGAAGTTAATCCCCACATGTCAGTATTTTACTGTTTTTGTGCGTTAAATAGAAAATAGTAGTTCACACGCCAATAATTGGAACCCGGAACCTTTTAATTCAGTTACGACGCTCCTACCGTATCTTCTCGACCATCTTTGCAAAAGAGGACTGGGGCGTGCTGTATGCTCTGTTTGACCCATTTCCGGTGTGTTTGGCTGGCGGCAGCCGAAGGAAGAGAACCGCGTGGGCGGATGGAATTCGACTTGGACGCACCAGAGAGGAAGATGGATGAGCCAGATTTCGGCTGGCAGCCGCTCAAACTGCTCATCGGCCCTGACACCAACGAATCGGAGAGGGAGTGGCGAACGCGTTTGCGCATTTCTCAGATGATTCACTCTGAAATAGAGACGCGGTAAGCTTCCGCGGCTGCTATATCAATGAAGTTTTGGATATCCTGGGGATGCCTCGACGTAGGTAGACAATGCTTCTTTCGTCATTCTGCGACATTTTTGCAGGGTTCTTTACATTCTTAAGAAATCATATTCCAATTTAATGGGGAGGGTGTTAGAAACTAGAAAATAATGTCCGGCTCTAGCTCTGCCAAGGCCAGCAAGGACCTTAATTGACTACAACTTTTGTAGTTCGATTATCGCTTAATATCTGAATTCAAGGAAACAATATAAGCTCGTAGGTGTAGAAAACATTGGACTATCTAAAAGGAGGAGTGGGATATGTGTATCATTCGTGAATTTTTCATTGAAACCTCTTGACCCGAAGGTATTTTTTGATTTGTCATAATGTCGTAATTTGACGTATCTTTGAGTGGAACATTAATGTCCGAACGACATTGAGATGATTATATGGCCAATTACAAAACGCGCATTAAGACACGTTTGACAAAGCTCCTCCAAAACGTCGGAAGATGCATGTATTAACAAGTGTAAGCCAACTGTAAACCAATTGTCCAGCCACCGAGGACTTCCTTGGCTTCATTTCCCAATGGTGTAGTTTTCAAAACGGTATATATATATATATATATATATATATATATATATATATATATATATATAAAAGTCAAATGATTAAGATTTGGACTAGGGATTGTGTAAAGTGTGGATTGAAGTGAAGCATGCGCTGGCTCCGTTTTGTCAGCCACTTCTCCTGCTTCTGCGTGGAATTTATAACACGGAATTACTGAAAAACATGATCGGAGCAGCCGGCATCTATATTCATTATCCTTGCTGTTACGTATTACCTCGTCGGGATGTGCCCTTTGGTTTTCGTTCTTAAGATCGTCTGTTCTTGTACACTTCATTTACCCACTCATTGTATACTGTAAGACGCACTCTTGGATTATACAAATTCTAGAGCTTGCGGGAGAAAAAAAACGTATTTATAGAGTGATGAATACCAGTTTCTAGTGTCTGATTGGAAGGTCCTATACAACCATATTGCACGTTCACTGTGTACTCGTTCCAAATAATATTACATTTTAAGGATTCTTTAGTTGTATTATTTACATATTAATGTACCGTAATGTATTACCAAGGGATTTTCATTGTTTCAGTAAATTGATGAATGGATGATTTTGTGACATTTTCTTCCAACAAAATCCGCATCAATAATATTCAAAATGCAAAAATCTAAAACGGTGGAGACCAATTGGTGACTTGGATACCGAGCAATTTTGTTAATAGATAGAATAATAGCCCACCACTTTAGTGAATTTGACGCCCCTGCACCAAGAGTAAATATCCTCAATGTTCCAAGATTGTCTCGGAGTGTTAAAAGCAGCTCATGTCCAATGAATCAGCATTAACTGTGAAGAATGCGCAGATAATTGATTAAATTCATGTGCTCTCGTTGAGTCACATTCATTTGCCATTCTCAACAGGCCTTCGAAGAAGAAATTGAAACCAACGCAATAAGCAGCGCCGGACAAACGGGCAATAAGGAGGCGTAGGGGTTAGGCTAGTGTTACCAACTATCCAGGTTTTAGAACATATATTTTAAAAAATCCTGTCCGATAGGTATCCTATCACTTTAAATAGTGTCCAGCATTTTCTAAATTCTCCAGGCATCTAACGTGGCACACCTTTTTGTGTAAAGAAGATTAATAAAACTAAAATCCCATATAAAGAACCTGATGTACATACATGTATATTCGACGTGTCGATCTGCTAATTTAAATCATTTAATTTCAACATTGGTATCACTGACTCTAAACAATGCAGTTTTAATAACATTGTTGTGTAAATTTGTAAATAATTATTAAATTCAAAAAAAAAACTATAATTGCAAATAAATTTAAAGTAATACTCAAGTGAATTAATTTAAATTTAAATTTTGAATTACGAAGCAATGTTTTGGAATGTACTACTGTTTTCGAGGCAATATCCTGCATTTAAAAACCGTCAGTTGGTAACCCTCAGCTACACTGCTTGCCGCCATCTGTTGTGTTCGCAGCAATCTGGCCCGGAAGGCAGACGCGGGCGGGGGCTCTTGATACGCGAACACGTGCGCATGCGCGAGCGAAGGCGGTGTGACGCATGCGCACAACCGTCGGCCGGGTGGTTCGCGCATGCGCACAGGATGCGACGCGCCGGCGGACGCCGCCATTCACCACCGGCCCGGCGGCCGGGTAGATTTGAGGTTATGTGGGCGGTGGCGGAATGCGCCTTTATGGGGTACTAACAGTCAGTCATCGTTGGATCTTGTAAATACTATTAAGTGGTGGGGCGTAATTGAATTTTTAGTATGCAACACGCGATTCCCGGTTTTTATTTGGTGAACGAAAGACTGTTTATGTATTTCCTCTCCGATTAAATGAGAGCTTCTCCCGATGCATGGCGTGATCTGACGCCGACCTACACATCAGCTTGCAATAATTCGCCACCAGCGGGTCACCGCCGCAAACTGGACACATTCTGAGCTCCCGACTGGTCTGAAGACGTATGGTATTGTAGTGCATCTAGATATGGGTTTGTCAGGAGTTGCATTAAGGCAAGATAAAGGAAAGATCGCTCATGGTCTGTGTCCCGTTTGTTTGGGTACTGCTCTAGCATTAACCTGGGGTGGATCGTATTGATCAATGGATTAGTGTTTCCGACAGCATCGGCTGCTAAGATGATTTGCCCTGTATGTGTTGTCCACATGTTTGCTCGCGGGAGGTGGCTGTATCGTCTTCCGCTGGATGGAGAGAACCAGCGCCGATCTAATGGGGGATTTCCCTTGGCACTCGCCTCAAGGTTCAACTGGTCTCCTCTGAGTGTGGTAGTAGTGTGTATGTGTAAAAAAGAGGTCATGATAAGACGACGAAGAGGAACGAAAGATCGCGCGCGGTTCCTGGCCCGTTTGTCAGTACTGCTCCAGCATTCGCTTGGTATTGATCGGAGAAAACCCGAAAATCTATAGACCAGAGCAGTCGGCCTCGAGAATTCTCTTCCAGACAACGACTGAAATTAACCTAGTAACTATCTAGCTAGCGTCCAAAATCCTGCCACCGTTCGACTGGTACCCGAGGACCTCCGAGTCAGTGCCATTTCAATGACATAACTCTAAAATCTAGGCATCAGAAATGAAACTTTTGAGAAGCAGGGTTTTAACATCTTAGATAAAAAAATGGAAATAAAAAAGAAATTGGAGTCTAACTCTGGAGAAACTAGAAAGAAATCAGAAAAGTCGTTTTGAACATTTAAGAAGAATGCCCGATAGCAGACTACCAGCACTCGCAGTGGGCTACAGACGCAGAGGAAGAAGGGATGTAGTAAGGCCCAGAAGGAAATGGACACCGGAACAGGTTCTGGAACCTAACTCTTGAAAAGCAGAAGAAGAAATGTCCATTCACAAATACGGATCATTTTCGACCCTCTTTTTTGTCACCATCCGTAAGACGTCAGGGCACTCATCTTTGGCTGTGAAAGCCGCATGCGTCATTCACAGCTTATTATGTGGAAGCCTACCGCATTACGCTGTGTCTTACAGGTATCTAATTGGCTAGACATCGCGTTAAGTCACCGCACCGCTTCTCCGCGAATGCCGTCATAGACGGTGCAGCAGCTGCACAATACTCCGTAATTGATTCTCAACGGTCATACAACTTACAAACGAAGTTCGAAAATTATGAGGTTTTTGCAATGCTGTGGTATAATCGGTCTTCATAAAGAGCTTTGTAGTTTCAATAGCGTTTAGTATGCAGGCTAGTGGAACGAATGAAAACAGATAACGTGAATTTTAAAATAAGGATTTTTTAAATAAAAACAAAGCTACAAAGCCTGCCCGCATAGCCCAGGTTGTTAAGGCTGAAGAGCCGTAGCCTCATGCGTGAAGGGACGCGGGTTCGAATCCCGCCAACAGGTATCCTTATACCGTTACCACAACCCCCAATAGTACTAACCATAGTCGCTATATGATCTTAGGGAAAAGTTTTTTTTTTTTTTTTTTTTTTACATCTGCTTTATTTGCAATTTGTTCTACACGAACATTCGGCAAATACAATTGTACATAGATTATCGACATGTAAAGAAACCATACAATTCTGGTTCTTTCTAAAAATGGTTTTAAACTAATTGTCCAGTTCAGAGAGAGAAAGAAAAAAAAAGACAAACAAGCAAAAGCAATAAACAACATCACATTGAAATAACAAAAAACACAATAACAAACAAACATACAATAGTGCAAGCATTGTGACAAACAAAATATATCTACAGTAACAATTATTTTAAAAGAAAAATATTATTTATATCTGTGGTCCAGATCAAGAGGATGTACTCTTTTCAATCTTCTTGTCGTTGTGCTGTTATCTAAGATGTTTATGGCCAGATGATTAATATGATTTTCGAGTCTGTGTTGGTATTTGTGAGATTTGAGAGTGATTTCCTCTTTAACAGTGGTGATATTGAGATCTTTATGTAGAGTGGCGTTTGATACAAACCAGGGAGCATTGCTTAATAGTCTGAGACATTTGGATTGAAATCTTTGAATTATTTCTATATTTGAATGTGATGCTGTTCCCCAGAGTTCAATTCCATAAGACCAGATAGGTTTGAGTATTGTTTTGTAGAGTAAAATTTTGTTTCCTAGACTTAAACTAGATTTTCTTCCTATTAACCATATCATTTGTCTACTTTTCAGTTCTGCTTCCTTTCTTTTGATCGAAATATGTTTCTTCCAGGTTAGCTTTTTGTCTAGATGTAGTCCGAGATATTTGACGGTGTCTACGTTTTCAATTAGTTTTCCGTTTATTTCTATTCTTGTATTTCTTGTTCGTCTGAGGGTAAATGTTATACATTTGGACTTTGTTTCATTCATTCTTATTCTCCAGAGTTTACACCATTTGTTTATAAGCTCGAGGTGCTCTTTCAATGTTCTTGTTGCCGTTTCTTGGTTTTCGTGCGAAGCTAGCAGGGCTGTGTCATCTGCATATGTTGCAGTGGTGACGTCTGGGGACTGAGGTAAGTCAGCGGTGTACAGCGTGTACAGCACTGGTCCAAGGATGCTCCCCTGTGGCACTCCTGATACTACTGGATGAAACGGTGTTATTTCATCTCCGAATTTTATTTGAAAAAATCGATCTGAAATAAAGGATCGAAGTATATTATAGTATGGATGCGGCAGACATTTCTTGATTTTATATAGCAAGCCTTGATGCCACACTTTGTCGAACGCTTGCGCGATATCTAGAAACATGGCGGAACAATACTTTTTATTTTCTAGAGCTCCGTTGATGGTGTCGACTACTCTATGAATTTGTTCTATTGTAGAATGACGATTTCTAAAACCGAACTGATGGTCTGGAATTGTGTCATTTTCTTTAAGTAATGGATATATGCGAGATAGTAATATTTTTTCGAATACCTTAGACAAAGAAGGTAATAAACTTATTGGTCTGTACGAGGAAACATCTTGTAGCTGTTTTCCTGGTTTTGCGATTACAATTAATTGTGCCAGTTTCCACTGCGAAGGATAGTGTCCGATGCGTATTATTCCATTGAAAATGGATGTTACAAGGGCGATGAGTTTCTTAGGCAGTTTTTTAAGCATTTCCCCTGTAATACGATCATGTCCAGGAGCCTTATGATTTGGTAGTAGTTTCAGCCCTGCTGTGACTTCTTTTGTTGAGAAGAATTTAATTGGTGGCGACATTTGATGGGGACATTCCAAGAATTCTATGATTTCTTTTTCTTCTGTGAGTAGTGCTGAGGGGTGTGGTTGAAATGTTTTTGCAAAATATTTTGCAAATTCTTCTGCCTTATCGTTTTCCGTCCTAGCCCAGCTTCCATCGGTTTTACGAAGAGGGGGGACATGTTTTGTAGGTCTTTTTAATTTTTTAGTAATTTTCCATAAGGAGTAATCCGTAGCTTTTGAGGGTGACAACTTTTCTATTCTTTCCTTCATTTCCTCCGAATGAATTTCTTGTAATTTTCTTGATAAGAGGCGGGAAGTTCTGTTGAGTATTCGTTTGTCGTCCGGGTGATGAGTGCGTTGCCAGGTCATCTTCATCTGTCTTTTCTCTTTAATCATTTTTAGTATTTCTGCTGGGTATTTATTTTTTTCAAACACTCTCATTTCTGGAGTTGCATATACGGCTGCCTGTTGAATGTGTTGTATTAAGTATTCAACAGCATCGTCGATATCTTCTGGACATTTTAGACGGACCTTGGCAGTGGTGTTATGGTAAAGCCAGTTGCTGTATTCTTCCCAGTTCGTTTTTCTGTTTGTAAGGTATATGCTTTCTTTCTTTTTGATTTCAGAAGAACTGATTGTCAGTATTTCTGGAGAATGATCAGATGAAAGATCAAAAGACGGTTCTATTGTGTGATAGGTCTGTGCCATTCCCTTTGTGACGAAGAAATCCAAGACATCAGGTACCTTGTTACCATCCGTTGGCCAGTATGTGGGATTTCCTGATGAAATTGTTTGGAGTTTTAGTGTAGAGATGGCTCCTTCTAAAGCGCGACCTCTTGTAGTTACCAGTCTTGATCCCCATAGTTGATTTTTAGCATTGTAGTCTCCTCCAGCAATGAACCTTGTGCCGAGCGTTCTAAAAAACTTGATATACTGATCGGTGGTTATCTTGTGTTTTGGAGGGGAGTATATAGCTGAAATAACGAGCGGACCGAACTTATCGTATACTTGTATAGCGGTTGCTTGCAGATAGTCTTTAGCATTATCTTTGTACATATTGTGTCTGATTCTTGTTTTAATTATTACTGCTGTGCCTCCATGAGCTGTCCCATCTGGATGATTTGTGCAATATACTTCGTAGTCAGATATACGTAGATAGCTTTTTTCGGTAAAATGTGTTTCAGACACTAGAAGTATGTCAATATTTTCTTGATGTAGAAACACTTCTATCTCTCTTCGATGTTGAAGTATTCCGTTGGCATTCCAGGAGACAATTCGCAGTGAATTACTCATAGTTTCTTCATTATTGCAGTCATGATATTAATTAGGCTGGAGATTTGTTCAGCTTGCTTTGCTAAGATGGACTCGAATTTTTTAAATGATTCTTGCATTATGGAAATCAAATTATTTTCATTCGACAAATTTTGATTATTGATTTGCGAATGTTGGGCCATTTGTGCATATGTGAACTGTCTACCTGTTCCTATGGTTTGATTACTTGTTAGTGAGCTTGAATTGTTGCCTTCAGTTATGTTTTGCGTAGCATTTCTACGGTGTTGACTTTGACTAGGATACTTGCTGTTACGAATTTTTTGATATACTTCGCAGCCTTTATTATTTGCTGGATGGTCACGGCTACATAGAGCACATGTAGCTGGCGTGTCTCTCGTTTTAGTACAGGTTCGACTATCGTGATTTTTTCCACATTTGACGCAGCTATACGGAAGCGTACAATACCGAAAACTGTGCTCGTAGGACTGACATCGCTTGCATTGTACTATTTCTCGTTTTTTACGCGGTGGTTCAAAACTAATTTTTGCGTGTAGTAAGTATTCGACGTCATATATTTTTTTGTTGTTACTTTGAGGTTCTAAGTCCACAAAAAACAATGGTAGAGGTGCTTTTGTTAAACGATGCTTGATATTATGAATTTGTCTTACTTTGTGGCCTTGTACTTCTATAGCTTCTTTAAGTTCCGTTACGTCTGCTGTTGGGTGCATATTTTTTAATACTACCCGAAAGGCTCTTTCTTGTTTTAACTGAAAAGTATAATGAGCAATATTTTTTTGATTCAGATGTTTAACAAGCGTTCGATAAACCTCCGGTGTTTGAGGTACGATTTTCACATTGTTCATAGTAATTTTGGCGTCATCTTGGTAGGTTTTGACAAGTTTATATGAGAAGTCTTCATCTTTAATGACTTCTTTAATAGATCTGATCATATCAGATATTACTCTGACGCCTGGAATGAAAATAGGTGGTGTACGATATTTGTCTTGTTCTTGCATGCTGCCCTTGGTTGTTGTATCATTGATTTTCTCAGAATTCGAGGTTTCTTCCAAATTTTCATCACAAGAGAGATGTTCATACCTGTTTTTTGATGATACGGGGTCGTGTTCACTGTTAGTTTTCTTAGAGGGTTGTATAGAGTTGTCATCATTGCGTCTTTTTTGTCGACGCAGCGGGATTGTTTGCCATGAGCTGCACAAGGTTGAGGCCGTTTCCTGCGTTGTAGATGCTTGGCCGTCAGTTGCTGTAGCTTCTAGGACGGTGGCTGGGGTTTCTTTTTCACGCACATATTGCTGTATTTGAAATTGTAACTGTTGGTTCTGTTGCACTAATTGTTGTAAGTGTTGTTTTAGCTGTTGATGTTCATGCAATAAAAATTGGTGCTGTTGCTGAAGGTTCAGTGTTATTTCACTGTGTTCTAAAGTCAATCCGTTCGTACTATTGTTGACGAAAGCTTCACTGTTTTCTTGGTTATTTAGTATTTCTGTTGTTTGTGTGATTAGTCCCCCGAAGGGGACGTGGTCAGTTAACATAATTCACTTCACTATATATGTGCGGTATTGATTTTCAATAGTTCTTGACGCACCACTGTTCACACGAGAATGAAGTCACCTTTGTACACAAATACGAGCAGTCACCACTGTATCACTAGTAAATTTGAACGGTAAGTTGAAAACGTTCCTAATTCACCACTGTTCACAAATAAATGCACTTCTTTCTGACCCCGGACCGGCACTAGTAGCGGCCGGGGCAGTCGGACTTGCGATAAGCGCTAGCCTTCGGCTAACTGGCGGAGCTGCGGAGCACGTCTGCTCGTGACCGCTGCTGAGCGAGAACTGGGCAAGAAAATAGTCAAAATATTGCGTTCGCGTGTAAGCGAGGAGGCGTGGTGCACGCAAGCGAGCTCGAATCGTGAACCTTGAGGGACCCCGTCTCAGAACGCGAACGCGCGTCGCGACGTCTAGCATCACACTCTTAATGAAACCTCTCGGCTCGCGGCGCCCGCCGTCGCCTCCCCGCCCAGGGGGCGCAACGCATGCATTCTTCCTCGGGGCTCGCCACTCCCGGGCCGCACCGCCTCGCCGCGTATGCGCCGCGCTAACGGGAGGGCTATTTCCCTGAGTGCACGGGGCCCGCCGTTTGAAAGGGCCGCGCGCGCCGCGCCTAATGAAAAATAGGGAAAAGTGATCATAAAAAAGTAAAAACAAGCTGTAAAATAAGGAAGAGGAAATATCTTTGCCGCTCGATCTTCACACAACGAAATTTTTGTGAATTTATAGTTTAATAATCGCTGGTGAAAGTTGAAAAAGTGGAAGTTATATATATTGAAGTTTTTCTGCAATATTGTTGTTTTATACAAGAAATGTTCTTTTGAATTATCTCATTTCACTTTTACACGTCCTCGATTGTTCAGTATGTCAGGGGCAAAAAATGTGGGATTTAATTTCCATGGAAGGACGTGTGTTGTTTGATAGATAAGAACTGTTGGTTTCTGTTAGCACGTCGATTTATCCTGCACGTTTGTGGCTGGAAAATAATTTAATAGATGGATAAAGAGTTTGTTAACTAAAGATCTCGGCATAGATTGTGATTGGCAGTTTTAATATATATAATTTTGAGAGGAATCTTGTGTTTTTTTTGGTTTTTTTGTTTTTGTTTGTTTTTTTATTATTAGTTATCATGAATAAACGAATCTCATAACACAACGCAAAATTTTTCATTTTCATCATGGAATTCTTGCCATTGATAATGATATTTTAATAATCACTTCGGAGAAACTATCAATATTTGAGGAGAATTCATTTGCCGAATTATGGATATCTCACGTTTTTGGTTTATATTTGTCAGCGTTCCACAGTGTAGAAATTCTGTATAATTTATATATTGTCTTTAATTACATATGTTATAATTACGGTGAGTTCAGGTTTAAGGATACGTTTTATGGACGAGACATATGCTTTATTTGAGAATTATGGCTGAGCCACCGCCCAAATATTTACTACGAATTTCAAGTTAAAAAATTGACAAATTTCTTGCCCGGCTACATGCTAATTAAAACGAAACTTCTATTTGGTAGGTGATTAGGTAATTGCCTTCCACACTGTACTTCTGCTGCTGCCGTCATCGCAGACACATGGCAAATATTAATTAGTGGCTTGCGGTCAAGCACCCCACGTAACTAGTTGAAAATGAAAAGTTTTGCAGCCTTGGATGTGCATTATCTGGTCTCTGACGCACAGGTAATCAGAACTGTCTTATTTGCACTCGGATGTAACGACCGTATTGAATAAGTTACATTCCCGTGGCGATTTTTATATATCATTATTCTTTCTAAATTAGTATAATTTCGTTTTTTGTTGACAGTTTGTTGAGTGGTGACTTGTTGGCATCAGGAAACAATGTAATCTACGTTGATAACTAGTGAAGTCAAAAGTATGTAATCTTAATGACTTACGCGTGAGTTTCTCAGTAGCAATTAAAAATCACTTCATTATACATTTTTAATCCATTAATTACAGATTTTGTCATATTTCTTTCTAAAATGCTGTTGAATTAATAAGTTATATTTAAAATTTAGTATTTTAAATTGAAATAATATTTGTACCATAATTTAATATTTCATGATTTTGATTCATTTTTCACGGGATAGAGTAATTTGGGAGCATCTGCTGTGCCTTCGTTGAATTTCGAAAGTTGTTGTGTAAGTTATTCTTTTCTACTGTTCCTCCCCATTAGTCTCAGACTAAAATTACCTCGTATTATGGATCTATAAAGATACTGAAATGTGAGACTGTCATTTATAATGGGCTGTCTGTTTTCATCTCCATTTTTCAAATGCATTAATGCATTTACAGAAGACACATCCCGTTCTGGAGAAGATGAGAAACGCAAATGAATGATGGGCTTTTAAATCGAAGGAGATGATCGTGTAAATTGACGTGCTGGTTAAAATGGTGACACTCCGGGAAGTGGTAATGTTGTTTCTGAGACGTGATGAAATTTCTGAAGATTCTGCTTGAAAATAATTTAAGAGGTCTAAATAAGTTCATCCTGTTTCCATCGTGCAAACATCAATTTGTAAATAACTCGAAATAAAAAATGGTTTCAGAGTTTACTGAACTGTAGATTGGCGCATCTTCATCGTATTCTCAGCTAATTCCCCAGACTTCTCGAGCGTTCATTTTTCAGCCATTGTAGCCTGAAGTTTGGTTTTCATTTTTCATTTAATGATCAACCAGGATTTAAGTCAAACAAATATTAATAATAATATTAACAATAATAATTGACTAATAAATGCGATAACCAAATTGAGCTCAAGACTGAAAACAGATGGTTCCATTGGTATTATTAGTCATGTGTAATAGTTGATGAGATTAATAGCTTCCTAATTCTATAAATGAGACAGACGTCTCGGTATACATTTCTAATTGGTTTAAAACTTTTAAAGATTTTATTATCGTTTCACACCTTATGTGTTGTATTATCTCACCAGCAATTGTTGCTGACAAGCACCCGATCCTTTGTATAAGTTAGCAGCACACCATTTCTTGCAGACCCTTGAGTACCCCTTTCTTATTGCGTTGATGTCCCTGAGATTCCAATGTGGCTTCCGCGATTCGAGGCTTTTCGCGAGGAGAAAACTTCTGTCGTTCTTTCTTCCTTTAAAATACCTGAAACTAGATACGAATGCTCAAGAAATGGACGACCAAAATCGATGCATCGGTCATGGTCGAATTGGCCGTGTCCTGCGCGTTGTCACATTGCTAGTATTTTCAATGATTCTTTACTCATTGGAATTACATTTGAATTCTGGAATTTAGTTAAATGAAAGAAAAACTACACTTTACATTGCCGACGTTTCAGCCATTTATTTGGCCTTCATCAGTGCTGTAGAATAATAAGTTACGTAAATCTAAGTTCCTTGGTTTTGTTTACTTGTATGTGGCTATATTGTTCAGTTAAGTTCAAATGTATGTTGAACATTCTGCAATTCATTTGATCTGCCCCCCCCCCTTTTCTCTCCCTTCCCCTTGCTCTGAGTTACTTTCCCCTTTTCTCTTCCTTCCACTTGTTCTCTCCTCCTCCTCCCTTGTCTCCCTTCCTCCCCCTTTTCTCTCTTCCTTCCCCATTTACTCTGTTCCTCCCCCTTTTCTTTCTTCTTTCCCCATTTTCTCACTTTCTCCCCTTTTTCTCTCTTCCTCCCCCCTTTTCTCTCTTCCTCCCCCTTTTCTCTCTTCCTCCCCCTTTTCTCTCTTCCTCCCCCTTTTCTCTCTTCTTCCCCCTTTTCTCTCTTCCTCCCCCTTTTCTCTCTTCCTCCCCCTTTTCTCTCTTCCCCTTTTCTCTCTTCCTCCCCCCTTTTCTCTCTTCCTCCCCCTTTTCTCTCTTCCTCCCCCTTTTCTCTCTTCCTCCCCCCTTTTCTCTCTTCCTCCCCCTTTTTCTCTCCTTCCCATTTCTCTTTTCCCCTTTGGCTCTCGTGACGTGACCATCCCGCCGCTCCTCCAAGTTTCTCTTACACCTCTTCTCGGGATGAAACCTCGCCTGGGCTTCCCGAGGTGGCCCCTAGGTCTATGCCCTCCTCGGTTAGTTGCCTGGGTTGCCCGAGATGACCCCTAGGTCCTCCTCGGTTAGTTTACCTTGTGGTGGTACGTTGGGTGCCGATGTACTACATAGACCCATCTCGGCTCTCATGGGCTGATTCGGGGAAGAATCTGGAAAGGGTTTGATTATGTGTAGGTATATTGCTCATACAGAATTGTACCGGGGGAATCTTTCGTTTTCCATGGCTGCATGTACACAACCTTTTAGGTTAAGTCGCGGAAGATTTCTTGGTTGTTTTCAAGTATACGCAGATATGGCTCACAAGTTTATAATAAAAAATCCATCGGTTGTTGTGTAAAATTCCATTTTTTAAATGATTGAGTCTTGTCATCGGCGCAATAGTTACCGCAGCATAATCATCACCATTTACTCAACGTTGACCTGGACATTTTAACTCGCTATCTGCTGAAAGTATTTCGGAATCTCTTGAGGCAAGAAAATAAATCGTGAAGGTATGGATAATGTGACGTATGTTGTCGTAGCGAATCCTCGCAGCACATGCTGGTCTTTGCAATCGAAGAGTCGGTACTGTTTGTGCTGGCTGTAAACTTAGACTGAAGAAAACTGGCTCGGCTCTTCTCCTCCTGTGTGAGTTTACTTTCGTGCTAGTCGGAAATAGACGCTCTTAGATCCATACGCTTGTGTCACCGCTGCCCACACTTTTCTCACTACTCGCCGCTTTGCTGACGTAACTGCCTGTGCTAACTACGCTCTAATGCTTTACCGGATGCAGCTGTGGGTTTAATCTTCGTGGTGACATTTTCTCCCCCTCGAATGTGAAATATGATTTAATAATCGCTGAAACAAAATCCTAAAGAAAATACTTGAAATTTGTTATAGAACAAATTCAACATTTATATTTGGAATTCAACAAGTCAATACGAATCAAATGTATTTAATGTAGCAATATTTATGTATTAAAAGAATGGTTTGAGTATAGTAGATTATTTTAAGAAAACTGTGAGACACTAGCAGCCACTAGCACTTTTCCGTGTTCGCCAATAATACAAAAATGGAAACTAAAAACAAGGGAAATTACTTATTCACTTTTTGGATGTATGCACTCGATTTATTGATCTTTAAGAATATTTCAAATTCTGTATGCAAAGAAAGCTGTCAAGAACGTTGAATAAAAAGGGGTGCTTGTAATGTGGCTAAATCTCAATTCTCTCGGTTTAACGTTAAAAATTTCACTACTTCCACATTCACGGTCCGGATTTAATTCTCCAAATTGGACTGTATGGTTATACTTTGCAGTAAATAGATATTGCAGATTTTGCAGTAAATAGATATGCGTACGTTTGTCCTTTCTCAAATATTTAATTTTTGTTAAAACAAAAACTACTTATTTATTCTGTTGGAGTTAGCTTAAGAAGTTAGGAGTTAGAAGAAGACATCCGAAACTTTTTAAATTCTTGTAGTGGTTGAAATGAAAGATGTAATCTTGGTGTACATACGTTTCCTAATGGTTCCTGGTTCTTGATAGCTTTTCCCTTACCAGTGGTGCAAAGAGGTGGCAATAATAAGGAGACACTTTATTTCTGATAGACACAAACTCGTGTTGAACAATATGACACCTTCCATTTATGTCAAAAACGTCTCATCCATATTTCCACAATCTTTTGGTAGAACTAAAGCACTAGTGTATCTACAATTGACTGAATTATGTGTGTTCCTATTTTCAAGGAAAGCATGTCCCAAATTTTAAACAATAAAGCTACGCTGATACGGCAAAAGAGAACAATAGACAATGAAATAAAAACCAATATTTTATGACCGGTGCCCCTATTAGGTCGTGAAACCAGGCGTAATGCTCTGTTTATAAAAACAAATTGGTTTGCTTTTATCTTCCGACCCATCCGCCCACCAAGATTTTTTTGGAAACTGGATCCCGTAGCGGCACCTGTTATGGCTATCTTGAAGTCCTTTTTTGTAAGTCCTGCCTAAGACTTCGATTATTAATGGTTTTCTCCGGTACTTTTTTCTGCGCAGAAGTGAAGGGTCACTGGCATGGCGTAATGTAAGGGGTGAGCAAATTGCGCTCCTTTCAGTGTGTCTGCGAGTGAATGAAATGTAGTAAAAGATCATGACGTTAGGCGTTTGTAATGCTTGGCACTTATTAATATAGCACTCTAGAGATACGAACGTCACGTCTTTGTAAATTCATTCGTAGTTTCATTGCAAAGGCTGGCGACCGTATTTTTCAAACTCTTAATCCATTACATACCACTTACGTGTTACATTTTTTTTCATTAGAAACTTCGTAAAGCTTTAATTATTTTGTCTGTTAAATTGAATAAATCCATTCGTCTCATCAACACATAATACAGAAGTCTTTTTTAAAAATTCATTTTTGCTAGTATTCATTAATTCATCTATGGGAATTTAGTATGCACATTATTGACATTAAATTTATACTTTTCTGTAAAAATCATTGTTAGGATGTGCATAAATCAAAAATAATCTCAATTATGTCAGTGTTTTCAAGTTGTTTGTGAATTGCTGAGTTGTAGATGAACATTCAAACGTCAACGATCAGGCAACTTGTTTGAGATGTCTGAAGTATTTCTATGTTCATTTTGAGTAATGATTCTCAATGGATAGTCAAAAAAAGTTTAAGAAAAAAATTGTAGATTAAGATTCTGCTTTTTGATATAAGGAGCTTTCTCATGTCGTAGCCAAGGAGAACATATCTACTGCCTACACCGAGAAAACGGAGAAGATCTATTGCCAATTCTCAATAACTTCGTTAAAAGAATTTTATGCGATGCAAGGTACATTGGATTTGTTGTAACGAATGGTGCGCATATGAGTTCGCTGGTGCATTTTTGAGGTAGTGACGAATGTGCCTTTGGATTCCACCATTTTTCAACAACAACAACGAAAATATTGATTTTCTGCAACGCATAATATATGACAGTTTCATTTTTATGCCACAATATTTTGTTGCCGAAGAGTTTGTTAACATGTTCAAAATAAAAAGCAGCTATTATTCAAACTACGCAGTGTACCACTCTTCCTCGTTCATTTAGCTCCTTCGTTCTCCTCTCTCGCGACGGATTCATTCATTGAGTCAGTTAAGGTACAAAAACAGAATTTTCTTCCTATTTTTATTTAATTTATTTATACGTGTGTTTGGAACCACAGCGAATACAGGAAAAAACATCCCAATCGTCAACTCTGTAAGTCGAACTCTGAGAGATGGCAAATGGAGCAGTGCGTCGCGCGACTCATCAACGCCGTGACGTCACGGGGCCCCGTCAATTGGCCATGACGTCAAGAAGTCGCGTGGTTCGCGCCCCTCCGCTCGGCGCTGCCCCGGCGACATACCTCGCAAGCGATCGCCCCCCAAGCCCAGTGCGCGGTTGAGAGTAGGGATACGACATCGATGTCGATGTTTTTTTATAGAAACATCGATGTTTTATAACCGATGTTTGTGAACATCGATGTTTTATAGCCGATGTTTGTTAACATCGATGTTTTATAGCCGATGTTTGTTAACATCGATGTTTTATAGCTGATGTTTGTTAACATCGATGTTTTATAGCCGATGTTTGTTAACATCGATGTTTTATAGCCGATGTTTGTTAACATCGATGTTTTATAGCTGATGTTTGTTAACATCGATGTTTTATAGCCGATGTTTGTTAACATCGATGTTTTATAGCCGATGTTTGTTAACATCGATGTTTTATAGCCGATGTTTGTTAACATCGATGTTTTATAGCCGATGTTTGTTGACATCGATGTTTTATAGCCGATGTTTGTTAACATCGATGTTTTATAGCTGATGTTTGTTAACATCGATGTTTTATAGCCGATGTTTGTTAACATCGTTGTTTTATAGCCGATGTTTGTTAACATCGATGTTTTATAGCCGATGTTTGTTAACATCGATGTTTTATAGCCGATGTTTGTTAACATCGATGTTTTATAGCCGATGTTTGTTAACATCGATGTTTTATAGCCGATGTTTGTTAACATCGATGTTTTATAGCCGGTGTTTGTTAACATCGATGTTTAGTGCTCGATGTTTTTACGTATTCAAATGTAAATGAAACATGTCTTATAATAAACACAACATTGAAAGAGAGAGAGTATTGAATTCTAACTGATGATTCACGTGTTCGAACGGAATGGACCTTCATCGACCAGAGCAGAGCCGAGCAGAGCATCTCTTGACTGAACCCGATGCCCTGATATATCCTCTGCCTATCTTCGTATCACGCCGAGAGTCGTCAACGTATGCGGCGCCGCAGGCATAGATCCGCAGGCGCTGAGAAACTGAGTCTGAAAGTCTAAGCGCTCAGGGCTCGGGGAACGGGAAGATGTGTGTGTGTGTGTGTGTGTGTGTGTGTGTGTGTGTGTGTGTTGGGAGAGGGGCAACACGCACGCACACTTATTCCCGTTCGCTGAGCCCTGAGCGCTTAGACTTTCAGACTCAGTTTCTCGCAGGACGTGAAGTTAGTAGATATCAGTGCTATTATGGAATTAATTTTTTTCTCCGCGCCAAAATTACGACTAGTCTAATAAATCAGTTTTGGAAACATCAATAGTTTTTGAACGATGTTTTTTTTATCATGGGTGTTTTAATTTGAACATGGATTTTTGTTATCGATGTCGCATCCCTAGTTGAGAGCATACCGCAGGTCGGCATTGCGAGGTACGCTTGAGTAGGGCCTTTGATACCTTTCGAACAAATTTTGGCTACATACGCTGTTTTAATGCACATTTGTTAAATTTCCGATGTCCGCCCATAATTGTTAGCTCCGTGCAGGGAGCCAGGAACCGTCCTGTACTTTGGAGTTGTCGCTTCTTAAATTTAAATTCTGTTTAGATATTACAATCCCGGTGCAATAATCCTACATAATTCCTGTAATCATTTCAAAGATGATTTAAAAAAGGAAATACAGACCGTATGACTCATCAATTAGTGACACATAGTTAAAAGAGTTTGCAACAAATCACTTTAAACATGTTATATTCACATGATACTGAATCATGTTGATAAAATCATGTTTTTTTGCTCTGTGAAAAATGATTAATTTAAAAAAAATAAAATTTAATAAGTGTTTTGTATTATTTTTGTTATGATGCGGTAGTAAATGTTTTTCTCTGATTGAATTGACTGAAAAAGTGTTTGAATTGTTATCTAAATGTTTAACTATAATTCTACCTACAACTTTGAGTAATTCAGCGTGGTCTCTATTGCTACAAATTCTGCATTGTAACCTAGTTACGTTTTAGCTTTCGTAACGGTACATTTGTCACGATCTTCAATTAGATCACACACTTTATTAAACCAATAATTAGGTTCAATGTGGCCCAATTAACCACAATCCATTTTATTATTGTACAAGAGTGTCACGTATGTGAAGAGCCAAGACAGGAGACATCGAACTCCAAATGCGTTCAGATATTTTTTTCCAAGTTTCCTCCAAGAAATCAATTTCATAGAAACAGTTTGAAAATCACACTCACTAAAATGCCTACTAAAACAGTAACAGTAACGCACTAACATTAAGTGTATTCATTCAGTTGTTACCTCGTGTGTTGTAAAATAATGGACAGATCTGAAAGGGAATGACATGGTAGGAAGTGCGAAGCGATTGTGAAGGGAAAGTATTTCTTTCTTTTTTTTCTGTATATAAGTGTCACCATTCCCGTCACCTTGGTGGACGCAATTACGCTCGGAGAATATATTCCGTTGTACTAAAGTAGTAAACTATCCAAATTGTGACCATGTTGCTGAGTAACAATGCATTTTAATAATTAAATTTGTTCAAAAACTTGGTTGCCTCGAGGTAACCAATTCTTTGAACAAATTAATTTTTTTTCGGTTATTTAAGGTCGCATCAACATCTAGATCATTAGCGACCACTATTGCATTTAACGGAATGTTAACTGTGAAAATGATATGGCGATGTTAGGGGGTGAAAGGACGAACACAAATACAACCGTGCCCGGGGCTGGTCTCGAAGCGCGATCCTTCGGTCCGAGATCGCTACGGCACTACTGCCTTAAGGATCTCGGCCATCCGGACCGGCAAGTATTTCTTTGTTACGAGACACACCTTTCATGCCAATCATCATGCATCGGTGTCCGAATACTATGCCAAGTTGGCAGACTGGCAAGCTTACTGATGGATCTTGTCCGTGTGGGGGCTGTCTATAAGACTGCCACTTTCTATTTCACCAACACCCCCCCCTCGTTGGCTGGAGTCCTGAAGCGCAACCTGACTAGTAAGTGTCGCTGACAGCTTGCTGGCAAGTCATGACTTGTTTTCTGCGATACGTATTTTCCATTTTTCTATTTATGTGCCTGACCGGGAGCTGCGAAACCTGTCAGTATTGTTCTCAGGGTTATTGTTTTTAAATGAATGATGTCTCACCCTGCTTATATAAGCAGAATATCCTGAGTGGCGTGTCCAGTACACGGAAATATGAAGATTGTGTTATACAACAATCCTTATTCTTGGTTCTAGTGTGTTTATTATCGAGTTACACACATATTGAACGTCTTCAAATAGAAATACTATTAATTCAGTTTGTTCCTATATTTCTGTTAATTTGTTGTATTTAAATTTAAATATAAAACTGTGAGCGAAAGCAAGATTTATTAATAGGGAATTAATAGAACATTTTAAATTACAAATAATATTAATTGAAAACAAAAATAATATAGATTAAATAATAAAATTAATAGGAAATTAAAAGTATAATCCAGAGTGCTCTAGATAGTAGCTCTGGCTAAATGAAAGACAGTGATATGATTGCTAGAGTTGGTTTTCATACTATCCATTATAACTCAGAGTTGAATAGTTTCGTAATAATTGTAAATAGCAATTGAATGCAATTGCCATTCAATAATGTTCATGCTAATGTTCGTCCTTGAGTGTTGCAACTGAACATATGCAAGTCAAGCCCATCCGCTCGACCTCCCGACATCCCGTTTAAGTGTATGCGGTCGGTTTAAGCGCTGTGAGTAAAGAGTGATGTGACTAAACTGGGCGAAGAGCTGTTGTAATGTTTCAACAGCCATTACACCTAAAGAAAACCGCTTTGAAACATTTCGGGCGTCGTGTGATTCATACAAGCATGTGGTGAAGACTGAAGTATTCACCAGTTTTTTTTCGTTTTTGGTTTTGAGAAATCTGCAGACAAATCGTGGTAAATGATATATAGAATACATAGAGCAAGCTTGCTCAAACGACGTTACCTATCTTTCATTTCAGAAGAGTCGCATGGCGCACCACGCTGCCTTGCCTGTGCATTGACGATTAGTTGCTGCACCCTAAGACGGATAACGATGAAGTTGACATCAGTCCCGCTGTTTGGAAAATAAAATTTCTTTTAGTGAGCAGGAAATTTACTACTCTGCTACGCGGTAGGCGTATTACAAATCAACTTCGCACGTTGCTCCTGTAATCTTCAAAATAAAAATATATCATTACATAAGTTAAAAATTACGCCCTGGAAGAGACAGTTTTGAGTATTCATATGAGATACTTCTTTCATAATATTCGCTTGCCAAGAAAAAATAACATGGGCAGTATAAAGGGGAATTAAAAATTAGACACATCGAGAAATCGAGTTATTTGGAAATTCGAATTTTCTGGGTATTCGAGGTAAATAGAATTCGTTATTGTGGTACACAAATTATGCGGGAATTCGAGTTATCTAGGAATTCGGGTAATTGAGGAATAGTGTTCTTGGGTAATTTGACTTATCCTAGAAATCGTATTATTCGGGAAATTCCACTTATTCGGATAATCCATCAAGTATTTCTATTATTAAAGTTGGGGTTATCGACGTCCCTCGGAGCTGCCTTTGAATCCGCCGGCGCCGCCCGCATGTGTGAGTCACCTCACGAGGTGCAGCCTGGCGCTTTGAAGCGCCGCCGTTCCGTCGCGGGTCGGAAGTGAGGCGATGCACCAGGCGCCGCTCGCGCCGCCCATGCTTCTCTCACATCGCTCATGCGAGTAATGTATATAGAGAATGAAGGAGAGTTAAAATTTGGACACGCGGAGAAATTCAATTTATCAAAAAGTACGATTTATCAAGGAATTCGATTTTTCGAGAAATTTGATTTCTCGGGGAATTCGAGTTGTCGAGAAATTCGAGTTGTCGGGAAATGCGAGTTATCTTGAGGTTTTAAGTTATCTGTGAAATCGACTTATCCGAAAATTCGAGTTCTCATGAAATTTGAATTTTCCTAGAAATATTAACATCTGTGAAGTTTACTTAATTTGGAATTCGCCTTTCCGGATATTCCACCAAGGATTTCTATTATTAAAGTTGGAGTTATGTACGTTCCGCCGAGCTGCCTTTGAACCCGCCGTCGCCGCCTCGGTGCGTGAGTCGCCGCATCGTTATACAGCCTGGCTGCTTCGCGGGGCTTCTAAAGCGCCGCGGCGCGTCCCGTGGCGTGTTGGAAGCGAGGCGATGCACCAGGCGCCGCCCACTCGCCTCTCACATATCGCATCTCGCTCATGCGAATAACGCATGTAGAGGATGAAGGAGAGTTAACATTTGGACGCACCGAGGAATTAGTTTTCGAGAAATTCGAGGTAGTGTTGGTGAATTCGAGTTGTCTGGTAATTTCAGTTATCGGATGATTCGAGTTATTAGGAAATTCGAGTTGTCGGGGAATACGAGTTGTTTGTGAATTTAAGTTGTTTGTGAATTTAAGTTGTTTGTGAATTTAAGTTGTTTGTGAATTTAAGTTGTTTGTGAATTTAAGTTGTTTGTGGATTTAAGTGGTCGGTGGATTTACGTTGTCGGTGGAGTTAAGCTGTCGGTGGATTTAAGTTTGTGGATTTAAGTTGTCGGTGGATTTAAGTGGTCGGTGGATTTACGTTGGCGGTGCATTTAAGTTGGCGGTGCATTTACGTTGTCGGTGCATTTAAGTTGTCGGTGATATGGAATATCTGAAAATCCTGATATTCGTGATGCTTACTTAATTTGGAATTCGCCTTTCCGGATATTCCACCAAGGATTTCTATTATTAAAGTTGGAGTTATGTACGTTCCGCCGAGCCGGCTTTGAACCCGCCGTCGCCGTCTCCGTGCGTGAGTCGCCTCTCGGTCGCTGTGGCTTCTAAGACGCCGCTTCGCGTCCCGTCGCGCGTCGGGTGCTAGGCGATGCACCAGGCGCCGCCCGCTCGCCCACGCGTCCCTCGCCCGCCGCTCGGGGACGTGGAGCTCCTCTCGCCCGTCACGTGTCGCGGCCCCCGCTGCCTCCCCCGCGCGCTGCGAGGCGGCCGCGCGCTGACGCGATCGCGGAGGGCGTTCGCTCGGGGGACTGGCTGCGGTTGTGTGACGCTAATGGGCCTGTCGGCTCGGGGGAATCTTTCCAGGGAGTTGGGTTCAGTAAAAATGAGTTTGCTACTTGAATAAATTTCCTGATTTCCGGATTTATGTACATTAAATATCATGAAAATATGCAGATAAATATGATAAAAGTAGCAAAAATGCACAGACAAAATTCGTTTTAAAATAAGCTTGTTTTACAACTAATAACATATTGTGTATCCCTTCGGGTCCAGGTTTGTTGATTAGACCGGTCCTTCTTCGTCCATTCTCTGATCCATAGATTTCTTTTTTTTTGCCATTTTTCGGTTTAGATTACTTATCTATCGTCACCTGACTGTAAAAATATCTCGTAAAATGTAGTTTCTACAGTTTAATATGATTTTGCAAAAGATAATTTTTTCGAACCGTACTTTATTTGCCGTGTTCTGTGAAAGTACACTATCAACCAACTACATCACCTGACATCATTTAATAGTGAAATCAGGGGACTTTTTTTAGTTTTAATACAAAAAAATAATTATTTTATTTTTATTTTGAAGAGTGTAGAGAACTTGTATAGAAGAAAATCAAACATGTAAATGAAAAAAAAATAAGGAATTGTTAAAACAAATTACGATGTAATTTTAAATATATCTTATTCGAGTTATAGGGAAGCCGAATAAAAAATTGAAGAGAGTAATGGAGAGCAGGAAGAAATAGACGCGAAGAAGATAAATTACGATGGTAGAAACAAGGTATAGCTTTTAGGAACAGAAGAATGGTCGTTACATGTAAGACGAAGATATGTGTTTTACACGCCTTCTGTCAGGGAGACTAATGATCGAAACTGTAATGCATGCACATTTACATGCATGCACCGTAAATGTTGACGTACGTTTCGTGGGTTCGAATCCTGTCGCGGTCGTGAATGTTCGTTCACCATCTTCGATAAGGGGGCTCAGTTGATTCTGCAGACCGAAAGCCTTTCCAGTCACTCGCAGCCCCTAGTGCAGATGTTTAACGCACAAACGACGTTTTGTATTGTTTGCGAACGTTTTGTGACGTAGGCGAACGTTTTGTGACGTAGGCGAACGTTTTGTGACATAGGCTAACGTTTTGCGTCGGGAGGCGAACGTTTTGCGTCGGGAGGCGAACGTTTTGCGATGGGAGGCGAACGTTTGGCGTCGGGAGGCGAACGTTTGGCGTCGGGAGGCGAACGTTTTGCGACGGGAGGCGAACGTTTTACGTCGGGAGGCGAACGTTTTGCGACGGGAGGCGAACGTTTGGCGTCGGGAGGCGAACGTTTGGCGTCGGGAGGCGATCGATCTGAATGGAAGCGCGTGGTGTTTTACTGCTAGGCGATCGCTCTTATCTGTGGACAGACCTCAGTGTAAATACCCCCAGCAGCGGTGCTGGTAACGGTGACAATAAGCGGATTGTAATGCACCGTATCGCTAGTGCACGGTTCCGCTGCGCCTGAGCGCTCAGATAAAGTCCCCGACGTTGTTGTTCTCTGAGTAGCAAATATCCTGTGCTCACGACTGCGACTACACAAGGTCAAGAGAAACAAAGATGTAATAAAATATTTCTCAAATTTTAAATGTAAAAAAATACGTAACTGGCGTCATTGACTTTTACGAATATTCCATTTCTTGTCAGAAGTAGGAAATAACAGCTTAGTACGAATGGTGCAGGAAAGTCGTTCCAAATAGATCATTCGGAAACAAATATTGTAAGATATTTTACTGAAAAAGGAGATTGGAGAATTATCGAACAAGACAAGAACGGTTTTTATTAACAATCAAATATTAAAATATGATATTGTAATACGTACGCTTTATTTATTGCTATACGAATATTGTACGTTTTATCCATGATGTAAAAATTCTAATGTACTATAATTTTCGGCCAAATCTGACTGTTTGCCGCTTGAAACGTGACAGTTGTAGGAATTATAGTCTGAATGTATTTTGCAAATAATATTGACATTGTGTTGCTTATATTTTATCTTATAATCTAGAGTTCTTTAAACTTCGTAATTTGCTTCATGTTATTTTGGATAATATTATTATTATTATTATTATTATTATTATTATTACGGTTATCTAATTTATTTTTTATTATGGCTATAGATTAGGCCATTTTTGTTGTTATAAAGAATGGACTTCATTTAGAAATGGATATCAGTTTTGTAAAGTTTGACTTCCTGTAATCAAAGATAATAAATAAATAATAGAGGTTCTTTTTATTAATTTAGAACGTACGTGTGACATGAAGTTTCTTCAGTCGGTTTGTCACTATATTATCACTATACTTTCTTCAGTTCGGTTATCGTCACCATAATATTACTTCCTATAATTAAATGTGTGATTGAGTGACACTTTAATTTGATATGAATAGTATGGCCTCTGGACAATATTATGACTTATATTTGTTCTTTTGTTTTAGGTAAGCTGTGATCCTACTAGACAACTGGCTTACGTGAGTAATAAAAATATGTTGAAACACTACTAATTTGAGTTTTAGTGTGAGAGCTACCATTTTATAATAAGACAGAAAAGCTACAATTTTATAAAGAACCTGATAGAAGCTTCACAGTCAAACAGTTCCACAGTTGTCTATGTATTCCGTAGATTGCGAGGATTTCAATAAAGAAGGAATGTGTTATTCAACGCTTTTCGTGATGATAGAGGGCTGAGGAAAAAGTTCATTGTGGAATTCCCAAGATAATGAGGATAAGATGCATCTTTCCTGTTCACTTTTATTTGCTATGAGAAAATCTCGTGTGATCTCTCGTTACGCATGCTAATTTTACAATCGGTTCAAACTTTATTTTTCGTCATTATTAATTAGCACACGTTTTATGTTTTTCATAGCATTGTGCTAATACTGTATTGTGTTTAAACCTGGAAGTCTTCATGAAGGACAGGTCTGCAGTTTAGCTGGACCTGTGAAATGTTGATAGGTGTTTACATGTTGGGATATTCGCTTAACGACGCGATGTGATTTCAAGCAACATTAAAAATAAAATCTACAAACGGAAACATAAGGGGTGATAGTGGGGATGGCGTGGTGGCATAAGTGAGTGGCAGCGATGACGGTTGGTAACGAAAATGCATGCAGCTGTGTGTAAGCAATTGTGGGGATAGTGAAGGTGGTTTGCTGGTGGTGGCGTTGGCAATGACATCATTGGTTCTGTTGTCCATGGCAATGGTAATGACTGTGGTGTCGCCATTTGTTTTCCAAGTGATGGCGTTGACAATAGCGTCGATGCTAATAGTTGGCTGAGTTGCAGCGGGCGATGACGATGACATTGGTAATAGTTGAAGCTTGTAGCATGGACACGGTCTGTTGAATATGTGATAACCTTCTTGGTGAATCATACCGAGAAATATTTTTTTCTTTCATACTTGTCTATGAAAAGCGGGCAGTTATTGTTTTCCTGATTAGTTGATCTCTTTGTGGATGGCGTTGGTGCTTATAGGAGGGAAGACGACGTTGGGTTTGTTGGTAGTGGTGTTGATGGAGTTGGAAGTTGCAGAAAGGTCATTTTGTTGGCGCGGCGTGGCGTGGCGCGGCGCGGCGCGGCGTGGCGTGGCGTTGGGCGGCGTGGCGCTTCGCGTCGTCCCGGGCGCGGCGCGGGGGCGGCGCATGAGGTAATCCGCGCGCGGGCGGCGACCGCCGCGTGACAAGATGAGCAGACGCCGCCAGGACGTGCGGCCGGGCCCCTGGCGCTGGCGGCGGATTCGGAGGTGACGTCGCCGCAGGAATCCTCTTCCACACGCGGGACGGGGCTCCGCCGTCAAAGACGGGGTGGCCAAACGCGGGTAAAGTCAGGGAGTTTCGTTGCTCTGGAAAAGTTAGAGCAAAATTAGGGAATTTTGTTGCTCTAGAATAATCAGGAAAAAGTCAGGGACTTCTATTGCTATGGAGAAATGGAGGGGAAATCGGGGGAATATATGGAAGTATCGTTAAAGTCGGGGAAAATGTTGTGGCTGTTATACTACTATAAAAAATGGATACAATGATGCCAGAGGCATATGGAACGAAAGATGTTAAAAATAAGGATTTTTCCTGTTCCCCCTTGAATCACAAGAACGAGCCAGTAGTAACGACTATCACAGGACTATAGTATGGTTCAAAAAAAGGAATATCATTGTTTCAATGTAGAAAGGGATTTACCGAACAAGGAGATTTCAACACTTGGCTGACTATTCGTACGTCCAACCCTTCGTTTGGCGAATTTGGTGTTTTACATACAATAGGTAGTTTAAGACGAGGCAGGAAGGCTTCAGAATTGAACATTTCCGTTTTGAAGCTCAATATCAATTTTGCATCAGGTCTTTTCTACCCAAGCGTCTCACGTCACGAATTAAGATTATCGGTGGTGTTTGAGATAAAGAGAGTCTAGATGCTCTCCGCTCTGGGTTATAAAGCGAGAGTTGTCCTTGGCTGCCTACAGTTCCATCTACTAATGGGTCAAGTGAAGCTCGCCGGTTGTAAATCTGACAGAGATGCATTATTGTCTCAGTGGAACAATTTATTGAAGCAATGAGGGGGTGACAGTTTGGGTGTTATAACGAATGGTTAGTACGAGATAGTGATGAAACACCGTGGACAAAATATCGATGTTACCAAATATGATTTTTCACTATAAAAACAAGTATGGTAATAATACATCGTCCAAAATCAATAAATGTTTCTAAACATCGTTGTTCTAAAGGTGTTTTAGTAACATTTAACATTAATTTCTTGCCCAACAAAATTATATTTAATGCGTGTTTATTAATTTTGATTATCCATGTGGGAGATACGAGGAATGACGTAGCAAGTAACACGTCCTGATGATCATCTAGAGTTAGAGATAGTCTTCTCGATGAAGGTATTACAAAACGCGTTCGTGTGGTTCAAACACCTAAATTGGCAGTGGTACCAACAGTTATTTCATTTTTTAACTCTTATAAAATCGTAATTGTAAAAATTGTTCCCTCATTTAAAAAATCGAAAACGTAAAAACATGAGCACAAGACATCGAAATTCCGTCGATTTTTAAAACATCGATGTGTCTGTAGAAACGTCGAAGTTTTAACAATAACATTCCTAGTAACCAGGAGATGGCTCAGGACGTCAGTTGATGTCACTGCACACTGCCTCTGAGCTCCAGGTCCTAGGTCCGAGTTCCGACGACACTAGCTACATAGCTAGGTCGAATTGAGCCGCTGTCTGAGAACCAAGGGAGTTCAGCGGTCGGCTGCTCTGATCGGTATGGTTTACCGTGGTTTCTCCGATCGACACCAGGTGAATGCCGAAGCAGTACCCTGACAAAACGAGTAACGGTCCACGCCCGATATTTTCTTTCTCTTCATTGTTTTATCCTCATCCCTTAGTTACACACACACACACACACATACACACACACACTTACCACCCCTTAAGCCGGGAGACCGGTCAGGAGCTTATCGCTTGTCCCGGCTGGAGCGGTGCCCCGCTGGTGGGTTTACCTCAATGAGGAAAATTACGTTCCGGCGTCGGATCTCGCCATCCAGCAGGTGAATATCAGCCACCTCCCGACGAAAACGCATGCACTACATTTACGGGAATGAGTACCTTGGCCGTTGACGTGTACGGTCTCACTAATCAGTCGAATCAACGAGAGCCGGCGCGAGCGTGCGGGCGGACGGACGGTCGGACGAGCGGCATGAGGGCGGGCGTGGGCGTGGGCGCGTCGGCGGACGAGGTGCCTCGAGGCCAAAGGTCAACCGGAGTCGGAGGCGGCGGCGGCGGCGGCGAGGGAGTCGGTGAAGCCACCCCCACGCTCAGTGGCCACGCTCGAAATAGCCGCCGCCGCCGCCGCCGCCGGCGCTGCTAATGGGTCGCTTCCTATCCGGGGGCGGCAGCCGCCCTCGCCCACTGACGCCGCCTCCGCCGCCGCCGCCGCCGCCGCATTCCTCACGCCACCGCCGCCGCGCTGTCGTCATGCTGGGATTGTGGCATAACTACGAAAGTTGTCTAATGCGATTGTGATGATTATTCCACGCGTGAAATGAAAACCAATAGTGTTCAACTATACATATGAAAGGCCCCCAATCAGACCGGTGTATCTAAAAAAGTTTATCGTTTTTTTTCTATCCGATTTTTCTTACCGCTTCTACCTTCTGGCCAATCATAAACTGTGACTCATCTGTCTTAAAGGGCAATTATCGATCGGTGTCGATGTCCAATAAACAGCGTATGTACTAAAACATAACCTCTGATTTTTTTAACATACGCTTTCAGTTATTTTCAATATATGGCGCATTTTGGAACTCTGTTGGACATAATTTCACTGGTAGAATAGCCCTGGAAATTCTCAGATAAATCGCCTCCTTGCTTCGCGAGTCGGGGATATATCGACAATTTCCAAATCACTCGTGGTATTGCCTGTGATTATCATGAGTATTTAAGTATCTCAAAGTCTGTACCATGTATATTCTGTTCTTTTTTCGACCAGTTTAAATAGTATTTCAGGTGCTACATATATTAATGAATAATGAGTCAAACAGTAATATTCATCATTCAATGTATTTCGTGGTTTTAATGATGAAACAAAGCATCAGGACTTTACAGTAATATTGACTTAAATAAACAGATTTTTCAGAATTAATTAAATGTCACTTATACCGTTCTGATTTTCACTCATTCAGTTGACCTCCTTGTACGAGCCTCTTAATAATCTTCTGATGTAATTATTCCACCAAATTTGCTAAATGCGATACTGTGCGCCGTCACTTTCTACGAGTACATTAGCTTGTATCTACACTGAAACTAAATATTGTGGCATAGGGCGTCCCCACTCTCGCAAACCATACATTATTTCAATTAGTCAACTGAACCAATCCCCTACTTCCTCTGCGTCGATCAGATAATGACAACGAACAAATCCTGCATTATTCCGTTTTTGTGTCATGAACGTGCAAAAATAGTAGATTGCAATAAAATGAAATGGATATTGCTCGTTACTTGTACAATTGTTTCACGTTATATCGCTAAGCCATTCGTTCAGAAGAACCATGGATTCCGCTCCTGGTAAAAAAGTAAAATGTCAACTCATTTGGACCATTTCATGAGGCGCTAGACAATACGTATATTCATTTAGTTTGCCGACGACCCTGAACGTGTTTGTTCTTATCACGGCCTGATATTGCATGAAAATGACCAGTGTTATATTTCAGAAACGTCGCCAATCTAAATAAATCCAAATCCTCATGAAAGGTTCCAAATAAAATTCGTGACCTCCGAGAAGTAATTTATCAGATTAAAATGTTAACAATTACCAAGGAAGGGCATATTTTTTAGGATCATTCACAAATTTAAGAGAGTACAAGAATGCCTGTTGCTAGGGAAATTTTAGATGTTTACTTTTTCTTATCCCACATAGTTTTGTTTATTTGCACCACTGCGAAGCTATTTCTTTACCATTAAAGACGTTATGTCGCCAAAAATGAAAATAATATTTATTTTAATGACATTAATAAATTAGTTAAAATTTGTTTTGTATATTCTAAAATATTAAATACACCTTGACAAATATTGCACTTGACCTTTTGGGTCGATCTTCAACTTATTCAATCAAGTTGCCATTGATCTGTTGAGAACATGTTTGAGATGACTTTTTTTTTTTTTTTTTTTTTTGCTTTGGGCACAAATGAAGCTTCACTATCTGCCCTTCGTTATTTTTCGAGCTTTGTTGGATATGAATTGGGGAATTGAGTTATTTCGTCCTTGTCGTGGGGCACGATTATAAATAAGTGCCAAAATGTGTTTCAGTGGCCGATGAAAATAGTTTCTATTCCATGAGTGCGAATATTTATTGCTAACAATTTGCCAATACGCTCGTTGCTACGTGTGTAATTCAAATTAATATAATATGACCCGGGAAGGTAATTTCAGTGCTTTAAAAAACATGCACTATTGTCCTTTTCCCCCTTATGTTACACAGAATTTCACTGTTTTTTGACATTTAAAAGAAGAAATTAAAAACACTTTTACTGTACAATTTCACTGTACTACATTGCCTGTATTAACCGAATGTTTCTCTCTCTTTTCCCCTCTTTCTTTTTCCCTTCTCTCTTTTTCTCTTTTTCCCTCTCACATCCCCCCTCTCTCTCCCCTTTCTCTTTTCCTCTCTCTCTCTCTCTTCCACCTCTGTCCCTCCCTCCCTTACCCCGTCACTTCTTTTCCCAGTGTTGCTGCTCTAAGAGTTTCAGTTAGTGAGTTGGTATCCCCACCGCTTGCTTGCTTTGTGCCTCACGTAACGAGAAGAAATGTTCAGCTCGTTTAAACTGAATTTCATCATACTCGATTAAGCTTGTTAATCCACACAAACCAAGAAGGGGAAACCAGAGGGACGGCTTAATTATCGCATCAAGCGTGCTCGAATTGAAGAGATTTCTCAGAGGGGAGATTCATGTTTCTGTTTATTTTACAGTTGGCAATTACAGGAATTTTCTACATTTAGTAGCCTTCAAAAAACTATCCGTTGCTCGATATGATGACAAATGTAACATTAGTTTGGAGTTTCTCTTTCTTATGTATAAGTTAACAAAAAATTAGATTCGAGTTAATAATGTTACGGCATTGCTTTATTATCTTAACATTATTGCATATGCGTTTAGAAACATTGTATTAATTATATTTGGCAAATTTCAACAGTCATATTACTGAAATTACTTCAAGTTTTAGTATTGTAAGAGCAACAGTTATTTGTTTAAAAGGAGGAGTCGCTGTTCCTTCTTTTTGTTATTTTTTCGATTTTGTTATTCATTAATAGTATATAATAAACTATACACATTTAAGAAGGGATTAAGAATTAATAAATAACTGAAGCATATACTGATATATAGATCGAGAAAATCATGTTTGCACCTTTAACTTTTTAATATACCACATAATATTAGTGGAATGTTATCGGGAAGTATTGGTTCCTCTTAATTAATCTTTTGGTTGTTATAGTTCAATTTAATTTGCATTATTTTCATGTCTAGGTTAAGTTTCCAAATCATTTTGGCGTCCTTATCTTTCATGGTGTTCATTTTCTGATGTTAAATATATTTTGTTGATAATAAGAGTTGATAACAGGTTTCCAAACCGGATATTTAAATCATGATGTTTCGTACCGCGACCGAATAACATCAAGTCTTATGTAAATTTGATGCGAAGACAAGAGGCATTGAACTGTAATTAGTGCTATCTAGAAATGAATGACTAATTAAGAAAAACGCTGAATGAGATACTATAAAAGCAAAAACAGAAATATCAGTCACTTTCATTAATGCCTTTTTTTAGGGAATTTTCCAACTGGAATCTTTTAACATCTGCGCCGCAAAGGGATATTAAACAGACGAGATTCTAACATACGTGCGGGATTCTTCACTACTACACGCATAAACACGATCTTTTTGGACCCTTAAGCTTGACCAACTTGATGGGCCTTCTAAAAATATTGAAATATTAAATATATTTATTGAAAAAAAATGAATATGACAATAAAGTATAACGTTTGCGATTTAAATGTTTCCTAAGAATTTTTTCACACTCAACCCTTGAAGCAGGAATTTTTTCACTATTGATCGTCTCGTTTTTATCGTACAGTATTGGGAATTACGCATGTAGTTTATAGTGTTAAACTTTGTCATGACTGCACATTTTGAAAACGGGCGACGTTAAGAGCGAGTTTTCAAAATTGTTCTAATGCAATTAAGCAACATTGTAAATGAATTGCGTACTTTATGTTTTTGTATAACAGCATTGTAAATGAATAAAAAAATCAAGTAATGTTTAGGAAATAACTTTTTTGTGACGTCACAGGTTTTTGACATCTGTGCGAAACAACAGTCGTCGGCTGTTCGGTTTATTATTATCTTCCCGAATTTCTCTCATTGCGATTGGTTGAATGTGTGATGACTCAATTATTTGTGCTATAAGCGCGAAATAGGTCGTAATGTACAATAAAAAAATAAAAAAAAACTTTTTACCGAATGCGAGTATTGGTCGCGCAGAAATAATCAGACCATCATTCTATTCTACAAAATTATTAACGATCCAAAGTGGTCAATGAACCTGACAGTCATGTCTACTTAATGACAAAGAAGAGTTCAAATAGTCTCTGAATTACTTTCAGACAAAAAGTGAATGTTTTGGGACTTCGTCGTTTGCCAACCTCTTCCAAAAAAACTTATTTCGGCCTTGATACATTAATTACTATTTACTCAGCGGAGACCCTATGTCCTTGCTTGGTCAACTTACGCATTAACACCTCCCTACCCACGACGGAGTCTGTAGACACTCTTTTAGCCATCTCTGTCTTGTGCGTTTACTAATGCGCATCGAAGGATTAAATATGTTCTGAGAAGGCATGGGTCTCTTACGCAAACAGTTACCACTCAGTCAGACATCTGTGTTTCCTTAATTCTATATCTGACATACAAATCTTTCAGAGACTCATCCACGTGCGGTGAGCTCGTAATTGAGTTTGAATCCGTAACTGACATGCAGAATAACACAGGAAAGTAGTATATTTTGGAAATTGGTTCCTTGGTCAAGTTGACTAACCTAATGCAAACAATATGAAAACGTGATGGAACTATTTTTAGAATGAGTTCTTTTATTGAAATCGAGTTTGTATTTTGCCTCTGCACTTAATATTAGTGAAACAGGACAATGATTATTATATTACGACAAAAATCATTTAACATGTATAAATATGCTTAACACATTCACATGTTAATTATTTGCCGAAGATTTAATTTAGTTAAAGTTACATTTAACTTAAGATGTGTTTAGTTTAAGATGTGTATATAATAGGTAATTATGAACAAAACGTTCACAAGCCGCACGTGTATACCTACATAAGAGTACGTGCATATTGACGTACACTTATGGGAAATAGTACAAGCTGCCAATATTATTGTTTTATTTCAAACTGTTCTATGAAATGGGATAATTCAAACGATGCCTTCAACATTTCTCATGTTTAAACGGTTCGTGCATGCAATATTGGCAGTCTCCTCAATGTCTCTTCAAAATAGCGTGGCAATGTTCAGAGATACTGCAAAAGGGAAGATAGCGGAACAAAAATAGTCTTGAGTGACAAGTGGCATCACTTTCCCCTTCACAAACATTAGCAGGTCGCGTTCAGATAAAACACGCTCGACTATAGTGGCTTCGTATCTTGTAGGTTCTGCCCTACGATTAACGGCCAAAAATTGAGTGGTGTGTGTTCGAGATAAACCGATGTAATTTGGCTTAAAAAGCCCAAAGTTACCGTTTTTGCATAAAAAAATTAATAAATCAAAATAATTAAAGAAGTATTTTAGCTTTGACGGTAACAAAATTCATCGGTCCTGATATTTCAAAAATAAGGGCGGAGGTATAGACTTTTTTTTAAATTTACAAATAATAGTTTATAAATGCCATTTTTGATATCTGTCGTAAACTGTGTATGAAACGAATGAGAACAAACACACACATTCTCTCTCTCATTCTCTCTCTCTCATTCTCTCTCTCTCATTCTCTCTCTCTCATTCTCTCTCTCATTCTCTCTCATTCTCTCTCATTCTCTCTCTCATTCTCTCTCTCTCATTCTCTCTTTCTCTCATTCTCTCTTTCTCTCATTCTCTCTCTCTCTCTCTCTCTCTCATTTTCTCTCTCTAATGCACGCAAATCTACCCACAAAATAAAAAATTAATCTTAAAATTATTCAACTTCGTGTTAATTAACAATTTCATTCCTAGAACACTGTTGGTACTCTCTTGTATGTACGCAATTGTGGTAGTGTTTTTTGGTCTTGTATTTTTCCCGAGAAGAGAAAGAACCTTAGAATAATTGTTAAAGAATGGCCTCATCTTCAACGGGTAAAAAAATTGCAGCGATTCGACTACGGTCATCGGCTTAACGATATAAGGGGAAGAGATGTGTATAAAAGAAAGAAGCTGAAATATTTGAAGTATAGAGAAATTAAAATTGTTCGAGATTGTAGATTATTCGACGTTCGGCTGTCGGGAACATAGAGCATGTCCCGTCTGGGACGGTACCACATTGAGATTCGCGGAGAGGAAACCCCTGGCAAGCCAATCTCTAGGCGGTGCAGGACTTGGCCAAACAGCGGATGAAGAACACACCAACATCCCGGAATAAAACATTCACTACACAAAGAGGACTAATGACCACATGCAGTATCAGTATGGAAACTTAAGTCAATCAGTCAATCGATGATCGTGTTATGTAATGATCGAATTTTCCGACGTTTGAGTTATCCGGCGTTCGAAATACATGGTGTTCGAATTATCAGATGTTTGAGTTATCTGAAGATCGAGTCATCCACAGTTTGAATAATCTGAAGCTCGAGCCTTCAAGGCTCCTCTGCACACCCTGAACTCTTCGTTCACGCGCGTAGATTGGTATGGGACCCCAGTGCTCCCGGACGGTTCTCCAACCAACTCGAGCGGGTCTGGAGTCCACGGCAAATCTTGACCACGGCACTCGTCCTTTTTTTCTTTCTTTCTTTCGGAGACGCGCGGCGCGGCGCCGCTAGAAAAGGAAGCTGACGAGCTGCGAAGGTCGTTGAGCGATCGCGCCAGCGGAGTGGGGTGGGGTGGGGTGGGGTGGGGTGGGGAGGGAGCGGCGGGGCGAGGGAAAGGGCGGGGGCGGGTCGCTCTATTTATTACCCGTTTCTTGACGGCGGGCGGGCGCCTGGCTGCACGCTGGCGCGAGGCCAGGCTATCTATCGCCTTGATGCCGCGGTGGCGGCAGCAGCAGCTGCCTGCAGCCGGGCCGCCGTCGCCTCCAGCTCGCGAACCCGCCTCCCTTGTCGCGAATCGAACCGACTCGATGCACTTTTGTTTAATCTCGGTTTACTAATAGGGACGGTTCCCTACCGGTGGGGCAGTACTCGAGTCACGTGTTCGTACCGTTTTCCGGTGGCGTAGCGTAAGTGGTAATAAGGTGGACAGTGTCTGCCCATTCAAAGACAATACAAAATAATAATAATAATAATAATAATAATAATAATAATAATAATAATAATAATAATAATAGTAAAAATTGTAATAATAATAGTAATAATAATAATAATGATAGTAATAATAATAGTAGTAATAATAGTTGATCCGATGGCGGAAATTCCTAAGGCAGTAG
This sequence comes from Gryllus longicercus, assembly GCA_038098605.1. Taxonomy (NCBI): domain Eukaryota; kingdom Metazoa; phylum Arthropoda; class Insecta; order Orthoptera; family Gryllidae; genus Gryllus; species Gryllus longicercus. The sequence goes on from JAZDUA010000535.1 coordinate 425,070, forward strand.
TGCGTAGCGGTCTGGGACCAGAAGATCGCTGGTTCGAGGCTCGCCTTGGGAAAGGTTGTGTTGTGTGTCTCTCTGTATGTTTGTGTGTGTCTATTTCATCATTCATCACCATCATCATCATTTCATTCCACCCCCCAAGGCTAAAAATCGTGGTGTATAAAAAGAGAATCAGCAATTAAATGCTGATTCCCCCAATAGAGAAAAATAACGTGCACCTACCCCGATAATCAAGTCTGAGCCCCGGTGGGATGCACGTATCACGTGGTCCCGTGATGGCCGATTCGCGAAACCAAAATAATAGTAATAATAATAATAATAATAATAATAATAATAATAATATAATTTAATCGTAGGAAGAAGAAGACTGGTCAGTGTACTTACCAGTAAGTTAATCAGTGTATTAACTTACTGGCATTAAGTAAAGGAAAACCGCAAGAGAGGAATCTCTGGCGCAACAGATCTTGATATCTACACCCCGGCGTAATGTTTCATAAAAATAACTTCTGCGTGCTACTCAGTGCAGTAACTTACTGGCATTAAGTAAAGGAAAACTCTAAGAGAGATGCCTGAGGCGTAACAGATCTCGTTATATACTCACAAGTTTAATTTTCCATAGCAAATGTCTGCGCTCGCATCGCAGGGAAGGCGGAATAGAGAGATTGAAACGCCAAGTTCCAAGCCTCCTTATGTTCGTCAGATACATAAATTCAGCAGCTGGTTGTTTCGAGTGCTATTTGCAACCCCTCTTCACGTGATAAAATATCCAACACACTAATAATAATATAAGAGTGTAGAACCGTTAGTTAGAGCGTTAAATCCTGATATAAAAACGTATATCAAGACACTAATCACAATACATAAAACATTTGTGGAATGTAACTTCACCATTCGATCGTAATTCATGAATACAATCTTTAAATTCCTTTTTTAGCTTGTTTACAATTTAAATTAATTTGCGTAAAATTACAATTACGTGGCTCTTGAAAACTTGTTATAACAAACATTTTGTAAGAATTCAGAGAATGTTTTTTCAGTGCCTCGGTGGCACTAGAGGATACTGAATGCTATATATTGAATTTCCTGTTGTCATGCAATCACGTCTTGGATTACGCATGTTATATCCTAATGTGATGAGTGTTTTATGTGTCGTTCATCAACGACGTTTTTCAATGGTTAATCAGCAATGTGCGTATCATGCAGCAAGTGCAATTTCGCAATACTTAACCATACAACGAACAAGCTGAAAATGTTATTTCTTAAACACATTTCCTGTATCTTTCATGCAATAATGCATTTGTTTGCAGTGTAGTTTCCGAACCCACAGTCCTAATTATAACTGTCACAACACTTCCGAGAATAATGGCCGTGCTGTTGACTAGCCAGGAACCATTAACAATCAATCAATCAATCGATCAATCAATAAATACTTGCCTTACATACCGGGAGATCAGACTGGGACGGTTCCCCGCTGAGGTAGAAATCATTACGGGTCGAACATACCCACCTCTTTGTTTATAACATGGACTACAGAAGACCTCAAAAGTAGACGCATGTTAAATCAATGTCGAAAAACTAACTCCACTCTTTATTTTTATTCTCAGGCCCTAGTGTGGACGCAATCTCACATTTTTATGGCCCATTTCCCATCAATTGACAAAAGCGTTTGAGATGTGAAATGCAACTATCAGCTACGCGTGTCCTGAGACTCTACTTACGTCTTGTTGTTGGATAATCTATTTAATAAGAAGTGTTTCCTGTTTCGCTTCCCCCACCTCGTCCTGCTTCCCCCACCTCATTCCCTCCCACTCCGACTTGCAAGTGCCAGAGCGGGCCACCGCCCTGCCCGCTGGTCATTCGACAACCGCTTCGCCTCTGCCTCCGCCCCCACCTCCGCCGCTGCCTCCGCCGCCGCCCCCGTACCGCCACCGCCCTCTTCTTCCGCGTCCGTCTCCGCCTCTGCCTTCGCCTCCGCCTCCGCCTCTGCCCTCGCCACCGTCACCGTCTCCAACACCGCCTCTGCCTCTGCCCCCGGCTCTAGTCTCCGCCACCGCCATCGCCCCACCACCGTCACCGCCTCCGCCTCCGCCACTGCCACCGCCTCCGCCACCGTTACCGCCACCGCCTCCGCCTCCACCTCCGCCGCCGCACCGCCACCGCCACCGCCGCTACCATCACCACCGCCGCCTCTGCCACTGCCGGCACCCCACCTCCGCCACACTCCGCCCGACGATAGAGACGCCCAACGCTCCGAGAGGGGCCTGCCTCCTGCCACACTTCATTTGCACACTCTGTGTTTCGTTGTATACGAGTCGCAGATAAAAACGCTGATCCCGGGAGCCACTCGTAACGTCTTCGTTGTCCGGTGGCTGTAGGAGTAGCAACATAGGTCGGTTGTGTTAACGAAGACTAGAAGCACGAGGGAACGTTTTAATTAGTTCAATGCGTTCATCAGCTTCTTCACCGGAAACGTTTTTCTCCCAGTCTGCTTCTAATCACGATGTTTTTCTTAAATTATTCTCCTATTAACTTAACATTGATAACTCTTGATATTCGAAATTACTCGTTTGACCAGGTTACAATTAATTCACCAGGTCAATACAAAACGTGAAAATGATGAAAATGTCTTTAGAAAATGCACATTTCTCATTGTAAGAATGTCAAAAGGTGTAGAACAGTTTAGTGCATCTGTGCATGCACACAAAGTATTTTAATTTGTATTAAAACCACCCGAGGGACAGAACGGTTATATACAGAACTTGTTTCTAAGATAAGTTCTTGAGTATAGTAATTTTCACGCCTTTGTAAATAAGTGATAGTGTCGTATTAGTGTTATTTCTTTGAAGTCCCGATTTCAGAGCGCCAATTTCCTTACTGGCCGCATTTTTCCTCATCTGAAACCCGATACACTCTTTCGAAAAGGCCCTATTTCGTCTCGAAGTTAATTGGATGGGGGGCAACATTTCGTACGTGATTAGCCGCCACGAGATCTTCAAGCCAAAACGAGAGATCCGGGGCAAGGGCAGACTTGGTTCGGTTGACCATGGCCCACGTTCTGCCCCCGTGACCACTCGTACGGTTTTGTGACGGCGGCGGTTCAGGCCAGATCGGAACGCGAGAAAATGAAACCGGTCTGCTCCAACGACAGATCGACGGCACCCGGTGAAGAAATTGATTAAGATCGATGGCGGATCGCAGCGAATGTTTTACATTCAATTCTGCGAAATCGTGAATTCTGTGCGGGCGTGTCCTTTCAAACGGAGACCGCTGCGAGTGACTTGCAGATATTGGAGTTCATACGGCTGGCGATTGGATTATATGGCTTGTATGACTGACAAAAATTGCCTTAAGAAAAAGTAGGATTATTTTCAATTATTTTTGAGCCGTCGTATTGTTAATTCTTAAATGCCCTGTTAGTCAAATGTTCTCATTTAGAGGGTTTGAAATATGCACTGTGTTTGACATCCTGTCAATATAATAGGGCTGGTGAATAAGTATAGCATGTCTGGCGTACGAATATTACCTTTAGAGGAGTAGGATTATTTTCAGATTATTTTTAAGCCATCATTTTGATAATGCTTAAATGTCCTGTTAGTTAAATGTTCGCATTTTAGAGGATTTGAAATACACTGCATTTGAAGGGTCAATAAAATTATTTTTCCTGTAACTGGGTTTTACCTATAATTATTTCTAAAATTGATGTTTTGCACAAGAATAAGGATGAATATTTTATTTATATTTTGCTAGCTTAAGAAATTCGACATCGATAGAGCATTTATTTTTCACAATCACGTACAAGATTGCTGGCATTTGCCAGGGTTTGCAAAAACACCTTTCACACTAAAACCAATAACTGCACTTAGCATGTTTAGGTGAAGCAAGATAAAGTATAATGAAATTTACAATTTTTATTGAAGATATATTTCAATCTGTTAATATTAAACTGAAATGCTTCGCGTTCCTCAGAGGTTCATATTTTACAATCTATTAGACAGGAATGCACTATCTACTATACTACAATCTTGCTCTGTCCACATCCCCAAACCCCTAATCTACTTCACTCTCTTTCTAACTAAAGTAATTAAGAAATGTATACAAACAAAAATTGTATTTACACATATCTGTTTTTGGTGGACGTTTATGTGTCATTCCAATACAATAAAGCACACTTTCGTACAAAAGTCATACAATCCGTCACAGATTTGGTATCAACGTAAGTATTTACACGATCTTGTTTCATTACCCCATTATTCACTTGTACCCTTAATTAAGATTAATTTCCCACTTATCTTTATAAATATCGTGATTGTAAAGAAAAAACGGACGAATATTATCATACTCAAGTGGAAACCGTTCACATTATGCAATTTATAAAGATTGTTAGACTATTATGCATTACAGTTCTTTTCTCTCGGTTCATTTGTTTGATATATGGTTGTAACAATGTGTTAGATACTACAGTGAGGCTGCGTATAATGCAAAGCATTTTTTAGGGGTAAAAAAACGCACATTTTGTTGTAACATTTTGAATCACTATTCTTGAGTACTCAAAAGCATGGGTGCAAATTTGGGAACAATCACTCCTGTGATACATATTTACTTATTTCTGACACATACAACTGTATATATATAATAGTTATATATAATAGTTATAATAATATAATAATGTATATATAAATAATTTCTTTAATGCCAGTACATATGCTATTTATAACGACAAGAAATTACGGCGCTATTTTTTTCCCCACTGTTGATCCAACAACACTAACATCTCACTTGAATTACGCCATGTCCCCATTCATAAACAAATGACGGCTGCCTTTTTCACACCTTTGTTAAAGTCGCCATCGTTGTGACCTACAAGATCTGGCGCAGAAGGAATAACAAGACTCCGATCGTCATTGTTGACTATGTTATTATTGCACAGTAATTCTTGAGAACAGAGGTGATTACTCCACAAGATGGTGATTCATTTCTTTGCTGCCACGTTTCCTGTGCTTCCTGTTACTCGTCCGAAACGTGGCTACTCAAAAAGGTGATTTCCCTCTTTTCTTCCATTGTATTTCACGCTAGAGGGCATACCATTATGCTACTAATCTCTTTTCTTCGTCGTGTAGTTTACTGTTATCATGCGTTAAAGAAACGATTTTTTTATTAGATTATTACCCATTCATTGCAATGATTGGAAATTTCACGGGGTGTGAATGTTTGAAATCCACAGAAGTCAGCAAAAAATAGTTTGTTGGCGATATTCTACGATACAAATGAGAATTATTTGTTCGTGTTACTGTAGTTTTATTTTATACATTGTCACCTTGAGATTTATATTCTCAGAGAACACAGTGGGAATGACCCGGCATTAATACAACGGGCATTTGAATTTACATAAATTTGATTTGTTGATCCTTTGATTTTTCAGACATTTGTATTTAAATTATTATTGTTATGGTTGATTCATGCATGAGTGAAGCAAGCAACAGAGCTACAGGGAAAGGTTTGATTCTCTATGAAGAACAACAGGAAGACCAGATTTCTTATGTAAGCATGCAATTTCATATGAAAGAACTATTTGGTGTCTAGTTCATTTCATTTCTTCTTGTAAGAACAGTCACAAACATAGATTCGCTCGTGTACTAATTGAATTATATATCTATAGAAGACTTTTTATTCGAAATATTGAGTCCTACAATATTTTGGTTTTACTTTTATGGTATTGTTTTTCTGTTGTTGATATATTTATTGTAGAAGAGGAGGGCAATCCAATCACTTGCTTGGCTACTTATCATCTAAAAAAACAACTTATTATCATCTTCAAAACTACTTATCATCGTAAATCTAAACAGTTTTCGTTGTGTAATAGTTGCCTCTTATTCTCTCAGTTTTCGGCTTACTTGTTCTGTCTATTGTAAGGTACTTAACAAACTTGATATCATGGTGAAAGAAATGCCCCAGTGTTCGCCCCCAGAAAGTGCACATATCATGACTGCGTTTCAATGACGCTCTAATTGGAACATTCACGTAATATTTTCAACACTATTTTTAATATCGGTTGTTACACATTTTCGTTACTTGAATCATAAGCCGTCATTGAACTAATTCACTCCCCAAATAGTTCGTAGAAATTGGTCATGATTGCAGTACGTGGTCATGGGAATAAACGGAACTTCGTCTATTCAACAGCCTGGAATATTTGTATCCAGCATAAAGGAATCTTATACTTTTGAGATACTGATGGTTTTACCCGTCTGGGTTTGCGTGCCTTGTATCTGAGCGTATCCCCAAAACAGTCACTGTCTATCAGTTTTACTAGTTTAGTGCCCGCAGTTTTACTCATCTGGATTTGTTTGTCTAGACAGTTTCTAAACGTATTTCGACGGCTTCTTCAAACGCATTGTTTTATCACTCATCCATTCCAGCTTTTTGGAAACACTGCATTTGACCTATCGCTTTACGCGCGTCATTTGTCACAAAGCGTTCCAGGCGCGGATTCATGGAAAAAATTCAATAAATATTAATTTTAACTTGTTACGAAACTTTCAAGCAAAAATATTTTGGGTTCATCACTGAAACGAATATAATCGTATCGCAGCTTGATGTGAGTGAAGCCCGAAACATATTACAAAATCTGTAATATTGTAGATTTGACTAAAACATTTTGAATTTCCCTCCCCAAATTTGTCTCTGGATCTGCCCTAGATCCTCCTCTGGATCCGAATTTGTCCCTGCGTTGGCCTATAATAATATAATATTAATACGGTTTGAGAAAAACGTGTTTTACCTTTCTATCAACTTCGTTTCATTCGATGTTCTCCACTAGCTACTGCGTACTCTTTCTCGTGGTATTTCTGTTTTGCGTTTTTTCAAGTGCGGGTGTGTTTTGTGCTGTTTGTGTAGCTCTTCGGGATTGTGCGAGCTGCTTCTGTGTTGTGCGTGCAGTGAGCGTCTGATTGCTTCGTGTGGTGTGTACGTTGTACTTGCATTGTATATTTTACACTTGCGTTACAAGCGAATGTAGTTTAGCTTATGCGCCCACTCCACCCAGAGCTCATGTGCTAGCATTTGCATTTCGGTGTGAAGGGGACGTTGGAATTGACATGTGAAAGAAGAGCACCTTCGCTTATGCACAAAGTTGAATAAAAACTAAGACTATTCCCGAAAAAGTTTTGTTTTACAATTTCCTGGTTATGGACAGTTTTAGTGTGGAAATCTAAATTAGATATACGTTTTAATGTGTGACCAAGAGAGAAAATGTGCAATCTGTGTACGTTTTCTTGAGCTACGGATTCTTTAGGTGCCCTAAGAATGACCAACTTGTTGACCCTTCAGTAATAATGAAAATATTGAACAATGATTTTACAAGCACAAAAAAAAAGTTGAATATGAAATGAATATTACAGTAGGCAATAGCATTTGCCTTTAAACATTTTTAAAACGTATTTGTGACTAAAATATTTTTTTGTTTAAATATTTTTAGGTCTCCTATCCAGGACAGGTGAATGTACGTGCTTAGTCTCTTTATGTGGTAGTCCTTCCCTCGCCCTTTTATTTGTACTATATTCGGGAAGCAAAGCAAGGGATTGTCTCATTGGCTCTGTGGAGAGATTTGTTTCCCTGGCAGGAACAAATTAATATTTTCCAACACGGTGGTCGCATACTGTCTTTGGGAGTGCGATGCTCGGCTTTTTGCCAACGAGCAAATAAGCACTTCCTTAGGGACCCATTCATAGGGGAGGGTCGACACGCGTCCAGGAAATAGTGATACAATATTCGAAAAAGTATAGTAAAATATGTTGGTGTTTGTAAAATAATTATAAATCGTGCGTGATCTGGGCTGTCCGGGAATACCAGGGCATACCGGCCCTGAGGAAGACCACGACATGATGGTCGAAACGTCGCCAACACAGCCTTCGACACGGCGTCACCCGGACAGCCCGGATCATTCACATGACTTTTGCCGCGGAAGCCTACGACTTAATTGTTAATTGTGTAGTCCACTGTACTAAAATGTTTGCATTTAAAAATAACATACGTTAAAACTGAAGGTTTTTGTTTTTTTCTGGGAGGAGGCCCCAAAACGATTTTGTGCTTGGAGGCCCCGCGGGTCCTAAATCTTTCCCTGCCCCTCCCCCCCTCCCCCCCCCGCGGATTCGCATCCTGTTCAAAGCGTCCATCCGTCCCGCCCCCGCCCGCAGGCCCGCGTAGCGCGTACCGGCAGCGCCACCCGCAGGGAACCCGTCCTTTGCCGCTGCCTCGCCGCCGCGCCGCCTGGCGTGTGAACGCGCCACGCCAACGCGCCCCCGGCGCGGCGCTGAGCGGTCCGGTCGACCGCCTGGCCGGCCAGCCTTTCCTTGTTGACGCCTCGTGTACGCTGCGCGCGGCTGCGTGGCGTGGGGGCACAGGCGATCGCGGGGGCGGGTGGGGAGGAACGGGGGGGGGGGGGGGGCGGTGGCTGTGGCGGAGGAAGTAGCGACAGGGGAGTGGCAGCGGCGGTCGTGGCAGTGGGTGTAGTGCTTGCGGTATGAGAATGGGAGAGCTGGCGGCAGGTACTAGTGATGCGAGATCAATAACAAAACAATCGCTGTTAGAAAACATCGATGTTCAAAATTAAAAATCGACTAAAAACCATCGATTTTTTCAACACAGATGTTTTTAGTCTGGATAAGTGACCCCTAACATTTAATTCCTGTGCATTAAAATTTAAATTGCCAATGTTCGTGTTTATAAATGCATGGGAATTCGAAGAGAAGGGGCAGACCCTACGCCGACTGCGTATTTGTTGACCATATCTCAACATGCAAAATGAGTATGAAAAAGTGGAAATACAAGGGCATGGAGGTCATCTCGGGCGAAAGTTCGGTCGATGAAGGCACTACAAACAGCGTTCTTTTGGTTCCAACACATGAATAAGTGTTACTATCAGTTATTATTTCATATTTTAACATTTACATTATTGTGATCATGGGAACTTTTCATTTAGAACGAAACATCGATGTTAAAAAAAACTCTTCGTTAATACATCGATGTTTAAAACATCAATTTTCTACAAAAACATGGACATCGATGTCGCATTCCTAGTAGTGACTAGTAGTAGTAGTAGTAGTTGCAGTGGCAGTGGGGGTCGCGGGAGCGGCAAAGGAAGGAGCCTGCTGGGAGAGGTAGCGAGGGCGGGGCCGATGTCTGTTCGAGAGCGAACTCTGGTCTTGCAAAAGTTGTGACACATTGTTTGGGGTAACGGTTGTGGTGGTTGTGTTGGCGTTTGTGATGCTCGTGTTGTTGTTTTTGGTGGTGGTGGCGGCGGCTGCGGCGCGAAGACGGAGACAGGAAGAAAGACATTTTTTTGGCAAACAATTAAAGCAAATTCATAAATACTAGATCACGAGTAGAATTCGCTATGTAGTGGGTGGTTATTGAGAATGTTGTACACGTAAAGGTAGTTGGGTAAGATGATTACTTTGTTGTGGTTGTCGTAGTTGGGTGTCGTTAGCTGTACTAACCCATAGCCAATTTGACACAGACAATTTGTCTCGCGACGCTCGCGCATATTTAAAGGCGGCTCCACACATGCATGCAGCATTCCCGAGCAACCGCGAATCCGGCGAATCCCGAGCAACCGCTCGCCGAATACCGAGTAGTGTGGACGGGTTGCTCGCTATTCGCCGAGCGCCGAACATTCGGTATTCGCCTTACCCACTGCGGGTCCGTCCTTAGGACACTTCAAACGGAGCGACCATCCGCCGAACACATCAGCTGTTGGTGGATCAGCTCTTCGGGATTGTGCGAGCAGAAGCTCGCTGCTCGGCGAATGCTGAATGTGTGGAGGCGGCTTCAGTCGACGCCGAAACTCCGGACCTCGGCCTCCTCGAGTAGAAAATATCCTTGAGCTCCGCCAATGCATTTCCTGTCTTTTGGTACAGAACTTTTTGAATGATGAGGCTTGTCCGTGAATCTCTTCGCTCGCTTTCGCACTATTTCTCTGTTTCTCCCTAATTGAATATCATAGTGCTTTATTTATTCGTAATTATGCTTCGTAAGAAAGCTCATTGGCAAAAAAACGAATTCTTCTCGTCGCGGTTGCTAAGGCGAGGCCGAGGAATGGGCGGCGGAGGCGAGGGTGGTTGATGTAGCAGTTGTATTGATCTCGATTGCTTGTTAGTGATACCGGGTGCATTAACTACGAAAGGCATTAGTTCTGTAAGTGTAGTGGATGTTTTATTGCGGGTGGTGGCGATCTTCCCCCTGGATGGCGAGATCCGGCGCCGACATACCGTAGGCTTGCGGCGTTTTCCCTGGCCAGGTATCTCCCACCAGCGGGGCACCGCCCCAGCCGCGACAAGCTTAATGACTGACCGATCTCCCGGCATGTGTGATATTGTATTGCATGTTTTTTAAGTGAGGTAACAGTTGTGACTTGGAGGTTTTGTGTGGGTGGTGTGGTGGCGGAGGGAGCGGTGTAGGCATGGGTCGGCTTCCGTTCGGCGAGATTGATATCCGTCAGCTGAGCCGGTCCGCGCAGCGCTGCAGCAGTGGCAGCGGTGGCGGTTGTGGCGGGGCGGCGATGTGGCCTGTTTGTGTTCCCCCTCCTGCTGCCTCTTCTCCCACTCCGACCCTCCGGTTCGCGTCCCGTGCCTCGGACCCGAGCACGTGGGTTAGACGACGGTCTTGCGCGCGCTCGGCTGAGTGCGCGCGCGCGCCATCTAGGAGTGAGGAAGAGTAACGTGGACTGGGAAGTTTGATGTTTCGTGGCAAAGCCGGTAGAGGTTGCTGGCAGCGTTTTCAAGTGCTGTTTCTGAAGTGTAGTCCATCGGTGATGATTGATGAATTCCTGTGTTGAGTTTTATTTTTTATATTAATTATGTAAATTAATTTTTTTTGGAATTAAAGGATATTCTTTTCCTTAATTAATATAATATTGATATTATTGTACAATACAAAAATATAATATTACATTATGTCTGCTTTCCGAATTATAATGGAAATTTAGCGCATTAATTTCCCAAGTAATTTATTGTTTCAATACAAATGAGAGTTTTGAAAAATGCGTATATCATGGAGAGGAGTTGACAAGATTATTTCAATAAATTAAGCCTTTTAACAGTATATTAAACATTTGTGAAATAAATATTCAAAACAACTATACACTAACAATAATATCCAAATATTTATGCAACAAATACTCTGGAAAGCAATTCAATACAATGCAATGCAAAGCATTGAAATGCAATTACATATAATGTAATGGCTCTTATGACTGGGCGAGGCTGAAAGCCCGACGATCTTTGCCCCGAAAGTATTTTGTAGCCCGAGATCATTAGAGCCAGTGGCCACAATGACAGTGTTACAAGATTTTACTCTTTTACTAGTTTTGATTTTTGACATTTATTTACTTACTAATTAACAAGATGTTAAATTTACTAGGTGTGCAATATCTAATATTCATCTGTCCTTTCATATTTCCCTCCTAGTCTTAATCCCTTTCTTAATTCTTTCTCATAATTCTCTCAATAAGAGAACATTATCGTCATTCCACTGTTTTCATATTTCCCTCCTAACCACGATCTTCTCGTTCCCTGCAACTTATACATCATATATCTATATTATAACAAACAGTACTTCGGAATCACACGCAATATCGAATTAATAAAAAATAAATAATATTACAACATAAATTTATTACTCTTGATGTCATAATGAATCCAAAGTATCGTTAAACAGTTCATTTTTCAACTTTACTTCTTGTTTATTTTATTGACTTTGAATTTTTTTTTTTTTTTGCTGTGCGTCTGAATCGTATAAAAGAAGAAACTGACTTTTTTCTTTGTTTCAGGTAAATTGGCTTGTCTTGCAATTATTATACTCATTGGCGTGTCTGTGTGGTGAGTAAACACGCCATGTGTCGAAACTTTTGTTAGCTGGTGTTACTGTAAAATAGTATTATCTTTGATTTTTTTATTTCACGAATTAATTCATTTTTGTTTCATTTTTTTATCTTTACTGTTGTTTTAAGAAAAAACCAACAAAAGAAATACAATCTGCAGGTGTCTGGGGTGGAAACGACGAAACTTCGCAAACAAGCTATATTCTAGTAGTTTATGAGATAAAATTGCTTAAAATTGTCTAAAGAGAGTATTTTCGAAGTTTCGACGTTTCCTCCTCGGACACCTGTATGTTCCTAATCTCCAATGCCCGAAAACATTGAAAGCAATCTATGTGGTCTCTGGCCATGTGAGAGGTGTTTATGGTTACGTTAAGGTCACAGGAACTCGCGAAAAATCCAAAAACGACCGTTTCGATTTTGACTGAAAAATGCAATTATTTTATTGTGTTGTTCCGGCTATTTTCACACTGTGCTTACCATCAGGATTCTCATATTCAGTGCGTTACTCCTTCCGACGCAGCTGACGTCATGTGACAGCAAAGCTCCAAGGAAGTGGCCGGACTGACGTAAAAATGTTGACATTTGCATTAGGGAGTTGCAAATTTTTACTGTTAATATTTGAGTGTAAAGAACTGCGTGACCAGAGACCGTATATCTTATGCTACGTTATTGCAATATTCGTGAAGTCAGTTTTCATTAAAGTATTTAATTAACTATGTGTAGTATGTGGTCCTGTATATATTTTAGACAGTCAATTACGTCATAAAATGAGAAATATTCATAATTTAATTTCTTTATTGCACAACGTTACAGGAACCAATTCTGTTCCCGTCATCATTGGTTCCTGAAACCTTGTGCAATAAAGAAATTAAATTATGAATATTTCTCATTTTATTACGAAATTGACTGTCGAAAATATATAGAGGACCATATACTACACATACTCAATTATAAGACATAAGAAGATTAAATATTTAATTTACTTTAGAGTTATACAAGACTATTTTATGTGTTATTCACGCACAATGCCTTCTGCAATTGGGTGTAGTGTTTTTCAGCAGCAATTTTTCTTCTGCAGGCCACTAGTTTATTTTCAGTATAATTCTTGAATTTCTAGACTTGGTTTTACTGTTGTAATTTTGGGAAACGTTTAGTAGAGCCGATAAAGAGCAAAGGTAGAAGGTGAAAAGATGGGTAGGAAATAATTGCTTGAAATATATTGTTTCATGAAAGATGTTGCGTTTTGTTTTATTTCAGTCGGTTTTGAGTCGATTTTGAATACCGGGAATTTTGGTTTGTGTTAATAGTTTTCTAGATTGTTAGAACGATGCAAAATAATGGGCTCTACGTTTTTGTTTTATTGCAGGCTAGTGTAATTGTAATATCTCAAGCAATAATGAAATGGAAAATTTTTTATTAGTCATAAAATAAAATAACAAAATCTATTAAAACACACAAATTACGATTTCAAAGTGAGAGAAAATCTCACCAGAGATATCTTATAATAAAGCTACCTTAGTAATAATAATGACTACTGTACCATCATTTTATAAGATTGAAAACACGATATGACTAGTACTGCCATCTGCCGTCAACGGGTTGCACTACATAGTGCTGCGGTTCGTTTAGGAGTCGTGGGATGGAATCGATCTCAAATTTCGTGGACTATATGAACCCGTTAAAAATGTTTCCTGCCAAATTAATACTAATTGGTCACGCAAACTTCTCTAGGCTTCTTTTGTCCCTGTATTCTATAAATGTATCAATATTTCACCAGTTAAATTCCAATGTTTCGTAATGTAACTCCCAGGAAATTTACTTGTAGATCAGTGTCTCATAAAACTATGAATGGATACTAAAAAGATGATTTGTCGAAGGGAAGGAATTATTTTACCCCCCCACCCAAAAAAACCTTTTGAACAGCCTATTGAAAATTTATGAAACGTTTATACGGCATTATTATTTACGTTTATTAAACTCCGGTTCGTAAGATGTCAATTTAAATTTCCAATAATTGTTTAGAAGAGCATTTTTGCCTCCTAAACCAATTAAATCAAAAATATTGTGTATGTCATTTGCCCGGAAAATCGTTTAAGACAATATGAGGAAGTAAAATAAATCGAAATGAATACTCTGTAAACAATTTACGGTCATATGTCATAGAACTGTTTTGTACGTGTAAAGGGTAAATAATGGCTTTTGCTTTATTGATATGGTGACGCTCGGGTCATCGTGAGCGCTCTTCCAACTAACCACAGATCGTAAAGTAGGAAATTTATTTGAAATAAGTAGTGTATTTAAATAAATAGTTATTGAAACAAACATTATTTCAAACACCCTATAAGAACGTAGTACCTGAAGTTTACCGTATGCAAAAGATTTACAAAAATGACATCGAAAAGCAATGCTGAAATTGCACTGCAAAAATTGTTTGAAAGCATTTTAAATATTAAGACGGAAGTTAAAGATCCAATTTTTATAATAAAAGTTTTATAATAAAAATATATAATATTTTGTAATAAATAAATAATGATCTGGAATATAGTATGGCAGAAATAACTACGAATTACTGACCTGTGCTTGTGTGTGTGTGTGTGTGTGTGTGTGTAATGAAATATCGGCCTGTGTGTGTCCACCGAGCATCCTACTGGGAGGGGGCCGTTCGCCGGCATAATTAATGAGTTTGCTCTGAATTCGCTGAGATGTCACGAAGGAGGCAGGAGGGCCGTCACACCCGTCGGCGGAATCCGCAATGATTGCCTGCCCGCGCCATCCGTCACGGCAACTGCCCCGTTATGCTCGTTGTGCTCGGTCAGTTATTTTTAACGTAAAACGAGTTCGGTGAAACGTACATAAAATAGTTTATAAAACGTTTCATCAAACAAGTGTGTTGTACGCGGTCAAATGTTTCGTAAAATTGTTTGCTTAACACCGTGTGGGGAGTACTGTGTACTAACTACTATTTCCCCTTCCAGTTGTGCATAACGAATATTCTCGTAATACAAGTCATTGACTGTACACAAGTACGGGTAGCTGTACGTCTGATATTCAACTGCAAGCACGCTTCCCTCGAAAACTCGCAGCCAATATTTCTCGTCGCCAACGCCACCAATACCAACAGTCCCATTGTTGAAAATGTTTTGGTCGTTCGAAGAATATTATTAACATCCTGCAAAAGGAAATGTTTAATAATAAATCTTATGAATATATTAATCAAAATTAAGCTTGCCGAGATGTCTTGGGAACAGCCAGGTTTTTTTTGCTCCATAATTGAAACGAAACTTGACATCGTTTGACCTACACTAATTAATCCAAATATTATCTTGGTATTGTCCTCCACAAGTAATTGAATATCGTATTTTATTTTCAAGTATACACGTCAACACAAATTTGAAATCGTTTCTTTACAAAGTATCTATACTACGCACGGGCCGAATTTCTTTTGTGTCTCGCATTCGAACACACCCTTAGCCGTATTTGCAGTGCGTCTTTAACAACACGGCAATCATGTTATAAATTCGTTTGTGACCTCTATTACCTTATTACTACCGACAGACCAGTCCCGACACCTCCTTTTGTGCGTATCAGCTCTTTGTGCGCGCCGGCGCCTTCCAGCTGGGTGCGGCGCCGCCTGCATGCGTTTGAGCCACTTCATCCGCCGCCCGCCCGCCGAGCGCGTTTGTTAGGACGTGATTCACAGGTATGCACATATACAGAGAGAAACCCATAGACTCACACACGCGCAAACACACATAAAGAGGCACACCTAGAATCATTCGCATCCAGAAACTCAACTAAAATCATAGCCAATCAGAAATATACACTTGTAGAGAAATAAGAACATATTTGACGAGAAATATGCACACATATGATGAGAAACCTGCACACATGCCGAGAAACACTTACACATGCCGAGAAACACTGACACGTGCCGAGAAACACTGACACGTGCCGAGAAACACTGACACGTGCCGAGAAACACTGACACGTGCCGAGAAACACTGACACGTGCCGAGAAACACTGACACGTGCCGAGAAACACTGACACGTGCCGAGAAACACTGACACGTGCCGAGAAACACTGACACGTGCCGAGAATCACTGACACGTGCCGAGAATCACTGACACGTGCCGAGAATCACTGACACGTGCCGAGAATCACTGACACGTGCCGAGAAACACTGACACGTGCCGATAAACACTGACACGTGCCGAGAAACACTGACACGTGCCGAGAAACACTGACACGTGCCGAGAAACACTGACACGTGCCGAGAAACACTGACACGTGCCGAGAAACACTGACACGTGCCGAGAATCACTGACACGTGCCGAGAATCACTGACACGTGCCGAGAAACACTGACACGTGCCGAGAAACACTGACACGTGCCGAGAAACACTGACACGTGCCGAGAAACACTTACACGTGCCGAGAAACACTGACACGTGCCGAGAAACACTGACACGTGCCGAGAAACACTGACACGTGCCGAGAAACACTGACACGTGCCGATAAACACTGACACGTGCCGAGAATCACTGACACGTGCCGAGAATCACTGACACGTGCCGAGAATCACTGACACGTGCCGAGAATCACTGACACGTGCCGAGAAACACTGACACGTGCCGAGAAACACTGACACGTGCCGAGAAACAGACACGTGCCGAGAAACACTGACACGTGCCGAGAAACAGACGCGTGCCGAGAAACACTGACACGTGCCGAGAAACAGACACGTGCCGAGAAACAGAAACGTGCCGAGAAACACTGACACGTGCCGAGAAACAGATACGTGCCGAGAAACACTGACACGTGCCGAGAAACACTCATTCTGTCAGGGATAATGTATGTAAAAATTACTTTAAGCGTGCAATACTTTAATGCCAACCGCACAATCATATGGACAAAATTATAAATCAGTGTCGTGCACTCAACGGCAAGAGGTGTTCCCTTCATAGTGCCCAGCTGATGGCTTCTAGTCGATACATTTGTCACCATGCGCCATTTCTCTGCGTGCGCAAATTTCTTCGCTGGCAGGAATACTCTTACGATTTGGCAAAAACGAAATACACCATGACCCACACTCCTTTCAACTGCGAAGTCAATTTTGTCCTCCTAATCAGAGTTTACATTGCATTAGTGTCTTGTTCCCTCCGTGTCACTCTCATCCTCCCCGTCTCACCCTGTCCACAATGCAATCCAAATGTGGAGTACCTCAGGGTCCAAATTATAAATTCGCTCCTGACCTTTACCACAGGCCGTTCCTACCGTCCCGAACCCTCTCCACTCTGGGTTTTTGTGCGTCGGGCTGGGAGTGGTCACCTCCATACGCTAACCCGCCCCCCGCTGCTTTGTCTGTCCCCTCGCAAGACGAAGTGCCGGCGAGGCTTCAATTAGCCCGTGCGGCGAAGAGCCACGCCCTCGCCTCGCCTCGCCCCGAACCCGCCCCACCTAACCCCGCCGCGCCCCTCCCGAGCACGAACCAATCGCCCGCCTGCTTTATGGCGCGGCGGCGCCCCGGGCCCTCCTCTTTAGGCGGCGGACGGCGGTGAGGATGACGACGATGCCGGCGCCGCGACGCCCCCGCGCTGCGGCGCCGGCGCCTGCCAGCCGGCGGACGGCCTGAGCCCGCCCACGACGCCGCGCCGCCGGCGCAGGAGTGAACCCTTTCTGCTCTCCGGGCCTTGCGTTCACGACAGCTCTGTATTTAATTTCCACCGATGTGCTACCTCGACGCGCTGGCTGCTGGAACGTCTGGGGGGTGGGGGGTGGTAATTTTTGGGGATATCCCCCCCACCCGCTCAAAAAAAAAAGAAAAAAGGAAAAAAACCTGAAAATGACAACAGTGCACTTGTAATCAGTAAATGGTGAAATGAAATACGTAGTAAACTGAAATAACACGGCAAAGAAATAAGAGAATTATTTGCATTGTTCACATTCAAAGATCTTTGTTGAATTGAGTCAAAATTGTTGACAGCCTTGAGTTTGTCACACCTCGGAACTGAGAAGTGATCGAATAATACGTCGAATGGGTTACGGAGTCCGAGCTAAAGATAAAATTGTTTCTTTGTCAGAAGCTACTCGACGTAGGTGAAATGACAGCTTCTACGATCGTCACATTTCGAATAGCCATAATTCCAGAGGCAAGGAGCCATATCCTAACCTATCCCGTCATAAGCTGGGATATGATGGTGGGGAATCCTTGCATACCCTGCAACTCCGCTTCTAGCTAAATTAGCTCCGCTTAGTGCTAAGCAAAAGAACATATTATTATTATTATTATTATTATTATTATTATTATTATTATTTATTGTTCCAAGTCTGAGAACTTGAATAATGGTCATTTATTTGATTGTAGCAATTCTCAGTCTCGATTTCATAAGAAGTTATATTACTCGTGTATAGCTTCCACTTTTTTTTCACTTAAACTATTGACATATGACGCATATTTAAGGCAGGTTTTGCGACAATACATTGTACTCTTCAGTTGGTTCCTGATTAGAGGACAAATTACTGTACATTACGTGGAACAATTTTTTTTTCATGCCTCCAGGAAAACAGTAGGTGATTTCAAAGGAAAGGATCACGCTGATTTCGAAATTCGTTATAAAAAGTTTTGTATTACGCAAGGTTTAAAAGACGTGAACGTATTTAGTATTTGAAGTAATCAAAATCGTATACTAATTACGCATTTTCACTACTAAAGTTTGTGAACATGCTTCGTACCAGATAAGAACAAGTTAAAATGGAATTCGCATTTTCGTGCAATAATATTAAGAAATAACGTATAATAAATTAAGAAATAAAAATTAAGTAAATCAAAACTGTTTTTGCGATGTATTGCGATGAAGTGCGTAACAATTATTTTTACCAACCCGTCGCTCGTTTGAAAGCTTAAACGCAATCGATCGAGCTTGAGTCCTCAACTTTGCGACCGCCTTGGAATTCAATTGAGCTTCACTTTTCCTTCTGCGAAGGCCTCTGCCGATAATCCTGATGAGGGCGCTGGACCAAAGGGGCGTGACGCCATCCACGCCCCCCGCTCTTCGTTGTTCAGGCGGCGGCGGCGTCATCGCCGTCCGTTTTCTATTCACCGCGGGACGCCGCGCCACTCCCGACCACAGACAGGACCGCGCCGCGCCGTGGGATACAGTGGGACCGGCTCAGGGCATCGACTGACCTCGCTGCAGTTTCTCAGACCGAGAGATCCTAGGGTTCGAGTCCAGATTGTGTCAGGATTTTCGACACTGCCTACGTAGTTAGGTCGAGTTCAGTCGCTGTCTGGAGGAGAATTCTAGCGGCTGGTTGCTCTCATCGGTAGTTTTTCGTAGTTCCTCCGATCAATACCAGGCGAATGCCGGAGTAGTACCCTAACAAACGGGTCACGGACCGCGCGTGATCTTCCCCTTTCATTCCTTGCCATATCCTCACTTCCCGTTACTACACTAACGCACATGCCGGGAGACCGGTCGGGAGCTTTGAGCTTGCCCCGGCTGGGGCGCTACCCCGCTGGTGGGAGATACCTGGCTAGGGAAAACCCCGCGGGATAGGTCGGCGCCGGATGTCGCCTCCCAGTTTGGCAAGATCATAGCCACCTCTCGAGTTGGCTAATATGCCACCTCGAGATGACATACATTGCTTATAAAACGAATGACCTTAGCAGTTGACTAGCCTGGAATCAATCAATCAATGAATTAATCGATATAGTGAGCCACAAAAAATCCTTTCTGAGGCCAAAAAAATAACCTTCTGATCATGAGACGTCTACCGATTGCACCCTGCGGTCCCTATACCTTTTACCTATCCCTCCAAAAAGGCATAATTCTATTGCATCTCGTTAGGTTTTCCTCGTGAATACAAGGTAAGGCTCGTCCAGTTTTCAGTTCTTTTCAGAAAATCGCTATTTCCCTTTGGCATGATTCAAAGTGGAGTCGATTATAATAGATCAACTTCCATCTGTTTTCAAGACGCATGAACATGTCCTTGGGAGCGTTGCCAAGGTTGAAAACCACCGCTTAAAAGTTTGTGGTAGCACAACGTAAAACGCTCTATCGTCAGCATCTTCCTTACCCAGCTTGCCAAATTACACAGTTCCGAAGATTCTCCCTTGTTCACTTGTGCTAGATGAGGCTTTATCCCGATTTGTGCGAGGACATCTACTTACGATCTTCATTAATGGAAACGATATTACATCGTTCCCTTCTTCCACCTCCTCGACCCCCTCGCCAGGATGCAATCGGGGTATCCATCTGAGATACCCAAAAGTAAAAGGAGATTAACTGGTGTGAGGGAAATGTGACCGCATGATGCATACCCTGACTCCCTTAATGTTGTATTATGTTTGTTACCAACATTTCTTTTTCTCAGAGAATGTAAAGTCTGAACCGATGCATAAAGCATGTAACTGGAATGTTTTTCCGTCATGAAAGCTCGCACACTGACTTTGTGTTAAAACACACAGCTTGGTTGAATATTTTAAATAAAACAAAAAAAATACAATAATATAGTCTTAACAATAGCATAGTCATATCGGTATTAATGAAAAAATAAAAAAATCTTAACTGATATCATATTTTAATTCTGATTTTTAACTCAGCCAGAGAAAGACAAAACACGACAGTGCCATGTTGTTCAAGCTTGCAGGTATATATCCCACTTCATGGAGAACGAAGCCAGGAGAACAAAAAACGTAAAATGCATATAAAAGCAAAACTGAGGCAAATGGCAAAACTAGGCATCAGACGCTAAAACAGGTTAAATGAAAATCTTCTAAAAGAACTCCACAAGTACAATTAAGTGATTCCTATTGATAAAAGTAACAATAACAGAAAAGCATTTTGCCAAACTTCTGTGTTCTAACTAGAGATGGGCTTAACAGCTTTTCTTCAATAACTGTTATCGCAATAACAGTCGTCTCGTAATAAGTTATTAATAACAGTTGAAAAATAGCACATCCTTGATCAGTAACGTAACATAGCCGACTGCTATGAGTTAAATCAGACGTGGCGACTGTTAAGAGTTGAACCGGGCAAAACGTATTACTTTGGTAGCACCGTGAGATTGTGTAGTTACCTTTCGACACTTACATGCACTACATCCTCAAAAATGTTTGGACAGAGAAAACTGCTGATATGAACGAGAGTGGATTAACTGCCAAGGAAGAATAGTAGTTGATATGATGAGTATCAAATGTGTATAGAATGTAACTAAAATAACTGTGATTCGGGTTCAGATTGCAAATATTCCTTCGATAATGAACTTATACATAGTAAAGTGATTAGTGCCAAAATTAATCACAAGGAGAAACTGTGTATTTGCCTACCTACAGATGAAGTGATAATGATTGTTCAATATCAAATATTATAATGCGAGTTACTTGACCGTAACTCATTTTATTTTATCGGACTTACGGAAGTATTAGTGAATCTCATCACGGCGGAAATGGGACAGAAAGAAGTTAAGAATCACAATGGATGGATTTAATTTAAAGAACAAATTTCCTCATGTTGTGTTTACAATAAAATATAAAAATATTGTGGCAAATGTGTAATAATAATGCATTATTCATTAATGAATCTATAATTTGAACACTTGCTAATCAAGATTGATTAGCTGCACTGAAACTTTTATCGTACAAAATGGTTGCCGCGAAATCTTGCAGTAGTTTGGGTTTGGCCCAATAGCTGGCAATACGTTCTATGAATTTCACCCGGTAACAGCCAATAACAGGATAAACGAAATAACTGTAATTTCGCGTAACAGTTACGAGACGTGAACTGTTAAGAAACTACACTTTTGCTCTCAAGGGCACATCTCTAGTTCGTTAGTTCGAAAACGTCTAGCAAAACTGGGTCTTTCATTTTCCCGTTTTGTGACCGCCTATTTCGGATCAAAGTTTATCCCAAGACCTTGGCAACCCTACCAAAACTCAAAATTTCTGAGTGGTATTTGGGACCCTTCGGTCAAGGTGTTTTAAACAAGATACCCTTTGGCAAACACTAGCAAACATATTCTTTGGCTTACGCCTACGTCATCTTTTGCTGTACTGTTTCGACTTCAATTCGTCTCATCAGCTTGGGAAGTGTTGAGATCAGCCACATGGCTGACCGCATACCCAAGGACAGTAGTGGGGAGATTCTTCAAACTTTTAGAATCACATCTCTAGTTCGACTTGTTGCGATCTTTAGCTCGCTGAGTATTGCCTTCCGGCCCACTGCGTTGGGTCCGCCCCCCCCCCCCCCCCCCGCCGGCCGGCGGCGCTGACCTCATACCGGCCGCACTGGTTTCGCGGGATGGGGTCTGCCCCATCCGTCTTCGTTATTCGCGCGAGATGTGCGAGCAAATACACGGCGCGGGCGAGGAGACGTGCACGCGAGGAGAGAGACATGCGGGGGCGAGGTGGGGGGCACTGAGGGGGCTGACTCGAGGGATCCCGTCTGGACCGCTCGCGGGCGTGAAATCGAAATCGAGTGATAAGAACAGCCGACGTAGGTGGGCACGTCGCTACCGGACTGTTGTATTTTTTTCTCCTAAATTCTGTTTGTTTGCGATCTGTTTATACGGAAATCATTAGGCAAGTTGTGTATTGCAGATGTAATAGACGGTGCGTGTGTGTGAAGACGTCGCCAGTAGACTTTGCTTACAAACTAAAATCTACAATTTAAAAACAGTCTACTACCTTTATATTTAGACTGTTATCTAAAGTATTCTTAGTACGAGACGATGAGGGTTTCTTTCTAGTCTTTTCTGATGTTTTGGACTTCTGGTTTGCATATTTGCTACTGTTATTGGTATATTTAAAGCTTTATAAAGAACTTAATTTTTACCGTTCACGTTTGAATTGGGTGCGAATCTCAGTTCTTGAAATATTTGGAGAATTTCAGAGTTTAAAGTGCGTGTTGAACTCGAGGTTTTTTTCCATAGGTCCTTACTGGTTTAATGTTTGTTTAGTGTGCTTTTCGTCATTTGCAAAGAGAGTGTGTGTGGAATCTTTACCAATACGTCAGTAGTATTTTTAAGTTGTTTTTTTAATCCGTCGTTTTCTTTTCATATCAGTGTATGTTTTGCAGGTTAATCGTCCAA
Organism: Gryllus longicercus; assembly: GCA_038098605.1. NCBI lineage: Eukaryota > Metazoa > Arthropoda > Insecta > Orthoptera > Gryllidae > Gryllus > Gryllus longicercus. The sequence goes on from JAZDUA010000535.1 coordinate 448,030, forward strand.
GTGGATTTCTAAGTGTTTGCCCATATTTGCTTGCGAACTTTACTAAGACCTCCCTGGGAGAAGAGTAAGGAAATCTGTGAAAGGATATCTCAGCTGTAGCCCGCCCGCATCTCACGAGATGTCAGCGCTCCGCGGTCACTGTTGTTTGACATGTCGAGAGCACACTTTGCATAATATCGTTAACATTACGATTTCGACCGCGCGATTGTAACATTCTGAGCAACAGTGATGATATTTCTAAAAATGATGATTAAAGGTATTGTCGAGAAACACGCACATTGTGTATGATATGCTATTTTGCTGCCCCACGTTCTTCATAACTAGAGGAATGTTCGTCCGCTAACTCTAATTCGAATTGTCGGTCTAACCTCGCATTTGAAGTGACATAAGTAAAAAAAAAAAAAACATTTGTTTGATTGCGTCTCAAATTGGAAGTAGGCATAGTATACTCAGTTTCTTGAACAGCGAGAGTCCGCGGAAATATCGCAGGATTCTTTGTTGTCCTATAGAGATTGCCTCGAAGTTCTGACTGAATAAATGTTTACTAATGATATAATCTGAAATTTATTAGCGGATTAAAATTACACAAATATTCATACATACGCAACTTTTGATAACTCCGATGAAACTCTTCAATAAAGTATTAGAGCTCACGGATGTCATTTTAGAAACACAAGCATAGAAGTATGATTTAATGAAACCTACGGTATTATCGTTCTCGCAACAACTAAGAATTGCGAATTCAGCGTACATTCTCTTTTATAATGCACAGTTGTACGGTAAAGAGCTTAAATATGAGAACGTAGGCATATACTAGTATTTTATCAGTCTTATGTATCTAACACACCATGAATTAGCTATGTTATCTCTTGCGATCATTTCAACTCCATTATAATAACAATTTTTAAAACAGCCCTGATATTTTTGGATTAAAACCACTTCAATCTCTTTCGTTGACGTATGACAGCAGGTGGCGTGCTTTCATGAAATGTACACAGGACCAACTGTAATTTTCAGCGAACATGTGTTTGTAAACTTTTCTACATGTTCGCTAATACCCTCTCGCGACTACTACCAATATTTATGGGAGAGTTCTCTGTAATTGGAGCGTTGGCAAAGGACGGCATGTCTATTTTCGTCTGTCCTAAAGATGACATGATTGAGTAAAATAAGAGAAGCCTGTCTCTATATTTTGTTTATGTTGCAGATTATTTTCGCAGATTACTTGCAGCTGTCACATATATTTCGTTCATAGCTGTATGCTTTTAATTTATTTTGCTTGTCATGCTTCTTAAAGGTTGATTTATTTTTCGACTTGTAAGATTCCAGAGGTTCGTCGAAGGAAAGAAGAAAAATAATTGGAGGTCGTTGATATTTCTTTCAACACTTGGATCAAGAAATGAGCTGTTAATGAAATGTTTCCTTGTAGCTGATTTTTAGGCATATTTAATAATCGTCAAACCACTATTTTACTCAACATATTTTTAGTGGCATAATTGATTATTATAAGATATTTTGCTGGCATTTTTAGTAGGCGTCCCAATGAAAAAATTTCTCGTCTTCACGTTCTCCGTAGTAAAACGCCTTTTTTATGACGAGAAAACTACTAGTGTATACTTTACTCTTTGCTAAGTTCAGGAAATGCCCAATACCGTTTTGGGGCCATATTGCACAGTCGTTTAATTATCAATAGACCATATAAATGATCACAATGTAATCATTCTGATGATACAAGCAACAAGATTGTTGTAGCATTCAATATGGGCAACATTTGATTTATAAGAGTTGTTATTTGCAAACAACACCGTTCACTGCCAGAGTTTCACGATCTGTATTTAAGTAAGCATGGTTGGGCATCGTTCTCATTACTGGTGTGTGATCGTCGCAAGGATGTTCATCTCAATAAGATCTAATAGCGAGCTGAGGATGTGGTAGAGCGGTGAAGGGTTTTAGAATGTATCTCAAAAATATTATTTGCCCTTAATTAAGGTTCTTTTGCATTACTCCTTCTACGACATGGGTCTGTAAAAATCCACCTCTTCGACCGGTTTCGAAGCCATGATGGTGCGCCTCCATTTCATTAATCGGTCAACAGTTGTTCACCTATGAGTGCCCATCTCGGTACATGTACGTATAGTTTAAGAATTGTGGTAATTATGTGTTAAAACGTGTCTCTGCAGAACAACTATTAATTTTGATAACGATAATAAAAAACTAAACATGACCTGTTTATTTTCAAAACAAATTATGTATTTGTCAGCGTACGAGCTTTTGAGGTGGTTTTATGACTATTGTAATCTCTCATTTCGTACATTTCACTTAATCGATCACGTTTTTTTTCGAAATATATTTTTTTACGTTAATGGAGATGGTTTTTCGTCGTTGTCCTCAGAAAATAGATTTGTTTAGAATTAGGAGGGATGAATGTTTTTCATTAATGTTTCTTTTGATGTAAATTGGTTTCAATGCTTTGCAACGAATTTGTAATTTCAACTTATTATTATTATTATTATTATTATTATTATTATTATTATTATTATTATTATTATTATTATTATTATTATTAATTTCTGTTGCAATTTGAACTCTGTGTTGATCATTACTTGCAACAGTATACGAAGGGGCTCGTCTTGTATTTTAGATTACTCTGTTTCAAAAAACTTGAATAATCTTAAACATGTTTTCTCTTTGTGGTACACCCGAGAGATGTAAAGTAGTTGCGTTAGTAAACACACCCTGAGATTCTGCGCAGTGGCGGACCTATCTGGGTCGCAAGTCGATCGCCCGACCCGCTTCTCGGAATCGATAGGATCGCGAATCGAGAAGCAGCTTGCCACGCACCTAATTAAATCGATTCCACCCCCACCCCCACCCCCCAGCTTCGGGTCGACTTGGGCCGACGCGCCTCCATCTTCTTTGGCGATCTTCCTTCTCCTCCAATCCGCCACCGCCGCCTTCGCCCTCCTCCCCCCCTCCATCTCGTGGTTCTCGTCGGTGTCGTATCTCGACTTCGGCAAGTTCTCTGTGAATATTTCAACGCCGTGTGTTGAGTGAACGTGTTGACGGTTGTAGAGATTGTGCTACATCGCGAAGCCCGGCAACGTGGATTTCTGGAAACTGGCCATTAAAGATTCGATGATTATACATCACGTACGTAGTAAGTGGCGCCACTCTTTTTTGTCGTAAGATGTGATACTGAACCTGCAGGCAATTGTGGGCGTTCAGGTTTCGTGATCGCTGATTCCAGCAAACTGGAAAAATATAATGCTGACTGCCACCTCCTAAAATGATTTATAGCTGTGACGATAAAGAAAATTATTGCAATTACTGGGAGATATGAATGTGCTAGCTTGTTATTGAAGTGCCATAGGGTCCTTCTCAGTTACTGTAATATGATCGGCGTCCGATTATTCACGTATTAGCATATATTTTTTTAAAATATTTGTACGAAATATTTTCTTTATACATTAAATTATATGCTTCTGGAGTTACATTTCTGAAGTATGCTTTTGCTTAAAATACTTTTCTGAACAATATTAAAAGATCAGCATGAACTTTTATTATTAAATGCCATTGTTTCTGGCGGAGTGAAAAGTAGAAACTTGACACAAACTGTGCCTGATGATCGTAACTTCGGGTAACAATTGGGTACCATCATTATTGTTTTTTTCTGTGATATAATTATTTTAAAATTCTGTCAGTTAATTCGATAGTATATGTGCCGTTTTCTTCAGTCAAGTTTTTTATTCGTTTACATAACGCTACTCAGCCAGTGTGATGTCACGGTCGGCCCGGAAAATTCTATGGGCACGTTTGAGTAAACAAAGTTTCTTAAAATGAGCTAAAATCAAAAGTTTTCGAAACCAATCACATACCTTTTCGAGTATTCTCTTACGCTACTAATGGATTGCCATTAATCGTATTCCGGCATCTTAAACTGTTCAAAAATATTTGGAATACTTATTCTATAACACTTTAATGGGACCTATCTTAGAGGGTAGACTCTTTTTGCAGAAAACGTCATTGATATCTGAAACGTTATCTGATGCCTCTAATATATGTCTTATAGCGCATTCCAAAACTCCATACTTTGATCATGTCATTCTATCATGGGCATTTGGTCAATAGATGAAGGGAATTTGGACAAAAGGTCTTAGCGAGGTGGGGGCTAAACAGGAAGTTTCATAGCTGCTGCTCTGAACATAGCCTCTCGTACTTTTTCCTCGTGCGATTGATTGATTAGTGTTTCCGACCTCTTCAACTATTGTTATTATTCTCTTAAGAATAATGAATGAATCCTGGAAAGTGGCAGTGTTCCGCCATCGTTGGAAGTGAGATCCGACCTACACGAAGCAATTTCGAAGTTTTCCTCTTCGGGTATCTCCACCATCCCCATCTGGGGAAAGCTGTTAAAGTTCCTGTCTGGTCCCCTGACGAGGGTCGTTGTGTAGTGAAGAGGAGAGGATGGGACAAAGTTGAGGAAGGAGAGATCGCGCGGGGTCCGTGGTACATTTGATAACGTGTTGCTCCGGCATTCACCTGGTATTGAGCGGAGGAACCATAGAAAACCGCCGATTTGAGCAGTCACTAGAATTCTCCTCAGAGGTTCAATTCGATCGACCTTTTTACATATAGTTGCAATTCGTCACCTTCGGGTCTCAAACCCTGGAACCTCCCGTAAGCGACGCTTCGGAACTAACCATGTTGCCGCTCAGCTGTCACTGTCACTGTTTGTTTGTAATGATAAATATAACTGTTAACTGTTTCTATACAATTAGAATTTATACTGATTATCAAAAAGAAAAATAATGTTTATTTTAACAAAACAGTGATGTATAATAAATTGGTTTACATTTGTATTGTATGTTGTTTTTAAAAAGACTTGATGTGTTTGTAATAAATAATGTACTTCAACTTCCGGGTCAATGACCCCCATCTCGATCAGGTTTTTGTCCAGTTTCCTTCATCCATTGAGCTAATGCTGAGATGGCCCCTTGTTTTGCTTCTGGATGTAAATGTAGCTTCACTATGCGCACGTGTTGTTGAACTCTCCTTTTGCTTGCAATGGTAAGAGTGAGGTAAGGGCGAGCTACTATTTTGTTGGCAATGCAGAAAAATCATACTTGAAATTCGTTTACCAATTAAAATAAGTTTTCTGTAACTCGGAAACGAAAATGTCTATTTTTTCAAATATTGCTAATCGTGCGAATTTTAAAATTTATTTTCGTTTATTCATGTTAAACTTTTACTAGTCTTTCAACTATTTATAGTTAAAATGTCGGGAAGGGATTCTGGAACTCAAGAAAAAGTACGCAGATAATTTTCTCCCCCATACATCACATACAGTTTTTACTGGTTTTTTTTTTTTTTACTAAATAAATCTAAATCTAAATCGAAATATATGGCAGTAAATGGAACATCGCCTCCCCTTCTTTTCGGTCGTGCGAAAGGGTGTCATTCGTATACCGCATTTCGCAGCTGGCCGGCGATCCCCGTGTACTTCAGGGCACCCGCTCATTGATCAACTTTGGCATGCGACTTCGCCGATTGCCGCTTGTGCAATGCCCCCCCCCCCGCCCTATCCCGCCCCCCCTCTCTCTCTCACCGCAGGTCGCAGCGGCGCCGAGTCGGTATCTGGTGTCGGGATCAGCTATTGTTCTCGCTTGTACACCCCGGCTTATCCGGCTGCAAATCGTCTTTGCCTTCGTCTGGCAGCGGTGAAAAAAGAGAAATAGTTTGCCTTTTGCACCTGATAGATGTAGTTAGATAAATGAGGTGACGTCGTAGTTGTCTGCGGAGGAAAGTCGCAGATTTTTTAAAAGATTCAATTCAGATTTTTTTTGTATTACTGTTAGCAATAATCATATTGTAGTAATGTAATATTAAAGTTTAGCTGATATATTACTTTGCTACTGTTTGTGGTAGTTCGATGTGTCGTTTTTACAACATGTAAGTATTGTGAAAGCGAAATACTATCCAGAATTTCGTATATGTGCCTATTCTTCGGTTTATTTAGAGCTGCACTTGAGGTAAATCGGCTGTTACGGTGTCATCCAATCGGGAGCTTACACGTCAGTACAGTGATGTAACTATGGTGACATTTTACATCCCGATGGGAGGACACAGTTGCAGCTGATTTATTTCAAGTGCAGTTATGTTTAAATCCAAATAACTAAACCAATATAATGTGAAAAGAAGTTCATACACGAACAATTGCACGTACACGGAAAGTGTGTAACAAAATCCAGTAAAGTGAATTCAGATTCAATGAAGAACATGAAATACCTCTTGTATCTTGATTAATATTACTTAACTTTATTGAGCCGTATGTGAAAGACAAAAAAATATTTTTTACTGTTTAATCGTATTGTCGTATTCCTAAGTTGGAACATCTTATTTAAGGAAGGTATTAAAATGCAGTTCCTTTTTCACACTTGTTGAACAGCATTCTTGACAAAAATATATACATTTGTATCTCAAAATATTTTTGCTTCGAAAGTTCTCCCCCTTAGAGTCTCATTAATTCGTAGAGAAAATGGTCAGACGTTTAGTACAAGAACCAAGGTTATTATTTCTTGAAATGTCACCGAGAACCAAATTTGTTTGGAAGGAGACGATACTTGTATGAAATGAAAGTAATTTTTCAATTGACTACCACGCACGACTGCATCGTTGTCATAATACGTTCGACATAACACGAAACGAACCACACAATTGAATATAATTGGATCATACCCGTGCTTGTTGTGAGATTGCCTGATGTCATCCGGTAATGAGAGCCGCGATTGAATCGCATTATTCATGCTTCGCATTGCGAAGGCGTGATGTTCCAGGCCTAATGCACACGTTCGCCCGATGGTAGCAGCAACAAGAAGAAAGCGAAAGCTCGCTCTTTTCACAGGGCAGCTCGCTTCGTTTCTCTCCGTGATTCGTCTGGGAGCGGAACCCGAGTTATGCTTTCTGTGTTCCGATGCCCGCCGATAGCGAGCAACTGGTTGTCTACTCGAAGCAGCGTTGTGTGTGCTGTGTCGTGGCGTGACAATCAAGTGAGTAGTCAGAAACAGCGAGGCAGAATGTTTTCAAACTGATGAACCCGAATTATATCATTCTCTCGTTAAGCCCCTGAACATATTAAATTCTTAGAGGTTGATATCTTCATCACAGACATATACTAAAAATATTGAAGAGTGCCACACATGCACTTGGAACATTTAAACACTGTGATGAAGCACAACTACTGAAACTGTGTCTTGTTATAAAGACATGTTTATCCGTCTGGTTTGCCGTGCCGAGGATTATGGCGGAAAATGTTGCTGGAAAAACAAGCCCCGATTTTCTCCTCTAAAAGCTATATCTAATGTGACAAAGAACGCCCAATTGAAGATTATAGTAAATATAAATATACTACCGAAAAAATTAAGAGATATTAAGAAATTATGTAATGTATTTATTATAATAACGTATGTATTTGTTACTGAATCCGAGATATTTGTTTAATACGTTACACTCTTACAATACATAATACTTTTTAAAAACATTCTTCAAAACTATGTTAAAAAAAACAAAAAAAATAAAAAAAAACGTAGGTCCTTTTCAGCAGTAGGTAGTCTATACTTGCCTTTCCTCCCCTTACGCAAAGCTACGTGTCTTGGCTAGTGATGGCAAATTGTATCAAAACATCGATATTTTGGAACATCGCCGAAAGGCTTTCAATGTCGATGAAAAACATCGACAAAAACATCTATATTCACAATATCAGTGTTTTAAATACGATAAAAGAGATGATATTTTCCCATCCTGTTTCCATTTTTAATTGGGGCACTTAAATGAAATACCATTATGTATTTTATTGTTTGGTCACGTATACGATTTATGTTAATAATGACGTTTATTAAATGTAAATAAGGAAATAAAAAATCGAGGACATCGAGTTTTTCAGTTACCCCATTTATTCGCTTTCTTTCATAAATCATCGAAGTAAAACGGCCTGTATTTAATATTAAATCGTAAATATTTGTTTAAAGTCTATTCCGCCTTAGAGCACTCGGTCACCTTATCTTCTAATCAGTATTCTACACTGACAGAAAATACAGTTTAACGATATTACCACGTACAAAATCATCGAAAAAGAGATTTTTTAAAAATAAGATAGATGTTTCTGGGAAAATATATCAATCTGAAAAAACATCGATGTTATTATATCGATGTTTTACATTCATCGATGTTTTTTTGCCATCCCTAGTCTATGCGCGGATCGACAGTTATGCTTTCTGTGTTCCAATGCCCACTGATACCAAGCAACAGGTTTTCTACTCGAAGTAGTGAGTGGAGGTTGGAAAAGAAAAAGTAAAAAGAAAGAAGAAAGGTCGTGGGTATGTGCGTCGGGTCCGAAAGGCGCGCGCCGGCGTATCTGCCAGATCGATAGCTGACAAGGCCCCGCGCGGAAGGGAAGTTAATAAGCGGCAAATGGAGCATGACGCCGGCGTTCCGTTACGCTGACGGTTGCGGCGCCGGTGGGCGGCTGGCAAGCTTACTACGTCGCGCCGCCGCACGTGGTGTGATGCGAGAAAGTATCTACCACTTTGCGACAAGTACCTCGAAGTATCATGGTTTTCGCGAGCGATTGTTGTGGGGTGGTGGGTTTGCACATTTGCGTGGGGGGTAACTAGTTAAGTGACGTACGTTACGGACAACACGTTACGTGTAATGTTTCGGGTAACCGTTAGGAATAACTCATTAGCGGTAACATTGATATATTTCGTATTTGTGTTTCCGGGCGTGTCAATTGTATGCTTTTATCTCGGGAGGTAGCGGTGATCTTCTCCAGCTGGATGGTGAGATCTGGCGTCGACCTACGCGTCGGCTTGTCTTGATTTCCTCAACCAGGTGTTTTCCGTAAGCGGGGCACCGCCCAATCGCGGACAAGCTCTTAACTCCCGACTGGTCTCCCAACATGTGTGATGGTGTAGTGCATATTAGTGTATGTAAAGATTGAGGATAGGGCAAAGAAAAGGAAAATAAGATCAGGAACGGTTACTGCTCCGGCATTCACATGGTGTTGATCGGAGAAACCACGGAAAACTATCGATCAGAGCAGATGGTCGCTACAATTCAAACAGCCTTTGGAGGGGACTTAGCTGTATAATTAGGGTCGAAAATCGTGCAACCGTCGGGATTTGAACCCTATGACTTCCCTATCTGATCGGTCACTGCAGTGACATCAATTGATCCTCTGACCCACGTAAGCCAGTTTTAAGGGTAACACTGACATTACACGTTGGTACGCGAATCATGCCACTACGCGAAAAACATTGGCATGGGAACTACAATCTATGTACTACAATTGTCACGTGGCCCAAACGTGTGGTCCCCCTAGACATCTGCTTCGCTCTTTCCAAACCGCTTTCTTCTTCTTCATCTTCTTCTTCCAAATCTGTCTTTCTGATCGCCGAGGAGCAGGGCGGATTTAAGGGTAACACTTGTGGACGCAAATCACATCAGTACGCGAGGAACCACTTGGTACGTGACACACGGTACATGTATTACGATTGTCACGTGTCCCGAACGTGTGATCCCCCTAGACGTCTGCTTTCCTCCTTTTCCATCGCGCTTTCTTCTCCTTCTTCCGAAACCATCTTTCTGATTATCGAGGAGCAGGGCGGATTTAGAAACGTTGGTACGCAAAACATCGTACATATACACCTCTCACGTGTTCCGAAGTGTGTGGGTCCCTAGATGTCAGCTTATCTTTCTTTCCATCGCGCTTTCCTCTTCTAACACCGTCTTTCTGATCGTGGCGGAGCAGTGTGGATTTAAGTGTAACACTTTGGGGTAACACGTGTGGACGCAAATCACATGAGTACGCGAGAAACGTTAATTAGCGAAACACGGTACATGACGTCGGAGTTGCTCCGACGTGTTCCAGACGTGTGTGTGCCTCTAGACGCCAGGATCGCTCTCTTTCCCTCGCGCTTTCCTCTTCCGAAACTGTCGTTCTTATCGTGGCGGAGCAGGGCGGGTTTAAGGGTATCACGTTGGGGTAACAGTACGCGAAAAAGGTTGGTACACGAAACACGGTACATGTACTACTCTTAAGTGTTCCAGACGTGTGTGTGCCCCTAGACGTCTGCTGCGCTCTCTTTCCGTCGCGCTCTCCTCTTCCAAAAGCGTCCTCCTGATCGCAGCGGAGCAGGGCGGGTCGCGCCGCGGGCGGAGGGCCGCAGCGGAAGGCCAAGGCCCGGAAAGGCGAGCTCACATCGCCGCGCCCGTGTCGCCCCGGCTGGCGCCACGCGAGGGGGCTAATCGCCCGCCGCCGCCGCCGCGCCCGCTGGTTAGGCGCCGTTAGCCAGGGCTCCGCGCGCCACGCCCACCCCGCGCTGAGGCAAGGGGGCTGGGCCGGTGTGGGGTAATGTGGTCGTAATAGAATCGCTTACTTGGGGGGGGGGGGTGCCAAGGAAGTGGAATGGTCGCGACGGGTTGTGGGTGGGAAGGGCAGGCGTTTTTGTCACCTTCGGCCTTCGCCTTTATCTCTCTCTCTCTCTCTCTCTCTCTCGTCTTTTCCTCTTTTCTTCGATCTTGGATTCACTCATTCTCTCTCTCTATTCTTCGCTCTTGGTTTCGCCCATCTCTCTCTCTCTCTCGCTCGCTCGCGCGCGCTCTCTCTCCCTCCTCTCCAACTTGACTTTTCGTTCCATCTCAGACGCTGCCTCTAGCTCCCTCTTTTACGCTTCAATTCTGAAATTGATTGAATGAGTTGTCTGATACGAGATGCGGCAACTGTATGTTCTAGACATTGACAGAAATGTCGCATGATATTTCATGTAGTATGCATAAAACCAGATTTGAATTCTCCGTTTTCAAATAATTGATATGCAAATGTAAGTAAAATGTTGAAGCAATAAACGTGATCGTGGTACCATTTGAAAACAATTTTTTGGAGTAACTTGTTCTGTGTGGGTGTGTTTTAATTTTTTATTTTGATTTCTCAACACTTTGGAAACAATCTGTTAAAATGTCCCTGTGGCGGGGCAGTAGGACTGGGCGAGTGTGGGGTAATGTGTTCGTAATGGAATCACTTACTGGGGGTCGGTGTGAAAGAAATGGAATAGACGCGTTGGTTGGGGGAGGGGCGTTTTTTTTACCTCCAACCTTCGCCTGGCACTTTCTTCCTCCTCTCTGCTGATCATCTCTTCTGCTCTCTTCTCCTTCACTCGTCCTTTCTTTCTCCACCCACCCTCTCTCCCACTCACTCATTTCTCTCGCTTTTGTTTGTTTCGTTCGTTCTCTTTGTAGCTTCCTCTTCTACCCGCAATTTTTTTAATTGCTCGAAGTTGTTGTTTGTTATGAGTTTTGACTAGCGTAGGTTCTAGATAACCAGATTATGATTATTCTTTTTGCAAATGCAAGTAAATGGTTAACCAAACAAACCCGAGTGTGGGAGCACTATAAAGCGATTTTTTTATTACCATGCATAGTGTTTATTTGTACATCTCTCGTCATGACGCTGGAAACCATGTATCAAACCCTCCAATTTTTATTTTTTTACGATTTCAAAATTGTAGTGTCAGATTTCGCGCTTCTCGCTGCAGATGCAGATACAAACCCGCAGCACAATGTGTGTGTTTATTGTGCGAAGTCGGTAACGGAGCGTCCTAGCTCCTTTACAACCCGCAGTTAGTGGCGACTTCAAATTATGTTCCTTAAGCCATTGAGACCATTTTGTACCTTCAATTATATGTTTAGAAGTTAAGCTCTTTTTGCAATCGTCGCGGTTCCGTAGCATGAAAGCAAAATCTCTAAATCTGTGTAAAATGTAATTGATTGTTTAATGGTGATAATTGCAGGGGTTCAAGTCTTTCTGATTGTTAATAAACGAGTAGCAATATTACAATGTTTAGCCGCACGTATTACCAGGCCTAAGCGATGTAACGCATAATTGAGGGTTTTGTCCTTTGAAGTTGGTTTTCAGTATCATGCTTTTTTCACTTTGATACATTTATTCACCAAGTCTGGAATGTTCGCACTGGTGTAGCTAGTTTCGTGTAAAAAGTGTATTAATTTTCCACCTTGAGTTTTGGAAAAACTTGATTATTATTTGAGAAGTATATCTATCTTCAACTTTCTGATATTGATTGCGACCAAAGTATCTGACTTTTTTTGTCCGGAATCATGTCAATTAATTAAATATTTTCGATTAATTAATTTCCTCATTATAAATCTTACTATTATTACATGGCTTTTGAAATTCAAAAACTGGCGTGCGAGTACCTTCTCATTTTCGTTTGAACTGTCATGAGCAAAATTCTAACGAGCAATATTTTGGCCAAGCAGTGTTATTCTATTTTTCATATTTCTTAACCGTTCTCCCAGGTCATCGGACGGTGATGCTCGTTAATAAATTATGCACGTCGTCTTTTTCTGCTCGCTGCGGTAGAGTGCCTGTTTTTAATTATTTAAACCAATCAGTTGGGTACACTTCTCACGCAAAAGGTATGCTATTAGCAAGTCTCCAGTAGCAACGGAGGTTTACTTTATCTGAAGACATGATCTGATCAACCCCAGTATGAAAAATAAATGAGTTAAATCTGCAAGGATGTGATTATGATGTCGATTATGACTATGAATTACTGTAATTAAAACAATTCAATTGTCGGAAGTGAACGAGACGCTTACGACAAATTATCGCGATAGATAATCGACGTGGAGTTACGGCACGTCAGAAAATCTTTGGACTTCAATTCATCACTCGATTTACAGTTGAGTGCCGAACGGTACGTATTGCAGCTGTGCTTGTATATAACAGACAATTCGGCATTGTTCTGTATTGCTTAGTGAGATAGTTCTTCCAATCCAAATTACAAGTGAAAAAATTGAAGGGAAACTGAAACCATACTAACTTTTTTTAAAGGAGCAATTTGTATGGTCGTACCTTGTCGTGCGATTAGTGCTGAGTAATTTTACCGGATGTTTCTCGTTTAAGAGAGGAAGTTCAGAGAGATTTTAAATGGCAAGTAAAGACAGGACGCCAGGAAATATTGTACTTTGCTGTGTAACAATTAAGTGGTGTTTCCGAGCACATCAACTGCTATGGTGTGACGCGGCGGCGATGGTGTGACGGTTAGGAGGTGGTGTACCGGACTGTTATACCCAAGCTCGCGGGTTCAAACCCGATCGAAGCCGTGGATTTTTAGGGCGAAAAAATCCTTCATACGCCTTCCTTCGTAGGGGAAGTAAAGCCGGCTGTCCCATGTTAGTAGATTTACTTGCATGTAAAAGATCCTCAAGCCTAAATGACGCCTTTGAGCTAAATTCAAAATCACCTGTTTCTCGCCCAAGAAATACCTCCGCGTAGCGAAATTTGCGTGGTCAGACGGAAGAGCAGGCCTCATGGCCTGAGTCTCGCCAAGTAAAATAAGGCATTAATTCAATTCAATATTGAATTCAATGGTCATTAGTCCCGTTAGTTGGTGGCGTTCGTCCCCCACTGTATGAAGGTATCCGACCTACACGTCAGCTATGGGGGTTTCTCCTATCCAGATATTTCCCACCAGTAGCGGGGCACCATCCCAGACGGTACAAACTCTGACTGGTCTCCCGCCAGGTGTGGTAGTGTAGTGCTCGTACGTGTGTGTGTGTGTGTCTGTGTGTGTCAATGGAGAAAGGATAGGGCAAGGTTGAAGAACGGAAGATCGAGCGCGAATAGCTAGTGACGAAAATCCGCAACCTAGGGCCTCCTGGTCTAAGTCGCTTTAGAGACAGCGGCTATGGTGGCTGTGAGCTATTCTCAGCCGGTGTGACAATAAGTCAGGGTGGCAGAGGGAATTAAATTGCTCGTTTCCCATATTCTTATATTATTTTGTAATACAAATCATTTCATCAATGTTTATTACTCGATCGATAGCCGTCACCATCTGAGGATTCATGACCATTTTTATAGTAAAAGAACCCTGGTCAAATACCCATTCCTTCGTCGTGAAATTCGAGAGTCTATTTGTAATAGAGCATGTAGGCCCTTGAGCCAAGATATATTTTATTACTTAGTTCCCGTACATTTTGATAGAACGTAATGTCTATTCATGTATTTGAAAAACCATGCGACATTATTTTAACAAATAAAACTTTTCTTAATTTTGTTTCTTTTAGATAAATTATATATTTAAATATATATATTAAAATAAATATTTAAAGAAGTACAATCGTTTTTGTTAAGAATAGATATACGAGGTACCGTCTCTGAAGCATCGATATGCTACTTCAGTCAACGATCTTGGTACTAATGGAAAAGGCATGTGTAACTAAAACAGTTATTAACGTCACTAGGACGATATAGAGGAAATAACGTCCACTGTTGAAATTTGTATACTGATGCGTCAAAATGTGCTATAACCAACATTCATGATGCCACCATTCTATCAGAAAAATTCATTTAAAGAAAGTATTTCTGTGAGTATCATACATTGCCTTTAGTGCAACGTGTTGGTTTCGATTGTTGTTGAATTGAATTGTTGCCTTAGGCGAGACTCAGGCCTCTTCCGTCTAACCTCGCAAATTTTGCTATGCTCCTTTCACCCACTAGCGGAGAAAGGAGGTATTTCTTAGGCGATGAAACTGGCGATTTGAATTCCGCTCAGAAGCTTTATTTAGGCTTGAAGACCTTTAAATGCAGTAAATCTACTAACATGCCATAACCGGCTTTACTTCCCCTCTGAATGAAGGCGTCCGAAGTATTTTTCGCCCTAAAAATCCAACGTTGTTAACGGACGCTGGGCTTTTGAGAGTGGCGTTTTTCCCCTTTTAAGTTATTGTCGATATTACAGTAGGTATTACGCTAAGATTTTATTCTTCGGGCTTTTTTATTCAACCAACAGCCGGCTTCCTTCACGTCGCGATGGGACGCAGATTCATACCATACACTCGCGGGCTCCTCTGATCTGGGGTCAACAGAACACGAGGCCCTCTGCGACAACAGATACACGCGAGACGAGGGACAAAAAAGCATACCCAAGGCGGGACTCGA
Source organism: Gryllus longicercus (assembly GCA_038098605.1). Lineage (NCBI taxonomy): Eukaryota > Metazoa > Arthropoda > Insecta > Orthoptera > Gryllidae > Gryllus > Gryllus longicercus. Next base: position 463,046 of record JAZDUA010000535.1, read on the forward strand.
ACCCGCGACCTTTCGCACCGAAGCGATGAGTCGGTACAGCGCTCTTCGCCACCTCGTCCATCCAGGTCGACTACGATTTTTTATTATTATTTTTTTATTTCTTAATCTAATATATACATTTATACATACATACAAGTATATACATTTATATATTTCAGCTGCCGTCTGGCTTAATGAAAATTCTTACTTCTATGAGTTATACATATATTTTTTATAACACATAAATCTATTCGAGATCTACGCAGGGACTCCAGCTTGTCGTCTGGTGTTGTTGCAGATCTTATTTGTTGTTCCGCAGCTAGCTTCCTGTGGCACGGGGTGGAGGAGGGCGCCTCTGCGGACTCTGTCCCGCGCTATCTGTTTGTACTCACGCGGGGCCAGGTGTATATTGCCGGTGTGCGTGTAGTAGCATGTCGCACTGCCATCAATGGCCTCAGTGACTATTTTTTTCCCTTAAAGCTTTTAGTTTGAGGCCATCCGCAACTTTCTTTAGTGCGGCGTCACTACCTGCACACCATTCTCCCAGTGCCCCTATCACAAGCGGGAGTACTTCGGCGCTGTGGTTCCTTCCTGAAAATTAGCATACTAGGCTCCTATCTTCGCCTCGGTTGCTATCCTCGCCTCGTGCGCTAAACCTTTGCCTTGGTGAATGCAATCGCCTTGTGCTAATTCCCGTAATGCTATGCGCGCCCTTTGGCCCCATTCAGCCGAGGGTGCCGCGCTGTGTGTGCTAATGGCGAGATGGGAATGGAGCGATGCGCGCGGCGGCGGCGACGCGGCAGCGTACGAGGACTACCCGGTCTATCGGTGGCTTCATCGCGTCAGCCACCACGGCTGAGCGCGGCGGTAGGTGGGGACGGTGGTGCCAGGTGAGACGTTTATCGCTTGGTACAAGGGAGTTCAAATATGACCGGGAACCCACCTAGCATTCACTTTTCTATATTTTAGGTGTTTTTTTATCATGTCTTCTACGCTACCCTCACTGATGCCAATTACTGATGCAACTTCTTTGATAGTGATGCGCCTGTTCTCACAAATAACCGCATTAACACGATCAATGTTTGTTGGGGTTATGGATGTTCGCTGCCGACGATTATGAGGTTCATTCTCAACGGGCTCTCGTACCTCTCTGAAACACACCATTCGAACACACGGGTCCGTGAGAGGCACTCTTCCCTGTACTGTTTTTTGAGTCTCTGCAATTTCCGACGGTTGAACGTTTTCTCCAACGAGAAATTTAATGGTAAAGCGTTGTTCCACGCACCGCGGCACCTTTTGTTCACTCATCGTTCTAGCAAGACCCCGACTCGACTGAACAGGTTCTAACCTGCAAAGGAGGGAGGTGGGGAGTTGTGGTTAGATTCTCTCCAGGCGGCGCAGCTAATGCGCATGGCGGGGTATTTGAAAAAAAATCAGTCCCGGTCATATTTGAACCCCCTTGTATATTCGAGGAGGGGATGATTGGAATTTCATCATTACTAAGCGAAAAAATGCCTATTTCTTGAAGTCTATAGTAGAGAACATGTGTACCTACGGAGCGATAACAAGTATATTGAACAAAAGGAATGAAAGCAGGTTCATTGGCTTTGAAACGGATTATTGGGGAAGAGCTGCCGACTGTCTAGTTTGGAAACCATCTGATATGAAACAATAAAACAAATGATGGATATTGTTGTGTTGTGTGGGGTCGCATTGTAACTACTGGGTTGTGTAGCGACCACTCTGATTGTATTTTTCCTTTGGGATAACTGTAGGGGGTACACGACACGTCACATACACAAACACATCCATGCCCGAGGCCGGGCTCGATCCCGCGATCCTTCCGTCCGAGATCGCCACTGCACTACTGCCTAAGAGATCTCGGCTGTTCGGATCGCCATTGTTTATTTTGGATAAAATTGGTACTAACTGGCTAAATTGGTAGGGACGCATTGGCAAACAATAGGGATTGGTGTGAATACCTCCAGAACAGGAAAAGCATGGACGACCACCAAGAAGTTGAAGGAAGGGTGTCGAGAGTTCACATGGCTACATTTGTGAAACTTCCTGTGTGCTGTGTGATAGGCCCGTGCTTCAAACACGAGAGGGACTTTTAGAATTTACAAATCTATTATATACACAGCGCAGTAAAGACGTATTATTCAATGTGGATGTAATTATTCGACGACCTTTTACGAGAGGACACTTAACTCCCAGGTCAGAGTTAACAATAACAGTTAAATTTGAAAATGTAGAAGAGTATATTTGCTACTAACTTCGTATCAACTTTGAAATATCGAATGTGAAAAATCGATGATTTCAGGTTTCTCAATTCATTGATTCAAACATGTTAATAAGATAAGAGTTGTCACCATCATATTCAGTAGTTTTACTGCTGGGATTTAGGTTTTACTATATTGGCAACACGTTCACTAAGTCAATGTTCGTAACTTTTCACGTTCGATACGTAACAGATGATATGTCATATATTATACAAGTTGCTTAGTTTCATTGGGGTCTGGGTATTTGTGGTCCTTATGACGGATTTCTTGAAAATAAAGATCGATGTCTCTCACCGGTGTAATAGCCTCATGGAACACGAGAACATGTTACACTCGATTGACGTTGTATACGCATTCATTTACAATCGCACATATCGATTGAAGTTTGCGGTGAGTTTCATACAGTAAAACTGAAATATTAACTATCACTTATTGAACCTTATCATACAAGTGTATCTCTAATTCTAATTATTGGTTTCTCGTCGCATAGAGCACTAATTCCACAACAGGGAAGTGATAGGTCATTTGGGTAGTTTTCTCTATCGTTGCATATCGGGTTACACGATTCTCTATGAATATAATATTCACTCTATGAATATACTATTCACTCTGTGAAAACGAATAAAGCGAAAGTTCAATAAAAACTACTTATTCTTAGAATTTGACTACTTGTTCAGTTTTTAATGTAGAATCGAGAACAAACATCGTTATTTGGTTAACGTACTTTTAAGCTCTTGCTTGGTATTGGTTTCTGTTAACACCTTTGTGTTTTTAATTGAACCCACCAGGTTCATATTATCATAAGACCAGCTAAATCGATTTTTCAACGGAAGATAAAATTATATTTTTCTGACCTTGATCTTCATTTAAAAACATCGTGTCTTTACTTTTGCTGTGTTTACTTTTTAGTGATCTCATGCATTTAGAGTTGTTGCTTCGAAATGTTTACGTTTTGAATTATTTGAGCTTCCTCCTTTTTTTCACGTATTGTATTTCTTGGAACTCGAAATGAAGCCTGTATTTGATGCCCTTATTTGTTAATTTTACACCAGCATTTATTTCATTCTGGTAATTCGGCACTGAGACCATCTTTTATAACGTTTATTTTACAAATTGTGAACTTCCGTAAAAAATCGGATTTTTTCTGAAATGACAATCTAAAAGTTTTTGAAGAAAATGGCACTGAAATAAATGGCATACCTTACTTAAGTGGGCCTTTATACCCCAGGCATCTCAATTCACATTTTCGTACTCTTTTTGACACTATTATTCTCATTACGGCTTTTTCCGATGCAGTGATTATCTTATGCCGTGATTAGTCAGTGGCATACTTTAAGAGATGCAAGTTCAAAATAATTTTAGAAAGAAAGATCTTCGGTCGTTTCGGGCTCTATAATACCATAATGTCGTCAAATGGTGCTGGTGTCATTGAAGCAAAGTACGTTTAATAGAGACCTTCTATTATTCTCTTCTTGTCCTACATAACTTGAATATTCTGAGCGTCACTCGCAGATATTTTTACAGGCACAACATTACTCAATTTTTGATGTTTTCTTTATGGTATTTGGATAATGAAATTGACGGATACAACGAGAAAAGTAAAATTAAAGACGACATAACATGAACAGTTTACTTATCTGCATGTACAATGTATGGGCGACTTTGTTTTGCTATAACTTTCAAGGAGAGATTGAATTTAACGTTTATAGAAGTCTACTATTGTATTATTTGAATTAAAATGAAATATATTGGAATTAAAATAAAAATGAATTTGTAAACTCTGTACAATGCAATTTGCTTTGCTGAAAAATCAAGAAAACGTATGTCATTGAAGCTGACGGCCATCGTTGGTGTCACAATGAGAGGACATTTCAACAATTATGTGGCAGTTTCCTCTCTTTAGAAATGTACTTTCGAACGTAAGTGGGTAATAATATGTTATTTGCGATTTGTACTGTATCATGTCATTTAGTAGGAAATTGAGCTTGAATGATGTATGGCGTCTTCGATGTCTGGTTTTATCCCCGAGAAGTGGTCCTCTTGAAAAACACGAAATGACACTTCTGATTGGAGAGAATTGACAACTTGGCCTTCAAAACCTTTTACGGAGACTGGATATGCGATGTCAGAAATGTTAGGCTTCATTTTCTGTAAAAACGTGTTCTCCTACGGACATTTACAGTTATGACGAAATCGTCAATACACTCTCGAACACGCTCCCTGATTTCATCTTGCCAAAATTCTTCCGTAATTAGCATTCAGGTCTGTACATTTACCTTACATTACAGGTACGTGTTGTCGAATACGCACATTAGTGAATGCCCAAACCCAGAGTACAGAATTGGGTGGATGCCATAGCGAGACAAGTGCTCTTGAAAGTTTAGAGAAAGAAATGGGGGAGAAAGAGAGAACGAGATGCAACTATCTTGTAAACCACCTCGAGGATGGTCAGTTACTTACCAGCCCAGCTACCTCTATCATTAATAACAATGTAATGAAAGAGTGATGTAGTGACGAGTTCTACAGTTCATGGCCTTTGGCTGTGTTGCCTTCTCGCTACATGTGAGTCTTCGTGTACACCCGGATCTCATATCCGCTACGGACTCTCGAATTTCGATTACGACCTCGGAAGATGCTTACTTAACTGCCCTGCGAAATTGGTTACAAAGTCATGCGGTTGGACGTGGGGCCACAGATTTCTCATTGAACCCGCAGATAAGTAATCAATAATTTGTAGTCGGACACAGTGGCTGGATTTCCGTGTCAATGAACGTATGAAATATCTTAGTAAGCCAACATTGACACAGGTCAGAACTAACAGTAAAATAAAATTAAAATGGGCATCAAGACATCTTTCGCATCAAGGTGCTAATGAGAATATGTTGTTTTGAAATTGATGTAACACTTATACTAGTATGTTCATACGATACTTTCCCATTAATGTTGTGTGACCATGTTCGGAACATACATGTACTGACGTGACCGTCTACAAAACAATTATTTAAAATTCTATTTTGTATTGAAGAAATGAACTTCAGATTAGAGCTCTCTCCTAGACATACTTATCGTGCGTGATATTTTACATATTTTGTGAAATACTCTTTCCTTATTAGTTTGGAATTAATTTTAAAAACGCATAACTATAAGGGAGATGTAACTGATTTAGAACCTACCACTTCATCGGCTTTCGAAGATAGGCTTCCGTCTTAAGAGGGTTGAAGGGAACAGCCGGGATATTCCTTGAAGCCATTTCAGGGAGACTATATCTTTGTGGAGAGAAGGATCTAGGCGGCTTCTAGGGTGACGCATTGTGATTGGGTCTATCCCATCATCTCAAACCAAAGGGAAATCAAGAAAGGCCAACGTTCACACCAAATCCCTGTTATGTTGACACATGGGAATTGCTGCATTCTTGTCCTTGGTCAATTTCATGTCCGGCCTGCTGCTCGATAGTTTATTTATTTATTTATTTATTTATTTACTTTAAAACAGTTAAAAATTGTGTGTGACGTGCCATGGGGAGAAGTTAATTTGAAGTTTCCCTTGGGTTCTCCCAACAATAACAGGTGAATAGGAGAACCCAAACAAAGGGCCCATGGACCGTGCGCGATCTTTCTTTGCTCAAACTTGTCTTCTTTCCTCCTCGTCTTACATACACGCATGGACTACTCTACCATCCAGTCGGCAGAGCTTGTCTGTGGAATTTGGAGCTTGTTTTGGCTGGGTCACTGCTCCACTGGAGGGAGGTACCTAATGGGAAAAACTCCCAAGATAACGTGCAGGTCGGCACAGGAATGTATGATCCCGGGATATAACACGCAATAATCTTACGGTGACAATGATCTAAGCAGTTGTCGCACCCACGATCAACTCTCGCTCATTCACTCACTACAGTTGCCAACTAGAATCAAAATCTGGCCACAAAACTTCGATTGGCAATCCACGTCAAGGTGTGTTAACATCTTGAAATTCGACAATATTTACATATTGGCGTACCAAACATCCCGCCTCGCTTTGTTTAAATTCTTTTTAAATTTTGCTCAGAGGCTTCTTTTAGGCTTGAGAATCATTTTCATGCTGTAATTCTACAGCATGGGCAGTCGGCTTTACAGTCCCTTCGAAGGAAAGCGTACGAAGGATTTTTTGGCCCTTAAAAATCCATAGCTTCGATCGGGTTAGTTCACATGATTCAAAATCTGGCCACAAAACGTCAATTGGCAATCCACGTCAAGGTGTTTTTAACATCTTGAAATTCGACAATATTTACATATTGGCGCGCCAAACATTCCGCCTCGCTTTGCGCCCCCTTCCACCACGCTCATCCCGCGTCATCGACAGTGGGTGTCGCCCGTACCACGCTTCCCCCTCTCCCCTCTTCCTCCCGTCTCCCCACTTACAGCTTTACTGTGTGTCCCCTTTGACACCACGAGCCAGCCGCCTCCCGCCGTCTCGATAATTACAGCAGCTGGGGCAACCTGGAAGCAAGAAAAGAGGTATCACGATACTGGCAATTTTTAATTTTGCTCAGAGGCTTCTTTTAGGCTTGAGAATCATTTCCATGCTGTAAATCTACAGCATGGGCAGTCGGCTTTACAGTCCCTTCGAAGGAAAAAGCCTACGAAGGATTTTTTGGCCCTTAAAAAATCCATAGCTTCGATTGGGTTTGTCCACATGATTCAAAATCTGGCCACAAAACTTCGATTGACAATCCACGTCAAGGTGTGTTAACATCTTGAAATTCGACAATATTTACATATTGGCGCGCCAAACATTCCGCCTCGCTTTGCGCCCCCTTCCACCACGCTCATCCCGCGTCATCGACAGTGGGCGTCGCCCGTCCCACGCTTCCCCTCTCCCCTCCTCCTCCCCTCTCCCCACTTACAGCTTTCCTGTGTGTCCCCTTTGACACCACGAGCCGGCCGCCTCCCGCCGTCTCGTTAATTACAGCAGCTGGGGCAACCTGGAGGCGTCAATGCGGTCTCGTTTTTTTTCTTTTCTTTTTCTTCTTCTCCTTCGTTTGTTTGCTCGTTTTCCTCCCTTTGCGGAACCTCGCGCGCGCTGGAAATTTGCATTCCCGCGTCTATAACCGGGACGCCTCCGCGGGCGGGTTCTCGTGGAATTTCTGGGGGCCGCGGAATCCTGGCGTGGTGCCTTGGCGTGTGGAAGTTGCCAGAGGTGGGAATTCGGGGCTGACGTAAAGACCTGGGCCGTACGATGCCGCTGCCCGAGTGAATGTTTTTGAGCAGGGGTTCTCATTTCTTGCGACCACCGTGTAGCACTTAAATTGTAGAAGTATTTGGACGCACTCACATCCTTAAGTACCAGTAACTAAGGGGTTTTCTTTTTTTATTAAAATATAAACTCCTAGCTTATGAGTATATAAACGCGTAGAATGGGTAATTTAAGAGTCATAAAAAAAAGTTGTGCAGGAAGAGCCTGCGTTGTTGAACTACAATAAGTCTCCTTCTTAAATTATCACATCTGCAATCTGGAGAGTTTCTGTTATTTATTATTCATTTATTAACCCGCAAACGGCAAAACCTCAATTTCAGCAGAATTAAAGTGTTGTAAAGTTGTGTTGTAAAGTGTTGTAAATGTTATGAAGTCTTCACAACATGTTGTAAACGGTACCAAAATTGTTTACATTCTGATTTGTAATCGTTCATTGTCGCTAGTTTTCAATATCAACTTTACTTTGCCTATTCATTTCAATGTAACGTTGTGTTCAACGGAACATTTGTTCAATGTAAACATTGTGAACTTTCTGACTTGTAATCTTTCATTGTCGCTAGTTTTCAATATTCACTTTACTTTGCTTATTCATTTCCATATAAGGGTTTATGCGACCTAATAAAGGACCACTTGAATTGCCTTTTCGTACCATTAGTGGTACGCGTACCATCGTCAGGGAACCCCTGTTCTAGAAACCAGTTCCTCTGGTCGGTCGTTTACGTGGTTTTAAGCCCAAAAGTTTGTAAGAATAACGCTCGAGTGTTTGCTTAAGCGTGTGCGTTCCCGCTATATTCTTCCTCCGTTATCCAGTCGCCTCTCTCACACTTAAACCCGGATGAGTTGATTCCTCTTGCAGAGTCGGCCAAAGCTCCGAGAGTCCAGAGGCTACATTCGTAGGATAACGATCAAAGCGTTAGCTACCGCTGGGTGCTGGAGTGCAAAACCAAGTCGATTTATATCGAATTTGATGGCATAAAGCGGTTTCTCTGAAGGTTTTCTCAGGGTTCTCACTTTATCCCTACCACCCGTTCAGCTTCGTAGCTCAATCATTTTAGATTTCGATTATTTAGTCAAAAAAAAAAAATGGTGAAAACTCTTTGTGACGTATGGGGGAAAAGATTTTCTGCGCACGTTTTCTTGAGTTCCGGAATCCCTTCCCGTTATTTTAACTATAAATAGTTGAAAGATGAGAAAAAAGTTTAAAATATTCAAATAAAAATATATTTTAAAAATCGTGAGATTAGCAATATTTGACAAATAGACGTTTTCGCTTTCGAGTTATAGAAAACTTAGTATGCATCGGTAAACGAATTGCATGAGTATGATTTTTCTGCATCGCTAACAAAATAGTAACTCGCCCTTACATCTACTCTTACCATTACAAGCAAAAGGAGAGTTCGATACGTGCGCATAGTGAAGCTACACAAGCTACATATATCACACTGTATCAGTGTGACAGGAAAGTCTCTCCGCACTGAGCCGAATCAGGGCCTCCTGTTAAAAATTGCATTAATGTTCGTAGCAACCAGATCACTGGGAAACAAGTGAAGGGGACGACACTTCAGTCATCTATTATGATTGTGGTGAATAAGCAATTTGCTTTGTTTGTTTCAAGCTTGTCCTACCGACATAATTTCTGTTACTAGCACTCTCTCAGGACACTGATCCTAATGCGGAGAGACTTTAGTGGCGTATTATCTCATTACAGTTCATTATCTGTTTTCATGAGTTTCATCAGTTCCAGACAATTCATTACCCTAAGGCACTTTGGGATAATAAATAACTTAATGATGTAAATGAGATTGGTGCTTCACTGCGAGTATGACTTTTTCACGAAGGACAATCTTTAAGTTTGTCTGCAGCGCGTAGGAAGTACAAAGGAAACCCAACACCGTGCACATTGTCGCTATGGTGGAAATAGGTACTACGGTTATGTGGTCGAATGTCATTGCAGTATTGGTGTTTTGGTGATTTGTCGTTGGCGGCATTCTGGGTAAAATAATTAGAGGCCCAATACAGTTATTTAATACTAGAGCAGCATTAAATAACTGCCCTTGCAGTTACTTGCTGTTCGAAACGAGACAACGCCTTTAATTATTTTGTTAGGTCATCTCGGGTCGGACACCTTCTTAAAAAATCAGTCATTGATTCGTAATTCTCGATGAAGTCGATCACCAACTTTCTGGTACTTGATTACCAACTTCCTTTTGGAATGAAGTAAGAATATGAAACATGCAGTTGGCCCTGTTAGAGATAGTTAGTAAATTTCTTGTTGTGGATTTCGAGTCTTCCGTTCGGAGACACGTGTTGGAAAACATTGTTCTTCTGATTTTATGTTATTATTATTATTATTATTATTATTATTATTATTTAGAGATTAGTAAGTATTTATTAGAAATTTCTATTAATAGTGACCTTAAGTTAAAATCAAAAACAACTGTCTTAAATTGTCTGGTTTCCTTGTAGTGAAGATATTGATTACTTTTTTAAAAATTCATTACAGGGTTTAAATACGAATAATTTCTCGATATTCAGTGTACGTGTAAAAAATAATAGTTTCTCGTGTAGGCTACTTCTGGCTTCTTGAAAACTTACAGAGTTTGAACGTTGTTTTATGAATGAAAAACGAAGATATATTTCCAGCAGGTGCTTGTAGTTTACATTATGTAAATCACGCATTGAAGTGATTTGTAACGATAATTATGTAATTGTGTTCACAACGCCTTTGCTGCAACAAATTATTTGTACATTTTGGACTTGAAGTTGTAAGTAAAATGAAAATAGTTCTTGTGATTTAGAGTTTAACAGTAACTGACTGTCCGAACAGCAGCTTCTGTTCACAAAAAGACAAATCATGTAGGAAGCCCACGCAAATAACACAAAGACAGGACCTTATTTGCGTACAATAAGCCATTTAACAGCATTCAGTTGTCTCCTTTGTTTGTTTCTTCATAAATATATTAATTTCTCCTCATGAGTAATATCCAATCTAAGCATACTCCAGTGTGTTACATTGGTACTTCCTGTAGGGTTTGTTCTTTTTCCTCGTCACATACAAGTCATATTTTCACCAGAAAACTTTGGGTTGAAATTAAAAGAAATATATTCTGATTCGAAAATAGATATTACTTTTTAATTCGTATTATTAAATTTTTATATAGGATTTTTTTAACATTCAATGCTATCTTTTGAAGTTAACATTAAAAAAATTGTTAGTTGTGTACAAGAACAGCCCAATTGTTTTTTAATAAAAATAGTTATCGTTTGTTTCAATATAGTGTAAAGTATGCGTCGGAGTCGTAGGTAAATATTTTTTGTTACGCACGTGTAAGTCATATAACCTCATTTGAATGTCACAGAAATTTCGCAAATTATGTAAATGAAAATGAATTTAAATTAATTTACATCGCATCGTTGCCTGTTCGTTCATTGAAGTCTCTTTGGGCTATAAGCAACTCAGGAGCATAAAAGAGTTTGTAGTTTCGAGTTAACATTTTAATTACGTATAAACAGTACAAAGATGGAATTATTCATAAAATTATTTTTGTATATATTACAAAGAATTAACGGTGAGATTGTTATATATCACCAGTATTTGACGCGCTAGTGTCCACAATTCATAAGTATTACGTAATTCTCTTGAACATTTGAGACTTTCCTAGTATAAAGTGGGAAAATGACGAGTGCATATCTTTATATAGTCAAGTATAAATATGAGTAATTGACAAACGGTATCAAACTTGGGTGCGGACGTTACCACAGATAATCACGTTTCAGCTACTAATAAACTTCTGATTTTCTAGCAATCTGCCTACGAAGAGCGGTTGTCTACGGAGAGGACACTCACTTGTTCATCAGTTACTACGTTGCATAGACGGTACGATACCATACGTGCAGTTCATTCGTTGGTTCCCTACCTTTAGTGCGCAATTACAGCGTGTTTCTTTCCCTCTTTTTGTGTTCGTTGATTGACTGGGAAACAAAGTAAATTTGTCTGAAAGAATCCTAAGACAAGTGGAGAAACTTTGAAACTTTGATTATGCAGTATGTGAAACCCGGTACAACAATCTTTTCAGACTTTTAGACAGACTACAACTAGGTGGAAAAAAATCATACACGAGACAGGAACTTTCGTTTATCTTGTTATTTTAATCCCAATATTATTGCATACAGCTAGTGAATCTGTATTCAATATTAGCAAGCCTCTTTGAAGAAGCCTGGTCTAAAGAGGAGTCTACGATGAGAACAGGTTTGTTCATATAGGTATATCTATTGAGGAGTCTGTGATAATAAGAGGTTTGTTCATATAGGTATCCCTATTTGTTGAGGCAAGATTGTCAGAGGTAGTATGTTAGGATCCATTATGGTGGAAAACAGATAAATTTATCTCTGGTGTGTCCGGAACTTAACTTTTGCTTAATAAGATAATATGCTTATCTTATCTTATGATTATCTGTATCAACATATTTTACTTCATCGACATTCCTGTAGTATTCCTTGTCGCTGTATTGCTTATGGTAGAGTGGACACGCTATTCGTAAAACACCTTAGAACGGGTGAACATCTAGGTCCGCTCTCAACCAGCAGATCGCCAGGATCTCGCATCTTTCTGCCCTTTACCTCTTTCCGCACCCCACACAAATTATTGAGTTGTTAATAATTGAGACAGGCAGGAGGCGATTCTCGTGCGGATAGAAACCGCGTGTAATCTATTACCAGTTAGCTGCAAGCGTGTTCGAAGCGAGCGAGCGCTATCGTATTGTTAGACTTTGACGTACGACTTGGTTTGACCCCCAGGGCTGTTCCCTCTGCGTCTGCGTTGGCAGCTGCACCTTAATTAGCCCTTTTTTTCCTCTCTCTCTCTCTCTCTTGCGCGCCCTATAACAGAGAAGTAATGACTGCCTCCTTAATGAGGGCGTAGTAGCGGTAATGGGAGCCGTGTTCGGCCGAGTGGGCTCGCTCTCCGGGGGGCGCCGGTCGATTCCGTCCTGTGGCACGAAACGCGTATTACGCTGCGACGGGGAAGGCGAGGGTTGATGGGCGATTATCGATCGATTCGGTTGTCGCGATCTATACGTCATAGGGAAGTTTTGGTGCAGCCTAGCGTACAGCGTGCGCTCGGTCGAAATATTTTTTCGCTCGTACAAATATTTTTGAGCATCTGCGCAGCTGTGCTGTTCGAGTTGCGCATGCGCAGTCTCGAGGTTGGTGTCGAATATTGCAGAAATTCCTTATAATAAAGATATTCTAGTAATTCGATAGTATCGATTTATTGACACTTTCCATTTAAATATCTCATCCATTAAGAATCGCGGTATCTTGCTTCATTTTCCAAGTCAAAGCGCCTGATTTTCGTGAGATAAAACGAGGGATTTTTCCGTGTAGTTTTTCTTGGGTCCTGTGTTAACCAGTATGATTAAGGTTTGCTCACTACGAGTTGTCAGCCGACTGTATTGCTCGATTCAAAAGGCTTGTAGTCCGCTGACGTGGAGATGATGAAAGTTGAGTATATATGCTTTATTGTTACTATGTTTGCCACCTTCAGAAGTATTAAAATATTCAAAAAATGAATACAATTTTTATAATTTGTAATATTATATCGATACCAATCGACAATGTAGGTATCGATGTATGAGGAATCTTCTGCGTAATGTGGTGGTCAGACCGCTCAATTTCCACCTCTGGGCACAGAGCTTCAAATCCCGGCCGATTCAAGTGCAATTTGTGGTGAAGCAAGCGAGTTCGCGGCTGGTTTTCTCAGGGTGATCTCGTTTCCTCTGCCTCTCCTTAAGCATTCATATCAGAACATCGTAATTACCCATTTCCTCAAAGTCACTCTTACACTCCTTGTTTGGCTATACGACTAGAAACCTGTAATATCGAGTTACCGATAGGTCGTTCAGTTGTTGCTTTCGTTATCTAACAAAAAACATCCATTCAAAAATCGCAGTATCCCTCAGCTTGGGTCTGCAATGGGAAGCGCCTACTTTTCTTGCGAGATAACTAGTGATTTTTGTATCCAGTTTCTATTGCGTCTTGTGATAATAGAGGTGATTAGGGTTCGCCCGCCGGAGGTCGACGGTCAATTCTGTCTAGCCAAATCGCGTGAGACTGCGACGCGGAAGATGAGTCGCGATATCCATGGTGAAGCTTCTTGAGTTAACGAGCAGATTGTTCTCTTTTTCTCCTTGTATTAATAAGAATCAGTGTTCGCTCACGAGGGGTCGTCGGTCGACCTTCTCTAATACAACACACGTGCGTGTTACTCTGTTTGGAAAGAAGAGTGTTGCGGTACCTGCTATACCGATGTTTTAAATGAATGAAATTTAAAAATATATAATATGTGTATATATGTATATATAATGTATATATGTATATATAATTTATATATGTATTTAAATATGTTCCCGATATGTAGTGCATGAAAGAGTGTGTGTGTGTGTGTGTGTGTGTGTGTGTGTGAAGGTAAAAAGAAGGGAAAAAGATGAGGAAGGAAACATCTGGCGTAGTCCGTGTCCCGTTAAGGTTCTGTTCCGGCATTCGCATGGTATCAATCGAAGAAATCGCAGAAAAAAAACGATCAGGGCTGACGTCCGCTAGATCTCTCCTCCACATAGTGATTGAATTGACCCTACCTAGTCTGGAAAATACGCCACCAGCAGTATTCGAACCGTACGACCTGTGGTTAACAATTCTTCAAACGCAGCGATGTTGCCGCTGAACTAACGAGGGATTTTTGAACGTAGTTTTTCGACGGCCTTGTATCAAACAGGGTGATAATCTCTTTGTGTGCTTCTACGAGCACGTTTTACTGATGAAGCAGCTTGGGCATTTCGTGGCGTGCTTCTCCGCTTTGCGTTCATTAATCTTTTTGTGAACATGTATTGTCGGTGAGTTCTTACTACTTGTGGTTAACTTCAGCGTATCGCCTTCAGCATCCTGAGTTATAATTGCTTACAAAGAATATCTAGAGGCCCATTTGGCTCATCTTTCGGCAGAAGGTGCTTGTTGTACAGAAAATTATTGAATTCGTTTTGTTTTAATTGTTGAAATCAAATATCTTGCCGTGTTAACTGAAAATTTCATAGAAACAAGTACGACGATCGGTTAGACTTCAAGATGTCGTGTGTGATTACATTTTTTCAGTTATTTCGTTTTGAAAACTGTGTTAAACTTGTCGATTTGCGTGGTAAACTCAAGGTAAAATAAAAATATCTCTCATTTAATTGGAAGAGAACATTTATGGAAAACATAATTTCACATTCTAATGACGATACGAAAATATTGTTCCAATGCTCATTCAGTACGTTTCTGGCTATTCGGAAGTGTCTGTGCAATATATAACTCTATGTAATAGAGTATAAGAGTATGTATAAGAGAAATGCAGTTTATTTTGTTTCAAATATTGAATTCGTATTATTCCCTAATAGCGATGACTATTGAATCTGTCCTGGTAAGGTTAAAATCTCATCTCCGTATCTTCTGAAAATTTCTTTCACGTTTATCACTTCTCAAATATATCTCCGATACCACCCACAACTTGGGGAAGATATATATTATTTTAAAATTGTTAAAACAACAGTGTGTATTGATACCGAGCCCCTCAAATATTTAACGCTATTCGTAAGTGTGGTGCATATTATTTACCGAAAAATAGCGTTGTTTCTCCGCCGTGTGGATGTGACATCGGTCGGTTGATTGACTGATTGTTTAGTGATTCCGAGCGCGTAAACTACCAGGGTCAAGTGTAGTGCACGTTTTTGCTCGGGAGGTGGCGGTGGTCTTTCCCCCGCTGGACGGCGAGATCCGAGGTCGACCTACCATCGGCTAGCGGGGTTTTCACCAAAAATGTATCTCCCACCAGCGGGGCACCGCCTCAGCCGCGACCAGCTGATAGGGTTGTTCAGTCAAGCTGGTAGCTCCCGACGGGTCTACCGGTATGTGGGGTAGTGTAGTGTGTGTTAGTGTAAGGGGTGAGGATAGGACAAGGAAGAGGAAGGTGAGATTGCGCACGGTCCGTGGCCCGTTTGTTAGGGCACTGCCCAGGCATTCGCCTGGTGTTGATCGGAGAAACTCGGGAAAACTACCGATCATAACAGCCGGTCACTAGAATTCTCCTCCAGAGAGTGAGTGAACTCGATACAGCTAACAAGCCAGTGTCGAAAATTCTGCCACTGTTTTGACTCGAACTTAGGACCTCCGGGTCAGAGGGACTGCAGTGACATAAGGTGATGCCCTGAGCCATCTTTCGCGGTACATCCGTTGGCCATCTACACGTGAGCTTAAGGAATTTTAACCTTTAAAGAGTCTACCTGGAGGGGCAACGCCCCAACAGGGACAAGCTCTATGCTCTCAACATGTGAGTTAGTGTAATGCGTGTGAGTGTTATTGCGTGTAATGCATCCAATTGTGTGCGTGCGTATGAGTAAAAGAAGACGGAACAGGGATAAGGAAGAAAAAATCACGTGCGGTCCGTTTCCCCATGTGTTGGGGTAATGCTCTGGCGTACGCCTGGTATAGATCAAGGAAAGTTACCGATCAGAGCAGCTGGTCACGAGATTTCTCCCCTTTCAACAGCTGAATTCGGCCCAGCTTGTGTATAAAAAACAAACAAACAAACAAACAAAAAACACGTCACCGTTGGGACTCGAACTCTAGAACCTTCCAGCGGAAGATGCTGCAGAATCTACGGTGTTACGGCTGAGGGCTGAGCTATCGCAGTTGATCGTTAAAACGTAAACATGGGAACCGATGTACTTTTCCCCACCCAAAAAGATGACCTAAGACACGACATGCAACGGGTCTCTCTGCCCCGTCACGTCACGACCTTAATCCCTGCCCGCACTTCACCCACGACTCGCGCCGATACAGATAGCACGCGGCGCGCTCCGCGGATGCCACCTCGGCGACGAACGGGACTCCGGCACCGGGGCTCGAACCGCGCACATGCACGCCGAGAGAGAGTTCGTTAACCAGCGCTCGGCAGTCGCCCAACGCTTGGCTCAACCTTCTCCATGATGCACGATTCAGCTCACGCCCTCGGCCCGTCCGACGCCGTCACGCCCTCGCCCCCGTCCCCGTCCCTGCCCCCACCCCCGCCCAGTGTCCCACCACTGCCACACCACCGCCCCGCATCGCCCTCGCCCCCCACCCGGCCCACCACCCCCCGCCTGCGACACCACTGTCCCGCCGCCTCCCCACCACCACCTCCGCCGCCGCCGCCGCCGCCGCCGCCTCCACCACCACCGCCGCCGCCGCCGCCGCCGCCGCCGCCGCCGCCGCCGCCGCCGCCGCCGCCGCCACCACCACCACCACCACCACCACCACCACCACCACCACCACCACCACCACCACCACCACCACCACCACCACCACCACCACCGCCCCTGCCCTCACCCCACCTTGCTCCGCCCCCGGCCCCTGCCACAATCTCCGCCGCCCCGGCACCGTCCCCCATCCGCCCCTTCACATCCCCTCCCGGGCTTATCCTCGGTCTTGCCCTCCCCGGATCCCGCCACCGCACAACCCCACCGGCCCCACCATTGCCCCGCCATCTTCACCTCCATCCCCACCCCCGCCCTCGCCCTCTCTCTGTTCCACCACCGCCGTCCCCCCGCCCTTGTCACCCTCCGGGCTCCCCTGCCGCCCCCCGCCTTTGCCACCACCACCGCCCCCTGCCTTCACTACCCTCCCGGCCCGCTCCACCCCATCCCTGCTCCGCCCCCACCATCACCACAATCCCTACTATCGCCGCCCACCACCACCACCGCCGCCTCCCGCCGCGCCGCGGCCCGCGCCCTCGCCAACTGCCCGCCGGAGGCCGTGCTGACTACGTCGTTCCCAGTGCATTCCATTCCCCGTAAACCGGCGGAGGAGAACCGATTGTATCGGGAATTATTTAGTGGTCGAGTATTCGCCCGCCTGTGAATGGAGATAACGCGTTTCAGTTTCCTACCAGCCATTGACTCGTGGCTTTGGGTTGTTTCAATGAACGGGAACTTGTACAGGCGGTCTTTCTGACGGGACTACGTACCAAAGGTCCACCTGAAGTAGCGAATACGTTTTTGTCGTGACTGTACACACGATTGCTAACCCTACAGCTTGTATTGGGGAAGAGGAGGTGACCTTTGACCGGAAAGTAACGGATGAATCACTCTTGTGTGTGCAGAGGAAGATAAATGCTTACAAGTGGATGTTCATATTCTGTAAATAATGTACTAATTTCGTCAAAATTTGTATGTAATCATGGAATATTTTAAACGTTGGCAAGGGTATGGTGAAATACTGTCAGTGTGTAGAGATTATAACGTGGACAGTAATCAAGGGTGTAGTAGAAATATCTAAATGTAGAGAAACAAGAATCGTGAAATGCAAATACTAAAACTCTGAAATAACTTTTATTGGCTTTTCGAACGGAACGCATGAGTCAGAATGTCGTAAAACCTTTCACTGGTGATTTTGCTTTTAAATGCTTCTCAATCTCTTCTACCATGTGAACTTAAATTATCCGGGATGGAAATGTAAAATTATGGTTAATGATTTGGTAGTTGAAATGAAGGTTTATTAGATGTAACTATTTCGATGACGTTCTCTCAAGATGTGCTGCAACTACGAGAATGACTAATTAAACCTATATAACTTGTACTTGCTCTACCATGGAATATCTTTTTATAATGTTTAAAAGATCATGAATACGTATTAATGAATTGATGTATCATATTGGAGATCTATGGGTGATAAAGCGATACTTGTATAATTATTTCATCATGAAAATAAAACAATGCACCACGAGGAACACACGACATTATTTAATTTCTGGCTTTCTATTGCAATTGAACCATCAGATGTGTCACTTAATGATCTCCGTAATTCATCCCAGCGTGTGAAAACTAGAAGTGAACGTAACTGCAATTCAAACATGGGGTTTCGTTTCGTTACCAGTTTTCGCTTGCAGTTATTTTTAAATTGAAAGAACATCATACTAGTAATTCCACGTCTTCTTTCAGACAAGAGCTTCATTCCACAAAACCTGTAGAATATGAAGTACTTTTCCTCTGACCACAAACAGGTATATAAATCTTTCGCGCACTGTCGTATTGAATAGACACCGTATCATTAACTTTTCAGATTGCGGGCGTAACCTCTGCTCCTATATCGAGGATTCGCAATTGATTTACCATAGAAACGTCGATATACGTGAAGCACATAGATATATACTTAAACCACATAGACACATACGTTTTTAATTTCAACCTCCAGCTATTTCAGTATACCTCAATGTTAAAAGTCTTTAAAATTGAATTCTTTCTTCGCAGTACGACAGTTGTTCAAACTTAATCATTAAAAGAACACTTCAAGGATGGATCGTCCGATTTCAATTATTAAATTAAGAATCTATTTCTATTGCAATCCCACTTTTGAAAAAATACATACGCTAAACACAAGCCTCTTACGGAAAGGTCTTGGAATTAAATTCTGCAATAATAGCTGCTTAATAGATTTCACCCTTCGTTTTCCGTGTCACTTTTTTTTAAATACAGTAGCTCACTTGTAAAAGGCGCACCTACTTGCTTCTATTATAGAGACACAACGCCATTTACGTTCGTGGTTTCCACTTCACGTTTACAGCATTGGTTTCGCTCCGTCTGAGAAAGTGTTGGTTGCAAATGTCCAGCCTGAAACTCTTTTACAGTAGCACGTGTAGATAGGGTCAATATTTTTAACCACAGGCAATTAGTTACAATCTCTGACGCTGAAAAATGGCGTCTTGAAACAGCACTTCACGCGCTCCGGGGGTAATTTCGAATTAGCCTTTAAAGTATTTAAGAAGGACAGGAACAGAGTGCGGAGAGGCCCAAAGAGAATTTCCTGTACAGTGTTACGTTGGCTCACCCTATGAAAATAAAGAACAAGTATTAAACGTAGCTTGAAGAATCTGTATTATGGCAAAATATGGAGTGAAATCGTACGTATGAATTTTTATGGACGGATATATCAACATAAACCAGCATTAATAAACGCTCTCTCTTTCTCTCTCTCTCTCGCACTATCTCTCTCTCTCTCTCGCACTATCTCTCTCTCTCTCGCACTATCTCTCTCTCTCCCTCTCTGTCTCTCCCTCTCTGTCTCTCTCTCTCTCCCTCCCTCCCTCTCCCTCTCTCCCTCTCTCTTGCTCTCTCTCCCTCTCTCTTGCTCTCTCTCCCTCTCTCTTGCTCTCTCTCCCTCTCCCCTTCTCTCCCTCTCCCCTTCTCTCCCTCCCCCCTCTCCCTCTCTCTCTCTCCCCTTTCCTCTTCGCATGTTGGCATGTCGGATAAGCAATCTAGCAAATTCTATTATTTTTTAATATAGTAATTTTGCGTTGGCTAGGCTCATGTATGTTTTACGTTAATTCTGAAGTCCGGAGCCGTCGTCTTGGAAACGCGGGAACGTAACTAGTCAATACTTACTAGGCTGTCCGGGTGACGCCGGATAGTCAAATCGGTCGCATCGAATTAGCGTTTATCGAACTACGCAAACTCAGCCTAATTACCTTAGCATGTACTAATGCTTGAATCACTGACAATTATACGCCCATTAGATAAGCGGATGTTCCATTTATCCATTTGCATTAGCCGTTAAAACAAAAACAAAAATACCCAGCATCCTTATGATAGGCACTCGACTAATTGTGTTTCCTCATGGGAAGAGTCCGGCGCCACCGACTATGAGAACACGCAGATGCCAGGCCAAGCTGAAGTTAGGCTGAGGCATTAGGCAAATTAGTCATACGAAGAAAGACTATTCAGTCATCGTGGCATCCTTGACCTCACTCTTCATATTTCAAGTTACCTTTGTGGGAAAAAAACCTGTTTTGGAAAAATGAGAACTCTGACACTTTGCCAATATGATAGATACCGTTGGGTAGGCCTGTTCTGGCCAACGCTTCCGTCAATTTGTTTGCGGGAATCTTACAAATAGTAATTGTGCGAGGACAAGTGCGAGTTCGCACGTACGTCTAAGTTAAATTAATGACGTGTACTTCTCTTCTTCTTCTTCTTTTTCTTCTTCTTCTTCTTCTTCTTCTTCTTCTTCTTCTTCTGCTTTCATGGATTATGGCGATGCCTGTTCTGGCCTCTCAGTCCGTCTTCTTCTTGGGCGACCTGGATCTCGTCTTTCTCGGGGCCTATATTTCATTGCTTCTCTTGGGAATCTTCCATCGGTCATTCTTTCTAGGCGTTCTTTGCATTTCGTTTTATTTTCTTCTATACGAGTGGTTGGTGAGAGGATATTGAATTTACTTCGTATGTCAGCTTTTCTTATTCTATTGAGTTTAGTGCAGTCTTTAACAGATGTCAGGAACCTCATCTCAGCTACCTGTACTCTTAACATGTATGTACTTGGAATTAGAAAGGGAAAGCATAAAGAAGTTTCTTAAGTGAAATTCCACTTTTAGAATTTCGAACGTCTGTGTTATAGATATACCTAAACCAAGAAAGTTGAATTATGCAATAATTCGAACTTTTCCTTCTTGAATATCGAAGTAGCGAGAAGTTCCATGTTCTTATTTTACATTATTCTGAACATTAGATAATGGTTTTTCTTGGCCTGCGGTGCCCTAAGGAAGTGTTGACGGTTCTTTAAGAATGCTGTCTCATAATTATGGACGTGATCTACAACAGTGAGTTTGCCCGAATGCTCCTCCCCATTTCTGGCCTATCCCTCTCGAAACAGAAAATACTTCGGCAAAACTGGTAGAACGCGGAACTCAGACCAAGACTAGAATTGGGTCCTTGTGCCATTGGAGCAAATTCGTCGGCACTCCAGAAGTTAATACATAGAATGAAAGGTGCTTTATTTATTTATAAACTTATATATTTAACGTCCAAAAGACGTGTGTGACGAACGCTGCTTAATAATGGTTTTCTTGAGATCCGGAAACGCTACTCTTGCTAATATACTTCACTGAATTGAAACATTTATAAAGTTATCAACGAACGTTTTTGACAAATTTTGATAACAAGAAATATTCTCTCCCCTATTATAAAAACTATTTGTATCGGCTTTTCTGTTACATATTGTGGTTCTTGTCCCTTATTGTTATCAATGCGAAGGAAACGACTCAATCTCGCCAGAACATGGAGAAAGATTATTTGTTGGTATTGTTCACAAAATACGAAATTCCCTGCTAACAACGTCTTCAGAGCTCAAGAAAACGCGCGAAAAAGTGAAGCTACATTTATGACCAGAAGCAGAACAAGGGGCTAACTCAGCATTTGCTAAATGAATCATGAGAAAATGTGTTTAAGTTACTTTGTTTTGGTTTATATTTCTTCAAATCATAATTTACTGCTCGTAAGTCCAGTAGAAGAGGACGTTCATCTATAATGGACCCATACACCTTCAGACTATGCGACCGTTTCACCCGTATGTGTTTGCGCTAACCGTGATTGCGTACGCCAAGGGCGTCAAGAGAGACATAATTTTATCCGCCCGGGTTTCCGCTTAGAGAGGTTGGAGCATTGCCGAAGCTTTGTCGGAGCTGCGGTCTTCTTTTCCTGGGCCGCAGGCTGTGTTGCGCCGCTGATGACTGCGCCTCTCATTGCTACTCCAGCGCTTCCTCGTAGGCGCGGCGGGGGGCGGAGTGCAAGTACCTTTTCACGAACAGCTTTGGTGTATTCGATCAATGGGTGGTGGTAAACGCTTATGAATGATATTAAAAAAAGGAAAAACTTTCAACTACGAGAGTAATTCAATAAGTATCTGCAAATATCTTCTTATAATCTCTGTATCTTCTTATAATTGATTACAACAACAGTATAAATGTGTAATTAAACCATTATTCAACATACGTTTTCATGATTTTCAATGTGCGGTTCATCGTAGAACCAGATTTGTTTTACCCTCAGAAATAAAAAGGATTTTCGATTGAACAGCTAGGCATATATGCACTTTTTCCTCACTTGGAGGTTTCAGGGAAATATTCGGTCTTTTAGAGCTCCTTTAAGCGGACCAAACAGGTAGTAAGTTAGACGATCGGAACAATATAGGATTTTGAAGAGTTTAGGCGGTTGTATGTGGATGTTGTCTTGCAACCAAAGAATGTATTACGACAGTACGTCTCGGCGATCGCATATTCAAAACCCGACTAATGTGATTATGGTTTGTCATCTCGACAATGATCACTCAACGGTTCTACAGAAACAGGGCGTGGACTTGCTCAATTTTGGGACCAGTAGTAGCAGGAGTAGATGAGTGTGATCACCTTACTTTCTCATCCTGCATGATTATTCGACCGACTTCGAATGGTTCAATTCAGTAGTAAACACTTCGCCAAGGAAAGACATTGCGCACACATTGTGCTGAATCTTCTAAGGATTTCAGCTTTCCGTACATATTCAGATCATACAAAATTGATCGCAAAAACCTTTTCTTTTTTCCCTGCAAACGGAGTGTGGAACAGTCAAGTTTGCATCGTAATAATCCGCGCGTACATTAAACGATGTCGCTGAAACTTACCGTAGCCAAAGTGGTACGAATGGACTATGACATAACAAGACTGGTAAGTGACAAAGCTGTATTGTCAACCTATAGACGATTCGAACAAAAGTGCAGATACGTATTGACTTACCTTCATTCTTCTCACGTTATTTTTAATAACATTTTAAAAAACTGTTATATTTTAGTTACAAAAGAAAATTAAGCTTCAAATTAATAAAGCTTTTGAAGTTAATTTGTTTACTGAAGTTAATAAAATATATTTTGATTGAATAGTGATTTCGGGCGTGTGATAAAGACGCGCAAACATAGTGTATGTTCTTTTTCTCGTGAGGTGGCGGTGATCTTCCCCCGCTGGATGGTGAGATCGTCTCCGACATACCGTCGGCTAGTCGGGTTTTCCCAAACCAAGTTTCTCCCACCAGCGGAGCACTGCACCAGCCGGGACAAGCTCTAAATGTCCGATTGGTCTCCTGGCATGTGTGGTAGTGTAGTGCATGTAAGTATGTATGAAAGGGGTGAGACTATGGCAAGGAGGAGAAAGGAAAGATCGCGCGCGGTCCGTGGCCTGGTTGTTAAGGTACTGCTCGAGCATTCACGTAGTGCTGATTGGTGAAACTACCGATTAGAGTTGCCGCTAGACTTTTCCTCCAGACAACAACTGAAGTCGACCTAGCTATCTAGCTAGTGTCGGAAAATCCTGCCACGCCTTTGCGACTCGAACCTAGGACCTCCCGGTCAGATCCATTGGAGTGACATCAGTTGATGCTCTGAGCCACCTCTCCCGGTTTAATTAAATATAAAAATAGGGTCCATACTCGTCCGTACTCGGGACTCGAACACGTGAAGCATATGCTGCGATGCGGCAACGGAGACGGCGATGGCAGCGGCAGAGGCGGTGGTCCTAACGGAGGAGAAAGAGTTCGACCCACCACCCACCCACTGCCCGCCCGCCCGGCCGTGTGCCCGGGCCTTCCTTATGAGGCGGCGGGGAGCCCCCAGCCCCCAGCCTCCAGCCTCGAGGCTGCCACCGGGACCGCGACCTCCTGCAGTGCGGCTTTACACGTCGGTGGTCGCGTTTAATACTGCGGAGATCGTGACAGTGCTAGGAATTTGGGTGTTTTCTCTTACACAACTGCTATGTCATATATGCCACATCATGCGATGAAGCCATGTTATCGTGTTTGAATGTGAGCACTAACCAATTGAATACCCTTCTGTTTTATTGTATTTAAGGACATAATTGTGAGGAGTTTAGGTTTTGTTTAAAAATAGTCAAGTCGTCGCTTAATGTTGCGTAATTTTGGAAGTAGTTTTGTCAAATATTGACGATCTTTCATTCTGAGAATTGGTTTGTAAACTCTAAGGGTGATATGCACGGACACCTATTCAAATGCGACAAATAAAGTGCCAGGCGAGGGTATTTAACGTTTCTTAGCATGCTGTAATGAAATAGACTTCTTAAATGGTGAAGTATAGCGTGTAATTAACGCGGGAAAAGTTGAAGATTTTTCTTCTGAGTTACAGCGCCTAAGATGAAGGGAAATGAATGACTAAGATGCTATAAATTTATTGCTTTGCTGTTTTGTAACGTATATCTTCAATGATGAGGAATGGCGTCGAAGGGTATGACGAAGTATGACATTATCCCAGTATATGGTTGTTACTACGAAAAATGGAAACTCTGCTCAACACAAAATAGTGCATTAGCAGCACGGGAAGGGCAAACACCTTTCAATCATGCGATGGTCGAACAGAAGAAGATGGTAGAACAGCTCAATTTAATCGTTTATTTCAAATACC
Organism: Gryllus longicercus; assembly: GCA_038098605.1. Lineage (NCBI taxonomy): Eukaryota > Metazoa > Arthropoda > Insecta > Orthoptera > Gryllidae > Gryllus > Gryllus longicercus. The sequence continues at coordinate 487,816 of JAZDUA010000535.1, forward strand.
CGTCAAACGCCAAAATCGAAAGCATGCATTAGCGGCGAATTATTGTTCCAAGGGGATAGACATATTGTTTAGTGCATATTCATATAAAAATATTCATTTATAAACTGCTTTAATAAATAAAAATATTATGAAAACAGATAAGTTGGGAGACTTTTTCTCAGTTTTCTTCAAATGAGGAATTTGGCGTTTGACGGGTTTTTGAAATAAACGATTCAATTCAGCTGTTGTACTTCACGTGGTTGGTAGCATACTTTTAAATGACGTCATACACCGTGAAACTATTGTTTAGTCCCTATGTTTCATCATTATAAATGTATTGTTCGTACTATAATACTCGTATGTCAAGTCTTACGTACTTGCATGTGAGAGGACAACCCGCAGCTATGTCATTACTAAAGTCATCTTCCCATAAAGTATAGATGTGGGAACTTTTATTAGTAATTAGGTGTAAAAGGTGCATAACCTTCATGTGCTGAATAATGTTTAATTAATATGTGAGCAAACTATGGAGAAAATTGTAACTTTTATAGAGTTGTTTTTAAACATCTTGTAGATTTGTTGTCCAGCTTCGACAACGACCTCACAATTATAATGCCATTTTTCCTCACACCACTTCGACGCTATTGTACCACGTCGACGAAAAGAAAGATGTAGTTGTCACGGTTGCGGTGGTACTACAACGATGACGATGCAGTTGCTCCTGACTGATACCATGGTCCTACGTTCACCACAAAGACGAAATTTCGAGCTGTTTGGTGGACGTCATGGTTCGACCTCGAAGTTGTCCATGACTGATGTCATGGAACTAGGTTGACCATAAAAACGACGAACTTCTCACAGTTTGGTGGACGTCATGGTACTGACTGATGCCATGGTACTACATCGACCATAATGACGACGAACTTCTCTCGGTGCGATCGACGACAGGGTGTTACGTCGCACTTAACGACGAAGATGAGAAGTTGAGGATGCCGATCGCCGCGTGGCGCGGCGCGACGTGGTGACGGCGGTGAGGTCCCGCGGCCGGCGCGGCGCGGCGCGCAGCGGCCTCTTTCCAACGGAGGGCATCGAACCCAGCGGCGAGCGCGTGGGTCGGCGCGGCGGCGGCGGCGGCGGCGACTGCGGAGTACCTGCCGCGGCGGTATGACGGATAGGCGGCCCGGTCGGGACCCGCGGGCGCCGCCAACGCGCCCGCCGCCACCACCGCCGCCGCCGCTAATGTTGCCGCCATCAGGGGCTCCAGCAGCCCGCCGCCACTACCACCGCCAATGCTCCACTCCACCCTGCGGGAGGCCCGGACTGTTTGAGCATGGCGGTGCGGCTTTGTTTGGGACCACGGTTGGCGCCCAACGGTGTTTGAGGGCACCCCTCTCCATAAATTGTACGAGAATGGACAGCGAAACGAAATTCGAATATGTGAAATAAAATAATTATTTTTCATAATTTACAGTAAATGGTGAATATGTATACAGGAACTACATAATATAGTAAATATTACGACTATCTCTGGCCAGTAGAAATAAATGTTAGCTCACTGCTAAAAGGAGTACGATTACTGTGTCTCACTGCCGCTTCCCCGCCCCGTCTCTTCTGCAGACCCTACCGCTCCACCACTGCCGCCGGCTCTCGCTTCGGCTCTCCACACCCACCGACACATCGCCGCCGCGACTCCCGTTTTTGGTGTCGAGCGCGTAAGGAAGCAGTTCGCCCGTCCGCGACTGGACCTGCCGCCGGATACGATCGCCTTTTCAGATCCGCCCAGCCCAGCCCCGCCCCGCCCCTCCCCGCCCCGCCCCTCCCCTCCCCTCCCCTCCCCACGCACACCGCCCGCCCCGACTATCTGGTCCGCTTCGACCACCCCACCTATCCGCGCTCCCCACCCAAACAGCCCACCCCTTCCCCGCCCTGTCCCATCCCTCCCATTTTCACCACCCCGCTCATTCCCACCCTGTGGCCTACCTGGCTCACCTCTCTCCCATTTCCTTTACCCAGCCCATCCAGCTCACCCCGCTCGCAATACCCAACTGACCTCCCCCGACCAATCATGCCCACCACGCCAACCTCACCAATCCAGAATTTCAGATATCCGATTTCAAATTCTTCTAAGTGGGATCTTTTATACCAGATTTGCTCGTATTAAGGTATTATTCAGTAACTTACTAGCACCCAAAATATTTTTCATGCCTTTTAAGATGTCGGATTAAGTGTTTTGGTAATCGATATGTTATATGCATAAACGATAATGTACTTCCAAAACGTTCGTGTTTCAGAGAACTGATTTTTCAAATGAGGCTACGCAATGATCTACTGGTCAATGACCTACCCAATGGACTAAGACTGGTCACATCTCTTAATTCTACAGAACAGTCATGCCGTTCCCTTGTCAGATACTCAACTCGCGAGTAAAAATTTGCCTCCTGCTCAACTTCTACCAACCTGCCTGCGGTCACACATCACTCATCACACATCAGTAATTCCAAGTTCACTCGAGCCCCCCGCCGAGGTGCTAGCATCTCTCCCGCCCGTCCACCCACCTGCCCAGCTACACACGATCGGGCCCCGTCTGTCTGTCTGTCCATCCACCCCAACCCACCGATCCGCCCGTCAGTTCGCCCACGCGCCATCCAAGCCGCCCGCGCCAGCTAGCCTACCGCGCCACACGTCCCTTCGTGTCCGCCCGCACTTGTCTTTTCACAAGGCGTTTCATCCACCCAACGCTATCACCCCGGTCGACCTTCCCTCGCGCCCTCTGCCGTGCGCTTCTCTGTTTAATTACCCACCCACGCCCTCGCCGACGCGCACGCGATCACGCCCGACCCATTGGCGGTATCTTGACGCGAATCGTCTGAGCTCCCGCTTGCCCGTTTTGTCCTCCGTAGCTATCGGCTTGCTGGCGTCGGTGGTGTTGGCGATTTTGCAACAACGAAGTGCATTCAAATTTGTTGTTTTTTTTTTACTTATTTAAGGTCGCTTTTCAAACACCAAGGTCATATAGTGACCCCTGTAAATAACTTTGGGGGTGACGGTAACGGTCACATACAAACAGCCATGCCCCGGGCGGTATACGAACCCGCGCCCTCCGGAACTGTTCAGCCTTAGCGACCTCGGCTTTTCAGACCGGCATTCAACGTTTGATGGTAAAGCATAGGCTCATTGCTAGTAAATCATGGGGTCATTGCTGCTAAAGCAATACCACAAGCAAACATTGAAACCGCTTCGTTCTTGCAAAATTGACTACATCACGATGTGCCGCACGAACCACATTCAGTATGCGGCATGTAAGATGCATAAAAATGCTTTGTTTTCTTTTGTTATTTAAAGATAAAGTTTACGTAATTGACATCAATGTCGTAATAAAAGTTCTTAGAACACAAATGTTTTTAAAGTACTCGGTCCACTATTAACGTCAATAAAAATTGTAAAGAAAATTTATTTTAAAATTTTACAAAGCGGATAAAACTTTACTTTATATTTACATCTTAAAAGCGTTTTACAATACTCGATTATTTATCGACTTTACGGTTTCATTTGACAATTATCCGATCTCATATTGTAGTGAGAGGTTTTACATATAATATTGTGTATATAATTATTTTAAAACACCATTCCGTCAAACAATCATATCTAAATCCTGTGTCTTCGGTCTGTTCTTCCTTTGTCGTCGTAAAGTTGTGACATGATGTGGTTAATTCCGGCCACCATGGAACATTGAATATCTCATTCCTTCTGCAAGAATGATGTGTGAACTGGAAATTGATCACATCCGGCCCTCGGCAGCATTCTGTGTGGCCCACCAACCCAATGTATACTCTAAATCAATTTAATCGCTGCGCAGACTATAACATTTTATTGCACAATGTAAGACTCTGGTTTCCTATTGTTACACACTCTTTGGTTCACATACCAGCCATATAGTTTGGAAACAGTTTTAGAAGCGAAAATTCATTTCAAAACTAGATTTACTAACTTGGATGTTAACTCCAGAGGCATAAGATATTTCCAGAGCCCTTTTTATGCGATACTGAGCAAGCCTCTGCAGCTACAGAAATGGAAATAATTGGCCTTAAAGCTGTTGATGCAGTGCCGGATGAAAAGATTCCAAGAAAGAAATTTGATTAAATTCCACAAACAACTTTCAATTTTTGATCGATATTTTGGGCTAGATCTGGGGTGTCCAACTTGCAAGGCCTCAATGGCCACAATTCAAAGCTTTAATATGGTCGCGGGCCATATTTTCATTAGTCGGTCCACATCCGACCTCCACGTATTGTTGATATCGGCAGTTTGGCAGGCTGTTCTGAAAGGGGGGTGGGGGATGGAACCACAAGTGTTATCAGGCTGTCGCTTGCAGATCGCAATGAAACACATTAGGATGGTTTTGAATTCCTGAATTTACTAGAAAAAATCCTTATATGTAAACTTAAACAAAATGTTTAGACTAAAAGGTGTTGATCACAGCAGGGCTCGTGCGCCAGTTGCACAATAGTCTTGCTCGTCGTGGATGCAAGTGACTTTTGCTTTTGACTGAAAATCATTCGCTGGCCACAATAAATGGCACTGCAGGCCGCCAGTTGGACAACCCTGTGCTAGATGTTCTTATGTTTTCGATGTTTTGTGACGTGGATGAAATATTTCTTAACTCGCAATTTTCTAAAAGTTGAAGAATAGAAAAAATAATTGATAGTACCGATGAGTTAGTGTTCGAACCAAACGAACACATTACCTTCATCGAGCAGACTACTATCCCTCGCCCGAGTTGATTGATGCCCTGGTATTTCCGTCGTCGTTTCTCGTGGTTTGCACATGGAGAGTCGTTTTTAACTTTGTTTACAGTTAAATTTTGATTATAAATTAATATGACAGGCAACTGTCAAATTAATATTTGTTGCAAACGAATTTAATGTTAGAGATTCCTGAACCAACTTTTGAACATTGATGAATATTGGTCGATGTATTATTAAAACTGATGTTTTAATTTCGAACATCGATGTATGGTAATATCAATATTTTGTTGTCAATAATATTTGTTGTTTTGTTGCCAACTAATACATACATCAGCTCTCTGGGGTTGTCCAGAAATTACGACACGCTGAAGTGGAGGGAGGGGGTCTGATGGGTATTAGTTAAGTGTTAGGTAACATTGATACTTTTTTTTAGAATTATCAACCTTTTCTGAATTTATTTCTTTTTAACTCCTATACTAAATCATTAAAATATTAACTAATTAATTTGTTTTAAAAACATAAACTAAATTACTTAGTTACAAATTGTTACATTAAATGGAAATATTTTTTGAACATTTTTTAATCTGCAAGTTTACGAATAAAATATTCATAACAGATATTATATATATATATATATATATATATATATATATATATATTCTAGAATCTATTTAAATCGGCGCTCATGCATCTCTCTCATGCAACTCTCGCTCATGCATCACCCACGATAGCGCGTGTGTGCACAGCTTGTGATCAACCATTTCGCGCCCAAGCATTGTTCTTTCACTCACAACTTGCCCTAATCTTATTGTAAGGTGCAGCCAGCATCGCAAACTAATTCCTATTATAATTAATTAACATTAATTTTAATACTCACTCAAGTAAAGTAAATACAAATTATTTTACTACAATTTATTTCCACTTCTTGCATTTACAAGGTGGGGGGTTGTCGCAAGCATCACGTAATTTCTTAGGGCGATTTTAGCACTAATTACGGTGCGTTACAAGAAGGAGAGGGTGTTTTGAAAATACTTCAAATTTGCGTTACGTAATTTATGGACAGACCCTCTTGTTCCATCACACCGCTGACGAGCGTGTCGCCTGATTTTGCCAGCCACACTCCCGGCCCCGCCCCGCTCCGCTTCGCCTCGCCCCGCTCCGCTTCGCCTCGCCCCGCCCCGCCTCGCCCCGCCTCGCCCTGCCCCGCCCCGCCCCCCCCGCCCCCCGCCCCGCCTACCCCGTCACGCATCGTCCCTCCAAGCCACGTCCCGCCCCGCCCCGCCCGGTCCCGTCGCCCTCCACCCCACCCCACCGCGTCGCACATCGTCCGTCCCTGCCATGTCCCGCCACCGTCCCGGCATGTCCCGCCGTGCCACGCCACGCCACGCACGGTGGACCCAGACCACCCGGAGGTCAAGGAGCGCCCGAGCACGCTCCCGCTCCCGCGAATGGCTCTGTCTGGGCGCAGCGCCCGAACCGCTATCTCACGAGCGATTACCGATTACGTTGACCCAGGCGCCTCAACAGCCGTGGCCCCTGGTGTGAAATGGAGGTGGTGGACAACACACGGCTGTGGGGCACATATCGTTTGGGCAAGTCGGTAATGTCAAAACAATTGCTTTCGTAATGGGACGTACGTTGTGGGTGGTCTCCAACTGCTTGCAAATGGGCACTCTAGCTATTACATGTTACGAAAGATTTGATTGTGGAAAAGTTTTTGGATTTGGATAATTTTTAAATCATTAAAAATAACGTGGGTTTTCCAGGAGATGGCATTTGTGAAGTCTTGAAGTTTCCGATAAATGTTTTATTACTCGTGTAATTTCTCTCGAAACGTTGAAGACTCCTGTGGAAATTATTTGCAGCTAGGAACATTAAATCAATGTTTACGTACGCAAAAGGCTTGAGTAAGGAAAATTCTTGAGTTTCGATCTCTTAAATAAATAAAAACTACTACTTATTAAAAGTTGTTCATGTTGATGAAGTTGCATCCCTTTGTGTAGAATCAATGCAATCAAATTGTGAAGAATATATGAATGCTGTTTAGTTTTTATGTGAAACTGTTGTTGCGAAAGGCAATATTTCTAACAAATTAATACACTTTCTTACAATTTGACGAAGTGATTTTTGTGTCTTATTATATTCCCAAATTTGATCTTGAATCGTATATTTCCCACGATTTTAACATACGAAAAAAAAAGAAGAAAAAAACACATTAATATTAAATATGATTCCATACTACAAAATAAGCTTTTTAGATACAGCATTCATTTGAGGCAATGGAATTCTTGTGATGGTTAGCTACGCGTTTTTGCAGCATATTATTCGAAATCACTTTCTTGTTCTCTCGTTACATACTATTCTAATTGTAAGTCATGAACATAATAGTATATCATGGCTTCGGGTAAGTATTGTGTTTCTATTCTCTTGCTACTCACTGCCGACATTTAACTGTCACGGCGAAAAGCCACTGACCTCCACAACGTGTGTTAGATATCCACAAGTCCCTTATCTGTCAGTTTTGCTAAAATAGCGACGAAACCCAATTAAGATTACATCGGGATAAAGTCGGCACCCATTCGCAAGGTAGCTGTTTCGGATTTTTTTGCTTATCCATAGCGATATTTATCAACCTTCGCAAAGAATGCGCTTGAGTTGAATGCAAAGAAAACAATCTCGCCCCATTATGTAGATTTGTCTCCATAAGAGAAGGAAGCGGCGAGGTGGATGTGCTATATAAAGCAGATTGCACCATTTCTTTCTTTTTTTTCTCGATGCTAGCCGTTCTCGCGTGCATTATTATGCTAATGCCAACTTCTGGTGATGTCACGACATCATATACGCTCGCACCAGGGGGCCGACTCGTAGGAAGTGTTATTGGAAGGCATGTAACAGTCGATTTATGTATGCGCAGCCAAAAGTCTTGTTGGGGTGAAGTTCATAGATAAATTTATCTCTTGCGGCGGAGGAACTAGAGTCAAGATATAAATCGTAATATACAGCCAATGAAAGGTGCTTGGAACGTCTTTCTTTTTTTTTCATTTCTCAACGATGATTCCATGACCTGGTCAAATATCTTTTCATTTCACGATCCTGTTTCGTTACGCCTGATATCGATATCGCGTATTCACAGGTTCTATTGATGCTGCTTTTTTAATTAGATAATATTTTTAAAAACTATATCAGCACCTTCGAATCATTTTTCTTGTCTTCATTTTTTACCGTTTCTCTAATGTTTCTGGAATTTATGTTTCAACATTTTCAGTGCAAACATTGTTTAAACGTTACGCCTTATGACTTCGTTCTCACGTCTCGTAGACCTATTTGGTGATTAATATCTAAAATTCGGGTCTACCCTTTTTTTTTCAGCCATCAGCTTTATTTCACTTTTCGCTGTATTTCTTCCAATTTTACTGTATATTGTACTCCTTCCTGCAGTTTCGTTCGTAAATTTCCGTTCCCCGGTGCTTAGTTTAACGAGGGAGTCGGCGTCTGGGTGGAGGCGCTTTCGAGTAATTTCAGCCTCCGACTGCGTTGGCGTTGGCGGGGGTCGGTGCGGTTGGCGGTGGCAGCCGTGTGTCAGAGAGACTCTTCTGGCGCCACTGGCGTCTCCATCCTGCCCGTCGCCCACTTCCTGCCGTCAGCGCCGCGCCACACCGCCCCGCCCACTGATTCTGCTCTCGGGGCGATTCGTAGCGTAGTGGCCAGTGCGCTTGCTGTCTGGTTTGGGGAACCCGAGTTTCAAATCACGGTCGATCCATGTGAAATTTGAAATGGATAAAACGAGACTAATCGGGGTTCTCCCGTTTTGCTGGCTCTCTCTCTCTCTCCCGATGATGCGGATTTCTCAGGGTTCTCGTTTCCCTGCTTCGATCTCTTTCGGTAAATGCATTCACGGCGTTTTCCTAGTTCCTGTATCTGGCGCTTCCGATGAAGCTGATTTCTCGGGGTACTCCCGTTTCCTTGCCTATCATTCCACCATTAGGCCATTCTTAATGTCATATCTTTATGTTCATCAATATATCGAATCATTCATCCCTACCAAGTATAACTAGAAGGGTTAGGCTCTAGCATCTTACTAAATAAAGGGCACAGGCGAGTTTTCATTAAACAACTTTATAATTATATTTAAAAAAATATTTTTGGTGCTTGTGTAAAAGGCGCTTTTCTCAGCCGTGAAGTTTTACTTTTAAAGTTGTTTTTTTTTTAGCTTTTTAGCCTTTGCATTTTGTATACTGCACCTGCTTGGGATTAGATGGATGTTACAAATTCTGCTTTGTCTTTTCCGGCAATCGTCAACATTTGGAGCTCTCTGTACAATTGCTGTAACCGATGTTGGTAAAGGTCTTACTGTGACTTCAGGTGGAGAGGTGGAGATTGTGTGCAAGCGCTGTTTGTGTGTGTGTGTGTGTGTGTTAATGCGCGCGATTTCAGCGACCTAGGTTGTATCAATCAGATTCTTGTCCCTTCAGCTAAGGCTGCGTCAAATCCCAGTTCGAACCGTGGAATTTCTGGTGGATGAGCAGAAGGCTTTCTCGGGGTTCTCTCCCTTTTTTCTGCCTCACATTGCACCATTGCTTCAACGTTGTTCATTCCATCTTCGAGAGTAACATTTACTCATTAATGTGTTCGTGGAACTTGGTATGCGCCTCAAATGGCAGAGGGAAGCGCATCCAATTTTTTTTTCTCTTAAAAAGAGACAGATGTGTTTGATGTAATGTGGGATAAACACGAAGAGAAGTAATGTGAATAAGAATGGCGTTCCTTTGAAAATACCATGTGCGGTTATCCACGTAGAACATACAACGCAAATATATCAACTGTCAACAAATACTCGTACTTATTACAGAATTCGCACTACTGTCGCGGTACAACGGTCAATGATAAAACCATTGTAATGCGTCATTTTCATTTGAAACACTTTAATGATTATTCTATTATTTCCGATTATATATCAAGTTCCACTGTCAGCTAATGCAGAAAAAAACGTGAAATTAGGGAAAATAGAATGAAAAAACTATTGGGACGACCAGTGGCCATTCTCGCAATATCAATAATAGATTTGAGGCGTGGTTTTGTCGTACGATTTTATTTTCACAGAAAGCTTTTTCAGTCACATTGCGGCCATCTTCAGTACGATTTTGAGGCGACTGGGGACTTCCGTTCAGACTAGAAATCTCATAATATAATCCCATAATATTCTTGTAGCAGGGCTGAAGCGTATCAGGATACGAGAAGATAGCTCCTCCAAATTCCAGTCACTCTTTGACTTCTGTGTGTTGTTTCTGTGGATGTTTTGTGTATTTCCGGCTCAAGGCTTCATTTGGCGCCATGTGCAGTCGCCCTCGCAGCCGCCTCCACAAAAAAGCAGTCAGCCCACCGGCGCCCAAACGAGACGGCGAAATCAGCAGCCGGTCCCTCCCTTTCCACTTGTATCCCTCTTTTTCTAAATGCTCGCGTTTCTTCTCTCGCTTCGCGTCTCTGAGAAGTCGTTTGCATCTCGACTTCGTTTTGAGAGCGTGTGTAGTTGTGCACTGTGGTAGATCCCAAGATCTATTGGCCAAACTGTCTATATGAGTCAATATTCTGGCTCTGGTATGCGTTTTTCTTAGCCTAAATTTTGTGAATAAATGTGAAATTTTGAGAAATATTTTGTGCTCTTTCCTATCTCTCAGAAATCGTTTGCGTCTCGGATTCCTTCAAACCAGACAGCACTCAAATGAGACAGCGAAATCAGCAGCCGGTCCCTCCCTTTCCACTTATATCCTCTTTTTCTAAATGCTCGCGTTTTTTCTCTCGCTTCGCGTCTCTGAGAAGTCGTTTGCATCTCGACTTCGTTCTGAGAGTATGTGTAGTTGTGCACTGTGGTATATCACAAAATCTATTGGCCAAACTGCCTACCTGAGTCAATATTCTGGCTCTGGTACGCGTTTTTATCCTAATTTTTTTGAATAAATATTTGCATCTCGACTTCGTTCTGAGAGGTTGTGTAGTTGTGCACTGTGGTAAATCACAAGATCTAACGTCATATCTACTTACATGAGAGAGTATTATGGCTCTGGCATGAATTTGAGAAATATTTTGCACACTTTCCTTGTCTTTCCGAAATCGTTTGCGTATCTCATACTTTCAAGGAGATGTGTAGTTGTTGTCACTGTACGTTTTTGCCATCACAAGAACTGTTGACAAAGCACCTTACATGACTATGAACCTTGAGCCACTGTCATGTGTTTTGCTATTCTAATTATTGTGAATATCTCCTTTTTCCATTTATATATCTCTTTTTCTAAGTTCACACGTTTCTTCTCATGGTGCCCATCGTAACGGAGGTATTTTTTCCGCAGTCTCGACATTCATCAAAGCACATGTACACCATGGTATCATTATCATTACAAGAACGATTGACAAAGCTACGTTCATCTATCTTCTTTCCTGTCATGAGATTTCATTATTATGTTTTTATGTATATTTTTTCGCCCTCTCACCCTCATTTCTTGTTGGGTGTATTATTAATATTCGGTAGATGCAGACACTCTCCATAATATCCAGACGTTCTTGCCTCAGCCATCGACGTCTAAGCCATCGTCGTATTTTGACCTGTCTTTTTTCTGCATATTAATATATTCATCTTATTTCACAACATATCATTTCCATTATTATCCCCCTTATCTTTCTTACATTTTTTCTCTTCGTCCTCGGATTCTCAAGATGTGCTCTCATTCGGAACACCGCTAAAGAGTATGCTCTGTTCTCTTACACGACTATAATTAACTATCAGACCGTACCCATACTCGTGTATTATTATGATTATTATTATTATTATTATTATTATTATTATTATTATTATTACTAATTCTCATGATTTAATTATCACCCTCCGCCTTCTTCTCTGTTTCATCTCTTCTCTCTTTTTTTCTCTGCTTTTCTTTCTCATTTCTCATCCGTTTTACATCGTCTCACTAACTTTTCTGCTATTCCCCTCTCCTATTTTTATTTTTGTTTTCTCACCTACATTTTCCCCATTATCTCTCCCCTCTTCTCTCTCTCCTCTCTCCTCTCCCTCTCATCTCCCCTCTCCCTCTCATCTCTCTTCTCCCTCTCATCTCCCCTCTCCCTCTCATCTCTCCTCTATCTCTTCTCTTTCCTCTCTCTCCCTCTCTCTCTCTCTCTCTCTCTCCTCGTCTGTGCGCCTGCCCCGGCTCCTGTGGGAGGGTGTGCGAGCGACGCGACCGGCACGGAGCTCCGTTGAAAAACGACGACTGCTTTTGTGGTTTGCGTATTTTAGTGGTCTGCCGTGCGGTCGCGTGAGCTTCGATTCGGTTGCGTGCTGCGGTAGCCAGCGGGAGGAGTTGTGAGGCGTGATGATATCACTTAGTATTCGTGTTCTTTCGTGTTTCTCTCGGCTAATTCGACGGTGATACATGAAATGTGAGACTTACGACACCCGCTCTATGTCCCCTTCCGCCTGAATTTATTGAAGTCTCTTTAAAAAGGATGAAAGATTCGTTAGAACTCTCAATTACTTTTTATTAAAGAAAGAGTAACTGCGATCGCTCATGAATATACAGTTAAGTAAAATAAATATTTTTTTTTTCTTTTTCAAAAATAGAAGCTCTCTGGATCTGAAGTTTAAAAGTATGGTTTTGTACTGGCTTTATCCGAAATTAGATAGAAGATTTAGAAACAAGCATGGTGTAGACTGCAAAAAGGTCTTGTTCAGCTGAATATCGAAAACTACATTAGGCCAATTTTGGAATGTAGTAAAATACTGATATACCAGTTTTGGAAACTTTTTGCCACAGATACAACAGCATCATTCCTTATGCGTTAGCTTTGGTTAAGTTAGCGTCCCTTACATTGAAAACTCTTTCTCAACTATTCATTCCGAGTGTTCTAAACTAAAAACGTGCGGTATCATCTTACCATCTGATGTTTTGGCACATTTGTTCGTGCACATGAGCTAATAAGTTCGAGTATTTGGGAGTGAAACAAATTGTACGTTTCTTCATTCCTCCATAAAAACGTATTTGTTTTATTTCAAAGTAACGAGTAATGTTTCGAGAACATTTGTTTCTTGAATATCATAGTGTTTGGCATTCAAGTGTTTTTTTACTCTGAAACTTATTATATTGTTGCTTGTAGTAGTGTAGTATTGTCGTGTGAAAGGATCATATTTCTAAAATTCGGCAAAGAAAACAAAACAGATGTAGGTAAATTCTTATTTGTAAACAGAACAATACAAAATTGGAACGAATTGCCTGCAACAGTGCTGAAAACTTTCCCGCGGAAATTCAAAAAAATTTAAATTAGATTAAATAAATTGCAATTTTTTTAGAAAATGTTAACATGATTTTTTAAAAATATTGTTATTTTATGTCAGCTTCGGCAAGATATGTTTAATATACTAATCTTGTAAAATTGTATTACGTACCTCACGCGATCTTTCGTACCTCTTCCTTGTCCTATCGTCTCCCCTTACACACGCTTACACTAACACGCACCACACAAGCACACATACCGAGAGACTGGTCGAGAGCTTAGTTTGTCCCGGCTGGGGCGGTGCCCCGCTGGTGGGAGATACCTGGTTGGGGAAGCTAGCCGACGGTAGATCGGCGCCGGATGTCACCATACAGTGGGGGAAAAATCACCTCCACCGCCTGAGAATAACGTGCACTAGACCTACGGGACTAATGACCCTGGTAGTTGACGTGCCCGAAATCACTGAAACAATCAGTTGATCGAATCGTGTGTTATTCCGTTCGAAGTTGCTGCAGAGGGCACTATGTGGTCGCTGAGTTATTGCAGGCGGTCGGTCGTTTGCCGAGGGGAGGGGCGGTGGGGCGGGGGCGGCGAAATGTGGGCGTGGCATGTGTAGCGATGTCTGACAGCGCGATTCAAAGCTGACGGGCCGCGCCGGTGCCGCTGTGTGGGGACAGCGGCTGACAAACGCTCCAGCGGCGGGTCACCTCTAATTTGCGGCTTCTTGCCTGTGTCTCCCAGCGCCCGCCCGCCCGCCCGCCCGCCCGCCCGCCCACACACCCACCCACCCACTCAACCAACCCACCCACTCAACCAACCCACCCACCCGCCCGCCCGCCGCCCGCCCGCCCGCCCGCCCTCCCGCCCGCCCGCCCGCCTGCCCCCACGCCGCGGAGGGCCGCGGGATTTATTTCCAGCGCCCACCCAGCGGCCTGGTGTGCCCGCCGCGGCAACGCCCCAACTGCCGTTCTCGCTCTGCTCCTTGATCTTCGCTCGCCGCCGTTTCGACCGGACCCCGTTCTTTTATCCTCTGCGTTTTCCATTGGGAGTCCCTATCCTCGTAGCCAGATAGCTCGGTCGAGTCCGGACGATGTCAGGAGGAGAATTCTGGCGGCCGAATGCTCCGATCGGTAGTTTTCCCTGGTTTCTGTGATCAACACTAGGCGAATACCGTAGCAGTACCCTACCAAAGTGGCCACGGACTGCTATCTTTCCTTTCCATTCCTTGTCCTATCCTACCCCTTACACACATTTACAGTTCCTTGCACTACACTAGCACATATGCGAGGAGACGCTGCCCCGCTGGTGGGAGATACCTTGTTGGGGAAAAGCGCACTAGCTGATATGGTATTTTTGCGCCGGTTCTCACCATCTAGCGGGAAAAGATCACTGCCATCTCCCTAGGAAACACGTGCTCCACACTTAAGGAACTAATGACCTTAGCAGTTGACGGGCTCGAAATCAGTAATCAATCAATCCGTCCGTATTATCCGTGTCATCGTCCTTCTCGTCGTATCATTCCACGTTGCCCCCAACCGCCTTCGTCTTCCTCGTCATGTCTTCTCTAATACCATCTCCTTCTCAATCCTTGCTTAGCGTCTCCGCCTCTGTTCCGCGCTCCCTATCCTCCGTTCTTTGCCCTGCTTCCCGTCCTCGTTTTTCATTATCTGGCCCTGTTCTTGTTTTCGTTTCCGTGCCGTTTATAGCCCTCAGCCACCTCACCCTATTTCCATCTCCGTCCTTGCCTTGTCACCCATCTGCGTCTTACGTCTCTGCTCCCAAACCCCGCCTCTGCCCTTGTTATTTGCTCTTTGGTCTCTTCTCGTCTGCGCCCCCGTTTTCATTGTCCTGTCCAAGTTGTCATCTCCTTCCCTATCTTCCCGGCCCACGGAACTCTCCGATTGCGGCCCGCCCACGGAACGCAAACCCTCTCCTCCATCTTCTTCCTCACTTTCGTCTCCCATTGCCTCTTCCCCGTCGCCAGTCCTTTTTCATCTTTGCGTCTGACCCTGCGACCAACCGTATCCTCTTCCCCTTCCCATACCATCCCCTTTCCTCGTCTTCATCGCCGCCCTCGACTCCATTCCCCAAACCCGTGATTCGTCTCATTTCCCGTCTCACATTCTTGAATCCCTTCGCTTCTCGTTCTGCTTACTCGATGTTCCCCACCATCCGCAAGGCGCTCTCTCCCATTGCTTGCCACCCTCTCCCCATCCCCCGCCGCCCCTCCTCACTTCTGCTCTCCTCCCATTCCATCCCGACCGCCGTCATCGCTTCATTAGTGCGTCTCCGCTTCCAAATCGTTGCGCCGGTTGGGCGAGTATCTCGTGGATGTTAACGAGCCAGTTGGGTCTGCGCGGAACTCGAGTTGTTTTTATGGACTATTGTCTTTCGTATGCGGTGGCAACTTCTTGTATCATGCAATGAAATGCGTTTTAGAGAATATATTTTAAAATATTGTCTTAATAAATTATAATAATTGTCGGATCACAAATCTCGTGAATGTGCACCAACGGCTGCGAGCGGTCAGTATGTGGTATCACTTGACTGTCACTATATCCAATTTCGCTACCAGATTTCGTTTTACCGATGCGTTGCTCGTCAACTCGAATTCTCGTCTTGCATCGGGGAATCGAATTACATACGAACTCATAAGAGCGGTACTCGGTAATTGCCACAGGCTTATTCGGTCTCCATGATATATGTATTTAATGTGCCATTCATGAGTGTTTGGGGAATTATCGATAAATTACATAAGATTTTTCCCCCTCTCATTCCCCCTCTTTTTTCCCTCTCTTTTCTCCTCTTCCCCTACCCGGTAAAGAGTTTTATATGTGACTTTCATTTGTGGTGATAAATGATTTAATATATTCGTGTTGTATCCCACTTCCAAAGCATTTAATTTAGTATCGTTAAATTAATAGGAAACGTATTGAAAATATATGTTAATATATTTTTAGATTATATGCCATGCCATGTCATGTCATTTTGATTTTATGCGTATTTTTCTCTGTTGCAGGTGAGTGAGTCAGACTCGACACCCCACTGTTTTTGCAGTTGGTTACATTACAATGTGCATTTTTTCCTGCGACAGGTAAGAAACTTCATAAACAATGGCTTGTCGTTGCTTTTGTTGTTGTCCTTGAGACCGTTCCACATGCAATGCAAAATCGAATTGCAATGAGTTTAAGCGATTAACACCAAGGCTGCTTCCAAAGTCCTGGGAGATAGTCGCATTATTAACGATGTGGGTGAATTGTTAATTTTGATTCTAATTCGATGTGCATCAAATGGTCAATTATTGTTAGTCTCCCCATTTTAATGTTAGTTTCGTTTTATATTATACATTATGAGTTATGTCATTTTTTAGAAGCATTCGGTGTTAGGTTTAGCGTATAAGTAATTTCCCCCGAACTGTGGAATTTAGTATCACAATTTCGCGAATAGCTACCTTAATAAATTCAAAAATAAGACGAAAGACGATATTGTACGATTCAGATGGTATATCTAGTAGCAACATTATATCAGCACCTCCAGGAATAATTAATTGAAACGGAATGAAATATTTACCTATACATTTAATGCAGTGTTTCATTATTTTATTTCTTATTGATAAAAATATTGTTAGCAATTAGAAAACAAATTTTAAAATAATATTAAAGTAATTAAACGACTAATATTAAAATTGTAGTAAGTTAAGATTTATTTGCCTTCAGAACTGTTTCTATCTGCAGGTTTTTACACTTTACTTAATATTGCCGAATAATATTTATTTTATACGAAAGTAAAGTTTCACTGCTGTTGTGAAACTTGAAGATATTTGAAGAAGTTCCTTTAATTGAATACAAGTAGCATGTAAAACACAATTTTATTTCGCAAAGGTAGCTCGTCTCTAAAACGCATCGTACCGCTTTAATTCGTATACTATTTGTTTTCAAATCATAATGCAACGGGTATCATTGCAGACGAATATTGAATGAATGAATAAATAAGTAAATTAAATTAAATTTGAATTAATATCGAATATTAAAATGAGAAGAAGAGATAATACGTAGCGTGAAATACACTGACAGGAACATTTGATAATTTTCTCCTGACAGAAAGCTGAAATTGGCGGAAGTTTGAAGTTTCTATCTTACCCTCAGGACATGTGTGAGACATGTGAAAATTTATTAATAGCTTCTCGGATTTCATACACCAATTAGGCCTGTCGATTATTCAATTTGAGCGATTAAGAAAATGTCTTTGTAATATGATATTATTGTAATTTACAACATGCCACTGGAGCATTTTCTGTTTCTTCTTCTGTCAACCAACTTCTGCAATAACTTCTGTAAGCAGTCCCTTTGCACTTGAGAATCTCCCTACACAATTTACATCTCATTCCTTACTAAATTGGAGTGTTGTATTCTCGTTGTTGTCATTCATAACCCTATCAACACGCTCACTTTTCTCGTCACATGTCGTCAAACTGCGTTTCAATTGTTACATACACCTGACACTAATTGTAACTAATTACATCACAAAAGGATCGCTGAGACAACATCCTAGTTTCTGAACTCGAAAACATCACAAAACGCTGCCTAATAGCTATCTCTCGCTGCCATTTGTACATCAAGGCACTTTTCCCATAATAGACTGTCATCACGCTTCGCGCGCGTGGTAGGGCGCGCCCAGCCATCAACCCGAGACCGTCTAACGCCCCGCGTGGTGGGTGCGTTCGGAAAGCGCTCCCTCGCGCCTCTTATGGCGCGGGAGTCATTTCGAACGCCCCCGCGCCGCGCCCGCCGTCACGCACGGGTCAGCGTCTCTTCCTTCGCACAAAGGAAGCGATCCCGCAATTGGGTGCGCGCCGCGCCATTCTCCCGGACGCCCCATCGCCTCTATGGGCGCCTGCCCCAGCCGTCTGCCTGCCCCAGCCGTCTGCCTGCCCCAGCCGTCTGCCTGCCCCAGCCGTCTGCCTGCCCCAGCCGTCTGCCTGCCCCAGCCGTCTGCCTGCCCCAGCCGTCTGCCTGCCCCAGCCGTCTGCCTGCCCCAGCCGTCTGCCTGCCCCAGCCGTCTGCCTGCCCCAGCCGTCTGCCTGCCCCAACCGTCTGCCTGCCCCAACCGTCTGCCTGCCCCAACCGTCTGCCTGCCCCAACCGTCTGCCTGCCCCAACCGTCTGCCTGCCCCAACCGTCTGCCTGCCCCAACCGTCTGCCTGCCCCAGCCGTCTGCCTGCCGCAGCCGTCTGCCTGCCCCAACCATCTGCCTGCCCCTACCGTCTGCCTGCCCCTATCGTCTGCCTGTCCTACCGTCTGCCTGCCCAACCGTCTGCCCGCCCCAACAGTCTGCCTGCCCCAACAGTCTGCCTGCCCCAACAGTCTGCCTGCCCCAACAGTCTGCCTGCCCCAACAGTCTGCCTGCCCCAACCGTCTGCCTGCCCCAGCCGTCTGCCTGCCTTCCTACCTGCACCCGGCAGTTAGAATTCGCCTGCAGACCACTCTGTAGGGTCTTAATTCGACCTATCAGTCCAGCCAACGTCGAAAATCCTGCCACCGTCGGGTTATGGACCACCTGGTCAGAGGCATCGCAGTGACATCAGTTGATGCCCTGAGCCACCTGTCCCGGTAGCCCCATCACTCCAACCCCTGTCCGCCTCTGAGCCTCTCGACCCTCCGTCAATCTGACCGCCCCACGCTCTCCAGCACGTCCGCGTCGCCTCGCTGCGTTCCCAGAAAGCTCGAAAGCGCGCTCTCTCTCCTCGATATCGCGCGACGTGGAGTGGACGTGGGGAAGATTAATTCTTTGTATTCTCTGGCGTGAAAGGGACCGTCTCTCGACTGGTCTGTATGGAAACGACCGCCATTGTTCCCGCTCGCGGCCCACGCGCCCGAGTGCACTTGCGGCAGCGCAAACAAAAAGCGAGCGCCGTGCGACACGCCCACTCCACTCCACTCTACTCCACTCCACTCCGCTCCGCTCCACGCGTTCGGAGCGTGTGCCGGGGCGAGCGGCGCGGAGTCTGGTGGAGGCGTATCTTTGGGATAATGTGAGAGAAATGTCGGGGGCACATTGTTGCTCAACAGATGTCTTCTAGTAGGTAATTTTTACGTGAAACTTCATTCGGATTTGTGTGTGTGTTTGTGGGGGGGGGGGTTGGATGGTTGGTTGGTTGTCGCATTGATTGGCATTTCCGGGTAATTCAACTGCTATGATCGTTAGTTCCATTTTTTATTAGCCCACTGCACATCCCGTTAAGGACACGTGCCTCCTGCTCGCGCAGGGAATTATTAATCCTTTTAATGACGTGATAAGATGATGAAGGGTGAAAGGCGATTACAAATGCATCCATGCCCGAGGCGGGAATCGAATCCGCGAACCTTCGATCCGAGATCGCAACGCCACTACTGCCTTAGTGATCTCGGCTATCCGGAGTTCCATTAGTGTAGTGCAAACTGTTTCATGAGATGCCGGTTTTCATCCCCCACTGGATCATCCAGCGCCGACTTACACGTCCCTCCCCAGACCGGTACCACTTGGTGTTCTCTTGACTGATGTCTTGACCTTGTGGAGTAGTATAGACCGTGTATGTAAAGTGGGTTTACGTAAAGGGAGAGAAAAAACAAGGATGACTAAGGAAAGATTGTGCAAGGTTCATGGCCCGTTTGTTGGGGTACTACTCCGGCATAGGCCTGTTATTGATCGCGGAAACCGCGAAAAACTACCGGTCAGAGCACCGGGCGCTAAATTTCCCTCCTGACAACAGCTAAAATCCTCAGTCGTCGAGACTCGCACCCTATATCATCCCGATCAGAGTCATTGCACAGACTACGATTATAGTACCATTGAGCACATCAGACCTTGTTGAATATCGGGCATTAAGAATGGGGCACTTCCTGGGACTGCATGTAACGAAAATACTGTAAATTAGTACTGCTTATTGCTGATGGATTATACCTTTAGACTTTGCCTTTTCTTTTATGAAGGAAGAAGTCATTATTTGATCGTGTTCTGTGCAGAAATTGCGCCGCTGTTCTACCAACGCATGACACAATCGAAACTACATTAGGCATCGCGCTTATAAATCAAACGGGCCCACTACGAATAGTAAGCTATTACAATTGCGATGTTGCACCACAATCCATCATCGGCTACAACAAAAGTTCATTATCTAAGCGGTCATCGTGAATTGAATGAATGGAAATTCTGTGCCCATTTACCCTTCGTAAAATGTAGAAAATGTTTCCTGTAATCTACTTCAGCTGCGTCTTCACAGAAATTTTGTATACGTTCAGTGGGAAATACTGGTCAACAATGTTTTTATCGAATTTCTCGCATAGTCGCATAGTTATCGTCTGTTTCGATATCATTTGTGTGAATTGTATTGGTATATAATAACAAAAGGCAACTACTGAATTGTAGAATTCACACGTATTATAAGAATATTCTGCCGCTATTCAATTTTAAACATTTTTCCTTAAAAGGCAGTCAGAAGGGAAACGTACTGTATAATTTCTATAAATATTGCCTAATAAAAAAAGCCGTCGTGAACATTTACAGAAATTCGACATATCTCGAACTCTCGATATGTCGAATCTTGTTTACTTCTTCTTGTAACTTCATCTTCCACGAACTTACGACAGCTAGTAAGTCTACGTGAAAGAACACCTTTTCGAACTACAAGATACCTGTCAACGTAAAAGTGTAGTATGAAGAGATATAAACCTTGCATTTAGCCTTTTGAAACTTGTAAATAGTGTAACTGAAATGTGTAAAGGCTACGATAACTTATTTTTGGTAAATCCATGAAAGCACGTTAATCGACGTCCATCCAAACCATGACATCCATCCATCCATCCTCTCAAACATTCTGAGTCAGTCGGACTTACGCAGCAGTGCGTGAAGTCCAGTGCACGACTAGCGTTTCTACTCCTACTTCAGAGAACTTGCAAGTTCATTGCATACAACAGAACCACACAAACGTCCATCCCTCACTTGGCAGGGTTCACAATAGCGAGTGACATCAGTAGCAAGACTTGGAGATCAACCACTCCCACACACGAACTTCAAGAGCACCTTGCCTCCCGAAGATCCCAGACGATTCTATTGAGAGCGAGAGAGAGAGAGAGAGAGAGCTTCCAATCGATTCGGCGCGCGTCGTCGACCGGACGAGTGCTCGACCCACGCGCCTCTTCCATCGCCGCCGCCATCTGTGCTACCGCCTGCACCTCTGACCCCGCCGCTGCCACTTTTCTTTTGTTTCCGCCGTCAGCGCCGTCATCGCTCACGGCATCGCGTCCTGCCGTTGCCCCAGCCGTCGCTCCTCAGGGTTCCCAGTTGTACCTAATTTAACCCTGCGGTACTCCTGCTAGTAAAAGCTATTCGAGCACACGCTGTGATCTTTTAGGTGCAGCATTTTAATTTTAGCTTGTATTGCTTCACAAAGTCAGTATGGGGGTTTCAGGTACCAACAAACATAACTCAGTTGTTAACATAAAAAAATTCAACTTTATTGAATTACAGTGTTTATAGTTAATAAGAAAAATATACAAATTAAAACAGTTGTTCAGTTGTAAATTGTACTACAAGCTCTGGTCTGCGATGTGCTGCGCAGCACGAGATTTCACTGAGAGTACTCTCGTTAGCATAAAGCCTACATGCACGAACTGGTACATACGATATCTGAGAACAGGAACAAAAAAGTTCTGAAAACGACAGTGTTCCCGAAAATTTCTGTGTTGCTTTATTAACGGGAAAACAACTCGGTTGACTCGAGAGGTCGATCGCGTGTGCCACAGGGTTAATATCCTTAATCCCTATCTTCATTACAGTGTATGCAGCCAAGTGTCTCCAATGGGAATCTGATAGATGCTGCCATTGGGGTGCCAACAATCAAATCTTTCAGATCGTGTAATGAAATTATTGTAGAACCCTTTTTTGTGTGTAAAACTCATTTATAATTAAAACATTAAAATGAAATGAACATTTTTAGGTAATAATTGAACGTTGCTTTATGCAATACAATAATCATAAATTGGAACTGAGTAGATGTTTCACTTTGACTCGAAAGTAAACTAATTTCTAAACTCACGCGCAAATCAGCGTTCATAGTAACCTTGTCACTTTAGGTTAGATTTTGTTTACATTTGAAAGTACAGATGTAATTAAGAGTTTGGTGAAAAAAATGTTTTTAAACGTTAATTTAAAAAAAAATTAAAATCCATAAAATTTCGAAGTCGCTAAAAGTAAATTTTCGTTGCCAAAACTTGTTTAAAGTCGCCATTGTGGTGACAGATGGTAACACTGTCGCAGCATTGCCACCATCTTCTGGTAACACTGTCGCAGCCATTGCCACCATCTTCACCGCCACTATCACCGTCATCACCTCCTTCGCATCCTCCCCCACTACCTCGACCATCGCCGTGGCCACAATCACCACCACCATCCTCCACCTCCACCGACTTCACTATCGTCGCATTTTCCACCGCCACCTCCACTCATGGTCCGCGGCGCCCGTGTCCAACGGGCCATTATCGACCGCGGGGCCGTCTGTGCGGCTACACACACACAGCGGGCCGACACGTGAGGTCACCTCTCCAGAAAGAGGGGCGGGTCGAGACCAGACGGCTGCTCTCTCTTTTTTGCAAAGGGGAGAGGCGGGTGATGCTGTCCTGGTAGATTGGGCCAGGCCGAGAAAGCCGTCTGAGCATCGGATACGCTGTCAACCAGACCTCTATGGGTCGCCAAAAGAAAGACTTTGCAGTGCTGACTCCCGTGACCAATGTGCTCGTGAGCAGTATGCTTAGACACTGGTATTTTTGAGGCTGGGGTACGAGGGCCTAAACTGGGTCAAGGAAGAGAGAACGAAACGTGTATCAAGGAAAGAAACATCTAAGAAAATGTTGGTAATATATTCCGTTCTTTATTAAGCTAAGCAAGGTTTTGAATCATGTATAACTCGCTACAAACGTAAACCTGTTCAATTTCTGCTTTATAGTATAGGCACGGAGATTCATCACTGATTTAAAAAGAAAAAAATGTTGAATTTTGTTGATTATTTTGTAAAGAAATCAGCTGTTGGTTATGGAATCTCCATCACACGTAATCTCTACTATTTCATCATCTCTGTTTGGTTCTTCTGTTCCATTTTTGAGGATTAGTTCTTCTTTAAGCTATAGCCCGGGTGATCAAACGAGCATGATGCCTCTCTGGATGGTGCGATCCGGCGCCGACCTGCGGTCGACTTGCTGGGCATTTCACCGATCAGAGATCTCCCCAAGCGGGACACTACCCCAGCTGGTACAATTTCTTAACTCCCGACTGGTCTTCAGTTTGTTTGGGTACTGTGGTTGAATTGATGAAAGAAACCACTGAAAACTACCGATCAAAACAGCCCACCGTTTGAATTGTCCTCCAGATAGCGGCTGAATACGATCTAGCCTAGTACAGTGCGCTAGGAAAATTTCCTTGCTGCTGAGAGTGCAATCAACAGAAATTATGCTGGTAGCACGAGCTGCAACTTGAAAACATAAATTGCATACTCACTCAATCCTAAAAGATGCTGGAAGTCTAATCCCCTTCCCTTGTTTCGTTGCTACCAACATAAATGCAATTTTTAATAGGAGGCCCTGATTCGGCTGAAGCAAATATTTTTGTTACATTTTTTTAAATGTATGTGGTTGGAACATATAGCCAACCAATGTAAATGGAACTAATACGGGCCAGAATTAATTCATATCTCAATTACTTTTCATATGTAACACTTTCTCAAGAACACGTCGTGTGATAAAAAACATTGTTTTTGTCATCCAATCACGTTCTACTTCTGAGAATAATGCAAGTTACTAGTTTTTGAAACAGTGGTCGTTTACATCGTAATTCTGTCTCATTACTTTGTCGACGGCGTGTATTGTGATGAATTATTTCTCTAATGAACTGAGTAATAAACTACCGCAGGAAGAATTAAATATTAATGAAAGCCCTTCCACCACATTGCATACAACTTTCATTATGTAAAATTACTGTTAAACCATTTATCACTGTTTGAATTATTGTGATTAAGTGATGTTTAGGATAAAGAAAACAAATTACTTTCACTTCCAGAATGTTGCTTGTACTGCATGTAAACTCAAATTACGGTTAATTATAATTTTCAATTCACTTAGTCTCATTATATCGATACAATTCCACTTCAATATTATTGCCGTTACCACTGTACATAAATCTTCTAACGTTTATATAAGACACGATATACTTCTGGCTCTGAAACTGCTTCAGAGAAGTTCCAATCACTCGCGGCACGATCTTCCTGTCTCCTTCGGGACCTGTTCCAAGCAATTCAACTAAACCAAACAACATTACGTTCGAGCAAACACGATACAGTTTTTTAATTAGATCGGATATGGAAAAGTCGACCGTGCGATATTACGAACGATAACGGCAATAATCCACCTCGGTCCGCACGCTCGCTGCCCGTCCACGTGACGTCACGGGAGCAGCGTTGCCAGTTCTTTTCCATATAAATGTTTTTTGCCTTGAAAATGCCTTCTGAGTTCCGATAAATACCCGCTAAATTTTAATCGCGATTTCCCATCAAAATAACGTGTATACTTCTACTAGATTAAAAGTGGTTTCCAGAATAAAATTTGCATCCTTACAAAATTGCATAACTATTTTATGTGCAGTTCAATATGAATCTATATTATTGCTAAATGATAATGTAATATTATCAATACAATATATAGTGCCTCAGAATAAATGTTAGAAACTTCTGGGACATACAGAGGGGCACCTTTTCTCCAATGAACTTGTGTTGGGAAGTTTCATATAATGGAGTTGCACATGTGACATTAGCCGTATTTGCTGTTGTCAGGTCACGGTTTTGCACAGTGTTCGGCTTGTAGCGTTCTGATGCAGTCAAGGATATTCGATGTACCTGCAGAATATCTGTGCGTATATGGTTGCCTAATAATCAAGGCCAAATATCACGTGCAACTCCGGTGTATGAACTTTATTACAGCATGTCCAATGGCTAAAGGTAATCATTTTCGCCCATTCTAGAAAGGTTAGAAGTTTGTATAATTTATTCTGGGGCATCTGTTGGATTATCTGTTTCCTTTGTTGACTAACGATTGGATATACTTGGTTTGCCTTAAGAAAGAAGTGTTAACAAAATTCTGTAACACATCTGATGTATCAAATTTTAAAACTGAGAATGGTGCGACACAAACTGCAATTATATGATCCCATCGGGATCCGATCTCTGGACTTTCTGTTAATCTGACAAAGGGGAAGTTGTCCAGCGACAGCACATGTAACGGAGGAGCAAAGCTTTTACAGTTTTAGCTCAGGCAATTAAAGGTGTTTTTATATACGATACAATTGAAATGAAGGGTGATGGGGAACGAAAAAGGATGATACTCATTTTTTTAACTACCGGGGTTAGTTTGGATTTTGTTCGTAGAAAGATACAATTGTTGCATAAAAATTGTACCAGTGCTGATTCTAATTATGCTTCACCTCATTCCAGTTCTAAAAATATTTACGAATTTCATATATTTTAAAGTGGGACCCGAGCCCTGACAATTCTGTTATTCAGAAACGGTGGAGATGAACGAAATACGATGACACACAATGCATATTTGAAAGTGACTCTTTTCAACACGGTTCAGCTGCAGCAGGAATCCCGTTGACTTGGCAACGCTACGTGGGTGTTCCGCGACTGGGATCTGGGCGATGTCGCGCCGTCACCCAGCCCCCAATAGCGAGAGAGGACACGTGTGTGTAAGAGAGTGCGCGAGAACGTCGTGATCGCTTCGTAATTAGTTGCCCGGCGCAGTCGGCGTCTTGCGCTTGCGAAATGGTTGCTAATGACGCCCCTCTGTCGCGCGTGCAACGGGTGCAAGTGAAAGGACGCGAACCGGCAGTGATTCGGGCCGCTAGCCGCAAGAGAAGGTCCGATGTTTTGATACAGATGCGGAAAACGATGGGGATTGCACGAAGTTCACCATATGCCGGGAGTGAGAGAGAAAGAGAGAGGGACAGAGACAGAGAGAGAGACAGCAAAAGTCAAGGAATCGTGGAAAAGTAGAGTTTTGTTCTGAAGTGAAATTTTGACTATATTGTTGCGGAGGTGATGGTGTAACGATTAGCATATCGGACTGTTATACCCAAGTTCTCAATCGAATCCGTGGAAATTTGTATGGTCAGACGGAGGAGCAGGCCTCATGGCCTGAGTCTCGCCACGTAAAATAAAGTCCCAATTCAATTCTATAATGACTATCAAAGTAAGGGAACCAGTAGGGCTTCGGTCCGCTAGCCGTAATACCGTCCGATGTTTTATTCAGATGCAGAAAAGGATAGAAATTGTACGAAGTTCTGCATATGCCGAGAGTTTGAGAGGGAGCAAAAGTCGAGGAATCATGGAAAAGTATAATTTTGTTCTGTTGTGGACTTTTGCCTTTATTGCGACGCATCTCCTGCCAGATGTTTTGCATGCTGATTTCGAATTCTACCTATACTGGTCTCCACCAAGAAATAATTTTTATTTCTATTACACATATCACCCAACAAACTATTATATTATAGTCCGCCCAACAGACTATTATATTACTTATTCACATAGTACGTACGTAGTACAGAGAAAATATTGTAATGCTACAGCGGAAAACAGCGATTCATACTCGATAATGTGGGTCCCTGCTTTAGATAAAGTTGATAATTCTTGCTCCTATTAGAAGTAATGAACTTCTTTATTCTGTAGTCAGAATCCACGTTTTCCGAATGGTTCCTTAATACCGAAAAATTGATTTACGGTAAAACGGCTGTCCGCCTATTCGCCCATCCTGTCTGTCCATTTTCATCAAAATGGATATTCCCCAATCGATGTGGCTGATGAATCGGCCCCTTGAATTTGGTATGTAATACTTGTCATTGTCAACATTTTCCCAAACATGGCTGTTAATTTTTTTCTTAAAATGTTTCTTATTACTGAAAAATTGATTGACTGCACTGCATTGATTGGCTGTCTTCGTCCGTAGACAACACTACCGCCAAAGCCGTTCAGACGAGCTTCTTCAAATTTGATATTGCCCGATCGATCTGAGCAAACTCGATGCCCTGCGATTTTGATACGGATGTTTTGTTTTTGAAGTGAACTTTACATACAGCGTAAACATTTTCAGATTTTTCTAAAAAAAGACTCCATATTTTTGTATTAATTTCCTTTTTTGCCCTCAGATTGCGTATATAATGTTTAAAAATGTAGCTCGTAAAAATGGCACAAATCCGATTTGCATTGAACCAGAATTATCTTGATGGTCCATTAGTATATTTTTTATTTCAATTTTCACTTTATTTTGGCGGTCTACTAGTCAGAGATTTTATTTTGACTTGCAATTCTGACTATTCTGAAGGTGTATCTATCAAATTTTTAATCTAACATTTCTAATTCTGACTCGTTTCTGACATTTCATTAGTCTGACAGAATGTGAGGATAGTTGCACATCGCTCTTGATGAGTTCTATGATCAAATTTCAATGAAAGTCATGAAGTAGAGAAGTAATACAGAGTTATTCTTACACTCAATTCTTATTACTTTGATGGGCTACAAGCCGTAGTGTGTATTCGGACGGTCTCCAGAATCTGTATTTATTCTGATTGTGAATTATGACTTTATTGAGAGTCCATTAGCTGGAATTTTCCGAAGATTTACGGGATTTATCCGGGATCAAACCGTGCTCTACCTGTCATGAGAACTCCTTGTCATCAATAACAATAGCAGCTACTCGTTCTGGACTTCTTAACACTGCATTATGAAGTAAATTAGTAATAAAATTTATGTGGTGACGTCACAATGCCTGCGGCCTCCAAGAATTATTGTAATTAAACTAGGAGAAAAAACTTGAAAGTGAGCTGATAGAGCCGACAGAAAAATCTGTTATGAGCTCGTCGGGTCGCGGTACAAAACTGTTGTAAACTATCTGACAGTAAATTCTGACGTTTAATGAAGTGTAGCAGTTTATTTATATTAACCATCTTTTTCCTAATCCTAGAAGGGGCTGATCATTTTCCTTGTCAGCTTGTCGGATGCAATTTACTTTGTTGAAATTATCCATCTTGCATCATTTTGATGGCCTATTCCTCGTCCTATTCCCAAATTTTTCCGTCATTTTTTAGTTGGCAAACATAAATTCGTAGTGTAGTATAATGCTGACAACAGAGGAAGATGAAAAAGTTGTATCCAGACATTTCCTGCAATAGTCTGAATTCGAGCAACGGAGAAATTATTTCTGTGGAATGTCTCGGCACATATCTTAAAGAAATAAATATATTTAGCAATGAGTTGATCTTTACGACGTTCTTCCCCGATAATGTTACATTATAATACTTGGAAATATATTTTAATTTTTTTGCCAGATTGCTCTAAAAATGTTGGTTAACTGTGCTATTTACTCAAGAGTAGAAGGGAAAGTAGTTGATCATTCCTATTCCTTTCCAGCGTGCTGGTAATTAAGCCTCATCTATTCGAAGAATTCTGTTTATTTATTTTTTTCCATATCATGTGCCAGGAAGTGATCTTACTCGTAAGTAAATCGTACTGTTAGTAAACGTTCAGACAAATGTTCCAGAGTCATACAAATTTTACTTGGTTCGTGTGCGGTAACGGTTCAGGCACGCATCGGTATGGTCCCAACAGCTGCGCTTTTGCTCGCCTTTCCTTGTTTGGAAGCCACCGCTTGTAGCGCGTTATTGAAACGATTCCGCGATTTAATTGAACACGGCGCCGTCAACAAAATGGGGGATCGTTTGTTTCACCTCCTTCCAGGTCGTGCTGGACTGCTGAGATCACTGAACTCGTGTACGGAAATGAGAAGCCACGTGAACGTTTCTGGAAAAAAAAATGAAAAAAAAAATATATTAGAACGAAATGATCGAGAAGAAACTGCAAAAATTATTCTTTGTGGATGATGATGATGATGATGATGATGTGTGTGTGTGGATCACTTTTATTGATTGTTTCTCAAAAGCTCGTAAAGTGCAAAAGTGGTGCCTGAACCTAAGGATTTCGAGGTGTGCAAATACAAAAAACCTTAACTCGTGTGAAATTCTTAAGAATTTGTATCTCTTCCGTGCATATTCAATGTTTTGTTTAAACGGTTCGATCGGGGCAGTGTAGAGCTCAGAACTACCGAGAAAAAAATCGATAGATATGTATTTATTTGGAATTAGTTAGCAGTTGCAACCTCTAGTTGATTGCCGCTTGAGGTGAATTTAACATGGAAATAAGAACCAAAGCAGCGAAACGGTTGTTTCGCGAATCTAACATGCCGTGTTTATTGTGTTAGTTTTGAGGCCTACGAGGTGAATGTGGCGAATATTTCTAATCGTGATCTCATTAGGAGTCTCTAGACCTTCATCTGGATTAATCGCTCTTCCCAATCTCCAACAAGTTCTTTTCACGCTTAGGTTGCCCTAGGAAAGCCGGGTTGTAAACTTCGCCAGCTGTTAACTCTGAGGATGGTATTGCGAAAGATCACACTAATACCTTGAGCTGGGCGAATTTCGTATTGGTTTCCATTAATTGGGGGTCACTGCCGCGGCGAGTCTACACACACATAAAGGCCATCACACCTGCCCAAATCCGAAGGATTAAAGCTCCACATTCCGCCTCCCTATTGCACAGAAACGACTTGGAACTGAGAAAGAGGGCTTGGTGTTTCCAATCCTTCACTTGGAATACAACCGCGGTTCTAGCTTGCATTCCCCGTACGTCAGCGACATGTAAATCTTTCCCAATTTCCTCTCTTCGTCTCATCATCTGTGTTGCAATTCGAAATTAATTTCCTTCTTCTGTGATTTCTTCTGGATCTTTCACTTGCATTTATTTTCCATTTCTGTTTGCTGTTTACGTTCGGCTCTGAACCACTATCCTGATTCGAGTTTTAGTCTTTTATTTTATTGTGTTTATATATTTTAGGAGACTATTCCATTCGTGAAATGTAAACAAATTGTTTTTAACTGTACACGCAAAATACCCCAGTCAGGGCGATGTATCTCAAAAAGTTTATTGCTTTTTCTATCCGATTTTTCTTGTCACTTCTTTCTACTGGCCAATCATAAACTATGGCTCATCTATCTTAGGAGGAGGTATTGTACACCGATCACTATGTCGATGTCCAAGAAACCGCGTATGTACTATAACATAACCTATTTGATTTTAACATTTTCAATATTTGGCGTATTTTGGAACTGTACTGGATATAATTTCACTCGGAGAATTACTCCTGCTTTGGAAATTTTCAGGTAAATCCCCTTCTCGCTTGGTATTTCGGGATTTTATCGACAATTTCCAAACTAGGAGTTGTATTACCTATGATAAACATTAGATAGGGTTTAATTAAGGCTTGTAGTGGTGCCTAGATATTCACTCTCTATCATGCGTGTGCCTGCCCTTCCCTCTTCAGTTCTTCTATTTCGTCCTCATTCATTCTTTCAATTGATTGGATTAATGTTACCGTGTGTTTCAACTGCTAAGCTCCCGTTAGTGTAATAAATGAGTTATCCTGGGAAGTTGCAGTGTTTCTCCCTTGCTAGATTGTGAGACCCGACGTGGACCTACATGTTGGCTTGTGGCCCATCTAGATATAGTTCAGGAGCAGGGCATCACCACAGCTGGGACAAGCTGTGAGCTCCCGGCTGTTCTTCCTGTATGTATGGTAGTATAGGGCATGTAAGGGTGTGTGAAGGGAAAGAGAAGAGAAGGATAAGGATGGAAAGATCGTGCATGGTCCGTGGCCCGCTTGTTGGAGGACCGCTGGCGTTGATAGGAGAAACCATGGGAAAACTATTTATCAGAGCAGCCGATTAGAATTCTCCCCCTCGGACAGCAACAGAAATTATACAGCTAACGTTGACAATCTGCCATCGACGAACTCGAAACTTCGGGCCTCCGGTCAGACTTGCAGCTGTCAGCGGCTGTCTGATTCATTGAAGCGGATAGACGAAAGAGAACGGTCTACGTCCTGAGCATCACCAGTGAAAAATTCTATATAAATATATTAATAATAATAATAATAATAATAATAATAATATTTCTTTCGCGAATCGGCCATCACGGGACCATGGGATATGTGCAACCCACCGGTACTCAGTCATGATAATCGTGGCACGTGACATTTCTATTGGATCAGCATTTAATGCTGATTCTATTTTTACACTCCAAGGTTGTAAGTCCTGGGTGATGGGGTGAAATGATGATGAAATTATGAAATAGACACACACATACAAACAAACATATTGAGACACACTCTGCTTCTTCTTCTTCTTCTTCTTCTTCTTCTTCTTCTTCTTATTATTATTATTATTATTATTATTATTATTATTATTATTAATTAGTTCCTCTTGACAAGGTGCACATATGATGTACGAAACGTCGGGGAACAAGAAACATTACTTCCTGGTATCCATTAAAGATTGGCATGGTCCCGACCTACATGCAGCGTTCCACCTACCTCACTGTCAGTATAAGGTCAACAGAAAAAAACAACAGTCTACATATTATTATTATTATTATTATTATTATTATTATTATTATTATTATTGTTGTTGTTGTTGTTGTTGTTATCATTATATGCCCCGCGGCAGCGCATGTTTGCCGTCCCCGAGGCGTGTCGGTTCGTGGCGCCTGCGCCGTGAGATCGTTAGTCGCGGGGCGAGAGCGAGGGGCGGCGGCGGTGTTGGTGGCGGTGGCGCCGAGATGAAGGAGCCGCCGGGAAATTGCGCGTTCCCTTTAACGGCGCTGGCGCTCCCGTCGCGTCGGCCGGCGCGGCCGCCCTGTGAGTTACGACTCAGCGCCGCACCGCCGCGCCGCCGCCGCTCGAGCTGCGGCGTTGGTGCCACCAACCCGCGGCCATGCGGCGCTTCGCGTTTACACTCACTGTACCTTCGCTTTTACGCTCATGAAGATTTCGCTTTTACACTCGTCGTAGCTTTGTTTTTACACGTGTGGTGGTTTCACATTTACACTCGTGGTGGCTTCGCTTTGACGCTCATGGTGGCTTCGCTTTTACACTCGTGGTGGCTTCGCTTTGACGCTCATGGTGGCTTCGCTTTTCCACTCGTGGTGGCTTCGCTTTTACACTCGTGGGGGCTTCGCTTATACTCTTGTGAGAGCGTCGCTTATACACTCGTTGTGGCTTCGCTTTTACACTCGTAGCTTCGCTTTTACACTCTTGGTGGCTTCGCTTTTACACTCTTGGTGGCTTCGCTTTTGCACTCTTGGTGGCTTCGCTTTTACCCTCGTGGTGGCTTCGATTTTACACTCGCCTCCTGGTGGCTTCTAGTTTACCCTCGTGGTGGCTTCTCTTTTACGCTCATGGTGGCTTCGGCGCGCTGACTGGAGGAGATTTCCAAGAGCACAGTGCTCTGATTGGTAATTTTCCTTGGTTCCTCCTGTCAAAACCGGCGCGCCGGGGAACATGCGTCGCTTGGCTTTTACACCTCTGATGGCCTCGATGTTAAACTCTAAGCATCTCTGTCCACGGCTTCGATCGGGTTTGTACCAGCGAACTTGGGTATAGCAGTCCGATACGCTACCCGTTACACCGCCAAATCTTAGCGTGGCGATATATGTAAACCGCGCAAGAGCTTTATTTCGGCAGCATCGTTGACGGCAAGTTCGAGTTCCTACGTTGACGGATTTTGGACCCTAGCTCCATAGCTAGATCTACGATAGTTTTACGTGGTTTCTCCGATAAATAACAGGCAAATGGAGTACTCAAACAAATGAACCATGCGCCCGAACCTCGCGCGACCTTTTCTTCCTTCCGTCCTTCTCCTCTTCTCACCACTTACGCCCACTTCAACTCGCGTACTATATTACCATATTTGTCAGGAGACCAGTCTGGAGCTTAGAGTTTATCCCGACTGGGGCAGTGCCATGCTAATGAGAGATCTGGTTGGGGAAAATCTCGCAAGCCTACGTAGGTCGGCACCGGACCTCGCTAGCCGCTGGGGGATGATCACCGCCACCTCCCACACAAGACACATCCTCTACACTTACGGGACTAATGACCTGAGCAGCTGACGCTCCTGGAATCACTAAATCAATGAGGCACCTAGATGTCGATACGTTTGTCGCTAGTGGGAACAAGTTAATATATTTCCAAGGCGAACATCAGACTCTAGAGACTCTGGTGATGTTACCCGTTATCCGTCCTGCCAATCCCCAACCTCTTGTAATGAACCGGGAAGAAAAATCAAGTTATATTCCGCAGACGACATCCATAAAATAACATTTTTCTTGAATTTCAATCTTTTGTAGTGGTTTCACTTCCTTCGTAACGTGCAAGTGGGCATTGTCCTTTACTAATAATTTCCTTGAAGCTATTAGTAAGGGACTTGAATATTAAAAAAAATAAATGTTGAATCAATCATCAATTGGAAAAATAATTTTCGTTTTGGATGAATGTCTCTTTTCAAAATTTCATGTCCAAATGTTTCAAAATAAAGTTAGGTGATGTCCCAAAACATGATGATCTTCCTCAAAAATACGGCGTGGATGCAAATAACTGGAAACTGCGTGCAAGATTCACTCAGCCTCCAAGTCCCTCTCACCAACGGCAGCCGCAGCAGTTCCAAGAACCTGCCAGTGTGATTCATGTTTGCACGGGGAGCACCTCTTCCTACGAAGAGCGTATTACGACCTGCATTCCTCCTGTAAGCGAGCGCATTTTTCGTCGGGGCGTTACCCTCGGCTCGAAGCACCCGCGGCTAGCGCCCGCGTCGCCAACATTTCCAGCTTGAACGCCAGCCTTTTGTCACTGGGATGTCGCGGCTGGATGTGAGGGCATGCCATACAGAACCAGTAATACTCGCTTACAACGCCGGAGGAGCATTACAGAGTCCGCCAGCTGCTTGGGTCTTGTCGTTTGAATTATGTACAAATGCTGATGGCGCGCTTACACGCAACGGTTAGTCTGCGGATGTAATTATCAATGTTGAAATGTTTAACTTGTTAACGTATCGATTCTCTGGCGTTGAATGCTGCACGTCTCAGCCAAATAAATACGCGGGTAAAACACTTTCAGTGAACTGTAAATCATGAAGGATTACATTGAGAATGAACATGTGTGAAAGAACTCTAGAAATGCACCTTGCAAAGTATTATGGTTATGATATACATACAAAGGTTCTCTCAACGCGGAAATTGTATATACCCGACGGTTAAGATGTATCTTAAGCTTAGGAGTACTTGAAGAATGCGGTACAACTCCTACTTTTTATACGTGGAGCGTAATTTCTGGTACTTCCAGGGAAGGGAATGAAAAATTGTGGAAAAATATGAAACCCACCAAAATTGGCCTCGAGACAAGAGTCACAAAATATATTATTAACACTGGTATTTAGAAAGATTTACATTCACTAATTGTGTCAAGAATTAACCCAACGCTTTTGGACTCGAGCTTACTAGAGCTTCGGATGTCACCTGTTTGATTCTGGCATGGAAACAAAAAATAACATGATGCTTTAATATTGATTAGCTTTTGTAGCGTGCTGAAATATAATACGTTGGCTGATTGCTCTGATAAGTGGTTTCCGTAATTTACATGGTCATCTCCATGCCAATGCCAGAGTAGATCCATCGAATACGGATCACGGACCGCCCGCAATATTCCTTCACACTTTTACCGTCAGAGCCTGGGATTGCGCAGCCATCCATCCTCATTTTGCCCATCCCTTGGATTCAGAACTTCTCCACCCAACGTACCGATCGAGAAGCTTGAGGGCAAGGAACGTTGCAGTATCTCTGACCGGTCGGTCTGACGGTTCATATCCTGCTGATGGCAGATTTTCGACATGAACTAGATACCTACGTCAAAGTTAGCAACTGTGTGCGATAGAATTCTAATTGCCCGACTGTTCTATTCTGTAGTTTTCCGTTTTTTTTTAATTTTATTTTATTAATACGGATACCGGAGCAGTAGTCTAACGAAGCATGCATCCGCAGTGCCCCGCTGTTGGGAGGCACATTGTTGAAGAAAACTCCGTTAGCCGACGAATAGTTTGGCAAGATTTCATTTTCTAGTAGTTGTAAATATCTCTTCACATCCACCTCTCGGATTATAATGTGCAATACACTTTACAACATACAATACACGGAATCCAGCAGTTGACTCGTCCGGAAACCGATAATCCGCAGTCAGACCGCCAGTTATGGAAGTTACGGAAAGCAGCGAAAAACGGGGTCTCCGGAGCCATTAAATAGTCTCGTGGTGAGAAAACAAATAAATGTGTTAGAATAATGTTGTAAAGGATCACTCATTTACTGCATCTTCGCCAATTTCGACGTGGATTTGAGCCGACTACTGTTCGCAACCAGAGATAGATATCTGATTTCTGCCCGTTGCGACGTGCAGACAAGAAATGGCTTATCATTGCAGAGCCGAACCACAACTTTCTGCGTCGTAACGGGATCTGCTGATTTCATCCGCGGCCCAAGCCCCCTATCCAAAACGGCCAGCGCAGGACTCCACCGCGGTAAACGAGCGCGCGATTTACGGCCCGTTGAGCTGTCTCGCTGCCTCGCCCCGCAGGTGGAACTTACGCCGCCGACTCCAGTGCTGCTTTCGTCACGGCCGCCACCGCCCCTCTGGTGCAGCCGCAGCCACTGCTGCCGCCGCCGTCGCCGCCGTGGCAACCCCACCAGCGACATCACCGCTGCCATCCACGACTGCATAGCAACCACCAGCGGGACTGTCGCCACACCATCACCGTCACCGTCACCACACCACACCACACCGACACCGTCGCCGTAGCATCAACCACCGTCGTCACTGTCGCGATCGTCGCCAGAGCCACCGACGCAACAGCCACTGTCGTGACCGTTGCCAGAGCCACCGACGCCACATTCATTTCAAGGAAAAATCTGTCACCGACGTTACCATAGCCGTCACTGTCGCCAGAGCCTCTGACGCCACAGCCGCAGTCGCTACCGACGCCACAACCACCGTCGCCACAGTCGTGACCGTCGCCAGAGCCACTGACCCCCCCAACTACCGTCGCAACAGTCATGATCGTCGGCAGAGCCACTGACACCACAGTTATAGCCGCCACCGTCGACAGAGCCACCGACGTCACAGCCACCACTATCGCTAGAGCCACCGACGCCACAGCCATGACCGTCACTACATCCTCAGACACTGTCCTCACTGCTTCGGCCATTGCCACTGCTGCCATCGCCTCTTCCGCGGCCAATGCTCACATAGCCATCATCTCCACCTCCGACGCCACAGCCACCGTCGTTAAGACCACCGCCTCCACCACACAACTGCCACCGCAATCACCTCTACCCTCACCATAACCGCTACCCCCAACTTTGCCGTAGTGGACGCCGACACAGCCATCTCCATCGCCCTGCGGCTATCGCTGTCACCAACGCGAATTAAAACATCGGCGGGTTTTCTGCCTCATCTGGCGCCGCCCCCGCCGTTGCAGACGCCGCCTCATTCATTCTCTCTCCTCTTCTTCATCGTTACCTCCACCGCCAGCGGCTACTCCACTTCGCTTCCACCGCCGCCCACGCCCCTTTCCTCCGCCGCCCACGCCCCCTTCCCTTGCCGCTCACGCCCCTTTCCTCCGTCGCCCACGCCCCCTCCCTCCGCCGCCCACGCCCGTGCTGTGACAAAGGCCTTCACAGGTTCTCGGTGGCGGTGGCTACCTGCTCTTGCACCTGCGCGTTGGCGCGCCCCCTGCCGCTTCAGCCGGGGCATTGCACCCTTCGGAGGAACGCCCAGCTCCCGCGGGCTGATTTAGATGTTGCCCCCGCGGGCGCAATTGGGCATCGCAGGTACGCTTCGTTACGGCGTTCAGACAGAGCGCAGTGCGAGAAGATTTGAGTTAATGTTCCTGACTGTTTCGAATGCTCTTGCGCTCGATTTCCAGTCATTTGAACGTGAGAGGTTCGTGAGATCATAATTACCGAAAAGCTCGGGAGAGAGTTTCTTTGTGAGGACATCCCGTCTTCTTGCGAGTGGTCGGATTTAGGAGCTGTCCTCGGTGCTCATTGAGAATCGCTGAAACGCATCGTTATAATGCGTCAATTTGTTTGAATAGTGAGTGGAGATGAAGGTAAAGTAATTACGATTTACTATGTATTTGTTAGTATGTTTGTGATTTCTTTTCACTTGGAAGCAACAGGCAAGCGTGAAAATTATAATTATTTAAATTTTTGCACAGTCTCCGTACCTCAGCATAGAATGGAGAAAATTGTCCCCCTTCCGAGTCTGAGTCAGCCATTTCCTTCCTGGTACCTATTTGTATTCCCATTGACGCTCTATTATAACGTGCCTATAAACGTGGAGTGATCTAGTCATAATTTACTTTTTACTACTAATATCCTTGTTTTTATTAGTCTTATTCAATTAATACATTTATTAAATACGATAAATTAGAGATTCTGATATCAAAAAATATATTATGCTATAGATAGTTTTGGTCGAGTACCGATCATCACCACAGCTTGCACTTTCCGGGCCGAAAACAATGTTCTGCTGTAATATTGACCATATTTAATTATTAGAAGGTATCTAGCTCACCAGCGATCTACTTAATAATGTATTTATGCTTTTTCATGTTTGGAAATGAGATGTGTTTTAAAAGCATCATATCAACTCTCCGTTCCTACTAGTTGATTAAGATGTTACCTCCAGGCATCATAATATCTTCAGGAATTTGCAATACCGTTATGAAGTGTTGATTTCTTCGAGTGCTACGAGAACCTTAAACACGATTATACATTGGCATTCCTTTCAAAAGATTCGAATTACAAAATTGATCTAAACCTGAAAAGATGCGTTTTATTAAATACAAGAAGCACCAGCATTCTGGACTTTATCTCCTTACCGAACAAGAACACAATCTAAGAAAAGAATCGCGAGAATGGTGTACATTCGGCTTTCATACACTTCATCAATACATATACATAATGCTGACCAATTAAACATTAACTTACCACGACACTTACTGGATGTGATTAAGAAGTTTAATAATTTGAAAGCTATAAACATTTGAAAAGTTGAATGTAGGGAATGTCTGCGAAAGCATTATATCCTTGGGGTATGCCTAACTCTCTGGCCTTATTTAGGTGTTGCACTCGTGCCCGTTTTGATTCGCAGTAACACTTCGTTATATAGTATCGATTTATTAGACTAGTAAATGAAGATTAATATAATGTGCTTACTATATCTTCTGATACGATGATTAGATCCGTTTGTAAAATTGTTTCGAAAACGTATGTGGAGCTTTGGGTCCTAGCAGTACAGCGCCCATTCTCTCGGGTCCTGATTTACATTTGCTGCTCTGCATCCGTTAAGGATCGCAATAACGCTTCGTTATAGCGAGGTTGAGAGAATACTATAGCGATGAAATTTATTCCAGTTGTAAACAAAAATTAAGCTAATGTGATTATGATTTGTTATGTCCCAGTACCTAATGAGTCCTTGCACTTTTATGCTTACGACTTCTAATAATTTAAAGCTGTAGATATTTTTTTTAACTTTTTATAACGTATATTAATATTTTTGTTAATTGGTTACTGACAAATGCTTTCGACATCTCTCAAAAATATTGGTAGTGTCAAGGATTCTGTCAATTTATTCGTGACGCCCCTTTCGTGGTACCGACAGATTAATATATTTCCCGTTTTATCTTCCATAAAATATATCCTTAAATTTTAAGATTTTGAATAATGTCAAAAATGACAAATGTTCTGAATAGTTCATCCCACTGTTTAATGAAATTTATTAAAGTCGAACGTTTTGGGGTAATTAACTCAAAATATCATCGAAGTCTTCCCTATAGTTTTTACAGCTGGAGGATGGACAGTTCTCTCAACTGTAATATACTTACTCTTAAACAGGTGTAGTTTGCAACAGCATTCAGCAGTACGAACCTTGGCATATATCATAGAGAAGGTTGTAAAGCAAAGCTGAGGACATAACTGTCAAATGGATGAGGGCAGTTCTCTAGTAATACCTGTTTAGATGAACGAGATGCCTCGATACGAGCATAGTAAGATGTACTCGACCTGTCACATTCTGACGTGTGGTCTCAGATTTCTCGAACGATAAATTACTGAGAATGTTAGCGTTGATAACTCATGAGTTCAGTAACGCTAAGTCAGAGAAAATACCACCAATTGACAGTTTACGAACAGTTTAGTTGGATGTTGTACATATTGTTTTGAAATGCAATAAGAGCAAATTCAGAAAACGTGTTTTTATTTTCAAATGAACCCTCAAAAATGTTATTATTCTTCGCATACTTAACATGTGTCTGGGGATGAAGTGTGATTCTTCTCTCTTTAAGACGTAAAATTACGAGGAGCGGAATGGAATGTGATAAAGAGAAATTGGATTTCGTATACGTTATTTCGTGTTCCCGGCCTGTCAATTGCTATACAGTTAGTCCCGTAAGTGTAATGCATGTTTGATCCTCGAGAGATAGTAGTGATCTTCCCGTACTGCATAGTGAGATCCGCCGCCGATCTGCACGTCGGTAAGCGGGGGTTTTCTCAACCAGGTATCTCCCAGCAGCGGGGCAACGCCCCAGTCGGGACAAGCCCTAAGCTCCCAACTCACATGTTTGTGTTTGTATAAGAAGGGGTGAGGATAGAACAAGGAATGGGAAGGAAAGATTGTGCGTTGTCCGTGGCCCGTTTGTTCGCATACTTCTCCGACATTCGCCTGGTGTTGATTGGAGAAAACACGGTAAACTACCGATCAGGGCAGCCGGTCGCTAGAATTCTCCTCCAGACAGCGGCTGAATTCGGGTTTGATATGTAGCCAGTCTCGAAAATCCTGCTACCGTCGGGCCTCGAGTCCTATGACCTCCCGGTCACACCACTGACCACTACAGTGTCAGTAGATGCCCTGAGCTCTTTTTGCCAGTATCAGTATAGGTGTATGCAATATTTAAAAAAACAGTTTGTCGACATGTGATAGCAGAAAATTACGCCGGTGATTTAAAACAGAGTAAAAAGTAAAATCAACTAAGTAGGTAAAGGTTCTTTAGAAATTGTGAATCGTGTGGAATTCAAAATTAAGAAGGAGTGGAATTCAAACTGATTCAGAATCATTTCACCACTCGTGTTTTTTTTCCTGTTGTATGACAACTCTCTGCTCATTCTGCAGCAAGGAATCACCAGTTCCTTGTCGAGGACCAAACCTCAACGTTGCACCATCCGCCTTATTTACCCAATTAGTTACATCTGGACATTTTTCTCTCCCAAAACTTAAAAGGCACCTAAACGGTTTTTTCAGAACATTCTGAAGGCTGTGACCCGAAAATTATACACAATTTGTATGAAGACCTCTCTAAGGCCATGAAGATATTAAAAACTCAAGCATTACATGGATCCTGTTTTGATTAAATAGTCAACATTCACAAGACGACTTGGAATTTCGTATTGGCTTAGTTCCTGAACTGTGTATAAGTGTTGCATGCTTCATAAAGTTTCCTGGATTCTCTGTTTCGATTTATGAAGTTTGTGAAACTGTTTCGTAACGTTAGTCCTTGGATTCCAGTTTTCGTAGTGTTTTCGTTTTGCTGGCCTTACAGGCCAGTTCAAGCTTCATCCTGACATGGTTGACATTCGAGAGCATGGGGATTGTTCATATGAGGATTGGTGATCTACGTATTGCTTAGACTTTAAAATAGGAATATGAGTAGGATGAGAAAGGAAAGTTCACTCACTGTGCGTAGCTGCTCCGGCGACCAGCACCCAACTACAAGTCACCGCCACCTTCACCACAGAATACACTACGAAATCCGCCACCTCAGGAATTAGACAATCCGTGACCGTCACCGCAGACTTTAAGTGCTCTCTCCTTCATTGTATGAAAATAGTTGAAAATCAGGGCGGAAATGACTTCCGGTCTCTTTTTGAAAACCCATAAAATGTTTTACTTAAGGCATTTTCATTCATTCCTGTAGCACCTTTAGGCTACGAGAAATTCAAAGTCGAAGGTGAAAATGAAGTTTCGACGAAGAGGAACAGAGCTATGGTGGGCGGGGAAAGCAGACGGGGCGGAAGGCGTCGCAGCCATGTGAATCAAATTACTTCCACTTTATATTGTGGATAGAATTCATCCTACTTCCTGTCTAATGAGATGGTTGAGATAAATAACTGTCCGGATAATGCTGGGTTATTTGAATCCGGTAATATGGAAATCAAGAAATCGGAGGGGCTTCGGACATGACGGACGAGAATAGATAATCTCAATTAATTAAATTAGGTTAAAATCTACAAATAAGTTCAGATGTAAATAGGAAGAGCAATTATAGAGAGGAAATGGTCAGAAAAGGAGGTTGGTTAAGCCTAATGAACTCTATTGTTAAGGAGTTACGCAATATTGTTTTAACATACTCGGTGGCAAATACTCAAAGGTTGTAATGTATTAAGTATTGTATTATGTATATGTTAATGTATAATGTATTAAGGCGTATTGCAATACGCCCTGAGGAAGGTCGCAGAATGGCGACCGAAACGTCGGCACCTTCGCCATGGACGCGGCGTCACCCGGACAGCCTAGTAAAAACTGACTCGGGCCGCGGAAGCCTACGCTCTCACATGTATTCTTTTATTTCAATATTATAAACGACA
This sequence comes from Gryllus longicercus, assembly GCA_038098605.1. Taxonomy (NCBI): domain Eukaryota; kingdom Metazoa; phylum Arthropoda; class Insecta; order Orthoptera; family Gryllidae; genus Gryllus; species Gryllus longicercus. The sequence goes on from JAZDUA010000535.1 coordinate 529,443, forward strand.
TTTTACGTTACAAGAAATCGTTAATATAATGACGTCTTATGGCACTGATTATGACGTATTTGCAGTCAAAGACACGAATAATTGCCTCATGAAGCCAATCGCAGCGAGAGTAACTTGTTGTGGTAGCTGTCAAACCTAACAACCTACCACCGTTTTTTCGCTCAGATGTCAAAAACCCGTCACATTACAATAAAGGTCTTTCGAAAAATTAACTTACATTCTCTTATACATTTATAATGCTGTTACCCAAAAAAGTGTATGCAACTCGTTAATAATGTTGCTTTTTTGCATTCGAACAAATTTAAAAACTCGCTCCTAATGTCTCTTAATGTACTCGTGCAACAAACCTTAACATTATAAACTACTCGTAGTTGAATAATGTACTTTTATGATTATCGTTTCACTTTTCATTTACTGCCGGTCGAATATTTTTATATAAATTTCGTTGTCTAGGCCGTAGTCTACAGAGACCACTTCATGAGTTTATTGTTCCGGTCTTCGCGTATTTTTCCTCGCTTTTGCTGTTCCTAAATCGCCCGCTTCTTATTCTTGAGCTCCCGTTGGCCGGAACTTTCACAGTTTATTCCGACGACGGGCGAACGCGCGCATGGAAAACAAACAGCTCCCTCGCGGCAGCAACAAACGCAGCTTTTCCCGGCATGCGCTCCGCAGTAATATGCAAACAAGTCCCAGAGGCCGTGAGCTAAAAATAGGATGCTCGGTGCGGCCAGAGGATATTTCGGCGAAATCGTTTCAACGTGACAGATAAAGTTAGTGCTGAGATTATGAGTTTGTCTCTTCCGCTTCACCCTCCGTGTGTGTTGGTCGGACGTTCGCCTAATCCCAAAATATTTGCCAAAATGTTTTATTTATAGTTTAAAAGAGAAACAACGATATGCTGCTCTTGCACTATAAGTGTGATAATCTAAAAAATATTGATTTTGTTTAGTTCAGTGGAGTACCCAAAGAAAATAGTGCACGTTATTATTGAAATTCTCTTAAAGAATGTTCGCAAGGGACCTGGTTGAAATAATGAACGTTTAATATTTGGCCCAAAGTGGTTCCACTCATAATCTTCTGCAAAATGACAATGATTTAAAGGTGTACATTTACTTGTGCATAGACGATGTTTCGTTTAGTAGTAAGAAGAAGATATAGCTTAGAAATAAGCAATAGACCATTTTGGTACTTGTTCTAGTACTTAAGGGATATCGAACAAAATCTCCAGTCGAGATGCCAGAAATAGACCTGAAATGATAGTAATCTCGATGATAATTGTATTAAAAATCCTCTGCAGTAATGCAAGTAGTATTAACATTTTTAGTAACTTTTTACACAAATTAGTATTACGTAAAAATCATTTAGGCTTTCGATTAATTGAAAAATTTCAATTGAAGTTGTGAAATTTCTGTTCAGAAATAGATATCAAACTAGTGGTGCTACATCACATACTTTCTCGCAATATTGCAATGTTATCGTTATGTACGATGAGACGCCCAAATATATTTCATTAATTTCACGAAAACTGCTAACTTTTACAAACAATTGTACAACCGTTTTCAAAGAGCTTATTTTGTACCACAGGCTTCTAATATTTCTATTATAAAACTAATTTTGTCTTTCTAAACCAAAAAACATTTTTCTAAACTAAAATTTCCACATAGGACGAGTTTTAACTATTTTTTAATATTGCAAGTTATATTTCGAATTTACCAATAGATAACCGAAAAATTGAGAAAATTAAAAAAAAAAATTGTGTGATGGTAGATGGCACCTGGCAAGAGGATGGGGAAAGAACGTAAAGCTAGCCCACATCAAGGAAGTTAGAAAATTTAACTGCCTGAAAGTCTGTGCCATTCTGTAGCACAACTAGCTGCTTTCTCGTATACGTACGTATGCACGGAGTAATACACATTTGTTTCAAAATTAATATTCTCCAGTCGATCTGGCTCAAAACAACAAGGACCTGTGATTTTGTAAAACTTTCTTCAAAATTTGGGTGTAGTTTACACGAAGCCAGTGGGACATTTTCAAAATTTCTCAAAAACAGCTCCAATTTTTTCTGTATATTTCTTGGAAGAATAAAGTACACTTAAAAAGGTGACATAGGTCTGATTTTCACAGTTAAATTTTAGAAAATTGTAAAATTTTGATTTTTTTTCCCGCGTCTTCCTACAACTTCAAAATTTAAGAAACAGATTTTTTCCTTCAAATGAAATTTGTTGTCCATAATTTGCTCTTCAATTAAGGTCATGTACAGTTTTTTCGAGATTTTGATAGTTTTCGCGCAATACGTCAAAAGTTAAGTTAAATTGCATATTTACAATTTAAAAAAATAACAATAACACGATTTTCTCAAAAGCGGTTGCCGATTTTTTCTTTAAACATTTGGTAGGAATAGGCCAAATGCACCCTATGAGGTGACACAAACGCCACATTGCTCTATTCGTTTTTTCTTCTTCTTCTTCTTCTTCTTCTTCTTCTTCTTCTTCTTCTTCTTCTTCTTCTTCTTCTTCTTCTTCAAAACTTACGAAAATGATTTTTTTACTAACTTGTCATGTCCTTAATATTTATATTAGCGGCGAATTTGACATGATTGTATTTGAGCATAAGTGCAATAAATAAAGACCTATAAAATTTCTTGAAAACTTAAGTGTTTTTTAAATGAGCTCATATTTCCGCGTTTTCAGTAACACTCAAACACACATTTTCTCAAAAATGGCACGAAATTTCTTCTTCAAACTTTTACAACGGGTAATGCTAATTGCACTATTAAAAATTACATATAATTCATTTTGCTAAATTCCTGTTTTTTTAAATTCACAAATGTATTTTTTTAAATATCTCTCACCCCGTCAACAAGCACATTTTCAGGGATTTGTTAACACAATTGGCAGGGGGATGGAGCAAGACCTTCAAGCCAGAAGGAACAAGGAAATTAGAAAACTTGACTACGATAAAGTCTATTCCATTCTGTAACACCACTAGTTTCGTAATGTTGTATTGTTATATCGACATAACGCAACCAGATAGTGGAACAGAAAGCCACTCTCAACGATCGAAGTCCGTTAAGGTATTTAACAGTTGGCCGTCCGTTTAGAACAATTGGAACAAAAGACGGTGAGAAAGTACTCCTATTGAAATAAAATGTACGTCTTCCTATTTTTATATTTTTTTCTTATAAGAAGGTGGTTTTACGAAATGTATTGGTATTGTCGATTTCCCAAATAACGAACTTGATTTTGAACCTCGGTCATCCTTTCGCTTTGGAAAGTCACCCGCGTTCGTAATTTGCTTCATACCAGACTAATGACGTTAATAACTCTAAGCAATTTCCGGAAGGTATACCAGAATTGTCAGAGGATAGCATGGGTAAGGTGTAGAACATTCATTCAAACAGTGAACTTCGTCTTCCTCCGGAAATTCGCAATGTCAGGACACGTTCTAAGGATCTTTCACTTTACGAAGTTTTTGTTTGGATCTCGTTAACGCAACTGGTCTAAATGTATAACAGGACTCTATAAAAAATGCTTGGCTTCTGTTGAAATACAGTAAATGATCTACTTATTATCTAGAACATGTCGAAACGAATTTTGTGTAATTATATATTCCCGGGGATGTGAGATTTTATGGATCGATTAGAATAGCATGCTCTTAAGCAACATGTAAATTTTGAAGATAAATATGTATACATATTTCATTGGACACTGATGTTTGATGCATGAATTCGTACGTAACATGATACACCTTTGCATAACGTTTATTAATTAGATTGTTCAGCCGATTGACTTGCCCCCATTTTGAGTGGGGATAAAAAGGACATATGGTGTATTTGATAATGGTGTTGCAAAGTACTTGATGATGGTATTCCAAGATTGCAAAGCATTTATTACCGTGGTGAATATGGCCTGCGAGCTGGTATTGGGTCGAAAAATCCAATCTTGTAAATGTAATTTTTGCGACATTCTAACACATTTGTTTTTACCTTACGTCATATCTGATATTCGTTGAAATCAAAAACCTTAAAAATTATGCGAAAAGCTTGACAATTTCCGTGTTGAATGCCCTATGTTGCTTAATGCGACCCGGATAAATATTGATAAAATATTTGGAAAATATGCCATTTGCAGCTATAGGCCGACCTTCGTATCTGAGATCGCCTTGACTGTCGCGGCGAAGGGTCGCGAATCCTGATTTGAGCATGCTTGGGTGTTTATTTGTGTGTTGTGGCATGGGGAGCTCTCCGAATTCCGTTTGTCACCTGCCAACCTTCTTTTTCCGCTGCTGGCCGGAATGGCTGGCGTTACTTGGGGATTGGCTTACTTGAGTCTTAATGCGATTTACATCCGGGCTGGAGCCCCATTCCCGTAAGGCATGGCTGGAGTGTTGTGGAATGGTTTGGCTGCCCCAACCAGCAGTCTACAAGGAGTCGAAAAGGGTCTACGTGTTACCTCGGCAAAAATAAATAACCTTGTAAAGGGCTGAGAAGAACCACCTCAGGCAACAGTAGAAGGGGGAGGGTCCCAGCAACATAGAAAGGAAATATAGAAAGAGCTACGGACGGGGCTAAATACCCCCAAAAACTCGCGCAGAAGGGGAGGTTGTGGAAGCGGAAATGGGTAGGTTAACTAATGGGCCGGAAGGACAAAAAGCGACCTAACCAAACAAAAATTCAAAACAAATAATGTTAATATCTGTAAAATCTGTGTTAGTAAAATTGTGTACTGTACTACAAATTTTGTATTTAAAGAAAAGGGACTACACATGTTATTTGTAAGCAAGAAATTTATATATATTACTCCATTAATAGTAAAAATATAGGATTATTTTCGGAGCAGAGTATGGACGTAGTGTTGTGGCTTGACGGAGCCTCACGCATCATATCACATTTAAAATCTCTCTGCCACCTTTTCCAGACTTTATCTCACTCTGAACCAGCTACATGAAGCCGAGACATACATAGACAATAAAGTAACCATGCAAGTGGCAGAGATGGGCCAAATGGCCAACTAGTTGCAAAGGAGGGGTCCCGTCAACGTGAAGGGTAAAAATGTGTCAACCCGTTCGTATGCTTGGGAGCTCCGCTTTTTCCTAAAACCGTCCACGGGCTTTCCCAAGCGAATGGCGGGGTAGTCCAAAGGCCGCGCCGCGGGCGAAAGCGCCTGGGTGAAGAAGGCGTCGCGGTTGGGAAGCCCTGCCCTCCGACGGATGTCGCGTTCTCCGCGCCACGCCCCCGCGCCCACCGCTTCCATCGCGCGCGATAAGCCTTATCTGGAGCGCGCGGTAATGAAACGCGGCAGAAGGCGAGCGCGGAATTACAACGTACGTCCTGCGGGCGGGGAGGCGTTCAATGGGAGGAGCGGCAGAAGCGGTAGCTGTGGCGATGGGCGGTTCAGGTACAGCTTGATGGCTTACACGACACGACCATGCTGTGGGGGTTTAGGATGTGACGGAGCATATTGTTAAATGGAATGCAAACGTTTCAAACATCTGATGTCGTTACTAACCGGGTTTTACTACCAGAGGTGTCCCCCTTTAACATGTGATTGAAGAACTACTAGCCCACCAAATACTTTTTTTGTACCCTTTAAAGATACCGATGTGTAGTTTTTGGTATTCAAGAGCTATGTTCATGGTAAAGTATTTGATTGTTTTCCGTTAGTTTATCTGCGGGTATTTTGGAGAACTTTGTTGAGATAAGACTGTGTTGTATGGGATAGCTTACATGACATGACCATACTGTGGAGCTTTGGAATGTGACACAACGTATTGTAAAATGGAACGCAACCGTTTCAAATATCTTTTGTCATTTTGTGCTCAACGGGTTTTACTACCAGAGGAGTTCACATTGACATGTGATTGAAGAACAACTAGCCTACCATATGTTCTCCATGTACCATTTAAAGATACCGATGTGCAGTATTTGCCATTCTATAGGAATTCTCATGGTAAAGAACTTGATTGATTTCCATTAGTGTCCTTGGAAAGTGTCCTTGGAATTTTTACATTACGAGTTCGAGTTGTATTGTTGTTTTTCTTTCCTACTGGATTCATTTGTAGCATATTGCTTTCAACGAGGTCAACTTACTTTTATTCGTTCTAATAACAGTAATGCAAAAACACTGTTACTTAATGGAGAACAATGAGGGACTGGAGGGATGATGTCCAGTGAAGAAACCTTTCTACAGCTGTGGTCCGGGATCGATCCTTAGACAAACTGTGTGGATTTGTGGTGAACAAGAAGAGCTCTGGGTAGCTTTCTCGCAGTTCTTTGGCTTACCTTGCATACCAGTCGAACCTCGAATATTTTTCTACTCTTCCTCCATCATCATTATCGCAGTCCTCTACTCATTAGCTCAGCCATCGCTCGTGCTCTTCAGTAACCACAGTAGCTAAAAGACCGTTAAGCCCCCAATAAATGATTGAATGTCGAATAATGATGGAATGTCGATCGTATTTATATTTCTTCACTTAGCATCGTCCCCTGGGCGAAGAGGTCAAGTGGGGTAGGGCCGAGGCCGGTGACCGGTGAAGCGGTCGGGCGGTGAATGGGCCCGGCGCAGCTGAATGGCACTCCTCGGGCACCGGGGGAGCGATAGCGTCGGCTCGCGCAGACCGCCCCACTTGATACAGCCGCGCTACTGCCGAATCGGGAGCGCCCCCCCCCCCCTGCCCGCTGCCCGCCGCACAGTGGCAAAGCGACCGTTTCTGAAAACGAATGGTGCACGTACTTTCTCGTATTATTTCGGAAGTTCCAAATTTTCGAAAGTTCGGAAAGTTCAACGAAGCTGAGACTTCACCATTTTTTAAACGACTGTGTAGCACACACGCACACACACACACACACATACACACACAATAAAGAAAAAAATAATGGAGCATTTTTCAGAAAAAAAATATACATTTCACTAACTTCAAGAAAAAAAAATTGCGCGAAAACTTCGTTGTTTTTCCTCAGAAATTGATCATGACCTTATTTAACGATCTACTTTTGTGCAAAGGATGCGTGTGTCACTGCAGAAAATCGGCTTTTATTGCTGGCGGGACAGGTGTTCCTGCAGTACCTTCAGACATTTTATAGACACGTACATCGTTGCAGGAAGAACTTGGATCTATTGGCCAATGAGGTAAATAGTCGCCAATGAATACTGTGTTATTTTGTTTACACCAGCATCATTTTAAGACTGGACGAAGATTAGGAAGTGGAGAGGAGATGGCGTGGTAAGGGTCGCATATTTGACCCAATATTTATTGTTTATAAACACTTTTGGTACTTTTGAAAAGAGATCGAATGGACCTCAGAATTACCTTGAATGGGACAACCGGAAAAAATCTAAGCTTTACTGAGACTTGGTCCAGGACCCTCAATTTTCAAACTAGAGTTAATATTTATTAATAAATGATTGTTTAATAACTATTTTTGTGTACGCCTCTTTTTGGGAAACCTATGCTGTAGCAATTACACTGCTCTCCTTCCAACAATCGTCCTTGGGTTCAAATCCCGGTCAATCCATGTGGAATTTATGGTGAGCAAAGCGCGTTCGGTGCAAGTTTCTTCCGGATTTGCCAGTTTCCACTGCCAGTCATGCCATCATTGCTCCACATCATAATTATCACCAGCCCGGCGTCAGGGCTCGAGCTGCTTAACCACTCGTTTAACTGCTTAACTGCTCCGCGAGCTGCGTAACCAACACGTTTACGCAGGTCCAGACACCGAGTGTCACTGGATGGGTGCCCGTAGGGGAACCCCGGATACAAACGGCACAGGACCCTTGTCCGATGACACAGCTTTCTTAGTAACTAAAGCAAAATTCTACGCGCGCGTTTTGACCTGGTTGACTGCAGCGAGCGCCCTCTGCCTGCCCGCCTTGTGCCGTTCATGGAAGCCGACCGATCCGCCGTCGCGATTGTCCTCTCTGTGCGCCGCCGCCGCCGCTCGCGCTTGGAAGTGACGTCATACTGATGTCGATGATGCCCGTTACGCCGCTTGTCGATGATCTCATCCAGGTGCAGGTCTGTTCCGTTTTGTTTGTTGTTTTTTATTTGCTGCGAAGTGTTGCAGATACTCTGATCGGAATAACGCAGACCTATGGTGAAAATGCCAGCCGGCAAATCACGTCTCGTGGACTAGGATGGCCTATGTTCGAGTTGACAATGGCATATTTTGGATTCATGTTAAATAGTTGGGTCGAATGATGACAGTGCGTGACTAGGGAAATTTTTTGCCGGGTGATGTAGCCCAGGGCATCAACTCATGTGCCTTTGGCCGGAAAATCCTAGAGTTCGAGTCCTGACGTCGTAAAAATTTCAATACTATCTAGATGGCTTTGTCGAATTCAGCTCCTGTCTGGGGGAGAATTCCGGTGGTCAGCTGCTCTGATCGGTTGTTTTCAGTGGTTTCTCCCATCAATTCGAGGCGAATGCCGAAGTCGTATCCTAAGAAACGGGGCCCGGAACGTGCGCGATCTTTTCCCCCCACTTCGTTGTCCTATCTTCATCCCTTACTTTTACACACACACACACACACACACACACACACACATCACTACCAAACGTGTCAGAAGACCAGTCAGGATCTTAGAGCTTGTCCTGGCTGGGACGGTGTCCCATTGGTGGGAGAAATCTCCCTGGTTGTGGAATTCCCGCAAGCCCACATGTAGATCTGCGCCTGTTCTTACCACTCAGTGTGGGAAAAAGAACACCACTATTTCCTGTGAAAATAACAAGCACTACACTTATTGGGACCAGTGACTAGCGTAAACAGATTAGTGAAGTAGTGGTTGGAGAAGTAAAAAAGGCATATTTCTGAGCTCAGTTGGTATTTCTTCGTTGAACATAGTAGTGGATTTCTAACAACTCCAAAAATAGTAAACTTTGTAGGTGCTTCTAGAGTAGAAATCAATGCTAAATATGAGTAAAAGCAAAAAAAAATCACGATATAGGAGGGTAACAACGAATTGCAACTATTGATTTTTAGTGAACCATGAAAAAAGAAGAAGAAGAAGAAGAAGAAGAAGAAGAAGAAGAAGAAGAAGAAGAAGAAGAAGAAGAATACGTGCATCTTGTGTACGGTAAACTTATTGTAATAATTTTATTCTGCAAGTGAGTGTGCCTATTGAGGATAATATTGTAGGCCTTTCTTTTATATGTTACTACAATCTTCCATCGCAAAAAAGTAATTCATATATATTATACCCGGTCGAACAAAGTAAAGCATTGATCCAAAGGTGTTGACTTGCTCACTTCGCTATTGTTGTCGTTCTTTTGCTCCCGTTTATTGGCTCTCATTGAATTTATTAGTTCCATAAGAGTCGGTCATTCGTGTCCCATTCTTCTGTTATTGATCAAGAATCAATTGGAGGTAATTAAAGCAAGGTCACTACTAGCCAAGTTCGTTTTGCTGAATGACGATGTTGCTTTTTCCTTCGGAGACAGCTTTCCTGTTCTGTTCTATGTATGTTCACTTTTGTATCACTGAGCTGAGTTACAATAGCATTAAGTTTGAAAATTAAGTAAGTCATTTTGTTTGACAGTGTAATTCGCAATGGGTTCTTCTATTGTATTTTATGTCAATTGTATTTTATTAATCTACGTAATTTTTTGTGGTTAACTATTTATGAGTGATATAGGAGTGCATATGTTCACGGCAAAATAGAACTACTTCTGAATATAAAAATGACCCAAAATGATCACGGCGATCGATTTTTCAATTTCAGTTATACAATAAAAGAAATGTGCAACTGCAAGAACGTCTGAATTGCAGCCATTAAGTTTTTGTTTTTATTTCTATTGCAAAAAAATCTTGCACTGAAGAATAACTGCTGTGACATCCGCTGTGTCATTGAAAATAATTGCTTCGACAGTTTTTATTCATAATTTGTTTGTGACCTAACACTAAGAAGGAAATACAACATAATTGCAATGAGCATTAATTTTCAAGAGAAATTAAAGATATATTTACCTTAGTGACAAAGACCCTAATCTAATTTTATGTATTGGGACAAGTTTTGAAACACCACCTTCAACCGCCTGAGCAATAATACACAGATCATCCTGTCCAACACCGAGCGAAATCTAAGCGAGGCCAATACTAGTTTCGGCATCCAAATATACGACTCGCATTTATTGTCTATGACTAGTCATCTTCAAGATTACTTCTGCCCTTCTTCTTGATTACTTCTGCCAGTGCACCGAGTCGATTTTCCTTTTTACCTTGCCCCGCGCTCTACAATAAAATACACATTTTTATTTCATAATCATACATTATAATGCAGTTATGCACGGCAGAGGATTCTAGTTACAGCTATTTTCCCAATTTTGTTGTCAGACCAGTATGCATCTTAAGTCAATATAAAATCACGCATGCTAATCGCATGTACCGTTGGGCACTTATATTGACGGTTGGACAATTATTATAATGCGAGAGGCCGGGGTAGTCGCTGGCCTGTCCTCCCAACGAGCTGTCGATTGCATCCGAGGAGGCAAACGAGATCTGCACTCGCAGTACCTCCCATCTTCAGAGCGATTTGCGAGTTTGTTTTATTTTTTTTTAAATTATTTTTTGCATTAATTTTCGGTTGACGACATTTATACATCAGCACTTCATGAAGGAGAGTTTTGAACGTAATATAAAGAAGAAAAAACAACAAGTTTCTCTTGATGTTCTACAATCGAGATCGAGTCCCACCGTGGAAATTGGCCTAAAGGGGATGAAGAATTGGCTGTTTACTCATTGCTAAGGGTGAGAATGAAAATAGGATGGGGAAGGGAAACTCTCGTCTAGATCGTGTACCGTTTCAGGTATCTCCCGGAAACAGCGACCGACTCTGCGAGAAAATCCTCTGATAGAAAAAAATCTGGACGTACAAATTGAATCTTAGATGTTTTCGATACTAACCATTAAGGGCGGGAACGAGGCCATTTTTTTCTTCTTTGTGAGTACTTATTTATTTATTATTCCCCCTCCATTTCCCATTCTTCGAACAACGCTTTCGTAAACGAAACAACGAGGCCATTTTTATTCTTATACGACTTTCTTCTTTGTGAATACTTATTTATGTATTGCTTAAACGAATCTTACGACAGACTTCGACAAATTGTTCTCCAGGTTGTTTTATCCTAAACTTCATCAATGTGCAACTTTTTCCAGTGCCCACACAATCAGAAATTCCGATCTTTCTTCTCCCTCTTCCTCCTTCCCCATCCATTTTCCCCGAGGAGGCCAATGTTGCCTATTGGATAATATCTACGCCCATCGACAAAAGTATGCATGGACAGCTGCCGGCCCTGCGAGAAAATCTTCGATTGGAAAAATCTGGACATGCAGAACAAAATTGTAAATAAGTTGTTCTTTATTTAACTTAATTGAACTTGTCATTAAGGGCAGGTGCGAACATCGCGTGCTCTGTCCTGCCATTTCCCATTCTTGTAAGAACGATTTTCACAAAGGAATCAACGTGGCCATGTATAATATACATACTATACACTATATAATACATACGGTGAACACAGTAACTTTTAACTTTGGGGTAACGCATTCTAACAGCACACACAAACTTCCATGTCCGAAGAGAGATTTAAACCCGCGACCCTTCAAGCCAAGCTAGGGACCTTAAGTCTTAGCGATCTCGACTATCCAGGCCTCTTTGTTTCTTCTTGTTTTTTCTTTATGGATATGCCTTTATTCTGGGTAGATTTCGAAGTTTTCTGGGTTGTTTATCGTGTGCTTTATCAACGTATGATTTTTCCATTGGTCGCCCAATCTAAAATTCCTAACCCTCTCCTCCCTCATCCATTTCTCCTGAGGAGGCCAACGTGGCCTGTTGGAGCGCACACGGGTGTGAATGGACGTCCGCGACGCTGCGAGAAAATTCACTTATCGAAAACATCTGGAACCACCGAACGAATCTGATGTTTTCTAAAGCGATGATAAAGAACACGCCCGAACTTTACGTACGTTTTTCTGCTCATTTCCAATTCTTCCGACAATAGTTTCACAAAGAAATGACGAATTAATGAAAAACGGTTCTTGTTCTTTTTCATTCTTATTCTTGTTTCTTCTCTGTGAATATGCCTTACGAATTTCGATAAGTTGCTTGTTTCTCATCAGTTCATACGTTTTTCGATTGCTCTATTTTCTGTATTATATAATTTTCATTTCCTGTACGTAACCAGCTTGTATCTTTCCCCATTGGTCGCCCAATCAAAAATTGCGAAGGCTCTCCTCCCTCATCCTTTTCCCTCGAGGAGGCCACCGTGGCCTGTTGGCCAAGCCGTCGACGCGGGTGTGCGTTGGACTGCCGCCGGCGCTGCGTACGGGATCGTAATGGTGTCGGCGGTGGCTTTTGCGGCGCGATCGCGATTCGCCGCGCGTACGCTCACGCGCCGCCCTTCCTACGCCCGACCCACGCGCCGCCCGCCGCCCACCCGGCCTGTCAACACGCCCCCCGCGGCGCCGCGGCGCGCCGGCCCGCAAGGTTTCCTTCCACTGCCGCACGCGACCTGAACTGCCCCCTTCTTTGCCGCATAAGCCAAAGAGCTGCGGCGCATGTACCCCAACATGACAGTAAACTCCCGCCTCGTCAGGGCTACTGGGGGAAAAAGGGGGAAGTTGGGAAAAAAAAACACGCGACCTGCAGAGCACCGGTGGCTGCAGAGGAGTATGGGGGAAGATAATGGAATGGAAAAATGTTTATAAACAATTTGTGAAATGGGGAAATACTGAACTAGAAAATGCTTTTAAACAGTTAAAGGGGTCAGTATAACAAGAGGCTCTCCCACAATTGTTTTTTTTATAAATTGTGTTATTATCATTAAACAAAACTTTAAATATTATTCTTTTAGTGTATTATGTTATTTAAAACCAGTATGAACTTATATGCAAGTCCTAAGACTTTAAAAGTCTAAAACATAACGTTATGTTATGTTATGAAAGTTCTAGTAAAACCCTGAATATCTGAGAACGAGGCCAATGTGGGATAGCTAATTTTCTACTGAGCCCTTCAATTGTAATTTTTTTTTTCTTTTTTACTGATATGTAATTGTTTTTATTGCCTTCGATACCGAGCTCGATGTACCACATAACGTACCTGGATCGAGAGGATCGTGCTTACGAGGGATGTATGAAAATAGTTGAATATCGATACACCTTTTCTTACCGGGATAATAATGGGTGCAAAGTATGAAAAGACAACCCGAGTCAATTTAACATCTAGATGATTAGTAAAGACGTAAATCTCAATCATTAATATTAGGTAAAAAATTGAATCTTTTTAGAACCATGGGCATTAACTAGTTCTACTGATTTGGTGGCAAACATTTCTCGGGACAAAGGCTCAGGCTTTTTGCCACCGCACTATCATTAGAATCCAGATATCTCCGCTCAGAGCGCCACCGCTCTAGTCCCCCTCGAAGCTCCAGCTCAAAGGGACCAGCTCGAAGCTCCGGTCCGGTCTCCTGGCATGGGTAATACTTAAGTGGAAGGAAGGGGTAAGAATAGGACAAGGAAAGGGAAGGAAAGATCGCGCGCGGTCCATGGTCCGTGTGTTTGGGTATTGCTCCCGCATTTGCCTGGTGTAAATAAGAGAAACCACAGAAAATATCTGACCACAGCAGTCGGCCGCTAGAATTCTCCTCCATACTGCTTGAGAATTCGACTTAGATATGAAGCTATTGCAGAAAATAGTTTTTCCAAACGTTAAAACGTCTATTTGTTATTATTTCATTTCATATATCGATAATTTCGGTACAGAGCAAAATCTTTCTAAAAATTAATTCAAGTATTTTTAAGGAGGGTTATTGTTTTCCTTCTGATCGTCGACCACTGCCCTGATTGGTGGTTTGGTTACTGTCTGCTTTCTGAACTATTTACGGTCGAACACTGGAGCAAAAAACCCAATTCAGCGGTTCACGAACCTTCCTTTCCTAACCTATCTCAGCTTCAATCATAAGCCTGAGCGATGAGCAGCTGATCAACTATTGTATAAACCCTCTCTTGACGTATATCTCTGAGATTTCAGTTACAAGCTATTTGGTTCCCGATTCTTTGCACCATAAAATATCTAAAAAATTGTCATTTTTCCTGCAGAACGTGCTTATCTTAAAATGAGCTGTTTTACCTCGTGCTGAGACAAAATGTTTTATTCTTAGTACCATCTGTCTAGTGAAGTATCTGAAATTTCTAGAAGTAACACACTCATAGACTACTTTCTGACCATGTTGCTTCACACATCCAAAAATGGAAATGTGGCAGAGAAAGAGATAAATAGTGTGTGTATGCGATTGTGTGCGAGCGAGCGAGAGAGACGGAGAGATATGTTGCTACTGAACGTATCTTCCCTTATAGTATATCTCTCAGTCCGTTACAATACCAACATTACACAGCCGATTTGAATACAGAGAACACACACCAAGAACAGAATGCCGTAGCAGAGCTACGGATAGGCTCATACAACAAACACACATGTTGCCGCATACACGGCCGGGCGACGTCCGGGCAAGAACGAGTACATCAATAACGAGTAGCGCACGCGCGCATACTGGCTACGGGGCGGCGGCAGGGTGGCAGTGGTGGGGCAGCTTGGTGACGGTGACAGTAGCAGAGTCGGTGACGGCGGCGTGGTGACGGTGGCAGTAGTAGAGTAGCAGTAGCGCAGCGGCGGAGGCGGCGATGGCAGCAATGGCGGTAGTGATAGCTGGGGCTGTGGTGGTGGTGGCGGCGGGACGACGACAGGGCGGTGGCGGTGGCGGATGTGGTGGTGGTGATAGCAGTAGCGGTGGTGGTAGGGTCTTGGTGACGGTGGCAGTAGCAGAGAGTGGCGGTGGCAGGGGTGGAGGTGATGGTGGCAGCGGCCGTGGTGATAGCGGTGGCGGTGGCGGAGGGGGTCGCGACGGCGGCAATGGCGATAGCGGTGGCGATGGCCGCGGCGGCGGCGTGACGTAGGCTGATGCAAATGCAGGCGCGCCGCCACCTCTGTACGAGAGCGGGTACACCGTAACGAGTAGCGGCTACGCCTCGTTCGCTCGTGTTCCGCGTCGCCCCACATACGCGCGTACATCACCCGCCCCGCGCCGCACCACGCCCCTCGCCTCCCCCTCGCCCCCCCCCCCCCCCCCGCTCCCAGCGCGGACGGTCGCGCTCGGCAGCGCGCGTTTCGCCAGATCGTCCACAGCGAGATATCGCTTTCCTGCGCGACGAGAACATCTCTATAT
Organism: Gryllus longicercus; assembly: GCA_038098605.1. Classification (NCBI taxonomy): domain Eukaryota; kingdom Metazoa; phylum Arthropoda; class Insecta; order Orthoptera; family Gryllidae; genus Gryllus; species Gryllus longicercus. The sequence goes on from JAZDUA010000535.1 coordinate 544,653, forward strand.
CGGAACTCGAGGAATGGAGTACTGCCTTTCGTTACGGAGAGTTTTCGTAGGGTGCAGAAATCGTTACAACGTACGGGGTTAAAACAAACCATCCAAAATCGTGTAATGTTACGTTATATCAAGTCTTTCGTTGTAAGGAATTCCTATGTTTTAGAGCAAAGGTATGCAAATTGTAAGTCTTCAAGGCCCGCGACTAAAATCTGTTATACGGTTGCGGGCCATATTTTCATTACACAGGCGATCCAGACGTGACTCAGCGTATTAGAATAGAACGAGATGTAAGTAGGAAACAATGATCGATAATACTCCCACATGAGGAAGTAAGCGTATGAACTTTATAGTGAAGGGGTGCAATCAACCGACAGGGAAAATGAAGACTGAGGAGAACGGCAGAAAAGTCTGATCAATGAACACATGGAATGAAATGATACGAATGTTTAAAGCTTGAACTAGTTACATTCAAATATTTCTTTATTTCTTTAAAATCCTATTTTGTATGTCACATTCAGTTCATTTAATTAAACACAAATTTTGAAAAATCTATACAAAATGGCATTACTCTAGAAAGTATTGCCTGTCATATCTTTCCGGAGAATTTAGTAGCTACAAATTAACTGTAGTTACTGCGATTCCGAACACATAATTAAAATTATAGAAAAAACTCCACTTAAATATTGACAATTTACTTAAAATCAACACATTAGCAAGCTCAAGTAATGTACAAAATCACAAAAACAAAATCTAAAACACCCCTGAAAACCAATTGTTTGAAAGCATTGGACTGTGGCTGAGAATATTTAGAATAAGTGTTTCCAATATAGAATAAAATCACCCATAAATTGTAAACGGGAAAAGAAAGATAATAAGCTACAATATTTATGTTTTGAGCAATCTGGACTGCTGTTATCTACACAATGTGTACATTAATGCTCACCAAATAATGGCTCATAAAATACCATTACATCCTCAAAATGACATCGTTAAAGCACAAACACGAATCACCATTACCTCAGTGACTAGTCAGAAAATGTACAGAATAACGCTGGCAATTCATCATATCGTAAATGTGAGTACGTGACCAGTAATGAAAGTAAGTGATGTACGTAGTAAATAATGAAGAAAGTATTACGTGTTTTCGGACCCATTAACAACTTCGGTTCATTGTTTCGTGAGTTCAGTGCATGTCAGAGCCGGTAGGTAGCGGTATTTCTCTCCTGCTGGAAGTGAGGTCCTGCACCGACCTAAACGTAGGTTTGTAGGATATTCTCCCCCTAGGTATTGCTTCCCCTGCGAGGCAACGCATGGTCCTCAAGCCCCCCCCCCCCTCCCTAGATCCGCCAGTGGGTGTGGACCCGCGCACGTGCGGCGACAGTGCATTCGTGGGCATTGCCGCATCTGGACGTTTTCTCAGAACCGGAAAGTAAAATTTTCTTCCGCGCAGATTTTACGCAATTCGCCCCGCATCGGGCGACTGTTCCAGCAGGCAGGGCGGCGCTCGATGTGTCTGATGAACGCTTCTAGTATGCGAGGCTCTCTCATTGCATTCCGAGTCATTTCAGTAAGTGCAGTAAGTGTTAAGTCCAGTGTTCACTCTACAACAGAGCTGTCTAACTGGCGGACCGCCAATTATTGTCGTCCCCGAAGGGTTATTACTTCGCCAAACTTGAAAGCATCTACCTGTATGTCCAGCGAAAATGTTGCGCCTAGCGCACGCACCCTGTCGGGGTCATCACCCTCTTAATGTAAAAATAAGTTAAGTTTTTATTTAAGATGAATTTTTCTAGTAATTCAGAAATCCAAAATCATTCTAATGCGTTTCACTGCTTTATGCATGGTAGAGTCTGGTATGCATGGTTCCATCCCCCCCCCCCCCCCCGTTTAAGAGCAGATGAGCTATACACAATACACTGCTAATACTCTCTAGAGTAATGCCATTTTGTAAAGATTTTTCAAAATTTGTGTGCTCAGTTAAATGAACTGAATATGACATACAAAATAGGATTTTAAAGAAATAAAGAAATATTTGAATGTAATTCTGAATAGTTCAAGCTTTAAACATTCGTATCATTTCATTCCATGTGTTCATTGATGAGACTTTTCTGCCGTCTTTCTCAGTCTTCATTTTCCCTATCGGTTGATTGCACCCCTTCACTATAAAGTTCATACGCTTACTTCCTCATGTGGGAGTATTATCGATCATTGTTTCCTACTTATATCTCGTTCTATTCTAATACGCTGAGTCACGTGACTTTATTTAGTGTGGGCGTTTCCTGGGGGGGGGGGGAGATTCAATCGACAGAAGGTGACTCATCTGATCTTAATGCGCTTGGTATATATATAGAAGGATTTACTAAGGGGTCATTTGTTCCACCAACAACAAAACAGTCGTGAAGTGTATTTTTCACTTTGCTTCGTACTTGCTGAAAGACTTAACTGGTACTGGTATATAGACGTACAGTGAATACACGAACTCAACAGATGACGAAGGATGAACACACATTGTAGTTGTATTGGTGAAAAGGTTTATTATTCCAAATCACAGTGGTGAAAACGGATGAAAATGACTCGTTGTGCAAAACAAGACCTGGTTTTATTCTTGTGAGTTGCATGAAGATTAGTTCAACTCTGTTATTCTCCTGAATTTCAACCATTGTGCCTTGCGTAATCGAATTTTGAATAATTTATAGCATTATTTTATTCCGTAAATAAAAAATGGTAGAAAGATAGCATGGGGAGATTGATAGTAGGTAGTAAGATGGCATAGGGGACAATCTTTGATCTACAACCGTATGTTTTTGTTAAATTTAAACTATTTTGCAGTGTTCCCAGGTGCTACTCGTAAAATATTACAACTGATACACATCACATTTATCTATGTTACTGATTGTAACATCGGTTATCTTCCAAATAATCTTCTGCAAGTTTTCACGAGTTTTACCACTGCTTTACATATCCCATTAAGTTCCTCGCGTGTTTCACCCTTGCTTTAAACCCAGTTGATGAAGAACAACTCACACGGAGTGAAACGCGCGAGAACGGGAGTTTAGGCCGAGTTAATCGCTGTTATCTATTTCGTTTTCTCGTTTCGACAGTTGTCTCATTCCATCACGAAAAGTGTTCAACTGCATTATATTGAACGATGACTATATTTTAACGAAATCGGATTTGTGGTGCACTTGAAAAAATCAGCCGCGAGAACTAATTATTTTAGTATGATGAAGTCATTTAAGATTATACAGCTGTGTTTTGGAAAAATGCCGAGGAGAATTTTCAATATCAGTTTTTCTTCAAAATAAGATTTTGTCTTAATAAAGTTTAAGTATTATTCGTTTGTCGTAATAAACTTAATCAAATATACAATTTCTGCTTAAATAACGCTGCAGCGAGAACATATCCACAATATTTAAATGTTGATTTCATTTGTTATATATTAAAATGTGGGAGTATCACTTTTGTTTTAAATTACTCATATTAAAATATAATTAGTATATTTGAAAATGGTCGAATTTTTATGTATACATAGCAGAAATAGTTGACTACATTAAGGTATTATGCTTCTAGTGAAACAGTTTTTTGAATCAAGGTTAGAATATTTCGTTTCTAACCTTCTCTAACCTTGAGAGTGTGCACGTTTATAATTACAAAGAATATACCACTGAAAGTCACAGTCATTCAGTTTGCCTCTGAATAGTAGAAAACACTAGCTCTTAACGTAATCGTGTTAATATATTCTTCGGGAAACAGATTAACTAGTAATCACAACTATATTCCCAGTTTAATGTTAACATTGATTATTTAAACGTGATTAGCGAAAAACGTGAATGAATTTGGTAAAAGTGGATCTACATCTCTGCCCCGTTCTACACGTACATTACCGACCGTGAAAATCCATCGACGAACTTGTAATTTCCGATTCCCTGTAATTTAGGAAAGACTGTAGTAGCACTCAGAGTTCGGGTAGAGGCTGATATTTTTCCAAATTCACTCAGGGTTCAGAAGAATTCATGATGTATGAGAAATTTTCGAGTAGTGAGTGCAGGCATGTATGAATAAGATTCACAGAGTTACAAGGTAGCATTTGCCTGGCGGCGAAGGCGTTGATGACTGTGTATGTGAAGGTGAAACTTGATCTCTTCATACAAGCACTGTCATTTTTCCACGTTAATCCATAAGTAAAGAAGTCTATTGCATGCGAGTCTTAGTCTTTTCTCGATAGATTTTCACCCTTCAAGACTTTTTCTCTATGACTTACCATACGGCCCCATTTCGGTGACTTTTTTGCAACTGAGAGACCATTTGGGCTGAATACCGAGTTTAGAGGTGTTAGAATAATTTAGGGAAAATACTTTGTAACTGCATAAAGCCTTCGGCTTGGCCGCGTAATAACAGATATTGTATTTTATATTTGTAGTAAATTACCTAAAATAAATTTTTAAAAAGGTATCGAGAACTGTGCGAATACTTCTCATTCTCTTAAACCAGTGAGGGTAGCAAGTCGCCAAACGGACTAAATAATTATGTTGGGAAACAACGCAGCTGCTATCTCCGCCTACCTTTTTATCTCTACTCGACGCTCTAACACCATAAATAGCGAATCGCCCAACTCATTGTTCCATATTCCGTATAGTCTAGAAAAGACTGACAGCATTGCCGAATGTCTCTCCATAGCTCATTGAAGTTAGAGAATAATCAAATATGTATGATCACACTATCAAAAGCTATAAGAGGTCTCCGAATCTCTGGTTCTGCGAATCCAGCGAATGAAATCAAGTGGCCGAGCACACTGAAGAACTACGATGGGAAAACAAAGCAGCTGCTATCCCCGCCACCCTTTTTATCTGTACTCGCCGCTCTAACAACAAAAAAAAAAATCGAATCGCTCAACTTGTAATTCCAGATTCCGTATGATCTAGGAAATACTGGCAGTACTGCTGAATGTCACTCCAAAGCTCATTGAGGTTTGAGAATAATCAAATATATATGTTCACACTATCAAACGCTGTAAGAGGTTGTCTCCGAACCTCTGGTTCTGCGAATCCAGCGAAGGAAATCAAGTGGCCGAGCACACTGAAGAACTACGATGGGAAAACAACGCAGCTGCTATTTCCACCTCCCTTTTTATCTGCACCCGCCGCATTAGCGACCGTGAATAGCGAAACCAGCGAGTTCGTAATTCCACGCCGGGAAGACCCCCAAAAAGGCGCGAGCGTGGCGGAGTGTGTGTGTGTGTGTGTCCTGTGTTATTCCCCGATTCATGGGCCGTTTCGCGATGTCAAATGGCGTTTTAATTGGCGCCGGCATCGCTTGGCTGCGGCGGCGCGCCGGCGTTAAAATATGCTAATGGGGTCTGCGGCGCGGCCCGGCGCCTCGTCGGAAGTCGCTCGCCCAGCGGCTCCTGAATGGCGGGCTGCTGAAGGATGCCGACCCGACGCCGCGTCGCGGCGGGCAGAGCTGGGAATCCGCGAAGCGAGCTTCTGTGCGTGATTCAAACCGGCTGCCGTAGCTCGGCGGTAACGCTGTTTCCTCTGAAGAATCGTTGACCGAAAGGTCGTAAGGTTCGGGTCCCGATGGTGGATTTTTTTTTTAAACTTCTGTTTCGTTTTTCATAATAACGTTCTCTATCCATCATCATAATCGTAACCGTATCTAACCGGCACCGTTAGCCGAATTGCGTAACTACGCTCCTCGAAGTCGCAGAAGTTAAGCAACTCGACACACCACTGAATCCTAGACGGGTAACCGTCTGGGAACCTCGGTTACGAACGGCATCGAGACCCTGGCCGAAGTGATAAAGGGCACTGACTTATGACAAATGACACAAATTTCAAGGATTTCTCCACGTACATTCTTTGTTCCAGAATAAGGGTCGTTCCTGGATAAGAGTCGTTGTGAAGATGCAAGAAATGGAAAAAAATATACTGTTGTCGAACGTCTATTAATGCTCCGTTCACCTACGCACTCATTGTCACTCAGTCAGTCATTGCCTTTAACCCCTCGTCCAGGGGCTCGGCTCCGTTTGATCCGCAAGATTCGGAGACGGTCAGCTACTCAAAAATGTGATGTGTCACGAGTTGCTTAACCTCTGTGACTTCATGGAGCATGGTTAAGCAATTCAGCTAACGTCGATAGTTTGGAATCTATCTTCGTATCTGGATCGATTCAGACGCTTTTGATGGAGAAATTTAGCGGCCGGCTGCTCCGATTGGTCGTGATCTCTCCTATCACTGCTTGGTGAATGCCAGAGTATCGCCCTAACAAATAGGTCACGGATCGCGTGTATCTTTCTGTGCTCATCCTTCTCCCATCCTTTCCCCTTACACACTCTGACGCACTGCACGGCAACACACGATTGGAGCGTTAATCTTTTCCGGCTAGTGTGGTGCTGCCGGGGGCGTGGCGTCTAGCACATTCGTACTCAACTGAGAGTTTTGCAACTCTGAAAATCTTGCCATCGCGCGTAGGCGAGCGAATGTTGATTTGTGAGTGGAGGTGGGGATTAATAGCCCAAATTAGCGTCTTAGAAATGTTCTGGACGTTTCAAGAACTCATTTCGCCTCAGGTAGTTGAGGTTCGTGGGCGATTCTCCATGATCTGGAAACCTGGCAAGTCGAGACGATTCGCTGAAATCGCGCACGCCATTGGATAAACACGTGTGAGGACACAGGATTAACAGCTGGGACACGCAAGGCTTGGAAGACGTGGTACCGCTGATGATCGTAGTGAATCTTAACTCGACTCGAATGACTGAGAATGAAAGCTTCGTACGAAAGCATGAGATGGATGCGTGCTGAAGTACCCTCGCAAAAACCACAATCAATTAGTGTAATTACAGTATGTGCATATGTGATTATTTGTTTTGCTTGAGAATTACCAGTCACAATGGAATTCTTTATATACCGACTTACCTTCTTCCGCAATGGCAGATAATGCTTTAAGAATCCTCTTTTAAGAATGTAGGAGAATGTCAGAAAATGATTATTTCGAGCGTTAAATATATTAAAATGTATTAAAAATAAATTCTAGTATGTAGCCTGTTAAACGAAATTCTCAGACGTTTGGAGAATATTTGATTTGTCGAATGTATTTGTTTTCTTCTTTGTACTACCTATCAACATTTTTATACCGCCATGGATACTATTAAAATGTTACGTCGGCTTTTTAGCATTGATAGTAATAAAATGATTTACTGTTTATCAGGCTTACGTTGTAAGTTAACATTATCAATACTGATAGTCACACATATTAGTTAAACTCTTTACTTAAATACAAAAATATAAAATTATATCTGAGATCTAAACGTAGTGTACATTTTTATTGCAGACATTTCGTTTGGTGTCGAGATTATTACCAATATCATGGCTTCAGTTGTGCATTTTTGAACCTTAGTTTCCTGATTTCTCGTGAAAGTAAGCCATCAAAGAAAAGGTGTAAATCCGAAGACATTAAATTTTTGATGGCCGAAATAAAAGCATCTTTTTTACGATCTCGAGAACTGTGGCGGCACAAGCTGAAATGTTTTGAGCAGGTCTGCGTTTAAGTGTTGCGGCATGATTATTGCTGGAGGAGATTGTGGAGGTCAGCGCCAAAGATGTGAGGATCCGCCTCCTTTACGATTTACTCTTTCCGACGTTTTCGGGTCACTTCCATCTTGTCCCGTCGCGAAGATAAAGTGACGTTTCCAGGCGCCTCTGCTGGTTTTACGAGTCTGGCCGGCAGCTGTTGGTTGTTTCGAGGAGTACGCAGTGGCCCAGAACAGCGTTGCCGCAAGATTTCAGATCGCTGCAAGATCTCATTTCGAAGTAGAGAAACGGTCATGGATTCTTAAGCGTGGTTGTAATATATCCTTTGAACAATTTACTCACCGTATGCTGGAGCCCTGAAGTCTACGTGCGTTAGTATAGGACAGTGGTTTCAAGATTACCTACTGTTACCAGTAGCACGTCTCGCCACACCCAATGACATGACTCGTGCTGGTCACCATCATAGAAGGAGGCTCTCCCCACCCAATATATTTTGGTATATGAAGTATATTGAAGATGACTCCTCGGCAAACTTTACCGTATCTCTTGAATCCACACACCATAACTGGTGGCTTGCTTGTGACACCCATGACTAGCACTACTAGGGTCTCGAGAGGAATCGTTCAGAACGCTGTTTTCTTGTAGTGATAGTGTGTCGAAATCTCCAGTTTGTCGAATGTAGTGAAATAATTTTCTCGTGCAAAAAGGAGGAGACAAATACAGTTAACATATTTTCAATTATATAAACATATACTTTACTATAATAATACTAAATATACTTAATTATTTTTTTTAAAACTTTTGCGTATTCGTATCTCATGTATAATTTCCAGAAGCACTTTCGCTGCTGCTTTCTTGTGGCGAGATGGTCAACTGCGTGGATGGGAGTTCTTTTTCGTGCCATTCTTGCCACTGAAACTTACCAGTAGCAACTACCTTTTAATCGCGGGCGTAGGTAGTTCCTAGCTCGCGACTACTCGTAGACCTGACGTTTGAAAGTCCGATTAGAGTCCCGCCGTGAATTGTCGACGCTTTTAAAATACATGGATCAGTTGAAGTCGCTTCCCCAATGACAAGTCAAGAGATCGCTGATGGCGGATTCCTAGGTGTGCTCCGAACAATGGCAACCAGGTGCAGGAGCAGTACCTGTTCCAAACGGCCACTGCTTGCTTGCAAAAATTCCTTTCCATCCAGCCTTCTCTCCAATCATTATTGTTTCGAAATTTACTGATCCCAAATAACAATGTCCCAGTGATATGCAAGGAGATAAATGTAGACAGGGAGTGGAAGAGAGAAAATATGATTGGGATTTTCCATGTTTACACATTAATGCGCAATTACAAACACTCTTCACATGACGATCTTTGGTGAAGTTGATACAATTTGTTTGCCCCGCAACAGTGTTATCACAAAGGAATTCGGGTGCGAGTTCAAATACGACCTAGTAAATAGTGCCAGAATCCCAAATTTAGAACTGATATCGTTTTTGAATATCAAAATGGAACTTTTTTGTTATATATTTTAAAACATTCTCAATGTCTTAAATTGCAAGAACATTAGGGATGTTGTATACAAAATAACACGACTATTGAAGTCTCCTTGAGGTGACCCGTCTTATAAATTGGATTTTAGAATCCACCAGCTAGTACGAATTTCAAATATTTAATGCTTCTTAATAAATGAACCAATAACTTGAAGGACAGTGTTCAAAATTATACACGTGAAAGGTGTATTGCATGTGCATTTCTTGTCGGGAATTTTTGACATAACAGTTTTGAATCTATTATGACTCCTGTAGTAATAATTCAGCTTTTTCTAGAATATAATTAAATTTATTACAGTTTGCTTTGAGCTGATGCTAGGTGGAAAAAATATGATTACAATTAAATGTTGATATACGAGTTCTAATTAAAATCTAATTTTCTGTAAATTAACATTTCGTTCTTATTTTCATCTGACGTATACGTTATCTAACACATCACTCCACTCCTCTCCACTTCACACTACATGTGCCATAACATTATTCGTAATAATATAGGTAATAATAAGCATGTTAGTAACTACAAAAAACAGTAATAGTACTATACATCAGGAAGACCTTCTCAGCGAAATGTTTTGTTCAGAAAACTGAACACCAACTTTCCCCTGCTCAAGTCGCTCTCTGCCATCATTTCAAGATGGCGTCGCTTCTTGTGAGACGGGCGAGGTGCGTGCTGCACGTTGAGCTGTGCCGCCTCGCATCTCGATGGCTTCCCGACGCGTCGCGGCGGCCGCCTGCCTCGTAAATGAAGCAGGCCATGGACGAGCGCGCCGCGCTCTATAACTAGGCGACTTCCCATGACTCCTACCGCGCTGGTGATCCAGGCGGCCGAGCACAGTGGGCCGAAACCACACCAAACGGATCTTCTATTATACAGGGTGTCCGGGAGGAAAGCGTTTAAATTTGGAGAGTAAGCTCTTAAGACAATTTTAACCATATTTTGTGTGATAAACTACTGCGATATTCCGAATGGTTACGGCAATAATTCCGAATGGCAGCAATATGCACTCAAAAATGTTTTTGAAAAAATGCTTTCTATGCAAAACTGCATTCCAAAAGCATAGAAACTCTTCAGAAACATGTAAATTGTTTATTATTTACAAATGAAATTAATACACTCTTTCAGAAAGAAAAATTAACGCAGAAATAAAAAGCAGTCGAATTGTGTAAATTGGGTTCTTTTTTTATTTCTGTGTTAATTTTTCCTTCCGAACAAAAATATTAACTTATTTTGTAAATAATGAATAATTTACATGTTTCTATGCTTCAGCAATGCAAAGTTTTGCCTAGAAAGCATTTTTTTAAAGTCAACCTTTGAGTGCTTATTGAGGCTCAACCGTTCGGAATATCTCACTACTTTATTAGACAAAATATGTTTAAAATTGTCTTAAGAGACTATTTTCGAAGTTTCGATGTTTCCTTCCCGGACACCTGTGTGTGTATAATCGTATATTACAAAACCAAACAAACAAACTTTTTAATCACTGGAGCGATTGCTTCCAAATATTTGTTTTGAGAATTTTCGAACAGTCGAGAAAAAAGTGCGAGCCCGCAATATTAAAATGTGTCTTTTGAAACGAAATTAGTTTAGTACATTTCTCAATACAGAAATACTTTCTGGGTCCGCCCTTCTCTGTAATAGGGATTAAAACTTCCATCCCGTTACTGAGTGTCTCGGGTATTGTCAAAGAGGTCATTGCTGGTTTCAAAACGTCGCAGTGGGGAGGTTGACTTGCTCTTCGGGGTGGTATTGGGCCTTCCGTCCTACATTACGAGACGTGAAAGACGACAAAAAATTAGACATTCCCGTTCGGCAGCCCGGATTCTCCGCGATATCCACATCATTAGTACAAGGACAACGCTTTAGGGGGAAGGAGGCTTTATGTTTCGGGTACATAAGGAGAGGTTGGTGTCACACAGGTGAAATGAATAAAGGATTCGTCCCAACCCCTTGGTGATTCGTAGACATCGTAATTTGAGGCACCTCATATGCAACCAAATTTTGATTTGAGGCATAAGAATTGACATTACAGGCACTTACAATAGGTTACAAAATTATTAAATTTGACATTTAAAAACATTACACCTAAAGAGTTATGTTTTTAACATTTAGTAATGACCACAAAGGGATGAAATTAGGTACTTTTTATTGTTCAATAAAGCCAAGTGTTTTTACATTTATGAGAGTGAGTACAATATATTACTTTATTCTATTTCATTTTTTTTCATACTTTTCATTCCCAACCTGTTAACAAAGGTGCTGCACCGGCAATGGGTGCAATTGCCGAAGAAGTACGTGAATATCGGAGACAAGCATGAAACATCCTCTTGATGTTGTCTTGCAGAGTTAATGTTACGTTGGGTGTTAGTATGTCAGAGTTGTGTTGGGTGACAGATTTAGGTGATTAGTCCACTGCGTATTCGAACAAGGAAAATTAGCGTTTCGAGAAAGTATTTGCGCTTCAGTATAATACATTTAAAAAAGTAATTAAAATATCGTAATTTTTAAATTACTTGTAGACAGTTTTAGGCCAAATAAATAGGCATCAACCGCCCATTTAGGACGTTTTGTGCGCTTTTAGTGGACCTATTTGTACATAATAGTTTTGCAAACATCTGCAATTATTTTCCACACACTTATAAAGGAACTAAATAGGCTTTTTCTGCTAAAATTCGAGGTCTAGTGATTAGTAATATGGTCATTACGAGGCAAAATTTGGTACCACAAAAAACAAATATTTTCAGGTAACAAGAAAAAATTCCTTGGATAGCCGAGTCGCTAGGACTGAAGGACCGTGGCTGCCTTGAATAGAAGGGTCGCAGGTTCTAATCCCGCCCCGGTGTGTGTTCATGTTGTGTGTGTTCATGTTGTCCTTATGTGGTCCCCTTCCAGTTACCGCAATCATGTGGTCGCTAATGACCTAGCTTTTAATGCGAGCTTAATAAATAAGCCAATAAATAAGAAAAACTTCGTTCTGCAACGTCATAAAATACGAGATTTTCATTATAGAAATCTTTGGCGATTAAGGCCAGATTTTGAGATAACGAGTTTTTGCTTCCAATGCGGCGCGTTATATTTAACATGTGGAAACATATGACTTACCTTTTTCAGATACGTTTTGAATAATACGAAGTTTAAATACGCTAATACACGTAGTTGTGCGCAGCCTAAAACCACTGCAGGAGGGTGAATGCATACCCACACTCCAGAAACTTTTTTGTTTATATGACATATTTTTACGAGGAAATAAATGAAATTCAATTCAAAGCAGAACGCAATTGTAACATAAACGATACAATTATTATGTAACCTTGATGTTAAACCGATTTGAGACTTAGCACATGGTTTGCGCAGCCTCTTCTGCAAATGTCCTGTATCCATTGCCCAAATTGTCAGATTAAAACTGTGAAAATTAGAAATTGATGGTATTTACGGAGAGGCTAAGGGGCACCTTAGACTACAAATTTCAAGACGGGCCTATCCACTCCCCCCCCTATGCGCGCGCCTATGAAAATATATCTTAACGACGATGTATTTTTCTTCGACCGTCCTCACAGCTGACATCTAGTTTGAAAAGCGTCCTTCCCAGTACGCAGAATTTCGCTCGTATTTGAGCGAAAGGATATATTTCAGAAAAATTGAATATTGTGTTAAGAGTAGTAACTTTACCTTTATTTCTCAAGTATTTTCTTTAATTCTTATAAAGTAACATTAAACTAACCTAATACTATTAACATATTTCAGTGACTGATCCAGAGACGAATTTCGGGACAGGATATTCAAAATCTTTTCGTCAAATACATGTATATTCCAGATTTTGTAAAACGTCGCAGGCTACACTCGTCCAATGCTGCAATATAATGTTATTCCTTTTAATTGTAATCTAAAAATATGTTTTCTTGAAAGTTTCGTGGCAAGTTAAAATTAATAGGTACTTAAAAACTTTAGGGGGGATTTCTCTTACTCTTCCCCCCTCCCTTGGATCCGCGCCTAGGAGGATACAAAGATAAAGATATTATATATCTTTGTATCTGAAAATTAATTATTCAGTAATATCTGCACTAAATGCAATTATTTTTGCCCTCCCGCTCCCATTTTGCCCAAACACGAGCGAATATTTCCCCCCACCGTCTCCTTCTTCGTCGTTTGGGTCCAGTGTGGGGCGTGGCTGTGCGCGCGGCGGCGTACCGCTCCGTTGCCGTTGCAGCCGCGGGCGACGCGCCGCCGCGCCGCGGCGTGGCGTGGCGCGGCGCGGCCGTCCGCGCGATGGACGAGCGCCGGCTGCGACGCGCGCGGCGATGGACGGCGCGGCGCGCGCGCGCTGACGTGACGGACGCACTGCGGCCGCTTCCGCCGCCCCGCCGCGTGTGCGGTCTGCGTCGCGACGACGACGCCTGCAGGCCACGCTCCCCTTCCCCCGTACGCCCCTTACTAGTGATGCGACATCTCGATAACTAAACATCGATGTCACCAATCGCCCATGTTCAAAATGAAAACATCGATCTTAATAATGCATATAATATATATATATATATATATATATATATATATATATATATATATATATATATATATATATATATATATATATTTCGGTTGGTTCATACATTTATACTTCTGTGAAGACCAAAGTAGCCAAAGTTCGATGGGAATGTACAAATGTACAGGCACATACACACGCGTTGATGATTTTTATATAGACTGAAGGGTCAAGATGAAACACAACGGCGCTCTCTACGCAACCCGTTGCATGCTGAAGCATGATTATTAAGACGTCTTCATTGCGTATTCTGCCCCTGTCATTGTGAAATTTCTCTCGGTAGAGAGATACAGGGAGAGACAGAGGAAGACAGAGACGCAGAGAGAGAAACACACACAGAGAGAGAGAGAGAGAGAGAGAGAGAGAGAGAGACGGAACCACACTCGAGAAAGTCTTTCCTCTCTCTCTCTCTCTCTCTCTCTCTCTCTCTCTCATATATATATATATATATATATATATATATATATATATATATATATATATATAATGTAATTTTGATGGTTTTTAATCCAGGGTTAATTAACATGCCACGAGGGTGGCATGGCGCATTGAGAATTTTCCGCCGTGTGAGAAAAATATACAATTCTATGTGTTAGTCAAAACATTGATATTCTAACGTCTTGAGAAAGAAAAGTATTCCTGCGAGTGAATCAATTGTGTTTCGGTTCAAAACTTATGAAGCCGTTCTGACAATGATATCAGACATTGAGAATTTTAACTACTATAAACTCATACATAAATTCCAATTAAAAGATTGTGCGAACTGTCATTGCGGAGAACTAATAAAATCTACAAGTGCGAAAGTATTTGACAGAGAAAGTGAAATGTAGAGAAACACCTGAAAAATGAAACGTTGCTACGACATAAACTGAAAGACTCTGTAAATTATTTGTTTTCTTTACTGTTATGTTATGCAGTAGATAAATAGAAAATATGTTACATAAAACTATTAAATGACAGTCCTAGTTAAAATGATGCATCGATTTAAGAGCATATTTATATAAAACTAAATTAATAATGAATTATTTTATATCAAACATTTTCTCTATTTGTTCTGTCTAACAGTTTTCTTGTACACTGCGTTTTTTGTCCGATGGTTCGTTAGGATCACATTGAACCGCGAGTCGGCTTTTTTCTCCGGAATTTCTACTACACGAAACATAACCTATAATGGCCTTTGAAATTCATAAAAAAACAACTAATTATTATAGGGATAATAAAATATTACTTTTAAAAATTGAATCAGCGTGTGATCACATCGGTAGGAAATATATGATACTATCATGATCAGACGTTTAATGACCAATCTAATGAGTACACTTACACTCTCAATAGTTACTTTGGCCTCTTATCACGGCCCACTGAAATTTATTTCAAGAAGGAAGGTATTTGTTTCTGTGAAAATTATATGTATTTTAGAGCAGGTAGTACGTTCTGCTAATTTGGTAAATAATTTTCTACTCTCATGAAAATTACTGAAAACAATTATGTATTTTTGGAATATTTAATGCTTTAACGATAAAGTTCATTCGATTTTCTTTCATTTTCAGGTAATCTATGGTTTTCTCAATACTTTTGGCTCTTCAAAGTCCTGGCACTGGTCGGTAAGTACTGAATGGTTTGATATGTCTTTATAAGCTTCCATGTTCTTAATGACGATGGTTTTGAATACAGATAGTTAAAACATTCTAGATATCATTGATTCAAGAATGAAGGCGCGGTTGACTATTAATTCTGGATTTAGAAAATAATTGTAATGAAATTTTTAGGATAGTAGTGAGCTAATTAATATTATTAAGGAGTGTGTTTTGTTTATTTGTGAAATGACACTTAATTAACGCAATTATCTTGAGACTTCGGTTCATTGCACCTTGTTCCAAATTCTCTGGTAGATATGAGTTATAATGGTTTCTCAAGAATACAAGCTTAAAATCTTTTACTGTTTATTGAGACCTAATTGATTGTGGTATTAAGCCTTACAAACGTTATGTAGGTTTGCAACGTAAGTGTGCGCCCCAAATTGCTTTATTTATGAGCAAGAGTATTTTCTGAAGTAACGTGAAACTCACTGAATGAACCAGATGAGAATTCGCACGAAAACGTTTGCCTTTCTGTAAAAGAATTGCCTTGTTTCTGTATTATAATATTTCTTCATTTTAGATTTGTTATACATCAGTAATTATGGATTGTGTTTTAGAAATATACAATACATAATCGAATATTGCGTACTTTTTTACTCGACTCCACATGATTGATTTCTGGATAAATGCTGATGCTTTGTTATCGTTAGTAGTAACTATATGCATCAACGTCGCCCTAATGGTTTTCTACGTATTTATTGGAATGAATTAAACTACTCATGTGAGATAACTCATCCACGAAATATTATTGCTAGTGATCATATTGAACTGGGAAAGTCGTGTTACGTTCTTCCTTTAAAACCACGAAATAAAATGGACATTTATAACTTCTATGTTTGTGACGTTGACAGACGTCTTAGTAAATACTACGAGTTCATCGTTTTTATTTAAAACG
Organism: Gryllus longicercus; assembly: GCA_038098605.1. NCBI lineage: Eukaryota > Metazoa > Arthropoda > Insecta > Orthoptera > Gryllidae > Gryllus > Gryllus longicercus. Next base: position 560,789 of record JAZDUA010000535.1, read on the forward strand.
ATGAACCGGAGATAGCCGTCGTAAAATTCAATTACTGTCTTTTCAATGAAGTCGCTGTTCACGTTTTCGCCATAAACTCAGCTGCATAATGGGAATCTGTGCGCCGGCCTGGGTCCGAGCGTCTTTCGTTTTCGTCGTCTTTGACTCCAAACGCCGCCTTCACTTTCACCACAACCACCTCACCCGCCGTCTTCCCTTTCTCCTTTCCGTCTCCACCGCCGCCATTGCGGTCTCCGCCACCTGAAGCCTTCGGCGATGATGCCGCTTCTGCCAGTGTTTTCACTGTCGCCACCGTAACAATCGTTGTATAGTTACTCAACTCTGTCGCTTCGTTGTACCAAGAGACGTTCCGATTGTGTTTGATTCCGGAATCGATTCTTGTCTTTCGATTCCTGTAGAATTGGTATTCGATTCCTTTGCTTCCGATTCTTGATGGAATTTATTCCAAAAGACCATAATCGAATCAAATGAGTACCTTCGATTTTTTTTAAATATGCATATTCCTGCATTTCTTTGGTATTTTTTGTTTTTTTGTCGTTTTCCTTTATTATTAATGTAGTTATTACTTTATTATTAATTTTGTAGAAGTCCATGTCGTGTTCATTCTACATCCCACCATGTCTCCACTTTCCGCTTTGTTCAAACCAAACCTTTAGGTTCAAATTACATTTTTAGCATCTAAATTTGAAAAAAAAAAATACTGTCTGGATCGCGTTGTGTGAAGTTGTGTTTCTTTGAATCCGTAACAAATTCGTTGATTAGGTCATGCTATTGTTGATTTTATAATATATTTTTCATGTATCTTTTAGTAATATTTTCATTTTTTACAATTTCATTGATACATTCTGTTACTTTATTTCAATTGTATTATTTTATCAATAATATTTTTCGGTTTTGTAGTTAATTATTATTGTTAATAAAATGTAATTAATTCACACCTGGTTGTGTTTTGTTAAATATTAATTGCTCGATTCCGGTATCGATATCTTCGTTGAACGGTATTTTCATTTGATTCGATTCCTTAAGGAATCAATTCTTTTCGATTCAATTCTAGAATCGACTCCAACTTTTCGATTCTGCGATCAGTTGCAGAATCGATTCTTTTATAGGAATCGGAGGTCCCTAATTGTGTCTGCTCTTCTCAACTGCCAGGCTTCCCTTCTGCACCACCCCGGCCCCGCGCCGCCCACTTGGGAATTCCTCTTCTAACAATGAACATGGGATCGTGGTGGAAAGATACGGGTTAGCTACTCCTGCGAACCGATTTTTAATCGTTCTGCGCAGCATCAGTATGCGTCACGAACCACGTGACCAAAGCACGGGCACTTCGTTTGAAAAAACAGATCAGACGCTGGTCGCCATGTTGCATGGAGAGCTAGTAGTGCTGAGAAAGATTTGGAAGTTGCGTAAAGTGACAATTTTCAATGGTGACCAACCGAAAACAACACGATGGTGTACAAGATGCAATATTTAAAAGAAATTCTTCACATATCTGTTTCAATGACTTGTAACCTAGTGATACTTTTGATATCCGGTTTTGGTACGTTTAAAATTCCTGCTAAATTGTCACGCAAACTGATGCCTGAAGCACATTGACTGAAGTCCAATACGATGCTCTGGAGCTCGCCCATGTCTTACCATTGTGCTTGTGATCCTTACAGACGTATCGAGTTCCTAATCGAAAGGTGGGAACACATAATAGGGAGTTTTTACACGGTGTAGCGTACAGCGGTCGATGTTCTGCGCAGGCGCAAGTGCACAAATGTGTTGCGAAACGCGAACTGCGTATGCGCGAAAGATAGATATGGCAGTCGATTGATGCAATGCTTCTCACTGCAAAAACTCTGTATTGGAATAGCTCGCAGCACGCCTTGGCCTCTGCCTCCATCTTCGCTTGAAACCTCGAAGCTACTGTTGCCTCCGCCCCCGCAAACGTCTCACTCCGACTCGGGCTTCGCGTACGCTCTCGCCCTCGCCTCTCTGCGGCCCTACGTTTTCATCTCCGTCCTCGCCTACATCCTCTCCATCACCCTCGCTACAACCTTCGCCTCCGGTCTTCCCTTTCCAACTCTACTCCCGCCGTGGTTGTGGTCTTCCGTCCTAGCCTCTGCCTCGCTCCCTTTTCTCCCCTCCACCCACACCTCCATGCCGCTAACGCGATCGCCCCCGTTCCCTCTTCAGGCCACGCCTCCGCCTCATGCCTCGCGTCTTTCCCCGCCTCCTCCTTCGCTTTTGCCTTCGGCCATGCATCCATCCGCATTTCCGCACTCCCCGCCGTCGTCGTCGCTGTCTTTTCCGATCTCCATTATCGTCTTCTCCGCCTCCGCCCCTCTACTCCACCACAGCTCAACAGCCCCCCTCTGTCCAGACTCTTCTCTGACTCCAACCCCGTCTCAACCGTCTCCCCCACCCCGCCAATGCGATTGCTTCCGTTCCCTCCTCCGGCCTCGTCTCCGCCTCCGCTCTCGCGTTCTTCTTCCCCTCCTCTCCGCACACACTTCCGCTGTCCCCTCATTGTCTCTCTCTTTCCCATTCTCCACACTCTGCTTCGCCGACGTCGCCTCCTCCCTTCATCCCTTCCCCTCTCATCGACCAACTACTCCTCTGCTCTACTCCCGCCCCGCCTCGTCTCCTCCCCCGCTTGCGACCCAGCCCCCACCCCGCCTCGTCTCCTCCTCCTCCTGCGTCCCCGTCCCCACTCCGAATCGTCTCCTCCTCTTCCTCCTGCGTCCCCGCCCCCACTCCGCCTCGTCTCCTCCTCCCCGGCCTGCGTCCCCGCCCCCGCCGCCGGGCGCGTCCCGCCCGCGCCCCCACTGCGGCCTGCGCAAAACGACCAGCACGCGGACTGGAGCGCGCGCGCCCGCGTAACGGGAAAGCACAGCGCGCTCTTTCTTTCTTCTTTCGGATTCCGCGAGCCGCCGGCCGCCCGTTTCCGGGAACCGGCGGGGGCGGGGCCGGCCGCGCGCGGGTGGAGGAGCGGAGGGGGTCCGAGGGGCAGGGTGACCTCCGCTGCGTGCTCCGGGCCGTGCTCCCCGCCGCGTGGCCTCCCGAATCACCCGCGCACACTCGTTACGCTCTCGGTGACTCCGCTTACGTCGCTGCTGCCTGTCCTGGAAGTTGTACGTAGCGCGGCCTCCTGGGTTTGACGCATGGACCGGGAGAGGTGCCTCTGGGGTAACAACTGTTGTCACTGCAGTGTGGTTGACCGGGAGGTCCTAGGTTTTAAGTCCCGACGTTCGTATAGCTTGTCAACTAGGTCGAATTCAGCGTTGTCTGGAGAACAATTCTTGCGGCCGGTTGCTCTGATCGGAAGTTTTTCTGTGATTTCTCCGGTCAACATCAGGCGAATGCCGGAGCAGTACCCCCAAAAACGGGCCACGGACCGCGCGCGGTCTGTCCTTCCTCTCTTATCCTTATCCTGTCTTATCCTCACCCTGTACTTACACTCTTATACTTACTTACACCAACATGCACTACAGTTCCACACATGTCGGCAGACCGGTCGGAAGCTTAGAGCTTGTCCCTGCTGGCGCGGTGCCCAGATGGTGGGAGATACCCTCTTGGGGAAAACTCGCTAGCCTACGGTAGGTCGGTGCCGGATCTCGTCATTTAGCGCGGGAAGATCACCGCCATATCTCGAGGGGGAAACATGCACCACACTTACGGGACCAATGACATTAGCCGTTGATGCGCCTGGAATCACTAACATCGTTTGAAGCATGGTAGGACGAGGTGGGTGGGCTACTCCGGTACACCGATTGTTCCTCGTCCTGCGTAGCACCAGATTGCGATACGTACCACGTTACATTACGTACAACATGGTGTTCAACACTGGCCTCTCATCTCTTCAAATGTGTGTGTGTGTGTGGGGGGGGGGTATGAAATGAATACGGAAGTGGATCACAAAAGAGTATGTTGTAGAATTATCTCAGTTGCCTCGAATCCAGGCGACGGGGCAATCAAAGAATCAACGAATCCAGGTGTACGGGGTATTTTAACGTTATCTTCCCCACGATTTAACATTATGTGTGACGCTGAGCAAATAAAATTGTTTTTTTCTTACTTTTGGAAAATGAACACTGCTTGTGTATTTACTGAAATCTCCACGTTTTCAGTTGAAACGTATATTGAACCGAAAACATGTATGAAATACGAACATGCTTCTTGCACCCAATTCACAGAGGGTCAATATATCAATCTCGAAGTGCTTGACCATTACAAACAATACAAACATTATACCGCGAGAAAGTAAAGTAGAAACAGTTGATAAAAGTATGCCTGCGGGAGTGGAAGCTGTCATCAAGGCTAAGGGTGGGCCAATACTCTAATGAATTCCAGCATTACTGATGGAGGGCGCCACGAACTGGTAAGTCATTTTCAGCCACGTGTCCAGATACGTTTGATCACATAGTGTATAACTTCACAAAGCAGTTGCTCCCTACCCTGTTTCCGCCAGTCATTGTCGCGCATCAGACTGCCCCGTGTTGCAGGGGATGCACCGCTTCTCGCGAGCGTCTCCGTGCGCCTCCCCCCCCCCCCCCGCAGCTCCTCCCCCGCAATCGCCCGCGCAGAGCGGTCGTGACGTCAGAGAAAACGTCCGGGCGTTGCGAGTGAGTTTCGCGACGGCGGCGCAAAAAAGGAGGTCGCCCTCACCCGCCGCCCGGAGGTTGACCGCGCTCGTTGCAGCGGCGCGTCGGAGAAGGAGCTCTGCGCGGGGATGCGGCTGAACGTGTGAAAACGGCGAATGGTCAACAAAGAACTCTTATTCCCTGGCCGTGGTAGCGAAAAAGGGGATAAATCCTGTTTATATGAATAGTAAATTACTTGCTCTTACACCAGAAATCAGTATCCATGTTTTGTGGGTCCTTGATACCGAAAAATTGATTGACGGCAAAACGTCAGTCAGTCTGTCCGTGCGTCTGTCTCTCGGCATGTCCGTCTGTCGGACCGTACGTCTGTCGGACCGTACGTCTGTCGGTCCGTACGTCTGTCGGTCCGTACGTCTGTTGGTCCGTCCGTCGGTCCGTACGTCTGTCTGTGTCTATGCATCATTTCGGCTGTCTGTGCATGCATCCGTCTGTTTGTACATCCATCTTGTCTGTCTGTCGCTCCATCAGCCCGTTCGTCTATCCGTCCGTCTTTCTCTCTATCCATCCATCCATCTATCCATCTGTCTGTCCACGTTTGAGAGAGTGTATCTGTAGAAAAAACCGTCGAGTACTTCCGGAGCATTGCAATACATACTCTGTACTACGTAAGTAGTATGCGAGAAAGTAAAAAGATGAACGAGCATGGCACCAGCTTGTAAATTTGTGACAGAAAGAAAAGAATATGCGGTGCTGAAAAAAAAACTGCCAAAAAATTATCAGAAATAGGGTAGGATCGTTATCTGCCAACACACCCAACTACTGGACATAATAATGTCGATGTTATTTACATAATGTACATTCATCCTCAAAACTGGATATTGTTTACATCTTTTACTCTCGAGCGCAAAACATCCCCATTAGTATTCTTCCAGCACAGATAGCGTTGCAGGAATGCCTCGCAGATCTGGAAACAAAAGGTACGTCGCAGCCGCTTGGGATCTGCCGGTTTAGCTGCGGTGTGTGGACCGAGGAGAGAGAAAGGAATGCTTTTCCCGGGTTCGCTGCGCTCCTCTGTTATCTGAGGTGGGAGACGACGAATTGGAAGGTGTAATCACCGCCAATTTCCTCGCAGAGAGAATAGACGATTTTTTAGAAGAATTCGTATAAAAAAGACTGGAATTTCTTGCCACGACCTGCCTTATTAATTGCAGGTTTGGAAAATTTCAAAGACTGATTTTCGAACAATTTAAATCACTTGATAATGTCTCTATTTAATTTCGTCAAAAGCATGATTGGTATCTGATTTTAAAAATTATATATTAGGAAGCCTTTATGTTTGTTTATAAAAAAGTAGTATTCATTATTTTACAGCAATGGAGATTTGAGTTCAATATCTCTGGAAAATAATATTACTCTTTGTTACTACTTCTCTCCAGTGTCAAATTGAAGGTCTTTTCGAATAAATTTACAATTTTTTAAAACTACTTGAACTAGTTGAATGTCAAATTTGCAATTTCTTCCGTAGCTTGGTATCGTAGCTATGTTTTGCGTGAGCAAATGGCAGAGTTTCATCTTGCCCCTAACAGAGATATTACTGTTGAAATTGGTATGCTGCTTATGGGTATTTTGCATAAAGTAACTTCATTCTAATGTGTAAATGCACAGAAAATGGCTGTGATTTTATTGCTTCTTTGAAAAATTGTTCTCTGAAATTTGTTATTTGAACTTCGATAGGTTTAGTTGCAAATATTACCCGAATAAAAATTATTTGGTCTCTTACCTTGCTTTTTATCACTGGGTCAAGAAAATCGTGATGAAAACACGATCGATATGGAAATCCTTATTCCAGAAAGTGTTTGCAATATTTTTACAGGTATAATGAAATCGTTTGCTTTTATTACTAAATGTCTGGTTTGCGTTTGAAGTTAATAGCTATATTACTTGACTCGCTTTTTTTGCTATAATGTAATATAATTGTTTCTAGTTATTTTGAGTAATATGTTCTGTTATTCAAAAAACTTACGTTCTGAGCAAATTGGTGATGGAATTCTGGATGGATCGACCAGGAAATAGAATAAGACTCATTAATTCGAAGTTGTAACATAGAAGAAAGCGTGTAATTTCCCTTATGGCTGTAAGTTTCAAAGTTTAAATAACATATTCTCTGGGTGTATTTTTCACTATTCGTATACTCTTGTCCCAACCACCTCTTGGCTGATGTGAAGAAAATTAGCCATCACGTTTGCCCCTAAGAGCAGTAAATAAAGAGTACGAACGTTCGCAATGGCCAGACCATTTCCGGTCTCTTTGACGGAGCACCGGTAAACCCGACCTGTAAGTCTTGCGTGCAATTTAGCCGGACGCTCGCGGGAGGTTGGTGTGCGGCGAGGAGACGAGATTGCCTGTAACTGCTCATTAGAGAAGCCTAGCATTAAAACCCTACGTAATGAGATTTATAAAGGGTTTCGCGTTGTGTCAATTTGAGCGGCAGGCCCACAACCGTGCAACCGGTCCTTGATCCTGACAGTGTAATTAACAAAAGTTAGTTGGTTCGGCGACATTTTACAACTTTCCCGACATTGTAAAGTTTCGTGGCCTTTCTTTTTTACGACTCGGGCGGCTACTCGCTGTTCCGCAAGGGTACCACCCTGCTTACTGTGTGGGCTTGCTCGCTGGAAATAATTCGTAAGTCACACCCATGAACTTAACGGGACTGGTCGAGGGTTTTTTCCCCTTCCTTTTTGGATAATACAACTCTACTGCCGCAATCGTGTGCAATGATGTGCTTAATCAGCCTCAGCCTGTTTGAAGAAGATGTAATCTCTTTTACAACTTAAATAGGGCGGGCGCAATTTATTGTTTTCCCTCGGCTCCTTACTTCCATGTGCGGCGGAAGAGTGAGTTTGTAATAAGAAAAAAAAAAAAAAAGAGTTACTATCCTGGGGCGTCTTTGCTGTAGAAGGAAGCCAGTCCGTGCTGGTAAGGAGGGATGCCCCGAGCTACGAATCAAGCTGTACCGCCTACATAAAAACTGACAGTATGTCGTGGCGCGCACGTCATAAGGAAACAGGAAAACAAATAAGCCCAAAAAGTTTGGAAGCCAAACTATAACCTGCCACGTTCCCTTGAGGACTGACCGCGCCCGAGGCGCTGTCGTTTTCTTGTGGCTTGTAACGAGGCGCAGGCTACTTGCACCCAGTGTTAAGCCGATGCTCATTAAGGTGTAAACGAAGTTCGCATTAGGAGATGTGAATTTCGTAGATATTCCTAATGTAGAGGGATTGAAATTCATTAGGAATCAGTGAATGTGTTGTGAATGTGTGATGAGTTATTGAAGATAGCATTTCATTTTTGAAGATTTTTCATGGTTGTGGAAATGGTGATGATTTTGTGTGACATACTCATTGTTAAGTGACGTCGAGAGGGGAGACATAAATTTATTAAATTAAAGTCATTAATTTTTGTTTTTTCGTAGGTATTGAGAGAATGTTGAATGTCTAATAAAACACTGTACAACTTCGTACGTGGCATGGTTCTTCTACAATTTTATCCCATCAATAGGAAATTATATATTAGGATTGCTCTGTTGTAATACGAGTATCAAGCAACTTGCGTCCATTAACAGAAATTAAATTGAAATATTTTCTAATTAATTATTTTGACGTAATTTTTCTGTTGTATTGCATTGGATTATTGTCAATACTTCGTAAAAAAACATGTTGATCTAAACTTAGTCTCTGGGCAACTTTACTTTCTGAGACATTTCTGTACGTGACTCAATAAAGAATTCGAGGGCAGGACTTTTTAAGTGCAGTGAGTTTGTCAGCCGTGCTGCTTGATAACGTCATCGCGCTTTCTGCTCAGAGAACTCGCTCCTTTGACATTTCTTTGACATTGCAATCTCGTAGAAGTCACATTATTAACACAGACCCTATTTTTTTGTGTAGATCATTTACAGTTCTTATCTTATCAGAATTGAAATGTTCTCCTGAGGCTTCGCATTAATGAAATGTTTTGAATTGAGACTAATAAATGTACTTTTGCTTATTCTTAACACTTGTAATATTATTTTGTCGCGTTAAGGTTAACTTGTACTATATTAAGAACTCGCGAAATGTTTTATTTATCCTGTTTCAAGAAAACTTTAGCTTTCGTTAGTGTTGTTAGTGGATGAATGGGATTCGAAATATTAGTAATAATAATTTGTTAATTGGTCCCATCCGAACATTCCGCACATTATATATCAGTGTTTTAGTGTCAAGAGCATATTCGTATAAACGGTACAAAATTCACGACTTTTCTGGCCCTACGTTTCTTATATGTAGCAAAATGATAGTAGATATTTATGTATGAAAAATCAGTATTCTGTAAGATTTGCTATGATTTTGTGATGGTGATAAGATTTTTTCTGGCATATAATTTGAGCTGTTCCTCATTAATTTATCGTTTGATTTTTCTGTGTACGTGTTCTTGGAAAAGCAAGTTAAGGTCTTCTGTTATTCAGACCGATGACATTTTTTTCGTTTTTCGTTGGACATCCGACCCGTCTTTATATACGGCATTTGTTGATTTGACAGTTTACATTAGCCTTTTAAAGTGATTTATTTCTGGAATTCATGTTAGTAATCTTAACGTTAACCAAAACTCCTACATTAGGCAATGACGAAAAGCTTGTCCTATGTATCTTCCTTTGAATATAAATATGAAGTCCTATGTTCTAAAAGGACCCATGTGGTGCTTTAATGTATTCTGTACTCGGAAAGATGATGTAGGCGATTGAAAATAATAATAATATTCTGTTAAACCTATGAAAAATTATTTGCCTGAAAGACTTTTATTTTATTGTGGACAGAAGCTCGTTTTTCCATCTGACAACTCTGTGACAAGTTAATAGTCGGGAGTCGGAATGTTTACATTAAGAGATGGATTTCAGTGAACATAACGCACTGACTACTTTTTTCTCACGTTTTCGTATTCGAAGTGAAGTTACTCGCAGACATCTTTTTGGGGGAGAGACGAGCAGTGAAAAAGGCAGAATTAAGTTCCTGGAAAATATTTTAATCTAAAAATCTAGTACTTTCGAATGTAAACGTTCGGAAATTAATTTCACTCAATTATTGGGAAGTTATACAAAATGAAAGACGTGAGGAACGGCTGAACTGCTTGAAATTCAGTAATTTTATTAAAGTGAGGTTACAAATACGTACGAATATTTGGATAAAATGATAATAGAATTGTGACAGACTCTTCTTGAGGTCATTACCTAAGGTGTTATGCAAATATCGCAAAGTTTTCGCGAATCTCAAATTGTATGTGTTGACTAACTAGTAGTTGGCACAAAATTAACAAAGTAATAATAAATAAACTATACCTTAATGATCTGGAAGGATGAAACCTAACTTAAATATTTAATTTTATTAAATTTCATTGTTACTCATGTAAAATAAACTCGTTCATATAGAATATCTACTTCAGCAGAAAATGTGAGATCTATTATCAGCTCACAAGACAAATCGTAATTAAACGCTAATTTTGCGAAAATTTATGTCAATATTCGAAGTGCGATTTTTTTCTCCTCAAAGAAAAATATTGATTTTGGTGATAATGATGTAGTGGCGAGACTATTGAGTCTTGGCGAGAAAAGAGGCTTATTTCTTTTCAACGTCGATGATATTAAGAGTGATACGAATGATTGAATTTAATGATAGTTCAGATGGGATTAGTTATTGAAAGAAAAGCCGACCACATAACAATCACAAAATCATGAGATCAAACGTGAAAATAAAACTACCTATTGCCGCACTGCCTACACTAACCTATTTTCATAGTGCTTTGGGAATTGTCACGAGTTCTTTGGAAATTGTTGATTAGTTCCCTATTCGCGAAGCGGGGAGGTGATTTATCTGATAATTTCCAAGGCACGAATGGTATTTAATAGGACTATTTCACGAGTGAATTATGTCCAGCAGAGTTCCAAAATGCGTCAAATATTGAAAATTACCTATTTGCTTTTAACACAGCTTTCAGTTATGTTATAGTACATACTCGGATTATCCGACATTGACATAGCGATCGATGTATAATACCACCTTCTAAGATAGATGAGTCACAGTTTGTGATTGGCCAGTAGGAAGAAGCGGTAAGAAAAATCGGATAGATTAAGCGATAATGTTTTTGAGATACACCGCCCTGATTAGGGCATTTTGTAGGTACACCGAAAGAAAAGAACCGTTGGAGTATACCAGATCCATGATACTGTAACAACTTTCCTTGTTACAGTATCATAGATGTGGTATACTCCAATGGTTCTTTTTTTCGGTGTATAGTTAAACACTATTGGTTTTAATTTCACGAGCGGAATAGTCAAACGTAATTCACCAACAGGCAGTCGCTTCTCTTTCTCTTACACGTTGCGAATTGCCCCTCTCGGTGGAGGGGGTGTCACTTTGCACGCGCGGGGGGGGGGGGGATGGCTTCCCGAAATAGGTATGCTGTCATCTCGATTTCTCCCGCGCGTCATTAAGATCGTGGCGTGGAAGCGTAATATACTTAGTAATCGTTCAGGCACGCTCCGGTCACGGGACAACGTCATCTGCGGTTCTCGACCAGCCGCCGATATTAAGCGCCTGCGAAAGTGGTCCGGAACGGAATGAGTGGAACGTCGAAAGAGGCTTGTTACGTACCTGCCATCGAGCTCGCGATGTCTGTTGCTGATGATTGACTGTTCTGCAAGAACTGCTGGAATTAGATGTCAAAAAATAAAGAATATATCGTCGCGTCTTCTATGGATAGTCTTTTTACATTGTAATGACGATCATTGAAACGAATCGAAAAATGAAGGAAAGAAACCGTGAAAGAATAGCTATCTATATTGTGACCTGTAAAAATCAGTATTGATCGTTATACCTATAGTATACGATCGTTATACCTATAGTATATGGAACTGGCGATTGGTACAACCAACCACAAAACATTATTGTGTCCAGCACATGTAATATTCAAGGCGCAGAAGTGTATGCGGTATTTCCCCTATTGACCGTGGGTTCCAGAACCGACCAACAAATCGGCTAGCAGACGTTTCCATGTCCTACTTTCCCAGCGGGCATCACCCAGAAGAGTGAAGCTCTGAGCTGGTAGCATGTGTGGTAGTTTAGTGCATGGAAATGGAAATGGAAATGGAAGTAAGGAGTGGCTGTACAACGAGGAAGAGGAAGGAAAGAGCTCGCGTGATCCGTGGTTCGTTTGTTAGGGTAATCCTCCAACATCCTCTTGTAGTGATAGAAGAAACCACCGAAAAGTACTGAGCAGAGCAGCCGGATGTTTGAAATCTCCTCCAGACTACGAACTTAGCGGCGGCGATGGTGTAACGGTTAGCGTTTCGGACTGTTGTACCCAAGTTCAAACCCGATCGAAGCCGTGGATTTTTCAGGGCGAAAAAATCCTTCGTACGCCTTCCTTCGGAGGGGAAGTAAAGCCGGCTGTCCCATGTTAGTAGATTTACTTGCATGTAAAAGATCCTCAAGCCTAAATGACGCCTCTGAGCTAAATTCAAATCGCCTGTTTCTCGCCCAAGAAATACCTCCTTTCTCTGCTAGTTGGTGAAAGGAGCGTAGCGAAATTTACGTGGTCAGACGGAAGAGCAGGCCTAATGGCCTGAGTCTCGCCACGTAAAATAAGGCATTAATTCAATTCAATTCAGTGAATTCGGCCCATGATGTAGTAATGAAATGCCGACCTGGATGGCCGCGGTAGCTAGAGCGTATGCCGACTCAGCACCTCGGTCTGAAGGCTCGCGGGCTCGAGGCCCGCCGTGGGCATGGATGTTTGTCCCTTGTCTTTCATGTATGTATGTTGTTGAGGAAGGCCTCGTGGGTCTGCTGACCATAGGCCGAGGAGTCCGCAAGTGCATCAGTGGCTAGTGTAAAGGTTAACATGTGGACATGGACACGGACACACACACATAATAATAATAATAATAATAATAATAATAATAATAATAATAATAATAATAATAATAATAATGTCTTTATTAATGGCGAGGCTCAGGCCATAGGGCCTGCTCTTCCGCCTAACCACTGAAGGGACATGGTGGGTGGACTAACACATAAGGGACATGGTGGGTGTCCGGCGCTGATAGTTGAAATCGGCATCCCCTGAAACTGGAAAAATCTCAAGAAAAAAAGGGTCGTGTTAAAATCCGCTACTGTTGGAACTCAAACCCCAAAGTCCTCCGGGTCAACGACGCTGCAAAGGAAACAACGTTGCATGAACTGATGCCACTGCAGTAACTATGACCGGGAGGTCCTAAGTTCGAGTACCGATGGTGGTATTTTCCGTGGTTTCTCCGATTAATATCAGGTGAATGCCGGAGCAGTAACCTAACAAACGGGGCACGGTCATGCCGAGATACGGGTTGGGTAGGCGTAGAGCTTTTCTCGGCTGAGGCGATGCCCAGCTGGTGGGAGATACCTGTTTGGGGAAAACCCCGCTAGCCGGTAGGTCGGCACCGGATTTTGCTTCCCAGCGGGGGAAGATCCCGAGGAAAACGTCCACTACACTGACGGGACTGACATTAGCAGTTGACGCGCCCCGAACTACAATCAATCAATCATCGAACCCTAAGACCCCGGGATAAAGACTCTGCAAAGGCAGCAAATGTTGCCACTGAGCAATCACAGTCAATACATACATTAAAAATAAATATTCTCGTGTTTCTCGGAGAGCCGCACCTTATTCGCGCGTGCCTTGTCAGTGTGGCATACGCCACCGCGCCCACGGGAGCTGGGCGGCTGCTGATGCGATCTTGCTGGCGCGGTGCGGCGCGGCGCGCGCAGTTCTCGGCGGAGCACGTGGGGGGCGGAGATGTCTCGACAATGATGGAGCACTCTATTTGCATTGGCGCGCCGCGACAGATCGGCTCGGCGCCCGCGTCGGCCGTTAATCGAAGCCGCCGCCGCCTCCGCCGCCGCCGTCTCCGCCCACACGCGCCGATGCTTGCGTCATCAATAACCTGCGGGAGTGTCTCCCTGACCGTCTAGTCATTGTAGTGCCCTTGGAGAGGGGGGGGGGGCAAGACACCTGTCGGGTGAAGAAATACGCGAGTCGTCTGACACGCTGGTAATGTGCGAGAAGTTCGGGTGGCAGTTTCTTTGCATTTTACTCTTCTGGGCAAAGCGAAGAGTCTGTGCCCCTAAATCGGTAGATAGATCTACTACGAAAGAAATCTGTCCGCTCATAATTTTCGTCAGGGTGTAGTTTCGAGGTTCCCCTTTCCAGAATGTCTGTGCGCGCAACTTTGCTGTGGATTTGGATTCACTACAATAAAGAGCGCAGGTAGCGTCTCATTTTTACTTGAAGGAATATCCTCATCGGTTGAACTTGCACCTAAGCCCACACTAGATGAATTTGCGCGTAAGCCCCCGCTAGTTGAATTTGCGCGTAAGCCCACGCTAGTTGAATTTGCACGTAAGCCCACGCTAGTTCAACTTGCACGTAAACCCACGCTAGTTGAATTTGCACGTAAACTCACGCTAGTTGAACTTGCACGCAAAACCCACGCAATTTCCTCTTAAATACCTTAATTTTACAGTCAGGTAGGCACCAATCACAAGCGGCAATGAGGGGCATACTCTTAGACGAAACCTCTAAATGTGCTCTATTAAAGACGAAGTTGGTATATGCATCTTGCAGATTTAACACCAACCAGACGTTATCTCGATCTTGAATTGGTAGGTTTATGAATATATTTCACAGACTCCGTCACTGAAATTATATTATCTGGATTTGTGTTCGAAATTTTAAACTAGTGAAATTACCTTAAACAAATGGCTAAAAAAGCAATCAGCATTATTCTGTATTAAGCGAATAGGAATCTGGATCGTCATCTTGCACTGACAGTCCGTGAATCATGATGACGCGGGAGATAAGGGGATTCGCAAAGGTTGTTACGCCCCCTTGACATTCCTCGATGACTCACTGATTCCCTCCGCTTAACTTAGCAACCAGAGAGTGAACTGACGTGCAATAGAGGTCGGGGAAAGGTTGGTCGTGAAAATATTCCAAGACTATTAGCCAGGAGAATGTGATCGCTATGAGTCACAAGTCTTATGTTGAAATATGTATTAAGTGGGTATATCATACAGTTTAAGGAAATGATATGATAACGTGGGTATATCATACGGTATAAGGATTAAGTGAGACTTCAGAAATGAATATTTTTTGAAATTTTTAATTTTCTAGTTGTCTCAAATTTTATTTTTTTAAATAATGGATATTTATGCAATTTTAGTGGCATTTATATACTTCCAGAATACATAGGATGATAACATTTTATGAAATTAATAATTTTTTGGTAATTTTGCGAAGAACATTCTTTTTCAGGGTTATGAATCAAAGCTAGTATTTACTGTGATAATTGGATTCCCGGGCATAGAAGAGAACTGGTACTCAATGATATATATTTTTTGCGCTAGTATATGTTTCCATAGTCATTTCCTTCTCATACCGCATTAGTAGAGTGATGGCCAATTTGTATGCACTCGAAGCACACCGTCAAGTTGAATTTCCTTACATTATTTTAAATGCATTTATATTCCTTGTAATGAAGATAGAAGTGAACTGTTATAGCCTGCCTAATCTTTCCGCCAAAAAATTACTGTAAAATAACCAAGAGTCCGAAAATAATCACTGATATTTATTACGTACTTCCCCTCACGTACTCCTGAAATGTGATTCTTAATGCTCTGCAGTCACTAATAAAAATTACCTCGCATTACAGATCTTATTTCTCCTTGAAATTTTCATAAACGATTGACGTGTTATTAACATACAGAATGAGCATATTTTTAGGATTTTTTTTTATTTCTAGTTGCTTTTTTGTTGTTCTCTGTACATGAGAGTCCATATCTCAATATGGAAATTAACATATTAAGAAACAAGACCTCTCTTATCTTACTCTATTCGTTGGACGCTGTAATTGGAAAAGTGGCAATGGAAATGGTCTCTGATCTTTGAAAGTACATGACAGGGTATCTTTTATATACTACTCTCTACATACGCCAGAATGTCACTTAACGACTGTGCAAAAGACCACAAAGGAGAGAAACTCTGAGTCTAAAATTTCGTTATACTGCTTCACGATGGCGTTACTTCCTTATATAGTTTTGAAACGTCTTTGAAAAGGGACATACCAGATGTATGCAGGCAAAATTGTATAAATTCTTCCAGAAACTCGGGGAAATCCAGTATTTCTCCAGTTGTTGAAATGTTTCTGGCTTTTAATTTAGTTTGCATATACAGTGTTGGTAAGTGCGCAATGGTCAGACAATTTTGAAAAAAAAACTGGAAATTATAATTCTATTTGCAGATAACTCTACATGCAACTGAAGATTGTCAGTCTACAGTTGTTTGGAAAATTCGATGATACGCAGATAGGCAATTTGTTTCATGATACAAACTTATACTGAATTTTGGATCTGAACTGAAAATATTATGTCTATTAAAATAAACTATGTTATCAGCTTTTAAAAAAGAGCAAGTTAATGTCTTTGATGTTGTGCCATTAACTTGCGCTCTATACAGGACCGAATTGATATTTTAAGGAACATTATGTTCAAACCAAGATCCAACAATGGCATTGCGTTGTAATTTTTTTCCCCACGTCGAAACATTTAGTTATCGAGGTCTCACAGCTAATTGCTGCTTTCCGAATCTCCGCCGCTTGTCGGATATTTCTGAATTCTCGGGGTGAGCCACGACTGAGGACGAGTGGACCGCCCGATCACTTGGCCGTAGGATGGAACTGAGAACGGAATACGGAAGGAAGGATCGCGAGCGATCTTTAATCTAGGATACTGTTTCAGCATTCACCTCGAAGTGATCAGTACAGTTCGATTCCTACTGGCGCACGCCACGACCTCACACATGTTAAACACAAAGTAAATTTTTGGCACCTTGCCGAACCAGCGAACCAGCGAACTTCACAATCACTTATACACTCGATCGTTAAAGGAGTTCTCTTTACGCATGCCGCTACCAGTTTTGGCAATTTGCTAATCTAGCATGCGGTAAATAACTATATTATTATCCATGACTTCAGTATGATACTTCGCATCTCAGAGAAAAAAAGCTAGGAAAAAGTGTTTTTCTTGTGTTTAAAATAAAATAAAATAAATAAAATTGAAGAAATATAGTAAAAAGCACAAACTAAAAAAATAAAGCAAAAAATGTACTAAAAACTAGAAAACACGGACCACAAAGAACTTCGAGCATTCACGTAAGGAACAGTTTTATTTATTTAAAAAAGAAATATATCAGGGAAATTGTTCAAAGTCGATATAAACATGTATTGTCACCTAATATGTCTTTCCACGTCCAAATTGTCAAGATTTTTATAGACAAGATGGGAGTTATTTGTTATGTCCAAAGAATCCACGTGTTCTGATGAAGTTCAAGGAAAGCAGTTAATGAAGTTCCATCCACCGCGGGAGCATTTCCACCTCTCAACCCCTTTCGGCCCGGCCTGATTTCGTTTTCTTTTTTTTCTTTCTTCCGCGGGCGTTCCCGGCACTGACGCGAGACCGGCGGGCGAGGCCGGGGCGCGTACGTGCGATTTGCGAAAACGCCTCCCTCCTCCTCCTCCTCCACTCCTGCCTGCCGCTGTTGCCGCCGGCTCTCCCCGCACCTGCGCCGCCGGGGGCGGGGTCGCGGTGGGGGCGGAGTGGGGTACAGTGGGAGGGGGGAGTGGCTGCTGCCTGCGGCTGCACAGTGCGACGGCGGTTGTAGTCGTGCGGTCGAAAATCGATAGGTTCTTTCACCTTGAATATGCAGACAAAATGGTCGAAGGTCTACGAAATGTATAGGAATAAAATGGAGTTTAACCCTTAAGTACTCCTGCGAAGTAACGTTACTCCACGCGTCGGGTCACTGTGCCCGACACATTATTATGTGTTTTATACATGCCAAGAATGCTCTAAGGTATTGTAAATGAAGGATAAAACTGAAGTCATTAATAATATCGTCAATGGCCAATATTTTGAAAGAATGTTGATTCTTATTTCACCAAACAAATACATACATTAAACTTATCATTACTGAACTTCAGAATACAATACGGAACCTGTACAGTCAACATTAAACTAAATATTATTTTCTACAATTTAGATAGAAAATTACGTCTGGTAAGTTTGATGGAAAGGTCGTTACAAACTTATTGAAAATGGTTTGTTATGAAATGTAAATATTTGATTCCAATGATATATGATCCCTCGTCTTTCTGATATTCAGGCAGATGCTGTAATGAGCTATAGAATCAAATATTATATTAGTGAGAAATTATTGATCTTGTATACGATCAGCGATCATTATGCGACACGAATTGAAAAACGCCGATTTTAGCAGAAGAAAGTCATTAAAATGTTCAATACAAACATTAGGACAAGTTTAAATATATTACTTGAATCTCCGTATTCCTCTAAAAGAGAAAAACGAAATGTGAAAAGAAACTTTAAAATCCAAGTTAAGAACGTATAGGGAAATTTACGGTTTTTACTGTTTATTTGAGCAAATAAATCTAAATCTAAACACATCTGACTGAAAATGACAAAGGGTTAGTTCACTTTCTTTGAACTGGCTTACAAGAAGCGTCATATATATTTCCTGTCATATATATCTGTAGCACATTTCTCTAACTGAGAATTTGGTTCGAGAAGGCTGAAGTTAATTATTATTTTTGTTCTTGGTAGTTGAACACAGCGCGATTCAGTCGCGATGTCACCTGGCAACATTTTCTCATACTTTAAAGAATGGATACCAAGCAAATCTGATATTTCTAAAAGTTTATGAATGCGAACTTTATTTAGCTGTATCTTAAGCCCGTCTTAGTTGACGCAGTATAATTGGATCTAGAGCAAAACAAGTAAGAATCTTGTATTGTTTTTATAGTATTTGAATTAATGTTATTGCAGAAAACTGATAGGATTCTAAATTGCTGATGTGATAGCTGACTTCTAATTGAGAGTTATTGAAGGGAATAATACTGTGTGATTGAATGTGTGTGCAATCTTGTGTTACTAATTACTTTTTCCACAGGTGTTTATATGTAAATTTTACCAATAGATAGCACGGCATTTATTGATAAAACAAATTAAAATATGACGATAAACTTCAATGTATTGTTGGATTTGCGTAACAATATCTGTGTCTGGTTTTGCCAAGCGTCGATACAGACGTGTTGGTGAGTGACACAGTATCCATGGTACGAACACCGAAAAAAGAAAGAACCGTTCCTTGTTATAGTATCATGGATCTGGTATACTCCAACGATTCTCTTTTTCGGTGAAGTGAACTCCGCTTCTCCTGCAGGAAGTGTACTCCGAAATTGACGTACTTCTCCTTTGGATTCGAAGTACAAACTTATCTGTTTTAACCCGTCTGATATGAATGCTCGTTTGTACCAGATGCATATGAGGCCATGCGATGGCCCAGCCGTGGTTTGCAAGGGGGCGGATATCTGACGCGCCAATCAGAGACGGAAGCTCTGGAGTAAATGATGGAAACGAATTATCATGTTGATATGATGGAAAGATGTCAACGTAAATCAGGAAGTAATGTGAATTTTTAGTGACGTTGTTTTAATCATTGCATATCCCATGTGAAGGTTTTCGTAAGCAGCAGTACACCTGCTAGTGTGTTATGTAAATTATCTTCTGAGTCGTTTAAAACACCTGTGGAGATCAGTGATGAGTGTATTAAATAATTTTATGCGGGACAAAACATTGTGCGAAGGCCTCTTTGGGATGTTTTCTGCAATCCATCACACATTTTTTTCAAGACTTTGATTCAATTATGATGCTGTGGGTTTGAAATTACTTACAGACGTACACCGTCGAATCTCCTGAAAGCAAGTAAAATACGATTATATGTTATATTTTGCTTTCCTGAATCCACGTGTTCTGATGAAGTGCAAGGAAAGCAGTTAATGAAGTTATCAGATCAGAAAATTTTAACACGTATTCTTTGTTCTCATCGAAATTCTCATAATCGTGAGATTGTCTTAGATTGTTTTGTAGATGTGGGGAAACTAGACAAGTGCATTTTGGACATAAAAGCATTGCCGACACAGCAAACTAAGAAAGAGACCTTTTAGGTTGTATTTACCGAAACTGTACATTTTCTTCTAAATACTTTGAAATTATTTATTTATGCCATTTTTATGCCACAAAATATAAAATTAATTTTGCGACAAGCAGAATGCATCATCGCGATCGCACGGCCTTCAGCACGATTTTCTTTGAAATGTGATTTGAGAGGACCTGAATCCCTCACCTTCCCCCTATGTAACTGCGTTATACTTCGTTTTCTTCAGGGTCCTTTGACAGGTCATCAGCTGGTATAGTGTCACCCAATCGGCAGCTTAAACGTCACTATAGTGACGTCACTGCAGTGATATTCAAGCTCCCGATTGGATAACACCGTAACAGCTGATTTACGTCAAAGACATCTGTGTTTAAATCGAAGTATATAATGAGTGACCGGCGGTAGCTGGATTTTGGTCCTGGTGGCGGCGGAAAATTTCGCACTGAGCAGTTAACCGCGGCCCGGCGCGGTGGGTCTGATCTTGCACAAGCCGCCGCTTGCGTAACCGTCCACCGCTCGCTCGGCCAGTGAGTGCGCGCTCGCTCCGCATGGCGGCAGCACGCCCGACCTCCCCCTCCCCCCACTTCTTCCACCTCTGCCTCCTGCGTTCCCGCTGCCCCCACCTCCACCGCCGCCGGCTGAGCCACGCCGCTGCGCCCGCCTCCGCACCGCGCCGCACCGCGCCGCACCACACTGCCTCGTGTGTCGCGCGCGGCCGAACCGACGTCGTCCACGCCGTCCGATTTGCCCGTCCACCCGCGTCGCAAAACACTGTCAGTAGTGTCGCGATTTGTCTGGTCTCGGCATTGCTGCCGCGCCCGCAATTTTCAATATTTGGCGCGTTTCGGAACTGTTGGACATAATTTCCCTCGTGGAATAGTCCAATTAAATACCATACGTGCATTGGAAATTCTCGGATAAAACCCCTCTTCGCTTCGCGAGTCGGGAATTTATCTACAATTTCCAAAGCACTCGTGGTATTACCTATGATAAATTCCCGCTATATGCAGAAGCAGTTCTTTACACAGTTGAGACAGTCATCCCGCCGCCGTCGTCTCCGTCCGAGTTGACCCGTCCACCCGCGCCGCACATCAGCATACGCGGGATTCGTCCAGTGGAGATGGTATTGCTGTTGCGCCCTTTCGTTCGGACCACGCGTTCGGCCCATCGCCGTCCGATTTGCTCGTCCCCACGCGTCACAAAACATCAGCGCCCTCGCAGTTCGTCCGTTCTCTTCGGCCTCGCTGACGGACACGCCGGTTCGGGTCACGCGGGTGTCCCACCGCCACTGTCGTCCACTCCGTCCGATTTGCAATTTCATCCTTGTGACAAGACACTGCCAGCACGTGCGTGCTCCGTCCGGTCTCGACAGCATCGCTGTTGGGCACGCCGGTTCGGGCGACGCTGCCGCCGCCGTCGTCCTCCGTTCCGTCTGATTTACCCTCCACCGTCGACACAAAACACCGCCAAACACCTGAGCAGTGTGATTGGGCGTGTGGTGTGTCAATACGCGAACAATGTAGTGTTATGTAGTGTTTTGCTAAGATCTTTGAAATCTCTGATGGACTGGCCGATTTGGTTCCGCGCAGACAGGGCAACTGATCCTCAACCGGCGTGCTCGTCTGCCGTCGACCTTCGTCCACAGTCCACTTCGTCCACAGTCATCCAACACCGTTTAATCGCATTCCACTGCGCCATCCGACAGTTCTTCAACTTCCCTTTTCTTCTACCTCGTCCACAGTCTTCCAATAGTCGCTTTCGACGTGTTCCTCTCAATCTCCATCAAAGCGTCAAAACCGCTTTTCTACTGTGACATCCGACAGTCCTTCAACTTCCCTTTTCTTATCCTTTCGCTGTCACTGCCGACGGCCTTCGTCGGTCGTCGATATCTAGTCTTCTTGGACGCTCCCCCCTCCCCCCACCGCAAGCGACGCTGTCCGTGACAGCACCGACGTCACGTACCGGGGTTTACTAGATTTCAGAGGACGCGACTGTTTCGAGACCGAGATGGACCGTCTGCTCAGCCGCGGATTTCGGCAAAACGTCGACTCTGGGAATCGCTGCATTGTGAGATATGTTTGGAAGATCGGATTCCCAGAAATTACACGCAACTTTGCGGCGGCAACTCTTTGTCGTGTATCTTTAAGTTACGGGAGATAGTACAGAACACCATCTGTCGCCTTGCGGTACCACGCAACTGCGAGCCATTAATTTAGCAAATCCTCAGTGGGAATTTAACACGCTTTGTCGGCGCTGTGGAGATAGTTGAGTGGTCAGTGTCAGAGCCGGGAAGCTCAACAGTCGAGAAACATCAAAGTCGCTGTACACGCCCCCCCCCCCCCCCTCTCTCTCCTTGCCCCCGCGAGATCTACGCGTCTTGCGAACATTGCCGACAGCCTCCATCAGCTTTCGTGCGCCGCTGATGTGAGCGTTCCCCGCAAGCTGTGGGTCATGGAGTGATGGGCCCTGTCGCCGGTACCTGCCGCTTCATTGCTCACTTCGTCTTGCGTTCGACACCCATCCATCGACCTCGATCGTCGTCGAGATAGCTCGATTCGACTCGGCCGAGGAGAAGCAAAAAAAATCATTCTACGGGGTTCCGCACAAGAAGTTCTCGAGCCGCACAGCGACTGCTGTGTCGACGTAAAAATAAAGTGCGTGCGTATGCCGTCCAGACAGTGAATGATGGTCATATCGGCGTGCGGTGGGTCAGTGCGCGAACAAAAACGCCGCACGGTCTGTCGGTCGGGTTCTAGATCCAGCGTTTGCAAGACGGCGTAGGTCGTGCGCAAGCGCAGAGGAGAGCCGTGTGTATGTGTTCGTGCGTGCAGTGCGTGACGCTGGGCGACAGCCCAGAGGGCACACAGGCGCGTGTGGAGAGGCACGCGTGATGCGCATGAAAATCACGGGCGTGCTGCTGGTGGGGCGGCCGCGGTGCCTCTCGTGACTGTGAACGCGCGCGGTCGGACGGGCAGACGGGCGGGCTGGATTTCCGCGAACCGATTTCGCCGTCCCTCGTCCAGTGTTTCCCTCTCTCTTCCGACCTTCGTGGAATACGACCGTCGCGCCTGGCTACCTGCTCTGTGGGACGAGACCGCTGTGTTGAATTCTGTTTTGGTTGCGAACTAGGGCTGCCCGTACGCCCCGCTTATAACTCCAACGGAACTGTTTTGTTGACGCGAGGTTTACGTGAGGTAGTGGATTACCGGTTTAACGTCTCGAGAGGGAATTCGTGAATGTATAATGAGTATTTAGAAGAAAATTAATTCGTAAGAAAAACTTGTGAAAGGGAACTATGTGCGAAGACGAAAGTGGCAGACACGTTCAGGTATCTTTGCGGTCTATGTGAAAGTGGTGAAAGAGAATTTACATGTTACGTGTTCGTGGAAGGTAAAAGAGAGTGCTAAAAAATTTCAACGGTTAAAATGCACACGCTGCTGAAGCCGAGGAAATTTTATTTACTTCAAAATCAGAAAGTAAATGGTATTCGGAAGAAAGTGCTGAAGAAGGAATTTAAGAACAATGCTAGTTTCAGAAAAGTGACTATTTTTTGAAAAAATTTCAAAATCACATTCTGTGTTAAAGTAATGCCATGCGAATTACATAGTTTGCATTAACGTAATTAATTTAATCAAAGGAACATTATTTTAAAGCACTATTATTAATGCGTTTCTTCCGTCCAATGTCACGTACATAAAATACTATCACTCGAAAGGAACCTGTTCTTAGCGACAAACGGAAAGCATTAACTTTCTGGGAAATCACCCGGCAATTTTTTAAGTATTTTTTTTTATTCTCGTAAACACGCCATCTCGCGAGGGAAACAATCCTTTTTTCGTTTCGAGCAGTTCCCTGTTCGGTCGGAAACATTTCCTTCTAACAACACATTCAATCCCCTTCCCCTACCCCTTCCCTCCCCTCTTTCTGTGGCTCGTCCCCTCTCTCTCAGCCGCTCGCCGTCCGCTCGCAGTCCGCTTCCGCGCCATGAGCTCTCGCCGCAGATTATCGCCGGACGCAACCGGCAGCTGACGCGGCTTGCGGTGGTGTTTCGCCGGGTGTAGATGGCGTGACCCTTGCGCGCGCCGATTGGGGGAGTCTCTCGTACACTGCCGCCTCCTCTACCCATTCTCCGCACCGCCTTCGCCTCCTCCTCCTCCTCCTCCTCCTCCTCCTCCTCCCCCACGCCGCCTTTGCCTCAGCCACATTCTCTTTCGCTACCTTCTCCTCCTACGCCTCCGCGGCTTCTGCCTCCTTGACCGCCGCCTTCCCCACCACCTTTGCCGCCGCCTCCTCTGCGCCGCCTTTGCCTCCGCCACCTTCTCTTCCTCCTCTTTCGTCGCCTCCTCCTCCTCCTCCTAGGCGGCCGCCTTCTTCACCTACGCTTCTTTCACTTCTGCCTCCTTCACCGCCGCCTTCTTCTCCACCTCCTCCGCCTCCTAGTATTTTTCTTCTTCTCTTCATCCTTCTCTTTCACGTCCTCCTCTTTCGCCGCTGCCTCGTTGCCTTCGTCTCCTACTCCGCCATTTCCTCTGTCATCGCCTTCTCCTCCTTAGCCGCCGCCTCCTCCTCCTCCTCGTCTTTCTTCTTCTCTTCCTCCTCCACGTACTCCTCCTTGTCCTTCTCCTCCTTCGCCGCCGCCGCCACCGCCATCGCCTCCTCCTCGTTCGCCGCCGCCGCCGCAACGCTGCATGCCGGCCGGGCCGGCCACTCGCCCGCTGGCCATTTGATACTTGCTTCTCGTGTTGGGAGCACGCTCTCAAAGTGTTGCCGCCACCGCCACCGCCACCGCCACCGCCGGCCACTTGCCCGCCTTTGTGCCGTGCTGGCTTCATTTCCATTCATCAGTTTCGTGAATCGACCTCCACCCCCTCCCCCAACTCAACTGTGTACGAGTGTGTACAACACGTACGTGTGAACGCGTGCGAGTAGAACGTGCGTTGTTGTAATTTTTTTTGCAGCAATTTCGGCTACGAGCTTGTGTACTAAAACGTCTTTGGTGCTGTGTTTTTTGTGCGTTTCGCCTGCATTCATGTGAACACGCAAGGTCAGCGGTTCCTTTACACATCTGCTGTCAGTCCTTTGTGAAGGGGAAAATATCCCCTCCCCCCCCTTTTTTTAGCATGTGAACGAAGTTTGGCGTGTGAGTGCAAATTAATGCTGTTGTGTCTCGACTCCTGTGGGATACCACGTGAAAAGAATTGCTCGTTGGTTCGACCGGTAGATGTGCATGAGCTGTGTGCAGAAGAGGCTGAATAAGTCTTACCCGGCACTGCAGTGAAAGCGCGAACTGAAAGCTGCAGTCTCTCTTTTATCTGCGTATCTTAACTGTGCATCCCTCGCCAAAGAGAATTGATTTCTGGCGTGCTTTATTGCCGGGGCATTGTACTAGACGAAGTGAGCGCTGAACTCTGGGTCTTTCACGTGCGAAAAAAAAAAGAAAGAAAAAAAAGTCTCGTACAAAATTGCAAGGAAGTCGTGAGGTGGTTGAAGTTGTTAGTGTCGTGCGTTTACTGCAGTACAAAACTTATCGAGAAAACGAGGTATCGGCGTTAGTATGCAAAGTATGTATGTTCTGTTAGTATCGTGTTTCGTCAAGAAAAGGAACTAGTAAACAATTGAACGACACGTCGGTTTTACATGCATCTCTCGTTCTATCGCTACTGCATTGTCCGAAGTCGAAGAAAAGCCGTTTGAATAAAATTGAGGTCGGTAGAGTAAAATTAGAAACACGAGAGCCCTTAACAAAAGGAACTAGAAGCCAGTCAGGAAGAAGACGTTCTGTCATTTGAGAGTATTTTTATCTGTCCCTCATCGTTTAAAAGCACTTTGCAGTTGAAACCTTGGAGCGTGGGAGTGACACGAAACCTGCCTTTCGCAAAGAACAAGGTAAAAAAAATAGTATATTATACACTCGAGGAACGCTGTCAGCTTCCACCAGAGTTTTTCCTCAACTCGTCCTCCTTACTTCGAACACACCGAACGGTCGCCGCCTTGACTCCGCACTGAAACTACTACGTCCTCGGCAAAGCACTTTTGTCCTCGTGTGACGTCCTCTTTAGAGTTGCGTTGTCTGTCGTGGCGTCTACTATTTGCCACACGTCCGACTCGACCATCGGTGACGCGACGGGTGTTGCGTGAGTTTGTGTCTGGTTGCTTCGACCCGGCGAAGAAAACTCCCGCTTTAAAACCGGGAGAAAGAGGGGAAAAAAAGATAATAAAACACCAGAAAAATCTGTTGAGTAACTGTGCGGAACGAAAATTGATCGCGGCCGCGTGTATACGACTGGCAAGCGAGGACGATTGATTTACCTGCAATTTGTTGGAAAACCCGTTCCCCCCCACGCGTGCGCGCGGTTTTCTGTTTAAAGCGGCGCGCATCGTAACTGCGAGGGGATTCTCTCACCCTGCGGCGGCGGCGGCGGCGGGTTGAATAACAATCCAGGGAGAAAGAGATCCCCGCCCCGCCGACGCGCATCACCACCCGCGGTGACAGTTGAAGTGCGCCGCGCCAGCCGGCATTTGTCTCAGAGTGCGCTGGGCTCGGCTCGGCTCGGCTCGGCACAGCGCTCGCTCGCTCGACTCGACGCTGCTCGGCGCACGGCACGCCGCCTCAGTGAGCGTTCGACTGCGGGCGCGAGAGGTCGTGGAAGGTGGACGCGCTGGGCGGAGGTAGTGCTGCTGCGACGGACGAGAGAAGAGGCGTTCGAACACGCAGTGTTTAGAACATCTATTGCGTGATTTTCGCTCGTCTTATATTGTTGTTGTTGTGGATATTAAGTGCTTTTTTTAAACAGAAAAGATGTTTATGTGCTTCGTTGTCACGCAGTACCTGGCGTAACTTCACATTTTATAGTTATTTGCGTGAGAGAGAATTGGAGGAATATTAATGACACGTACTTGTGAAAACTGCAAAAATTTTAGATTTATTATTTGATTTGTTACGTGAAGTGTATGTTTACTGGCTGATAGTTCAAAATAAAAATTGGCTGGCCATATGTGCCGATTTGTAAGCTCTACGTTGACTAGAAGTGCAAATAAGCGTGTGTGCGTTGTTTAAGCTGTAGATGCTCGAAATACAGGTGTTGGCGAATATTAAGTGTTCGTTAATGTGAATAAATATATTGCATGTCGTGTCGGTTAATGGTCGGTCTCTCTTGGCGAAGGCACTTTGAAGCGCCGCGTTCTAAGTGAAGATATTCCTGGAAGCCTTAGATTTCTCCTGTATTTATAATGACAATTTGTATAAATACGACGGTGAATAGTAAATGTTCGTGGTTGTAAACAAAAACACTGCACATCTTGTCGACTGAAGTGCAGTGCCTCTAAAGTGAATTTCTTTTAAAAATCACGAACAACGTGAAAATACTTCTACGACTTCCAGTTTTGCTGCGTTTACTACGTTAACTCCGATTTCCAAGTAAAAAGAGAACCGGTGCTAGCTGTAACTACACAAAGTTTCATAAACGAAGGTAACGACCACAGACAACCGATACCAGGTGTAACAACTGACGTGAAGTGTAACGTTGACAACAGATACCAGCTGTATCAAGCGAAACTAAGTTCGACAACGGACAACCGATACCAGGTATAACGCTCAATAGCAAGTGTGTGTAACGAAAACCGACCCCAATTGCAACGACAACCGATAACGGTTCGTAACAACTCAAACCGACGCAAGCGAAGTTAAGTTCGGCAACAGACAACCAACATCAGGCGTAACACCCGGTAGCAAGTGTAACGACGACGACCGACTCCAAGTGCAACACAACCGATATCGGTTCGTAACAATTCGAACCGACGCAAGCGAAGCTTAAGTTCGACCACAGACAACCGATACCAGGCGTGACACCCGACGGCAAGTGTAACGACGACAACCGACTCCAAGTGCAACACAACCGATATCGGTTCGTAACAATTCGAACCGACGCAAGCGAAGCTTAAGTTCGACCACAGACAACCGATACGAGGCGTGACACCCGACAGCAAGTGTAACGCCGACAACCGACCCCTCCCTGCAAGTGCGACGACAACCGCCAGCGCCGCCATGGAGTCCCCGCAAGAGCTGCGCCGCCTGCTGGCGGAGCGCGCGGCCGAGCTGGAGCGCAAGGAGCGGCAGATCCAGCGGCTGGAGCGCGAGCTCGACCAGCAGGACGCCACCATCCGCCATCTGCGCAACGAGATCGACAAGTTCCGGCAGGTGGTGCGTCCGCTGCACCAGCACCTGCAGGCGTGCGGGGTGGTGGGCGAGGAGCCGCTGGTGCCGGCGCCGCAGCCCCAGCAGCAACTGGTGCTGGGCCGCCCCAAGCGCCAGGCCATCTCCGCCGAACCGGTGCTCAACTCGGACCTGCACATCCGCAAGGTGCACAAGACCGCAAAGTGAGTACTCGTCGCTTCCTACCTCGTCTGTTGTTTCGCTTCTTTTCTGTCAGAGTTCTGTGTTACACTCGGTATTCATCGTTATGAACTCTGTATTCGTCGTTAAAAAGTCTGAATTCGTCGTTAAAAATTCTTTGTTACAAACTGTATTCCTCGTTACAAACTCTGTATTCCTCGTTACAAACTCTGTATTCCTCGTTACAAACTCTGTATTCCTCGTTACTAACTCTGTATTCCTCGTTACTAACTCTGTATTCCTCGTTACTAACTCTGTATTCCTCGTTACTAACTCTGTATTCCTCGTTACAAACTCTGTATTCCTCGTTACTAACTCTGTATTCCTCGTTACTAACTCTGTATTCCTCGTTACTAACTCTGTATTCCTCGTTACTAACTCTGTATTCCTCGTTACTAACTCTGTATTCCTCGTTACTAACTCTGTATTCCTCGTTACTAACTCTGTATTCCTCGTTACTAACTCTGTATTCCTCGTTACTAACTCTGTATTCCTCGTTACTAACTCTGTATTCCTCGTTACTAACTCTGTATTCCTCGTTACTAACTCTGTATTCCTCGTTACTAACTCTGTATTCCTCGTTACTAACTCTGTATTCCTCGTTACTAACTCTGTATTCCTCGTTACTAACTCTGTATTCCTCGTTGGCATAATCGTTATTCCTACTTCGTCTGTTTCGCTTCTCTTTTGTCAGTTCAGAGTTGCTATCCTCGGTTCAGGACAGTGGACGATTATTTTGACTGCTTCTAAAACAGTTGAGTATCGCGGGAGACCGCAAAGTGAATACTCGTTATTCCTTCCTCACCTGTTGTTTCGCTTCTCTTCTAGCAGAGTTCGGTGTTGATATACTCGGCATTCCTCGTTATATACTCTGTATTCCTCGTTGATGTGCTCCTTATTCCCATCTCAACTATCGTTACTTTTCTCTTCTGGCAAGTTCGGAGCTGCTATACTCAGTTCAGGCCGACAGACGATTATTTTCTCTAGTTCTGAAACGGTTGACAATCACCGGAGACCGCAAAGTGACAAGAACCTTCTTTCAGCTTGCTTGTTCTCGCAATTATTCCTTTTCCTTCTGGCAGAGTTCAGTGTCGATATATTCTGTTCGGGCCAGCGGATGGTTATTTTGATGGGTTCTGAAACAGTTGAGTGTTGCTGAAGACAACGTGAGTACTCTAGCTTTTCACCTCGACTGTCCCCTTACGCTTTCCGTGGTTCGATTCAGGCCAGCGGACAAACTTCTAAAACACTTCTTCTACAACACTTTGACACTTCTAAAACACTTGACCGTCTCCAAAGGCAGGAACGCGACAACACCTGTTTTTCACGTGTACTGTTGGGAATTGCCATCGCTGTCATTGTAATTGAGTTCTATGTTGGGTGTAGTCGGTTCAAGCCAGCGGACAATCGTTTTGACAGGTTCTTAATCAAATGAGTATCTACAAATACCGCGTCGCCCCGCAAAGAGTATTGTGTTAGGTGATAATGCTTGGGAAATGTGTCAATGAGGGTAGTTGGTAGTTAGAGATGCTTTTCAGGAGTGATTTAACGTCGTCTATAAAACGAGTTTTCTACAAGTTGATTCAGACCATGCCAAAAGGCGTGCCAGAATATTGAAATGAATTCCCGCGAGATGAATGAAAAATTCAAACTCGGCTCATGCACGTAGATTGGAAACTGGCGGACGACACTTCCCAAATATCGCAGAGCCCGCTGTTCACTATCGTCACGATTCAACTATTCTCGCAATAATGTTAAAGGAAAAGTGCATATGAATGACATTTCTTTCAATATAAATTTTGAACTGAACTTTTCTTGAAATGTTGCAACATAAATTGTATTCTTGAAACATTATTAATTTGGCACTTGGCGAATAGGGTTTACCACAGCCCGAACCAAGTTAGTCAACCAACGTCGTGAAATTAACGCAAATTATTTCTGCACGTTACTTATCGGCCACGACGCCCTCAATTTAGTTTGATATAAGTAAATGTGTCAAAATAATCGCTCGTATGACAGGTATGTGATGACATATACAGGCGAGCTAGCTTAAGTGCTCACTTCTAGAATCTTCTAAATGGTTGAAGATATTGAAATTTGTTTTTCACAAATTATGTCAGACGCATGACAAGTAGTATAGAAATTACTCGTCGGTCTCCTGTTTACCGAAACTCTGGAGACTGAAACTATTGATTTTTTTTTAAAGAACTATGCATTTTTACATGGATTCCAAAATACATCAAATACGAATGCAGCGATATTACGTGCCCAGATTTGAAAATACATTTTTGATCAAAAGCGTGAAGTATTTATCCACCCGACGTCGTGCTCGTCGTGGCACAAGGCGTTCGATAACGGCCACCACGTTTTTGTTTGTTTGTTATTTAAGGTGGCAGTAACTTGTAGGTCGTTAGCGACCACTATTGCTTGTAACGGTATGGTAACTATGAGGATGACGACAGGGGATGAAAGGACGAACGCTATGCAACCGTGCCCGAGGCGGGACTAGAACCCCCGATCCTTCGGTCCGAGATCGCTACGGCACTGCTGTCTTAGCAATATCGGCCACCGGACCGGCGGCCACCACCTTGCGAAATCGAATAACTACGTTTTTTAGTAAACGCTGCTGTTGTGTCTCGATGTGTTTGCGAGCAGTTCCAACTTTGAGATGGACCCGAACGGGAGATGGGTAATAGTGCTGCGAGGAGTGTAAAGCAACAAGTGTACAATAATAACTAGAGCAATTTATTCTAATTTCTATTATTATTATTGTATTTTTTGAATAAAAATGAAATAGTGTTTATCCGCGTCTTCGATAACAATTATAAAAAATGTAATAAATATTTGCAAAATTTGCTACGTTGTAACGGATGAAACGTAACTTCGACTGTTGTGTCCACGCCTCGCAGTGTGTTGGGTGGCATCGAAATGTTCTAATAGACTTCTGCTGCGTGGGTGGCGTACATCATGTTGCCGAACATCTGGCGTTAGGATAATTCCTCGTTTATGTAGAATTACTTTTCAAATGTCAAGAAGTGTTACGTTCCTGCTTTCCTCCTTTTAAGAAATTTCAAATTCTTGTACAAAATCTGCCTGTTATCATTTAAAATCTCAAAATTAGTCAATATCTAGGTAAATACGAGTCTGATGAATAGTTTCTGTGTCCAATTTCTTGTCTTGCTACTTAAAATTATATAATTAGATTATATAATTAGAATATAATTAGATTGAACGGTTTACATACTCGTAATAATGAGAGTGGACACTTTAGTTGGGGCATTTGAAGTGTTGGTGGTCTTGTCAAAAGTTTCCGTCGGCGTGATGTGTTATGTCTGGGCGTTTCTGGGGATGTTTGTATATTTTTTACCGAGGAAAGAGTGAGTTAAAATTTGACATTACAGGAAGAAGCGTTTTTCGGTTTCGACTTTGCAACATACTTTGCGAGCGTTCTGGTCACTTGTAATATTTTTGGAACGAGTGAGCATTTTTTTGTCTGTCTTACGTGTTGTTGTTTAGATGGGGATTGTGGAAGACGTTGTGAAGGACGTTGTAGAAAAATTCGTAGAAACAGATGTATCAGGCACTCTACGAGCCGTGGAAAGCGTTGTTTAAGTGTTGTGCAAGGTATTGTTTACGGAGGGTTGAAGGGGTCATTTAAGAGCGAATAAAGGCATTAATTTTGACGTCGTGGAAACTGTAATTTTAATCGTGAGTGGCGATTTTTAGGCCTTTGATTCCGGAAGGCTTTGTTTCAGTTGTTGAAGGCGTTTTAAGACATGTTGCGAATGATTTTTTTTAGATACTGTAGAAGTCGTTGATTTCGGCGTTGTGTCCGGCATCATTGGAGGCGTTATGAAAAGTGTCGTGATTAACGATCTAGCTTGCGAAAATTCCCTTCGTTTATAATATACTTAAACAAATCAGTTAAAATGTTTGTCAGCTAATACTAATGATAATACGAATGCTACTGCTAGCACTTATTTGCCTTTAACGCTTCAGGTAGTGAAAAACAAACATTGTTGTAGAGGATGGAGGAAATTTCGAATTACGCGAATGCATATTCTGGGTCTGAGTTAATTTCAAATTAACTTCTCCCCATAGCACGTAACACACAGTTTTAACTGTTTTTGACGTAAATAAATGTGAGTTTCCCCAGAGAGAATTTCTCCACGTGCCGCAGTTCTATATACATCGTGAGTGTTAGTGGTCTCCTATCTACAGGAGACCACATCCGTTGTCATCTGGGGAAAGGATAACACTTCCTTCCTCGCGTGTGTCATATCCATGGCCCTTGCCAAGTAAATTCCGGAATATTTTCCAACTTCTGTCATTGTTTTGCGAGGTCGCAGAATGATTGTGATATTCATGAGGTATAATATGATTAAGATATTTAACAAAGTGTTTTTTTTATTGAATAAAGAAATACTTAATACGCTGTTTCTGATTCATTCTTTAATATTAAATTTCTAGATATTACTGTTATTAAATAATTTCACGTTCATTCGGACGATATGGGTATTTGAACTTGTTATACTGATGTACATTCATTGTTTTGTCTTGACTGAGTGAGATTACTTTTGGAAATATTGACTTCCTAATTTTAGAAAAACGGTGAGCGCAGAGGACCTCAAATTTCATATCTTTGCTTCTACTTCTGATACAAATTTGTTCGTCTTACTTAATAACTAACACTATTTTACAACTTAACAAAATTGTTTGCAATAACAATATATTTAATAATTAAATGTAAAATGTGAACTTAAAGAATGAGCACGACTCTTGAAAATTCAAAAATGTTATGTAGTTCTATTAATTAATCCTATATGTTTATACAAAAAATAAAATGGAACTCCACCTTCGCGCTTATTGTTTCTGTGGACGCAAGTCTCAGATTAAAGGGGAAATACTACGCTCCAAAGTTGTGACTATTTCGTCTTTAAAATACTAAAATTATCAAACTTACATATTGGTAGATTTTTTCCGTTTAGAACTGGCCATGTTGGCTTACGACTTTTTTTTACTTCGCTCTAGAAAGAATAAGGTCTTAATTTTTTTAGAGCAAAGCGTCGGTCAAAATTAACATTCGAGAAATTTACTTTCTTTTGTATCGACGTTACAAAATAATTTTGTGAGCATCATAGTACAATGAATATGGACAGTAGCAGGGTAATACTAAAAAGGAAAGTAGTAATTGTTGTGAAACTCAGTCTAGTAATTGTATGATGGTTTGTTACATTTTGCCCGCAAGTATCGTCGTTGTTCGCCTGCAGCAATTACATGTCTCATTCTATTGCGATGTTTCGAAAAGTTTTATTTAATATTAATTTCGAAGTTTGCGTTGTGCTAAGGCAAACTGGAAAACGTTCTCTTGATTTTACATGCAATTATAATTATAAGTGCTGCCTCTGCCTCTTATCAAAATAATTTCCAGAGACATTACAAAATACTGTTTTTATAATACTTCTTTTTTCATTCAATTAAAAATAATCTTGGATGCTGAACTAAATATGTACAAAGTAATTTAATTTTTTTCCACTCTGCCAAACTTTTGAAAGAAATGGTATTCTACAAACAGAGAAATATTTTCTAAATTCGTTTCATCTGTTGAAATATATTGCCCGCCATTATTCTTCACGTCATCAAATAAAATTAAAATATTTTGTTTCGTTAGGAGAAAAAAAATGAAAGATTTTTGATGTTGAAAATAAAGATTTGTGTTATTCCTCTTATCCTCATTGTATGCGTACCAACTGAATTACTGTGTTACGTACTTACGTACTTATTGGGTCACTGCTTTCGCCACACCTGACGTCATGCGCTAGCAAGGCTTAAGGGAGATGCCATCCTCCATTTTTTGCTATTCACGTATTACGTTATGGGCCTGCGTATTTTTTATATTTTTTAATGTAAAGACCTGTTGTATAGTATATACCGTACGGTATTGTTGCAGGGTTCGTGGATATTGTTTTTTTAATATTTAATTTATTGCATTGTTATTCGAGAATATTTCCTCTGTTGTATTTGAGCAGTGTGGATTTTACTTTTTCGAAAACCATTTTGTGTGGTTACGTCCAGCAATTTGTTTCTAGTAGTGTGTTGAACGGAGTCTATTAAATAACTAGAAAAAGTATAACAACGTGAACGTGAACGTGAATGGTAAAACAAATGAATAATTTTGCCTTGACAAGTAGTCATCACTGGTGGAAATACACCAATTGTTTTGTAGACGACACTAAAACCGAGCAACTCTTTTCATCAAGACGACCTGCAATATCAGCAGTCGACAGGGAGCCATTGTGACACAACAGTACGCCCGTTGACAAGAACTGATACGAGTATTTATAGCTTCTCCACTCGCACCGAAATATTTTTAAACCGTGAAGCAACGGCGTCGATCTCGTCGGAGTCGCGTAAGATGTAGAACGAACGACAGAGTGGAATCGTTCAGAAATTCGTTTTCGTGTAAAACACTGGAATGGCGATGTATTCGGCTACGCTGGTTCGACTTCAGTAACGCGAAATCATTATTTCGAATTATCTCGTTTCCCAACTATCTTTTCGGTTGCATTTTGAGTTTGACAAGTCGAACCTAGTTAAATCGAAATTTGTCATAACTCGAACTAGTTGTGTCCCTTTTGAGATTCGATATATCGATTGTCATCTGTGTTTCCTGACCTATTGTTATGATTTTAAGAAATTCATAGGAAGTCAACGTATCCAACGCCATTCAGGAGATACAATTTCCTGTAATTTCCCCAAATAAATTTAATTTTCATATGGCTGAGTTCAGCCAGAAGATTACGCGAAGATCGTATTTCTTCGATAAATTAGTTGTAACTTCTTTCAAATACAAAAAACAATATTTATGCATTCGTTTCTTTACGTAGGTTAGTCTTCAAGCCAGACATAAAGTTCAGTATCCAAATTGTTAATTTATTTTCTTGGACACACATTTTGAGCGTTACTGAAGATTGTCACTCTCTGCATCCAAAACTGCAAAATTCATACCTTTAAATAATTTTTCACAAATTCATTAATTACGATACCTTATGTAACCATTTATTATCCAGGCCAGTGAAATCAAGACATTTAATCAATAACCTTCAAATGTCTTTCCTCTCATTTAACCACATACGGAACTTTCAAAACATGATAAACACTTTCAAATACCAAACATTTTCAAAGTGATTGATTCACTATCGATTATACAATATTAAAAAATTAAATATTTACCAAACTATCAAAAATAACAATTATGATTAGACGCCGTAATACTATCCACAGTGAAACTTTGTCCATTGAATCATACTCCCTTATCTGGCAATCCCATATCTCTCGTATGATGATGTTGTCGTTTTTGTCTTAAACTAATGCCTGGACCGTGTTCGATGGAAACGTTACTATTCCTATCCTGACACATGTTATATTCTTGTACATTTTCAAATATACCGAGATTAATCCAACTCAGCCCCTGCCAGGTATCAGCTGTTGACAGTTTCATCCAATCGGGAGCTTGAACGTCGCCATAGTGAAACCGTTAACAGCTGATACCTGCCAGGGGCAGAGTTAGATAAATTGCAGAATACGTTATGAGTACTACACGCTACGAACTATATTGCCTTCCTCAGTTCTCCTTCAGAATCCGATCACAGAGCAGTCTATAACATTATCCGTTTCTTTCGTCGTACCCCGTCTGAGCGGGTACGAGGTCTGAATAGCACGCCAAATGGCGGAAGGTTTAATTTTGCCGGGCCAAGTTTCTTTTAAATGCCACAGTCATTATACGGCACTCTCACGTGATAAAATCCATTCTTCTAGTTCTCTTTCATTTTGTCTAAAAGAGGACTAGATCAGGATCTTTGTTGGCCGACGATTTCCCTCCATTCCTGTCACATAACACCAAATGTGGTGAGACTTCTGATGTGTTTCATTAATGTCTATTTTAGGTTATTTTATTTATCGTACGAGTTACTTTGCGGGGACGCTATTGGGCGTAGTTCCGCACCTGTGTAATTGACCCAGGCTTTCTTTGAACGTACCCCGGCTCGTGTGTAGAGGACCATGAGCAGGAGCACCCCGTTGGCGTCCCTGTGAGCGCCTGGGTGTGATTCTTACATTGACTGCCAGATGTCGGCCTATATCCGAGCTTTCTGGTTGGGAGAATGTGAAATCTTTGCCGGAGGAATTTAATTTTACCGGGCAACTGTCAGGGTTCTTTTACATGCCATGGCAATAGTAGTAGTAGTGGTCAAATATCCACATTTGGTATTATCGAAAAATATCTTACTTTATACGTTACCAACGTGTAAATTTCGACGCGAGTACGTTTTTAATTGGGATCATAACAACTGTTCAAGCGTCGTATTAAAGAAAATATAGTGATGATGCTTTGACGACTTGGACATGTTTCGTCGTAATTTCAATAGAAGAATCTTATCTTAATTATGTTACACTTGGTATGTAAAGTTTATAAAGAAAACGAAAAGAGATTAGCGTAAATCAATCGATTAGATTAGTTTAAATCAGTCAACGAAGCATTCACTTCGTACCTTCTCGCATCTATCTTAAATATATAAAAATATCCATGATCAAGAATTACAACTGAAGATTTAATAGAGAAAACTTTAATATACCATCATTACACCAGAACATTTAAAACAATCATGTCGCGTAAGTTCTCAGCGACCGCGTGTGTCATTAGAGATACAAGTTTTCTTAATGCGTTTCTGAGAAAATTAGGAACCATCGTACCAGTTAGTCGGCATGTTAAAGGCAAAAGAACCTGCGCTTCGAAAATAACTGCCCGAACCTATCCTAAAACATGTTCTTAAAACTGACAAGAGTGTCATAGAAGCCGGGCAGTTAGGTGTCCATATATAGATATAAATCGCATCAAATTGTTTATTAGCTTTATTTATTTTATTCTAATGATCCTGTTCTGCAACTCCTGCGCGAGCTGTTATTATACCCTCGACGAGTATCGAGCAAGATACACAAAATATATGTGTTGACTTTGATGTAGGGTGGTCGTTATTTCCTCCAATTTTAATATTAATTGGCCCTCGCCGACGCGCGACAATCCAGGGTCCAGCATCCATCAGGGCCCGCGCGCGCTCGGCGACAAGGCGCCACGGCCCGGCCTTGCCCGCTTGGGCGGAGCCGCGGGGGCTGGCGGGTCGTTCACCTGCGGGCATGGACGTCGCTAAGGGAACGGCAAGGCCGGGGCTAACATTTTCGCTGAGTCTGAAACTCAGCAACCGATAAGTTAACACGAGAATGTTCAGAAGGAAACTGGCGGAAACTATCGGAATAAAATTTTGATTCAGTCAGTATGTAGCTGGAGTAATCAACTCATCAACACACTATTACAACTCTCCCTTGAACGCAGGGAGAAACCTTAAGGCATGGTCGAAACTGGACAAGAGGCAAGCGATAAGGGTGGTCAAGAGAACATTCATAAGAAAACTGATGGAAACTTTTTTAGGATTTATTTATACAACATCTCAACAGACACTATTACAACTCTTCTTCGAACGCAGGGGTTGGAGAGGCGTTTGCTTTCAGGCACGGTCGTAACTGAAGGGAAGGCTAAGCCGAAGCTAAAATATTCATGTGTTTGATGCTCAGCAAGTGAAGCGGTGCATAGGTACTGATGAGAACTGGCGGAAACTTACGGCGGATCAAAATGTTGACTCGTTACATGCAACCTGTGCAATCAACTCAACAACTCACTATTACAACTCTCCGTTGAACGCAATGCCTGGCGACTAGTTGCCTGAAGGCCCGGTCGTAGCTAAGAGGGGGGGAGGGCAATGCCCAAGCTAAAATTGACATCAGTGTGAAGCTCGGCAAGGGATCAGTTGCATAGAGATAATCCAAAAGTAAACTGGCGGATACTTTTATCGGATTAAGATTTTGACTCGTTATATAAAGCGTGCGTAATCAACTCAACAGTATACCGACACTGTACAACTCTCAGTTCGGCGCGAGTACTGGCGGGTCGTTTACCTGAAGCCACGGTCGAAGCTAAGGGGCTCAAGCTAAAATATGTGTCCCAGTGAAGCTCAGCAAGTGATCAGTTTTCTTAAGAACTTTCAAAAGTAAACTGGCGGAAAATATTATCGCAATAAAATTATGACTCATTGTATGTAGCTCGCGTAATCAACTTAACGACACACTTAATACTTTCCGTTAAACGGAGGGGGTTGAAGAGTCGTTCTCCTGAAGGCACGGTCGTAGCTAAGGGGAGGGCAATGAGAAGCTAAAGTTTTTAAGAGTTTGAAGCTCAACAAGTGATCAGTTGTTTAACATTCAAGAGTAAACTGACGGAAACCGGGTATAAACGTTTGGCCCATAAATCAACTCGCACAAAAAATAAAAACACATTATACAGTTCTCCATTGGCCGCAAGGGCTGGCGAGACATTCACCTGTAGGCACGGACTTAATGAGAAGGGCAATGGCTCAAGATAAAATGTTCATGAGTTTGAAGCTCAGCAAGCGAGAAGTTGTCAAGAGAACATTGAAAAGTAAACGGGCGGAATCTTTTATCGGAGTAAAAAGTTGACTCATTGTATGCAACTCGCGAAATCAACTCAACACGCTATTCAACTCCGACTTGGCCGCAGGGACTGGCGAGTCTTACTACAACATTTCTCGCTTTTTGCAATCCGAGAAAGTATCCGTTCCAATTATCTTTTATAATCGCGAGTGTGTATGTCAAAGTGTTGCGCTGAGGAAATATGACGTTATTGTACGATTGATAATACACCATCAACACAAAACCTTGTAATATTGATGCAGGTGGCAATGACTTCTCAGTGAAGTATCGTTCCCAATTATGTTTTGTAATCGCGAATATGTACGTTAGTTACGCTGAGGAATTATGACATTATTGTACGATCGATAATACACCATCAACACAAATGCGTATAATTTTGATGCAAGTGACAATAACTTCTCAGTGTGTCGGTGACTACTTAAGTCTGAAATATAGAATTTCGCGCTCATTACGCCAGTGGAATCCGAACCAGGAGTGTCGCCAGCGGACCTCGTTTCCGTGCGCAAAGGTTGCGCGCCGCTGCGGGCTAGTGTAGCGGAATAGGGCCACCCACAGGAAGGGCATATCGCTGACAGGCGATAGAGGCTGATAGACGCCGCCCCGCGCGGTGTTGGGGAACGCATTGCATCCAGCCGCAGGGGGAGACCACACGATATGAAATGATAGTGTAACGAGTGGCGGAACTCCGTCTGGCTTCTGTATAAACACACATTTATTTTGATGTGAAAGAGTTACAAAGTCGACGTAACTGAAACCTAATTTATTTTTAGTTACATACTGTTTTGACTGTGGTACATTCAATCTTCATCTGTAGGTATTGTGGTGAGTTTTCTTTGGCGTTTCCAATGAAATAATTATATGCGTCGTCATCGCCAACAATATTATTTATTAAAAAAGCAGCTTTCGATGGCTTAGCCATCATCATCAACAGCAGAAAAATAATAATGATGGCTAAGCCATCGAAACCTGCTTTTTTAATAAATAATATTGTTGGCAATGACAATCTTCATCTGTTTACAAAATATAGATAGCTAAGGTTTTAAGTTGCAGTTTTAAGATGTATTCAGATTTTGACCCTGGTATTGCGTCAACTTAGACGCAACGCGTCTCCAAACTCCTTCGGGGCATTGAGCGCTTCGCGGTTTTAGGGAAATCCTCCATTAACTATTGCGCGGAAGTAATTCTCCATTAATTAATATAGTCCGTCACGTCTCGTCTCAGTCAGTTGTCATGAGGACCGCCAGATGGCAACTCCGCGTACGCACTCGTGTGTCACTAACCAGCGGCCACAATTGGGAAGGAATAAGGATAGGGGTAAGGTTTAGGACTAGCCCCTGCGAAGCACACAAACTCGTTTTGTCGTAAAAAATTTCACATGGGGTTCTACGGGGAGTCTACGGAATTCGAACCCGGAGCCTTAGTGGTGAAAGGCAAGCGATATCGCCACTAAGCCACGAGAGCACTTTTTTTGTCTCAAATCGTGTTGGCTTCTATTTACATTATTTAGCGTTTGTCTTAGCTGCCAGCACTCTTCATCACTTTCACTTATATACAGTATTTTCACTACTTAGCTAGTTGGAGTTTTAGTTTGGTATGTAGTAGATCCTTAGCTCTTTCGTTTTATAACTTCTTTGTGCTTCACGTATGATAGTCACGTGATGACACCGATAGTGGTTTTCCTAGTTACACGCAATAACTGCAGGTTTTCCAATGGCGTAATCTACCCTTGTTGCCATCATCTCGGATTCAATAATTGAATGAGACACAGCATCGTAGCAGCATCTATTTATGAGGCTCATCGTCTAAATATCACTTCATTAAAAGTATCTACACAGTATAGTTATCGAACTGAAAAATTTAAAAAGTATAGAAATTAAATTTTTATTAACTATTATTTTGTACTGTATTGTATTGTTGGTTAATGTAAGCTTAATGAATGTTAAGTTAAGATATTCTGCCACCAATTTAACTCAATTCTAGAATTAAAAATAAATCTAAATCTGGTATTTACTTTACATTGCCCTCGAAAGTTCATTAAGCGTGCGCGTGGAAAAGGCAGTAAACGGTGGTGACGCTGTCTCTTTCCCAACGAGGCCCAACTTTCAAGCAAAAAGAAGAATGGCTCAGCGTATAAAAAGGTAAACATTTATAAATGAATGTGAATCCCCTCTGTAATATAGAAAGCAAAGGTATTAGTTCGATTTCTATGTCCAATTTTATTTTAGACCGTCATATAATATACGTTTGAAAACCAAGGGGTTAAGAAAAAGTCATAATTTAGATTTGGAAATTTATTTGAAATGTATTAGTGAAACTGCCTGAAGCATTACTATATCTCGACGTTTCGAGAAGCACTTTTCGTCTTCTTCTTATTCTTCCTCTTCCTCTTCTGGAGTCTTAATAAACTATGTCATTCCATCTTTTTGCAAAAATACAGCAATGAATTGCAAACTTTTGCAAAGAAGCAACCTCTCTGTAACACCGTCCATGGTGTCAGTGGCCACACTGAGTAGAATTTCACGCTTCAGAAAGTTTAACTACTACATTTCAAATAAATATCCAAATCTTCTCATGCCACTTTCGGCACAGAACACACCCATAAGATGTTCTGCGATGGAACTAAAGTACACGAGTTGAAGCGACAAATTACTAAAACACAATAAATATATCATTGGGTTAACAAGGTTATTATTTTATTAAGTCACGTAATCAGTTCAGTGTAATTCCTACATCCTAGGGAATAATCCCCTTCAAGTGCCTGTATCAACCACTCAGGAACGTACTGTTGAACTTTCTCTTCAGATTTATGATGGTCGAATTATGTTCCAACGATTCAATCTACATCGGAATGCTCTATATATTCACGTCTTCCATTGGGTAGTTTCTTGAGGTCATGCGCTCGTGCAATAACAAATTACGTCGCCGGGACGTGTTAAATTACGATCTCTCGCTGACGATGTCTGGTTCGTTTCTCGGGGTTTGTTTGTTGAGGAAAAAACAAGTATCTCGGAGCTGAGTGTAGGAGTTCTGGTTAGTGTCGAAGCCAGTCTGGTATATTGAAGAACCATTTCCCTATTGGTATCGTCCACAGCTGTGTGCTATAATTTGGATTTGGCACTTCAGCGAGCAGGAGTAGTGAAGTTCTGTATATTTTGAAACCCCGAAACAATAGCAGCTACTCGTAGTGAGGCTGTTCTAAGATCTGCCCATCGAGAAAGTTCGTGTCCCCTATTATGTCCCTGTATTATATAAGTACTGTTCGTTGCAGACACTAGGATAATATCATGCAAGTGTAATTCTAAATCTGAACGTGAGCGAGTACTGTACTGATGTTTCGGTCTTTTTAGGTTACATTATTGTACATTTTCTTCATTTCTCAGAGTTCAGGAATCCCAAACTTGATAATGTAAGTTGTGAATAAAAGATCGTAGTTAGGATTACGATATTATTTTACCTGCCAAACAAATTAATATTGCTACGACATAATGGACCAAAAATGAATGTGTATTTTTTCGTTTATAATGCAAAGGATATTTTGGAAAATGTCTAGTTAATATTGATGTAAGATCACTGTGATTTTCGTATGCCGCGTGTTACGTTAAAACAAATTCGTGGAGGCAGTAATTAAAAAATAAAATTAGAAGGAATGAATGGAAATGAATTTTTTGAATGATATATTTCGTCTTTTTTTATAACTTTCAAACAAACTTTCAGATTTTCATTTATCAAGTTACTTTATTTTATTCGCAAATGATTTCTTGCTTTTTAAAAATTAATTTTTACGAAGCAATTAATTATTAGACGGATATTGAGTTTCTTAGATTTAGATTTGTTCAGTCAAAAAAAAAAAAAAAACAGTAAAAACTGTATGTGACGTAGGGGGGGGGATTTTCTGCGTCCGTTTTTTTTGAGTTACAGAATCCCTTCCCGTCATTTTCAATCTAAATAGTTGAAAGACGAATAAAAGTTTAACATAAATAAATAAAAATAAATTTTAAAAATTGCAAGATTAGCTATAAATTCGAAAAATAGTCATTTTAGTTTCTGAGTTATAGAAAACTTATTTGCATTTATTCTTAAATCAAAACGTTGGTTACTTACATCAACGACAAACTAACTCAATTACGTTTTCTTAATAATGCCAATTCATAACTGGAATTCCATTTTAATGACAGATTTCCTTAGGTTTGATTAGCGCTGACGTGGTCGCACTTGTTCTGCAACATATCAGTTCTTTCACGGGACCTTGACGTGGGGAGAACAATAAGCGTAGGCCGAGAACACATCAAAGAGGAGTCAAAGAGAAAAAGCAAACGTTCTGGTGACCTTTGAACCTTTGTGGAACAGATGTCTAAGCCTGAAAGAAGCCGCAGCCACGAACCAAAAATAACGAGACCCGCTTATATTTGAAATGACACTAACCATCCCGACACCTCATATGAAGCTCACGGTTTACATGCATTCCAATCGTGTATCGTCTGCTTAATATCCCATTAACGCTCCAGTTGGCTGACTTCATACGCGTTATTCTCCTGAAAATATTACCAGTTCCTGGATATTTTTAATCTAGCTTTTAGATTGCATCGGTAATAATTTTTTTCTATCTATCTTCCTCATTGGTCTTTATATGATGGCGAGAATTATAAAAAAATTGTTACAAAATTATACAAATTGTTCTAGAGAGTGATCTGTCAAGGTATGTTTCAAGTGTTACGCATGTGTCGAATCTGCAATCACCGATGACGTTTTTCTTCGTCTTGCAGCAAGAAATACACTCTTGTATTTTACCAGTATCTGCCTTACTGTGTTTCAATTCTGCAGTAGTAATAGTCATGGATGCTTAGCTGACTTCTATAACTTACTGTGAAAGCATTTTTTTAAAGTCGCCTTTTAACAACTTGGTCATATAGCGCCCAGTGTGATCGGTTTAACTGTGGAAAGAACTATAGGAAGAACACAACGCACACAAACATACATTCCCTTCAGCTTTAACGACCTCATCTATCCAGGTGAAAGATTAGTCTTTGTGCTG
Organism: Gryllus longicercus; assembly: GCA_038098605.1. Classification (NCBI taxonomy): domain Eukaryota; kingdom Metazoa; phylum Arthropoda; class Insecta; order Orthoptera; family Gryllidae; genus Gryllus; species Gryllus longicercus. The sequence continues at coordinate 604,497 of JAZDUA010000535.1, forward strand.
GTTCTAAATTCCCGTACCTGTAGGTAATTCTGTATATTTTATCATGACTCATGATTAATAATCAACTAAAGCAATTGTTTATTTTTTTAGAACATTAATTCTAACTTTTGAATTTATTTTTAAAAGAATTATGCCAAACTAGCATTTCAAAATCGTGTTAGTTATTTATGTTTCTATCTTCTAAGTGGGACTTTAAACGCAAGGCCATAATGTTAATTACAAGATATAACTTCAGTAAAGCTGAATATATAACCGGTTGAGTCTTTAAACACGAGTGAACTAAAATTTGTTTGGAACACCTAAATATAAATTGGTAATGTAATATGTTGGCATGAATTAGCATTTCCAGGCCACATCGTCGATGTCCGCGTCGATCCGCGTTGTCGTGTCTGTATTTACAAGGAATTAATGGAACTAGTGGCGCTCATATTGTGCTGGTATAATTATTCTCAAATTAAGTCTGATCCTCATAATTTCGCGCAAAATGTGTTCGAAGGTGACTATATTTTGTTCTTTACGATGTGCTCCAAGAATTTGAATAGGTTAGCCACCGTTTGACAGCGTCCCAATCAAAAAAGCACTAATGGAAAGACGTACAATTATTTTTGTGATTGATATAGAGAGAAAAGTTATAATCAGTGATGTAAAATGAGCATTTCTAATCACAGATCATAGGTTTCGAAACCTACGTTTCATGTGTTTGTGGCAGACATTGCGTTAATTCTAACAGAAATATCCAACTGTCAGTCGCAGGTTGTTTAGCTCTAAAGGAAGAAATCCGTTACATTCAGTTCCAATGACCTTCCGAGACCGAAATGCGCTGCATTCCAGGACTGGAGGAGGGTAGACAGATCCATCCGAACAGGCACAAAAAAATGCGGGAGCGGTGACTTCAACGTCTGCGAGAATTCGTCAGAGTGTACGTGTGTGTGTAACGTGCGTGTGGCAGGTCCTCTTTCTTGCGTTTCCTCCTCCGCCTTCGCCTCCGCCTTCGCCTCCGCGCCCGCCCGCATCTCTTCGCGACGGTTCATCAACCTCTTCGAATGATCCTTCCGAGCGAAGTAGCTGCCTCGGTACAGGCGCTCCGATATCTGGAAGACAGTGGTGAGACGTTGGTGTTGAAGGGTAACCGTAAGAGTTTTGGCAATTATATTTTCGATAATACGAGCCAAGCATGAAAGTTTGAAGTGTATATGTGGAGGATGACGATATCTGGTAAAGTTGAGGGTACACATTGAATAACGAAGAGATCGATGGTGAAAAACACAAAATCAGAAACAGACGAGATCTTTAGGGAGGAGACATCGTCACAGTTTTCTTTCGAAGGGCCACGGGCTTGAATTCCACGATAAATAATTTCTTTAAAAAATAAATATTTATAATGGATAGGGCATAATCTAAATGTGCAGCTGCACAAAATTTCTCTCTAACAAATCTACGTTTATCAGTCAACACTATACCTCATCTAATAGGCGGTTTTCGCAGACCTGTCTGAAATAGAATGTGACTTGAATTGTTACCGGGCAAACTTAATTATTGACTAGAAGAAATGATTGTCACGGAATACAGCGATAATCTTTTCAGAATGAAAAGAAAGGACATGCGATAACTTGTTATTAAATGTTCGTTGTTGTCTTCAGGGGTCCTGAACTTCTTTTACATCAAACGAGCTTGACATGTATTCACTTTTTACGTTCTTTGCTTCTTGCACAACCATTATTGCCTCACTTGGCTTCTGCCATGTGTAAGGTAGGAAAAGAAAAATATAGGTCGACAGAGTGAAAAGGGGAACTAGTGGTGCTAAATCAGAACGTTCTTTATCGCCTCTACTTTCATGAAACATTTCGTGAGATGTGCTCAAGTTTACGAAAAATTGTACTTGACCTTATTTCAAAATCTATATGTAACAGAAATTGTACAGATTTGCCGAAGAAATGTGAATCTTTTGCATTTTTCAAAACCTTAAGAGTTTTCAACGAAAATGACATCTGCACCATTCTGTTAAACGTCCTCCACACTATCCACGAACAAAATTTATTTAAAAACGAAGGAGGAATTTTTTAAAAGTTGAAAATGTTTCAAAGGCTTTCTACAGAATACAGAGTACCCCCCCCCCCCCCAGCCGAATGAAATTATCGGTTTCAAAATCAATAGGCCGCGACATCGGCCAGATTGATTCGTGAATATCAATTTTGAAGAATATCGGGTGAACGGTGTAGCCGTTCTTAGCGGAGTGTTTAGCGTTCTTAAATCGGACGGACTGACAAACAGACGATTTGCCGTCATTCGAAATTTCGGGCCAAGCACCCACAAAACATGGATTCTGGCTTCACCATGTGTTAGAGGATTTTTTTCTAAGTTTAGCAACTGGATTTACCCACTTTTCCGTTACCAGGGCCCTAAAATAAGAGTTTCTGCTGAAAATTCGCCCTTTTTCACGCAACATTACATAACTTTCTTTCTACTACATTAGCGACAGCGAGAAAGTAAAAAGAGAAACAAAAATAATTTCAAAATAAACAGTTTGACAACAATATTGCGTTAGTTACCGTTGAGTTACGTGTGGTCACGCGACTTCTGTGAAGTGGCACACTCGCGTGATATGTTTGTGCACAACGGTGTCATGTGGCCAAACAACAGGTTAACTGATACAAAAATAGTGCAGGCATTGCATTGGGGGATCTTTCAAAGAACAAAAAGCTTCTACTCAGTCATGACTTCAAAAATGGCAGAGAACGCACACCTGAAATGTTAGCTAATTTTCTTGTAGATATCAGCAATATTTCTTTCAGTGAATTTAAACTCAGTGTGTTAATGTGTGTTATGTTCGTTTTCAATAATGTATATTACGGTTTGTTAATATCTGCCCTTCGAAGGTAAAGGATAAAAATTAACTTTTACAGAAGAGCAGTTTAACTACATTTTTATCCTCTGATTTCCTTTCGAATGTCTTTGGGGCATAGTTCTGAATATTTCCCCCACAATCAGTACTATCATCGAATTATTTACGTTCTCGATGATTTTTATGTCTAACGAGGCACGGATTAAACGAACATCTACACGCATCTACGTGCCATGAACTTGCAGGGCACAAATAAAAATGTTTAAACTGAGCGTGGCGTCTCGAGCTGCAGTTTTCAAGCTAGTAATAAATATACGGCATTAGAAGCGTCTAACGTTTACAATGTCGAAGTCCGGGCGTTGAAGTTTCTTTTGAAGCCAGATTCGCGAGCCGCATGTTCAAACAAAATCGCGTGCGTGCCTCGGCGGCGTGCTCTAGAAGTCGCCATAAATTTTCCTTATTTATCCGCATTTCTCTTCAGGGCGACCTACGCCACGCCGCGCCACGCCGCGCCCTCCGCTGCGGCCGAGTAGTCACCGGTGATATACGGGACGCGCTCAAGAGTGTGTGCTGAGACGTATGGCCACTGGGGCGGCGCGGCGCTACCATTTGGGTGCGTGCGTGTGTGTATGCGCGCAGCGTGTGTGTAGCTTGGCAATGGGCAAACTACACTCAACAACGAGCAGCGACCGGCTTAAAGTAATTAAATATGACAATAATAATAATAATCTTAATCATCTTCGTAATCATATTAATAGTAATCATAATCATAATAATTATAATCGCAATAATAGTAATCATCGAAGGGACATTAGAAATTTTGTGGAATTCCATTTTGAGAAGTGAACAAAATATTATGATCTTCATGGAGTAAACGATTTTTGAAACTAAATTTGTTCAGTGAGATGCGTTTAGAGATTTGCACCTCATCTATTTATAGCTTCAAGCGTAATGTTGAACATTGCATGATTACTTAAGAATGTATGTGTTCGGAGAATTATATATGCACCGTTAATAGGTTAATTGAACAAAAAAATTAATAAACCTCATCAGAACAAATAAATAAAATTTTCATGCTGAATAGCACAGATGATTAGGGTGTATATCGGTTCGGGGTAGATTGATCTGGTCGCTTCAAATATTCGAAGGTGTAAATCCTGCCTTGTTCATTGATGTTCATTCCTTTTCGTTAGTGTGTTGTATCTGGGAAAATTCAAAGAGTTCGCCTGGTCTGCAAGATCAGGTAAGCTGGTAAGATCACCGCAAGCTTCAAGTAGTGATTGACTAGTTTATGGTTAAATATAAACCCCGTGCGTTGGTTTGAGGTGCTAATGGTAACTGGCTTGGGCTAGAAAAAACCTCAGGAATAAAAATGCATGTTCAGAATTGTTTTCCTAGAGAGTAATTGTAAGAAGGAAAGTAAAAACTCTGTTTACAGTGTTATGTTCTCCTCAGACTGTTTGTACAGTATGTCGTGTTTCTATAGTTTGTATGTAATGTCGTATAGACACTATTGTCTCGCCACGTAAAATAAGGCATTAAATTAATTTAATTCAATATTATAACTTGTATACGTTGCACCTGAGTCGCATGTTTTGTAGTTGTCGGTTAATTTGACCGCGCTAGGTATGTTTTTAATTGCTTCTGTAGTCTTGCATTTTTTCTGTCGGAGATGTGTACGGATTCAGCTTTTTGGAGTACGTGAAGTAACTGTATCCGAAACTTTTGCTCGAAAAAATAAATGGTTAGAGATTGTGTTTGAAGTTAATTTCCCCGTTTTCCTTTTGATTAATTAACTTTTACATTTGCGTCAGATACATAAATAATTTAGGAACGTTTTGTGGAGGAAGAAATTTTAAAATTCTGGGCAAGAAATTTCTTATTTTTTTTGTTGTAGTATTATATAAAATTTCTTTCCCAGAAGCAAAACACGTTACCATTACTGCTATTGCTCTGTGAATCAAGCGAAATTGGACGAAGCATACCAATTGAGTCATTTATACATAATTACAAATAATGTAATAATATTACTATTCTTTCTAAAAACAAAGTCTTTAATTGTTCTTTAAAATATTAAGACACGAGGTTGAGGAATATGAAGAGCTTAGAGAGTAGAATTGCCCAAAGGGCTGCTTTTCGCGGAAAAGACAAGGCGTGCAACATGAACGACTCTTGCGCGTGCAGATTTTTCTTTCCCATTTCAGATCACTTGAATAGTACTGCGATGCCGATATCAAAACATCGATAATACTAAACACCGATGTTCCAAATTAAACCATCGATGTCAATAATACATCGACCTAAAACCATTGATCTGTTTAAACATTGGTGTGTTAAAGATATGTTATACCCTACAATATTACAGTCGGGCGCAACAAATTACAATTTTTAATTAAGATTTAACTGACAACAAAATTCAAAAACATAAGAATGGACGCTCGATGAAGATAGAAGAAAAGTGTACACATCAACTGCCAATGGCACCATCAGTTATTGTTTCATATTTGAGCTTTTACACGATTGTGACTATGGACATTTGTTTCATTCACAATCAAAACATCGTAAACGTAAAACATCGAATACAGAACATTGGTGTTAAAAAACATCGGCTTTAATATATCGATGTTCAAAACCTAGTCATTTCTGCAAAAAAAACAAAAAAACAAAACAAAAACACGGATGTTTTAAAAATACGGACATCAATATGGCATCCCTAATCCGGAAATGTTGGTCCCACGCATGTATAGCCAACGGGCTGCTCGCCCAGTGAAATTGAGAGCATTCCAGGTGCTCGTTCGCCCGCCCGGACCGGTCCCGGCTCACACGCGGTAGAACACATCGTCGATGGACGGGTGGGCGGGCGAGAAGTATTGGGCAACCCAACGGGAGGTAACCGCGATCTCCTACTGATTAGTTACTTTGCACTCGTTCCAATTAGAGTTTGCCTAGTAAGAATTCTGCAACCAGCAATGTAAAAGAAAACGGTTTTCAGTGCATGATCTCAACAGAATGCGTAGTTATGTTCCCTTGGCACTATTATTGTGCAGACTTAATACGCTAAGAGTGAAATATAGAGCGATTTTTATAAGAATGAGCCAAAGTGACAGTTCGCTAAACAAGTGAACATCACGTGTAATGAAGAGAATTATCCCTCCGGCGCGGAATCTGTTCAGTCACGCCCCTCCGTAGTGTTTACGGCTCCCGTGAAGACATCCCTATATCCCTCAAGGAATCTTTTGAGTTTCGCTGAGGTATAAGCACGTATGCGAATCTGGGAAATATTGGAATTTAATTACGTAGTTGTTTGAACATGCTCTCATATTCAATAAAAGAAAACTGCCACGAATGTAAATACAAGGAAAAATGATTTTTCAGAGTACGTTTAAATATCTTTTCTGGTCGTTTCACAGCGAACGGCTCATGCATTTTTGTAGTGAAGAGAACAGTTTATTTATAATTATGACACCCCGACTATCAATATTTAGTACTATGCTCTCATAACTCAAATGTGACTTAATAATTGTTTTATATGTCACTAATGTTCTGCATGTTAATGTATTCCTGAATCGTGAACAAGGAAGCTTTTCATGGTTCACAACCGTGTCACAATTATATAAAAAAATATACAAAAAACAAAAACACTCTCGAATACAGCTCTCCACCTTGCAACACTGGAGCCGGAAACATATGCACCGTCACCCGTACGCGTCTCACATTCAAGACTCAGTTTTAAAATATTGTAACACCTCCGCGCATCTAGACAATGCGCGGTTAGCGGCCCGGTTGTAGCTCAGTCGGTGATGGAAGGAATTGTTAATTAGATTCAATGGACATTCGAAATAAACACTTTGATTACTGGTGAAAAAACTACTTTTATTTCTGGACAAAGTTGTACTAGGGAAGTTACATTTATAAAATAAAAGAAAGAAGAGATTGAATGAAAAGAAAAAAAATAAAGATTAAAATTAACAGGAAAGCTTACATCTAGAGAAGAGTACAAAATTATTATAACCAAAATTACAATAATAAAAAAATGACCATTCGATGTGCCTTGGCGCGGCACCGCGTTGACAAAATTCTACAGAGGTGAATAGCCCCCAGTTACATTGCCTGAGAGCTTCGTGTTAAAAGTTCAATGTGCCCGGACACGGGCGCGGCGAAGCTTGTAGGGGCGGAAGCGGCCTTCCCTGGAATGTGGCGAGGGACGCACGCCCCCAAAAGCTGGGGGTCTTGCAGCGGCTCGCGGCGTCTGGTGACGTCAGCAGGGGGCGGCTGTCTGGCAGCGTCTTGCGGCGTCTTCGGCAGAGCTCGTAGGTAGCCGGGGATATCGCTCACGATCGCAGGTGCGGAGCACACAACAATGTGTTCCTCCGATTCTCATGAGAATGTTCTCATGGTACAAATTCAGAAAGTTGCGGAATCCTTCAGAGGCGCACTCGCCTCTCCCCGCGACTGGTTCCCACCCCTAGGGAAGTTTCTCTCGAACTGTTCTCAGCCCACTGCTCTTAGCCCACTGCAATTTTACAAGTGCCTTCAGAGGCGCACTCGCCTCTCCCCGCGATTGGCTCCCACCCCCAGAGAAGTTTCTCTACCCACTGAAATTTTGTAAGTCAAAAACGCATGAGGTTAACTTTTACCCCCACCCTTTTTCCTCATATGCTCCTGCTCCCTACAATGATCGCGTCGCTATTGGCTAAAGGTGATGGCGTTGTACACTATATTCGGCCAATAGCGACGGGGGGAGCAAAGGAATTTTCCACTCTCTGTGTTTCTGTCGGAATACAGTGTCCCATTGTTCCGTCTCGAAAATAGGCCATGTCTGTGAAGGGGGCCCCTGGCTACAGAATTATCGTTTTGGGTTTCCCCGTTCACGACGACAGGCGTTCCAAAGATTTTCCAGATGTGGCTGCGTCTGGGCGGCACCTAGCATCAAACAACATATTGGAAGGATACAAGATCCAGTTATTACACCCAATGTTAGAAGAGAACGCCAGGACATGGGCAGAGAATTTTGGTATATTTCCGAAATTTTTGAAGGAATTTGAAAGCAAGATTTCTGTACGAAAGCGGAATGAAGAAACCCAAATAAACATCAAGAGCGACCAGAGGAACAGCCATTACAACTACATTACGGGAAGTCGTAGTGAATACAGAACGAAGAGCATTATGGAACCAACAACATTATTTGCCCCTATAAAATATCAAGGAATTAGTTGCATGTCAACGCGACAGTATCTTGTTACCGTGCAGAGCCTACTGAGCAGAGCAGATCATACCGATTTAGGAAAGGGTTTGAAGATATTGGAGGGGTACAACTTCACCTGTGCAGACACCCCAACGATTGGGAATGAAGGAGATGTAGGCAGGTCAAGAATGGAGCGAAGTCAGAGGCGAGGGAAGAGTGATGGTATGGTCAACCATTGGTACAAACGTAGAAGAGGTCGTAGCTGGAAATGGGATGATACCTATCAAGATGTGTTCAACACGCTGGAAGCTATGTCCTACAACCGTAATTTGGGAAATCAATGGCAGCAAAATGGAGATGAATCGTCGCACAAGAGACAAGACATAGTAGGACATTACAAGCTTCAAATCGGAAACCTGGTTCAACATGGATGGAAAATAGTGAAGTGTAAATAAGTGTAATGTTAGGGTTAATAATAAGTAATCACATGTTAATTCGATTCTAGGTGATAAGTGTATATAGGGCTTTTAGCAATATGCGAGAGAGTGCAACCATCGGCAGTGACGATGTTACTAGTGTGAATTTTTCCAGAAGTGAAAAAATTCAAAAAAAAAGAAAGGGGGGGGTGATGAAACCCAGAATATGTGTTTCATTACACTAATTAAATCATTAGTGTAAGAAATTAATCGCTAGTTTGGACTGCGCGGTGTGCGCGCCGAGCGCGGCTCGCCGGGGCCGGCGAGCGACCGCGGCTACCGCCACCGGTGCCACCGCCGCCGGGAGGCTAGCGTGTGAATTTCGGTTGGAACTGGGCACCGCGCACGTGCAAAAGTTCGTTACGAGAATCGCGGACGAGAGCCGTTGGCAGAGCGCTGACCAAGAGACGCTAGCGGAGCGGCGACGAGTGCGGACGTGTCACGAGAGCTCGCGAGTAATACATGGACACAGTCGACAGGCAACGCAACTGTGGAAATATCTGAAACTGTAGTATATCACAAACGTTTGGTGCGGAGGGAATCTTCTTGAAATCGTGCAGTACAGAACGGTGACCAGTATACAGAGTAGGCGCGGGTTGTGTAATTAAACCCACTGACGGACAGTGATTCGAGGAAGGTGCGAATCCGAGGTGTCAAGATCCTGATCGGGGAAGAATTGCTGGAGCATCAGCCGTGGGCGATTACCATGCCATCCGACGCTGACGGCCCGCAGCAGTAGCAGAGGTCGACAATCCGGTCGGCACGAGCGGTTCTACGAACTTCATAGGTATTCGATCTGGGCCCCGAAGGTATGAGAAATGCATTTCACTCTTAATCTTGGTACCAAGGCAGAGTGTAAAAACGTTGTCTGATTATGTAAATAACAAATCTGATTTAAAATAAATCTTGTTTATAATTGTATTTCAATTTATGATTAACCACCCCAACGTTGCACCAACTTATCCAGGGACCCATTCACGTAAAAGACACCCTCTCTTAGTGTTATATTGCAGTGAAAATACCCGGCACCACCAGGTATGTCACAATATATATATATATATATATATATATATATATATATATATATATATATATATATATATATATATATATTTATATATTTATATCATTCGCACTGCGCACCAACCGTAGAAGCCGGGGGAAAGGAGGGGCGTCAGAACCCACAGGCTGTTGTGGCTGAACGCGCGGTAGTCAGCTATCCAAATCAAAACAGTTTTCGCTGTCTATGCACAAACACTCATTCTTAATATATTAAGGTTCAGTAAAAAGAAACATGTCTGTTTAGAAAGCATCGCCTCTGGTCCTCAGTCCTGTCCCTTTCGCCTTTAAGTGTTGTGCGGTGCGTCATAGCGTAGAACGCATAAGACTAATCAGAAAGCATAATGTCAGCTACGCTCACACCGGGTCCTTTGTCGCTGGTCCGCCCGGTCCGCGGTCGTGCCGCCTGCCCGCCGAAACATATGTCTGTTTAGAAAACATAGTCCCTGGTCCTCAGTCCTATCCCTTTCGTCTTCAAGTGTTGTGCGGTGTGGTGCGTCTTAACGTAGAACGCATGAGACCAATCAGAAAGCATAATGTCAGCTACGCTCGCACCAGGTCCTTTGTCGCTGGACCGCCCGCCCGCCGGCCCGCGAGCGTGCCGCCCGCCCGCCGAAACATATATATGTTTAGAGAGCATCGCCCCTGGTCCATAGTCCTATCCCTTTCGTCTTCAAGTATTGTGCGTCTTAACGTAGAACGCATAAGACCAATCAGAAAGCATAATGTCAGCTACGTTCGCACCGGGTCCTTTGTCGCTGGCCCGCCCGGCCCGCGGGCGTGCCGCCTGCCTGCCTGCCCGCCCGCCCGCCCGCCCGCCCGCCCGCCCGCCCGCCCGCCCGCCCGCCCGGGCGTACGCACAAGAGTAACGAGCCGGCGGCGGGGCGGGCGCGTTGGACCGGACCGCGTCGAACCGGGCCTGGCTTGGCCTGGCCTGGCACTGTGACTCACGAGCGCGCGATTAGAACGCCGGCGGCGAACACGTGCGGACCCGAGTCCACGCGCGCACCGCTGCGATTTCCAGCCAAAACCGCTCTCCATCATGCTAATGACTCTGCCTTTTTGTTCCTGCCGCGCTAGAAGGGTAGCGCTTGCCCCCAGACGTTTAGGGCCGAATTCGTTGTCTGTACCTTGACTTATACCCATAAAGTAACGGGATCTCGAAGATACAGACGTATTCAAATTATTGGACTAAAGCACGTCTTTTTAATACTCCTACGTTCCATGATAGAAACATTGGAGGGAAACGCTGTGAAGTGGTGATGTCTGTGAAAGGTACTGGCAGATTGCACATTGTCCAAGGACAATGAGGCAATTCCTTTACAAAAAAGTCCTTGAAAAGGAACTTTTTTCCCAAAGTCGAGAGGATCGTTATGAAGGTGTCATTTTTATGCATGATGAAGCGTAGTGACACAAGGACAAACGTTTCTCCAAGAATTTGGAAGAAAATCAATTAAGTGTTACCAAGGCCAGGGAATAGCTTTGACTTGAACCCCATAGAAAATTTATGGGATAATAATACCAAGAGAAGAATGAGGAAATATGCAATGAGCATAAAATAAGAAGTCGTGGACAAACTAACGGAGATTTGGTAAAGTGACAATAAAATTGAAAACTCAGGTGAAAAGTCAAAATCTCAGGGAAAAAAAAGTTGGTAAACGTTATTCCTAAAGGGATACAGTGGTTTAAGTAATTCCCTCGGACGTTCCCCTGCAATTGATAGATAAACTATCGATCAGAGCAGCCGACAGCTAGAATTCTCCTCCAGACAGCGGCTGAATTTAAACCGAGATATCTAGCTAAAGTTGAAAATCCTGCGACCGTCGAGACCCCGATGAACTCCCTCCTTAACCTCTTGATCACAGGCACTGTAGTGGCATCCATTGATACCCAGAGCCGGTCTGAATGGACTCTGGAAAGGTGTTCATGAGGCGATGATTGGTGATGGACGATGAATGATTATGGATGATTTCATATATTAATCATAGTGGCACGAGATGGCCAACCACGGGACAATCATGCAATGAAAACACCCACGCCTTAGCAAACTCGAACCCGCCACGATTCGATCAGTTCTTGACAGCTTCTCCGTGTTCCGCGTATGCGAGGCTGGTGTAAAGGCTTAATAAGAATGAAACAAATACCGGCTGAGACGGCTCCGGACAACTGTTACCATTGTAGCGTTTTTGATCGGGAGGTCCTAGGGTTCGAAAACCGTTAATGGCGGAATATTTTACGCTAGCTAGTTATCTGGGTCGAATTGAACCACGATCTGGAGGAAAAGTGTACTGATTTACTGCTGTGATCGGTACTTTTTCTCAGTTTCTTTCGCCAATAACATAAGAATGCTGGAGTAGTACCTAACAAACGGATCACAAGCTATCTTTCCTTCATCCTTGCTTCTTCCGCTTCCCTTACACACACAAATCACGTGCTCTACACAACCACACATGACGTGTAACCATTCGGGAGCATAGAACCTGGGCGTTGCCCAGCTGGAGGAAGGTTCCTGCTGAGAGCAATCAGGAGTATAGGTCGGCTCCGGATCTCTCATTCCAGCACGAATAACCTCCACAATCTTTGATGTCACAAGGACCACAAGTACAGACTAATGACCTTAGTAGTGGACGCTCTCGCTATCAAAATTCATGCATTCACTCGCCTTACAATCGTCGCATTACTCGCCACACTGGACTCCCTGCGTCTCTTTTAAAGCAGTTTGACACTTCCTGAAAAATCGAGGAAAAAAATCAGGAAATTTCATTACTCGGTAAAAGTCAGGAAAAAGTTAGGGAAATAGTGAAAGAACCGTTATAATAATAATAATAATAATAATAATAATAATAATAATAATAATAATAATATTTATTTTTTCTGCTAATGAGCTTTCGCTCGGTGGCAGAGTTTGACAGCACATATACAGAGATATTACATGTTACATATGTAGGAATGCATATAATATGAAAAGTACAACTAAGTAGAAACTAACAAAGTAAAACTCAGGAGAATGTCTAAGAAGACCTAACATACACAGTTATTTGGCATCACACGCAATTCTCTAGACGTTTCCGGAAGCAACGCGCACTGGAGGGAAAAGTCGCCAGTACTGCAGCAGGTAAATTATTCCAGTCAGTTATTGTCCGGTTGGCAAAATAGTAAAGAGTATTTATAAGGTGGGGAAGATTATATATTATGGTTATAAAACTAGATATTATTCCATAAAATAGGACAGCATCCCCCCCTCAATTTCTATGAGTTTTTTTTTAAATTTATACTTTGTCACGGAGAAATCAGACAGCTGACAAATTTGTTTCGAGATTGCTTTAATTTTTCTTCTTCTTTACTTTGAATAGTGTGAAATACTCTCCAAATCTTTCCAGTTATTTTTTTTAGATGCTGTGGAAAACCTGCAAAGTCAGGGAAATTTGTTTGGGGAAATGATTGACTATCCCATAAAGGTCTGGAATACGAGCCTCTCCTGGCGCTTTGTTGTCGCAGGCCGCCGCTCTTGCCGTCTTTCGTTGGCCCACGCGTTCCACTCGCCCCCAAGCAACCTCCATCCGTCGCGGACCGCGCTGCTTAGCTGCTTTTTTGTTATTTAAGGTCGCATCAACTAGTAAGTCATTAGCGACCACTATTGAGTGTAACGGTATGGTAACTGTGAGGATGACACGATGTGATGATAGGGGTGTGCAAGGACGAACACAATACAACCATGCCCGAGGCGGGACTCGAACCCGCGATCCTTCGGTCCGAGATCGCTACGGCACTACTGCCTCGGCCATCCGGACAGGCTCTGCTTAGCTTCGACTTAAAGTATTTCGCGAAAGCTGCTCATTATCATTGGTAATGCCCCGCTGTTTTATTCAGGGCCGCCGCTGGTTAGATAAAGACATTCCGCTGGTCCGGATTCGTGGTTTGTTATTTAGATCGTATTAGGTTTGTGTTGGGGGGGGGGGGGTTCGAAATTTTAATAGTTGGCGAGCGTGTTTAACGAGTTCCTTCAAATAAGTTCATTTCGGTTCTTTCCGCATAATATAGTGATTAGGTTTGTGACCTTAAAATGAAGAATTTCGAGTTTCAAATATAATATAAGCTTAATCACGTAAAATTCCAAAATTACAATTATCATTGGTTAAAAATTCAATTGAAAAAAAGTAATAAAAAAAATTCCAAGCAGTTTTACTGCCATTCGAAATTCCCAATCTGAAAATCGTTTAATTGCTGTTTGTTTTATTAAGATGAATGAATTACATATTTGTTTAAGGCGTTTTTTTCTGTGTTCTTCTCATTGAGAACGAGTATTTGTGTCGATGACGTTAAGAGCTTATTCAAATTTATGCTCGGTTAATATCCTTAAGAAAGAGGAAGGCGTTAATCTTTCACTCTCCCCCAAATTCGGCTCGCAATGGACTGAAGTGCCGGGAAGGATGTCGTAAATCATGGATGTGCATCGGCGCCGTTTTAACCGCCTGGCGCGAAAGAGGACCGTTAAGTGCCCCGCGAGAAAAAAAAAAAGAAGAAAAAAAGGCCCAATGCTGTGTCAGGTACGTCAATCACGGTCTGTGCATGGATGACTCGCACGAGATCTTGCAAGCGAAAGTATCCTAACCCAGGAAGAGATCTATTACACGTCTTGCGCTAATGCACACATTACTCACAGTGGTATTTCCTTCGACGTTGAATTGATGCGATTCTTAAAATACCACGTTTACAAATATTTAGTCGGTGAGGTTTTTTCTTTCGGATTTGTACAAAAAGTTCTATTTGGAGCTACTTTATTTTGTAGGTTCTGTGTGGAGCACTGAGTAATATAGGCACTTCGTAGGATTTTTAATTTCTTTTGTCATGTACAAGATCTTTTTCTGAATATTTTAACATATGTAATTATCCAGTCCCGGCGAAATTCGAATATTAATTTAAACGATATTAAAAATTGAATGTGTAGAATACACTACATATAGTATAATGACAATACTATCAATAATAGTAGTATACTAATAATTTAAATCCCTTGCTTGACTAGCTCTCTGCATCATAGATTGAAGGAACTGTGAAAGTCACGGTAAAGGAATAGAAGGAAGGACTGAGCGAATGAACAAACTCACCTCTGATTCAGTTCAGTGAAATTATGCGAAAGAAGCGATGCAAAGCAAATCGTGACCGGTTTTGTTTGTACATGGTGAATGGATCCAGATCGTTGATCCAAATGAAGTGCCGAATCGTAGTGGCGGCGAAAATCGTGAGGGAAGATATTGTTCGTTTTCTCGTGCGACAATAAGCTGCGATAGAATAGCAATATTTATTATTTAAAATATGTTTTATGCTAATTGTGGAGTTCGAAGGCAGGAGCTCCGTAACTGACTTGTAAATGCGCGAGCAAAGCTAGACAAATTCACGGTATCAAATTATCCTAAGATAATTTAATCCAAATAACTTAATAAGTCCCTACACTTCGACCGTATCAAATTACCCGAAGATAATTTAATCCAAATAACTTAATACGTCCCTACACTTTTTTTGAACTGACTCATCCATTATACAGTATTCTGTCTCGTGTAGCACACGACTAGGTGTCGCTTGCGTAAAACAGAATCAACTGGAATGATGTGGAAGCCCCAAGTAACGTAAGCAGATCTGTACTGAAGTGAAGACAATTAAATGAAAAACTGTAAAGCAGTACAAAAGCGGTAAAAGACAAGACAACAAGTGTTGAGAACTACATTATGCGAGAAAAATCAAATAAAAGATTGTGAAACAATAGGTTGTGTAGTACAATCTAAAATTGTTTTACAATGCAAAGTTGTAAATGTCGGTACTTTAATGTTAAATTGACAGTGCAAAATGTGCTAAATGTAGAACTATCAAATATCGGAATACACACTAAATCCAAAGTGACAAAACGTGTCAAATATGTTAAATACTTCTTATATTTAACTGTAATTGGGCGAAAACACCAAACTACCATCTCAGATCTTGTTGCGGTTAAACTCCACTGCTAGCGCAGGAGGCCTTTTCCCTTAACGAAATGTAATACGCTAATAATAATAATAATAATAATAATAATAATAATAATAATAATAATATATCGTATTTTGGCCTATTTAATAGAACCATTTGCTTTACCTGCATGTAAAATAAATAAAAGTACTCATAAGTCATCAAAGCCGGAGAAATATTTTTAATTGCAACATTTCCAGCATGTTCACGACGGCAGTAAGATTGTAATGCTCTCCAGAGCGGAGGGCTGCCTCCGGTCTTCCCTTCATCCTTGTCCCCTCCACTTCCCTTACTATCACTTACGCTCCCACGCACTGCACAACCACACGGGTCGGGAAACCAGGCTAGAGGTTGAAGATTATCCCGGCTGGAGCGGTGCCCTGCTGGTGGGAGATACCTGGTTAGGGAAACTACCCGAAATCCTACATGCAGGTGTGCACCGGATCTCACGATCCATCTGCTGAAGAACGTCGCCCCCTTCTGGAATGTAATATTCATTAGACGTATGGGACTAACGACGTGAGTAGTTGACACGCCGGCAGTCAATACTCTCTCACCCCGTCCGATCGAACATCCTGTGCAGTTTGTTTCTACCCTTCTTGTTTCTTTCGTCAGTTTCGTTCGTCGCGTTTTATTTTATTTCGTGAGTCTGTTGGGCCATCCACGAGTAAACGCCGGCGACATGATTCCGTATCATTATCGCAGATGGTGCCCTTGCTTCGCTGGTGGAACCGTACGGCACGCGTGAGGCGAACCGGAATGTCACGCCCGTGCGCCTGCACGGGGAAGAAAAAGGGAAAAAGGAAAAAATAAGAAGAAGAAGAAAAAAGAAGTTTGCGCGAAAGCCAGCCAGCCACGCAGCCCGCGTCACACGAGCCGAGCCAGAAGGCTTCGGCAACCAGTTGCAGTCGCCGCTGCCGCGCCGCTGTTACTACGCGCCTGCTGGCCGGCCCGCGAAATGACGTAGTATTTGTAGCAAGTACGCTCCGCTCACCGCCGCCTGCTTTGTGGTGAATGGCTGCAGCAGGGGTGGCCACGATCGTCGGCCGTTGTCGTCGCTTAGTGTTTGGTGACGGAGCGAAGTGGCTCAGGGTGTAGCGCGCTGACTTCGCATGTGAAAGGGCTAAGTTCAATCCCCGTGCCGGCCATTTTGACCGGGGTTTTCGTGGTGTCCGTCATCCCGGCGAATGGTGGGATGGTTCTACTGAAAGGTCACGACCCCGAAACCGGCGTCGCTAGCCGAATTCGTTAACTACGTGAAGTCACGAAGGTTAAGCGTATTCGATGCATCGCGGTTTCTTAGGCATCTCGGGATCTAAAGGTGCCGAGGCCAATTGCCCTTTACGCGACATATAATGGCTAAATACAAATAGAAATAAAAAAACTTTAGGGTGGATGTTATGTGCCTTACATTTTATCTTGTCAAATAAAAATGTGTTTGTATGTGTTTTTTCACAAAACAATTTTGA
Organism: Gryllus longicercus; assembly: GCA_038098605.1. Taxonomy (NCBI): domain Eukaryota; kingdom Metazoa; phylum Arthropoda; class Insecta; order Orthoptera; family Gryllidae; genus Gryllus; species Gryllus longicercus. The sequence continues at coordinate 621,528 of JAZDUA010000535.1, forward strand.
ACCTCTGAAGCAATTACTTCCAAATCTTGCATGAGGACGTTTGAGAAGCCGAGAAAAAAACCCTGGGGGATGCGTCTTCGTCTTCGTCTTCGTCTTCTTCTTCTTCTTTTTCATCGTCTTCTTAAAAAGTCTAAGACTTGTTCCTTTGCAAGAATTATAACGTGTCTTTCCATCTTCTCCTTGGTCTGCCAACTTCTCTTCTTCCCCTCGGCCTTTCATCCCCAATAAGCCTCACGATTCTTTTCTCCTCTATTCTCTCAATATAATCGTTCCATTCCTTTCTTCGGTCTGCTACCCATTCCGCAATGGGCTTAACTTTGCACTGATTGTGAAATATTCCCTCAAATTTGATTACCTCTCAAACTTTTTGCTTGTGCATATGTTACCAACTGCAATTAATCATGCGGCGACATTGGTGTTGGGAGGGCATGGACGGAGTCAGGAGAGCGGCGGGGCGTGGGAGGGGGTTGCTGTTTCGTATGATCGTGATGAGCAAATACATAATTGAAAGGACAGGCATGAGGTTGCAGCAATCAGAACGACAGTAGCTGGAAATACTGACAAAATTGGCCACACGAGAAAAAGAATTAATTAAAAAATATATAACCTGAAGAAAAATAATTGGTGATAACATGGTGTTTGAGAAGAGATAATGCAGGCATATGTATTGTAATCTAAAGCAGAAGGATTTGTAAAACTCAAGTGTACTTTTTGCAGATTGTCGAAGCTTCAACGGAAATTTATTCTCTACCTCACATTCCGTCTCTGCTCAATCATCTTATCATATCACCATAATCATTGGCTGCTGTGGTAAAGCGGAAACATCTTACAAACCTGTAAATTGGCAAGGCGATGGCATGCGAGTGCCAATGTTACTGGATTGAGCATTATGGACACATGACGAATTCTCAAAATGTCAATTTATGGAGGAAAGTAAATGTTCTTTGTCTTTCATGAGTAAAGTTTAAAAAAATACTCTCATCTTTACACCTGTAAACACTGTAAATATGTTCATTTATCAGGTTAAATTGAGTAATAACATTTTTTTTATTTCTCCACTTTAAACTTATAAATGCCGATTTCATTATACTTCAGTTACGTTCTGTTCAGTTCAGTTCGGTTGGGTTGGGTTGGGTTCCGTTTGGTAGCAGTTGGTCCAAGGTGGAGTTGAATGTTCGGTTACGTGTGCTCAATACAAGGACTGTTGCGACAATGTGTAAACATCACTCACACGTTGTAAACACTTTCAGCTGTGCTCATTCACCTGGAAACACACATGTGGGATGTTAGAGGCATACATTAGTTCTTCTGTACTACATATGTTTGTAGGGATGGGATGTTTCTTTGAGGATTATGCATAGTTTGCACAATTGCAGAGCAGATTATATTTGAAATTCCTCATGAATGACATGTTACACTAAATGTGCTAAATATGATGATTACAATAGTTTGCTAAATAATTCTTATGCGAGTACTTAATTACTGAGAGGTTATTAAATTATTGGATTTAAATTGCTTGAATGAAGAGTAAAATCTGTAGGAAACAATATGAATGTAATTCAGTCTTGAATATCTTACGTAGTTTATTTGGTTTCAATAGTTTCTTTTTTTTAATCTTAAAATATACATTTCATACTATTTGTAATTGTGACAGAACATGTTGATGATCGTTGTAATTGGAGAGACCGAGTCTGGTTGGCACCAGTTCGTAGTTTTTATTTTCGCACGCAACTCCGGATTGGTTTTTGCAATTCCGTTTGTATCAATGGAAACTACATTTATTTGGCTACCGCGGGGTATTTTTCGTGAATGTTTGACGGTCAAATGTTCAGAGTCTTTAAATAACATCATGCCAAGATGTGCCTACTAATTCATCAAGTGACGTAGGTTGGCACAGGCCTAAGGTAGGTAGACACTAGGCTGGAGTAGGTTGGCGCCGTAGTTCTGCGAGAGTGTGGAGTAAATGCATCAATGACAAAATCAATCAGTTTTAGAATTTTTATTTACTCAAATAGTTGCAAAACCTGTATTACCGTTTTATCTTGCAGTACAGACTCACATCGACAACATCAGTCTCGGTAGTTTCAAAATTGAGTAACAATGAGTCAAAAAATGCTTCTGACTTTTTTGAGACATTGAGTAGGAAACGTTATTGAATATAACTTTCACGCTAAAGAGATGCATGAAAAACGAGAGTTGGGATAAAGGTTTCAGGTAATAAATAAATCTGTAATATTGGAAAGGTAAATATTTCCTTTCCAATATTACATAAGTCAATCAATGAACTACTACTCTCCAAGCTCCATCTGGTCCAAAGCTGCCAAAACCCAAATGAACTAAATACAAATTCTTCAAAATAAATTCATGCGAAAAATATTTCATGCGCCCTCTTATATTCTCAATTGTGAACTTCAATTCATTCATTATTAATAATCAATTCAATAAGAATAATAATTCCTACTACAGGTTCCTGTGAGTATCAAGTCGCCAGTTATTTACTTGTAATGTCCAAAACCCCTGAAAGAAAGGTAGAAATACTTTTTTTAAGCCGCATTATTGGTTTTACTTTAAGAAATGGAAATTTTGGATTGTACGAGTGTCTTTTGCGCAATTTAAATAGTAGTGTGCTAGTATATCATGTTTACAACTACAATTTCTGAACCTTATTGTAGAATTAGACTTTACTAATGACGTGTATAATATTTTTAAAAAATATTATTTCACATAGACATATTTCTTAATAATAATAAAATGATTAATGATAATAATAAAATAATAAAAATATTCATAATAATAATAATAATAATAATAATAATAATAATAATATACCTTCATTGATATGGCGAGCCTCGAGCCATCATGCCCGCTCTTCCGCCTAACTACATGTCAGAATTTACCAATTAATCTAAAAATGCAATGTAATTTACAAATGTAAATGTAATGTAATCTAAAAGTGGTAAGAAGAGAAAACAAACATAATTTAAAGCAACTTATAAATTGATAACATCAGAGGTTAAATGGATACAAAAAAGTTAGAAAATTTTGTTTGAAATTATTTTAAATTCATAGACGGAGATTGAAAAACGACAATTTGAGTTGAAGGACATATTATGTGCTCCACATATCTGCGCGCTACGCGGCAGCCTGGTATTCACCCCAAGCGACTGTAATCTATTAATTCAGAAACACACCACCTCATTTGCACCTCGATCCTGGAGAAAAACCCGCGAATAGGGAAAATCTCACCAGGTAGGATGCGTCCTAACTTATCATAAATCTTCTTAACGTGAATAAAAAAATATCTATCGTTCTAAATAGACTACGATCCTAAAGGTGTAATTTGACTAAGCCCTAAAATATTAATTTCATTTTTCAGCGTTGAAGGCTAATAGTTTAAAGAGTCTGAAAATGTATTTGGATAAGGGGGTAGTAGAAAGATTGTATGTAAGAAAGATGTATTTGGATAAGGGGGTAGTAGAAATAATGAGATTCTTGTTAATCGTGGAATTGAACAGAAATTATTTAATTTTTCATTTTATTGTTGGTTTCATTTTAATTGATTTACATTCATTATGAAATAATTAAGAATTGATTTTTTTTTTGGTACGTACTACTTCCTTCTTGTTGTCTATCGCGTTTCATTCTCCACTTAGTGCAAGTTCATCGCAAAGAGTGTCTGAAATTCGTCATACATTATTCAGCGCACCGCCAAGTTGTGACGGCTGATATTTCATCGCGTGCTACTAAACGGAAATAACCCCCCTCGTATCCTTGGCACCCCTGTGTAACAGAGACACAAGCGATGATGAATGGCCGTAAGAGGCCGCTTGTAAGACGTGACTCGCATACAGATGAGGCAGGGTTCGAGACTCAGCGCCACTGTTTTTATTGGAGACCTATTGGACGCTTGTAAACCGCAGGCAGATGAATGCACGCCTCGGTGATTGAGACGATGTGAATGTGCGAAGGTATAAGGGTGTGATTGTCATGGCTGAAGTTGATGGAACCTGATTATTAGCATGGCTTACTGGCTTGAAAAGAATACTTGGTAAACAATGGAGTTCTTACACTCGGCTGGGTTTCGCGAATGTTGTTTTGCCGACGTACATCTCTGTGAATGTGCATTTCTTACGGCGTGCCCTTAGTCTTAAGCGAGAAATAAATTACGTTACAAACATTACAATGAATTCGCGTGTATAAAGTTTGTGGTTACTATCGCGATAAAGAGCACAGAGGAAGATTTATATAGAATACAGGAAATAAAGATATAGACAATAAGACAAGACGTGATTAGACGTAACTGAAAGATATTAAAAAAAAGAAAAATAATTTATATATTGACAATTATTAAAAAGTCAGTTCCCATTAACTTCAATTCAGAATGTTTTGACTCTTTATTTCAGGTTTATGTTGAACGTTCTTAATTTATCCCTCCGTTGCCTGTCTGCCTTTCTTCTTTCAAAATGCTTTCTCTGTTTCCCCCCACTAGTTTATTTGTTTCCACGTGAATTTCACCGAAATGTATCAGTGTCATTTATGCTAATTGTGATCGTTTGTTAAACTAATGCAATTTGCATATTTACAAAGTTATACTTTTACAATCCTTGAATAACGAAGTTAAACCAGGTGACATGTAGCGGGAAATACACTGACGGGAACATCTGATAATTTCTTCCTGATAGAAAGCTGAAATTGAGTCAAGTGTGAATCAGTTCTTTCTTTCCATTTGGCATTCTGCACATGAGTGGGAAAGTCATAAAGTCACTTGCAAGGCTTAATAATACACGAATTAGATCAATTTACGATTAATGGGGCTTTAGGATGGCTTTTGGGCAGCGTACTATATTATCATGGTCCCGAGTTCGTTCCTGGACGAGGCAAAAATAGAGTTGTAGCTTTCCTTTCAAATCGTCTCAGTTTCTGTAGCTGTGTAACGAAGAAAAGGTCAGACAGGCGGTGTTTGTTAGGTATGGTGACGGGAATAAGTCATATTCGCCCAATGTCTCTCTTACCCCCAAACGTGGAAATTAAACTAGGCTCAGGCACAAGAGACATTGTTAGCTGGCCGGCACAGTCAGACAACCGACCTAAAATGCCAAAACATATACATACATACATACAATGAACGGTCATAACTGTAACTACTTTAATCGGAATTTCACCCGAGGTAGATAAAATACCGAGGTCCTACCTCCGACGCTAGTCGCTTAGGTAACACTGATGGGGACATTTGATAATTTCTTCGTGATAGAAAGCTGAAATGGGGTAAAGTTTTAATCAATTCTTCCTTACCCTGTGACATCGACCTTGTGCAGAATGGACAGCAGCTGAGGAAACCATCCCAACATCCGTTACTTCATGTTAGCTTAGTTTCCATTGTATTAGGACGCATCCTACCTGGTGAGTTTTTCCCTATTCGCGGGTTTTCCTCCAGGATCGAGGTGCAAATGAGGTGGTGTGTTTCTGAATTAATAGATTACAGTCGCTTGGGGTGAATACCAGGCTGCCGCGTAGCGCGCAGATATGTGGAGCACATAATATGTCCTTCAATTCAAATTGTTTTTCAATCTCCGTCTATGAATTTAAAATAATTTCAAAAAAAAAATTCTATATTTTTTGTATCCATTTAACCTCTGATGTTATCAATTTATAAGTTGCTTTAAATTATGTTTGTTTTCTCTTCTTACCACTTTTAGATTATATTACATTTACATTTGTAAATTACATTGCATTTTTAGATTAATTGGTAAATTCTGACATGTAGTTAGGCGGAAGAGCGGGTATGATGGCTCGAGGCTCGCCATATCAATGAAGGTATATTATTATTATTATTATTATTATTATTATTATTATTATTAATATTTTTATTATTATTTTATTATCATTTGACTCTAAGCACACGAGAGAAATAGTCATAAAATGCTCATTTCCAAGGCTTAATAATACACAAATTAGATCAATGTACGATAATGGTCGTGACAGTAGCTAGTTTGATCGGAATTTCACCCGGAGTAGATAGAAGAGCGCGGTCTTCCCTCCGCTTGCAGTCGCTTAGCCGGGGAATGCGGGAGGGGTGGGTCGCAGTCGCTCACGTGATGAATGCTGATAGAACAGGCTGCGGAATGGAGCGGATCGGGGGAAACTGGAGACGCCGCGGCCGCCGCTGCCGCCGCCGCCGCCGCCACCGGAGAAAAACCTGCTGCCGCCGCTTCTCCGCTTCTGCGCGCATGCGTTTTTTTTCCACACGCACCGCAAATTCCTCGCGGAGTAAACGGCGTTTGAGCTCGGGTAACCTGCAGCTCGGAGACGGCGGCGGCGAGTTTAAGAAACGGCCGATGCAGTTAGCCTCCGGATATCTCTATCGTCGTGGGCAGCAAGAAAGCTGGGAAGTCCGGAAACAATCCGGACGGGACTAGAAGGTGCTATTGGGAATTGGAAGGTGTTGAGTTGTTGAGGGTGAACAATTCTGGGATGTTTAAGATTGTAGCTGAAAAAAGATTGAAGCGTAATTTGAGTTGCATTTAAGACGTTTTGCAAGAAAGCTGGAAAGTCTGGAAAGAATCCGGATGGCACTAGAAGGCGCTATTGCGAACTGGAGTTGTTGGGTTGAGTTGTTGAACAACGTTGAGTTGTTGGGGCCGAATAAATCTGGGATGTTTGAGATTGTAGCTGAAAAAAATATTGAAGAGTAATTAAGGTTGCATTTAAGCAGTTCTGTTAATAGTTACGTACTCAGAGAATGCGAATGTTGTGAAGATGAAGTGGCATCGATGTGAACAACAGGTGGGTGTAACCTATTCCATGAAGTGGAAAGAACAACACATATTGTCGATTGTTTCAAGTGAGATTATTTACATTGGTGTCGTCATAGAGACTTGTTGCAGGGAATCGCTGAAACAGTCAAGTTTTCACTTGAATATCGAAGGTGGTGTTGACTTTTAAATAGTAATGCAAGTATAGTTTTTGACGATATTGTAGATGATGATGACGATGATGGACAAACCTTTGGAAATTGCTCATCATGGCAATAAAAAGATTCGTCACGACGTCAACTTTTAATGCGAGAATACCCCAATTGCCATTATTGATATGGGCGTCACATTGAGTTATAAATTTTAAATTTTGTGGTCTTAAAAGAAAATTAAATCGTGTTTTGAATTGTAATATTAGTGTAAATGCTATTTTAATGAATTAATAAATATTAATGATAATACCTAAGTCATTAGCTGAAATTAATGAATAAAATAATAAGTTGTGGTAAATAGAGCATTCAAATTGTCGTGAGATAATTCCATTTAACATTGGCATGGAGGGTGTTTGTGACTCGCCATCGCATTCCACTGTGCGAATGATGGCAGAGGTGGTTATGAGGATGGTGATAAGAGATGGATTACGGAATATGTTGTGGGGATCGAAGCCAACGCCATGACTTTGTGTCGGTTTGCCCCATTTACTTCTACGCTATGAAGCCTATGTAACACCCGAGGTCGCCTGAAGAATACGAGAGATTAACGCACACGACATAACGCTCATGCACGTAAGGTTCCCCCCAAGAGTTTAAATGGCGTAAAAACGCCATGGGAAAAACCCTGTGGATTGTTGAACTCGGAAAGGTGGGGTTTGAGATGAGAATGAAGATGGAAGGGAAAAAGCAACTTGCTGGCAAATACCTCAATCCACATGACAGCCAAAAGATAACGATACACGACAAGGTTGTGGAAGCACGCAAGGAGATGTAGAGGCGGGATGGTAACGGCAGTCTCAGTAAACGAAAGGAAGAGAAGAGAGAATATGAAAAGGTTCTGTGAGAAGAAAAAGCCCCAAGCTATGGGTCGGCCGTCATGAGACCTAAAGAAACCTTGACTTAAAAATATAATGACAATTATAATGGGAAAGAGAAGAAGACAGAGTGCGATGCTGCACATGCCACGCGTCGTCATCCAATGCGGCAGGTCGCATTTCGACGACCATTAGGCAGGCATTAGGCATTCAGCGTACCCGTAGACCGTTACCCGAATGTCGTTTTACCACACATTGTATCTGCACCGTTCAACGATCCGTATTCGACCTTCTCTGCTTGCTGGCTGCCGCCACCGAGACCGGCAGAGGAGTACAAAGCAGTGGAATCTTAATCCCTTGCTACGAGCCCCGCCCACGCCAATGTACGTGATAAATCCCATGGCGGGAGCGTAAGTCGGCTTGACCTATGCAATGTGAGTACTCAACTAAGTCCTCGAGATTTACAAGAACATAATCATCATTATTTTAACACACTACGTGCTGAGGCTCCTGCCAGGGCTTCATATGCGAAGAATGAAACTATACAGAATACATCACTCCTTTGTGAATACAGAGTAAGGTGCTCGACGTTCGTTATTGGAAGTCTGAAAGAATAAATTGAAAAGAATGAAAATGTTCTTGAAAAAAGATGAAAGTGGGGTCATGAGGTCCAAGAGGTCGTGACGAAAGAATCGGTCCCAAGAAATGACTCCGCTTCTTCCAGCTATCTTCATAAATCTCCAGGCTGGAGCGCACATGTCGGTGAGGCTTAGGATATGTGAAAATTCAGCAAATGCCTGGAGTGACACGTTAATACAATGGCCTATATTTTTGTATGCGTTGCAATTTTTACCCATAACCCGAATAGCACAAGGCCTGCTGTGGCCTGTCTATGATCTGCAGCAGTGTTATTAGTCCATGTGAGGAGCCCCGCCCCCTTCAGGCACACTTCATTAATCTCCAGGCGGGAGCGCATATGTTGGGTCCTGCTGCTGAGAATACCTAGCATATTCCCAGCGCTTTACCGTAATATTATTGAAACACACGTAGCATCTGTACCTTCACACCGAACAGCATTGCTTACACGCTACTCGAAGCCTGAAAAAAAAATTTAAAAAGAATAACTTATCCAAACAGAGGCTGTATCGAAAGAACCAGAAAAATCACGTGAGAAAGGTCCCTTCTCTTCGTGTGCACTTCACAAAACCTCAAGCGGGAGCACAGGCAGATGTACAGCATCCTTGGAGATTTACGTGAATAATGCTTGCTTGCATAATTTGAACAGACATTGTACGCGCGTCGATGGTGTAACGGTTAGCGTTTCGGACTGTTGTACCCATTGCGGGTTCAAATCCGAAAAAATCCTTCGTACGCCTTCCTTCGGAGGGGAAGTAAAGCCGGCTGACCCATGTTAGTATATTTACTTGCATGTAAAAGATCCTCAAGCCTAAATGACGCCTCTGAGCTAAATTCAAATCGCCTATTTCTCGCCCAAGAAATACCTCCTTTCTCTGCTAGTTGGTGAAAGGAGCGTAGCGAAATTTGCGTGGTCAGACGGAAGAGCAGGCTTAATGGCCTGAGTCTCGCCACGTAAAATAAGGCATTAATTCAATTCAATACACTTGCGCCAAGCGGAATTAGGTCCAAAATGGGTCTGTGGGAGTGTAATCCGTTGCCCAAGAGAGTCGCCCAGCACACCTGCGCACTTCATAAATCCCGAGGGGGGAGCGCACACGTCGATGATGCCTAGGCTATGCAAAAATTCGACAAATATTTAGTGAAACGTGGTAATACGAGTACAATACCCGTGTAGGCCTCTCTAGGGATCCGCAGCAGTGCAATTACTCTATGAGACGAGTCTCGCCCCTCTTCAAAACTCTTTATTAACCCCAGACGGGAGCGCATATGTCGGCCTCGCAGGCGTGAATACTCAGCGCATCCTTAGAGCCTTACGTGAATGTTACGTGCTTGCATTATTTGAACACACATTCTCCTACACCGGACTGCATTAGTCCCCAGAGAGCGCTTCAGGGGTGTAATCTGATGCCCACGAGGGGCGCCCAGCCTTCCCCTGCGCACTTCGTAAATCCCCAGGCAGGAGCGCTTATGTCGGTTATGTCTAGGATATGTGAAAATTTGGCAAATAATGTTACGTCAATACAATCGGGCCTTTATTTTTACATACATTGTATTTTTACTGTGACACCGAATAGCACCAGGACGGCAGAGGCCTGCCTTGGGATCTGCAGCAGTGTAATTAGTCCATGAGAGGAGCCCCGCCCCTTCTAGCACACTTCGTTAATCTTCAGGCGGGAGTGCATATGTCGGCCCTGCAGGCGAGAATCCTCATCACATCCCTAGAGCGTTACGTGAAGTATTAGGTGCTTGCATTGTTTGAACACGCATTGCACTCTTACACCGAGCGCAATTATGTCCCAATTGCGTGTCCGTGAGAGTGTAATGTGATGCCCATGAGGGACTCCCAGCTTTTCCCTGCGCACTTCATAAATCTTCAGGCGGGAGCGCGTGTATCGGGCACGGCAGCTCAGAATACTCAGCACATTCCTACTGCTTTACCGAAATATTATTGTAGTACTCATTGCATCTAAACCGTCTCATCTAATAACATTTGACGTGACGTACTTATGTACTACTCGAAGCCTGAAAAAAGTTGAGAAGGGTATAAAAATAGGACGTGGTCCAGTGGCAGTATCGAAAGAACCAGAAAACGTTCGTGAGAAAGGCCCCTTCTCTTTCAGTGCACTTTATAAATTCCCAGGTACGAACGCAGGCAGATGCAGAATACTCAACGCATTCCTAGAACGTTATGTAAATATTACCGTAACTGTATCGCATTATTTGAACACACACTCACATCGAGCGGAATTGGGTCCGCAGGAGTGTAATCTGATGCCCAAGAGAAGCACCCATCTTATACCTGCTCACTTCACATATCCCGAGTCGGCGTTGCCTAGTCTATGCAAAAATTCGGCGAATACTTATTCAATGCCCGTTGAGGCCTGTCTAGCGATCCGCACCAGTATAATTACTCCATGAGATGAGCCCCGCCCCTTCCAGCTCACTTTAATAACCCCAGACGGGAGCGCGTGTGTCGGCCCCGCAGGCGAAAATATTCAGCGCATCCCCAGGCCGTTACGTGAATGTTACTTGCGTTGTTTGAACACACGTTGCCCACTTACACCGAACTTCATGAGTCCCCAGAGGGGTCCTCAGGAGCGTAATCTGATGCCGAAGAGAGTCGCCCAGGCGTTACCTGCGCAGTTCATAAATCGCGAGTCGGGAGCGCATATGTCGGTGAGGCTCGTAGACGCCGGCGGGCGGACGGGCGTCGCGACGGGTGAGCGCCGTGCGGCGGCGGCGGCGGCGGCGGCGGCGGCGGCGGCGGCGGTGGCGGCGGCGGTGGCGGTGGCGGCGGCGGTGGCGGCGCGGGGCGCGCGCGGGGCTCGAGCGCGGCACCTGCTCGTGAAAGGCGCCGCCGCTCGCCTATCACCTTATTTGGGCTGCCCGGCGCGCGCCCGCGGCGGCCACGAAGGAGGCGGCGGCGGCGGCGGCGGCGGCGGCGGCGGCGGGACCGCTGGCGGTAGCCGCCGCGGTGGCGGCCGCAGCGGCTACGAACCCCGATGCGGTGGGCAGTGGCTTCGGGAGCTGGACGGGTCGTTCGTGTGCAACAAGTCTGCTCCGGGTTGGGTTTCTTCTTATCGTTGGCATCTTCGTCGTCTCCACGGTTTTCCTCTGTTTCGTCTCCTGTATTATATCTGCTGTCGTATTCCTTGTCTTCGTGTGGCCCTGATTCCTCTGCTAATGCTCCGTCTGCTCACTAATTTGGTTCTGCTTCGTATATCCCTGCTGCTTCTTGCCGTTCTTCCTGTGGCCCCTCTTGGTTTGATCCTTGTTGGTCTAGCTGTGCTTGGTCTGGCCCGGCTTGGTCCGACCATTCATGGTCTGACCCTTTTTGGTCTGGCCTTGCTTCGTCTTCTGTACTCTATCTGCTGTCATCTTCCTTGGCGTCATGTGGCCCTCTGTGTTTCCGTGTCCGTTTCCGTCATGTGGCCCTCCGTTCAAACTCCCCTGCTCCGTCTGGCCCCAGTTCGTCAGGCACCTCCGAATTCTTTTGGTCTTCTCCGAATTCTTTCGTTTCTTTCGACTATTCTTCCTGAACCTTAATCTTATATTCTATTCAATTTCTTCTACTCCCGCTGCTTCTTCCTTCTCTTATTGGTTGGAATTTATTACCCGCTCGTATGATATGTTTATGATACCGCGAAGCGATGTATCGGAGAGACGAATTAAAAGTTCAGATAATTTCCTGAAATAATATTTCTAAACGTCTTCCCCTACCTATATATTTATATGATTGCTATACCTGTACTTAGTCCTTTGAATATACAACTGTTCTGCCACTTCAGCTTTCTATCATAACTCTTTAAGTACTACGGCACTGCCAAGTAGTGTCTCGCTCCTCAGCGTTTGGAGTATCGTTATTCTGACGAGAATTTCTTTGTGAGTGAATTGCTTTCGTCCCCCAGAATTTTTCGTAAAATAAGCCATTTCCTATCCGTTTCAGAGGTTATTTTCACTAATAAAGTTCGTCTGACTTACCTCAGCCATTTCGATGGTCTTCTTTCTTCAAGACGATTCCTTTAATTAACTAGAACTACTATTGGTTAATAAAGAATACTACTAAAGATCAGTGTTGAACTTGTCTAAGAGAGTTCAGTGTTCGACTTACTATATTTATCTCACTACTTTCATGCACCAACTATTGATTCAAACTCGTAGTATTCAAATATTTCACAGGACATAAATTAATAACTTTTCTGAAGTCATCCTTTAAATATGAAGCCTTCCGAAATATCCCGGCGGTCTCCTGTTGGTACACTATTTCAAGACAAGGTTTTAGCATTCGGCTGTACTTCATTCCTGAAAAAACCATTAAATTCTATATACATAAGTAGGGGTGGATTTTGATGACATAAAACATTGCCAAAAATGATCAATAAATTGCTCTTGAAATGTTTTAAAAATGCCATAAAACAAAGAAAATTGACGTAAAAAATTGATCAAAACCAAAGCAGATGAGCAACTTAAGCTGTTGGATACTTTACAGATGTAATCGAGGCTTCTTCCTTTCGTTCACGCGAACTCAGCTTGTAAAATTTGGGTTTGGACTGTTCTTTAAAAAAAATCTCTTTTTATTGCGAAATCGGCTTAATTGACAATGGCGCCGATAAACAGGAACCTTAGATTACATAGTACTCACAACGGCTGCCATTACAATATATGAGGCAAGGAATCGAATAGGCTATTGGGGAATACTGTGGTGAACATTTGTTGCACTTCGTAAATGCTGATTGACGCAAGTACCATTAAAATTATATTAAAATCGATTAAATCAACGAAAAGTGCGTAAAAAGGTGCGTCATTTGACGAAATCAGAAAAATACAAAAAACAAAATGACATAAGTATGGGTAATTTCGTCTCTATTATAGTACAAAATTATTTTTTATACTAAACGGCATTCTTCTAAGATGAAAAGGAAAATAATGACATTGACTAAAATTCGCCCCTGTACATAAGAACTAACTTTACTTCTAAACTAACAGCTACAAAATAAATATTTTACTACTAACTAAATCACTCTGAATTATCAAGAATTAAACTAAACTTTACAGAATTAATAAAATCTAGCTTGGGGATGGTAAAAGTCTCGTCATCATGGAGATAATGCTTAAGGCTTCAGAAGCAATTCTTAACAAAGCCGTATCGCATTTTCGCCTCATAACCGTGCTTCATAACAAGATTTAAAATTCCTCTGTGATCTCTTCCCTACAGGCGTATGCTGGTAACGATAAGAAATATTACTTCTATACTGACAGACGTCACAAACGCTTTGATGTTCAACTCATTAATTCAATTTCAACCTTCTGTCTGGGATCGGAAGCGTGATCTCGCAGGTATTGACACGAAGTGAAATGTCAAATGTTCCCTTTGAACTGCCGCTGCTGTCGATGCCGACTCTAGAGGAACAGAAATAGAGAAGCAAATAATCATGAACTTATCTGCAAATCAATCACGACACTGCGATTCATTGACCACGAATCAATGAGCGCACATATATGTATGTATATGTATGTATGTATATGTATGTATATGTATATGTATGTATATGTATGTGTATGTATATGTATGTATATGTATATGTATGTATATGTATATGTATGTATATGTATATGCATGTATATGTATATGTATGTATATGTATATGTATGTATATGTATATGTATGTATATGCATGTATATGTATATATATGTATGTATATATATATATGTATGTATATGTGTATATATATATATATGTATGTATATGTATATATATGTATATCTTTGTATATATTTGTACTAGAATTCGGCATTCTTATCGGGTCAAGACAGAGCATATAAACTTAGATCAAGCCATTCGTAGATTCACGTTTTTGGTGACATCCAAAGAGCCAAAGATTACATTTGGAGAAAATTCACTTTGAAGAGCAATGGTCTTTAGCTTAAATTACTGAATCGATTACTGCAGGAAAGGTAAAATAAAGAACAGTGTGCTATTTTTTTGAGCTAGAAATGTCATATTTGACTTCTGTTAAATCAATTGAACTGCTAAATATTGCTGCAAATAAAAACCAAAATGTTACTAACCTTGTCTTCGAAATGAACGAGTAAGGCGCTTATTTGTGTTTCCTCTTGAAAACACTCGACTTACTAGTGATGGATTTTGCCCATTTTTTATTGAATTCTTCTAACGAACGTTTATTTAAACTTGAATGATCGCGATTTTATTATTACTTGAAAAATTTCTGACTTCAGAGTTGATTTTTGATTCCTTGTACAAAATCAATTTGAACATCACAATGTTCCTCTGGAAGCCAAAGGAATATATTTGATTGCAATATCTGATACCGTTTACTTTTGAAAGAGTGGTTAAACGGCGAGGAAAACAATTTGCCGCAATCAGAACGTTTTGAAGCTCGTCATTGCACTAGTTTCTTTCTCTCTATTCTGCATGCACTCCGCCTCGCGTATTGCATAAAACACCCAAAGCTTTTACTTACGTGAGGTATTATATCTGAAATTGAAGTGAGTAAGAAAGTAAAGTGAAGAAATACAGATTTACGGATGTGAGATAGAAAATTGCATCCTCAATGAAACATCGTATTTTTTGTGTTTTTGTGAAAAATCAATCATTCGCCTTATCTTGAAACGTCAAATTTTTATTCTCCATTAGTATTTGCTGCCAGATACAAAACCTACTGGATTGGTTATTGCATTTTAATTTATTTCATGTTCATAGGTATATACTTAATATTAGTTTAACATCATTCTCACGTACCTAAAAAAAGTTTGTTAACATTTGTGGAATACTAGTTCCATTTTAGTATTACATAAATCCATATAATGGTATTTTTTGTATTCCTGCATTATAAAAGAACCTTTTGTGTTGCAACAAATGGTTCATAATCGGGTATTTTACGGCACAAATGATGACGTATTAGATTTTATGTCACGAACGATTGCGTCATCACACATTCAGCCAATTGTAGCGAGAGAATCGGAGGGAGGTAGAGCTAAACGGAACAGCCAACCACCGTTTACTCGCACGATGTCAAATACCCGAGTTGTCACAGGGAAGTTGTTTCGCAAAATTAAGTTTGATTCTCTTATAAATGTATAATGCTGTTATACAAAAAAAAAAGTATGCAACTGGTTTATAATATTGCTTTATTACATTAGTACAAATTTGAAAACTCGCTTCTAAAATCGCGTTTTCAAAACTTGTACTCATGCATAAAGTTTAACATTATAAACTAATTACATAAACTACTATTATCGGCCATGGTTTGTGAGAACATGGAACTATGATTCTGAATGAGTGTTTCTCTTTTAATTGCGAATGTTACGTTAGTGTATTAACGACTGTACACCTTCTTACACATGACCTCTTTTGTTTCAGGTACGTACGGCGATAACCTGTAGATACTGAGTGTTCCGGTTGTTGTAAGTAACTTTTTATGTGGAATGAGGATACATTTGAAGATTGTTGACGCGTTAACTCAAGTACTACAAGTAATTCCGCTATCTACGCTTTGAAGCCGTTGGATCCGGTCCATGAGCCTAGACGATCCTGTGAGAAGTTTTGCATATTATTCCAAAATATTAGTAAATTTATGAGCTGGTAAAGTTGAAGTACACCGTCAGAAATATTTGCACCGCGCGTGAGGTGAATGAATTATTTTTCTTTCTTCATTTGTTTTCGAACACTGCCTGGAGAATGAGTTAAGGCGGCGTCGTTGGTGTTGAGTTGCGTGTCCTATGGGAGCCCTGATTTACGACCGCTAATGTCCATCGTGTTTGCCATTCTTATGAATGCTACTTCGCCGTTTTGCTATCGGAAACACTTTACACTGACGTTCCGTGTAAAAGCGTGAGGCATCTGAAGCACATTTGTCTCCGACCGGCGAAGAGCGTCGCATTCCGACACGGAAATTGCGACAAGAGTACTAATACCCGGCCAATTCAGTGCCCAGTCGCCGCAGCCGTACCACCTTCCAAAAGAGAACAGGCCGGTCCAAATCGGGACATAGTCTCGCCGTGTTTCGAGAAATCGGTTCGTAGGTGCATTCGGGGACCGTAAGCGAAATCGCCAACAACCCGTTTATTTAAACGCACTAAATGCTGTGCTTTGTGATAGCGTGGCTCGACCTGGCCCCAGTAATGTAGTTCTGGGAATAGAGTGCATGCCATTTACAGTAACGGAATTTATATCGCCAAGTTATTTTCGCTGCAACTTGAGTCAAAAATAACTGCAGAGTAGCGTGTCCAGCTTTTGTCTCTGCGATCGTGGATGTTACCTACGTTCGAGATGTGCGTGTTTGTAAAGAAAGAAGACTACTTTTAAAGTTTTCTTATTGATTTGTTTATTTATTTACGTCAAAAACAGTTAAATACTGTCTGTGACGTGCTATGGGGGGAAGTTAAATTAAAGTTACATTTCATGCAAGGGAGTCTGAGTATGCCAATGTGAGTTGAATTTCAATTCTTGGGGTTTTGATAAAGTGAAGCACATGTGCCATAATTTATTGGATCACTAGTTATCAGAATCTAGGGAATTATTCTTTGCTTACAGGCAGCACTATATTTAAAACGTACGGTACCTCACGTCGTTTTCATAATTTTTCGATATTTGACTATGAAGTACATTCATATTACTTTGCATTTCAACTATTAAAGCGTAACAAGGGAATGTAAATTTTGCCTACTTTGAGTTAATTGCGGATGGAGTTTTCATTTTTAAGCCACGACACTTCACTAAAGCTTTGACTGGAAACGTAGTCAAATATTCTAATTATATACTTTTCTCTGTTTTATGAGAAACGCACATCTAATTATAAATTTGATACGAATTACGACCGTCTCAAAAATGTTTTTGACGATATATTATAATTTGATGTTTTTTTTCTTTCTCATAAAATTCTTAATGTGGTTGAATATTCGACAAAACACCCTCACATATTGGCAACTGTTTTTTGTATGAACGTATGTGGCCTTTTGGGTGGACTGTCTGCCTTTGCCGAGTAGCTAGCGGTATCCCTCTAACCTGGGCCTAGTTTTATTCACTCCATGGAGGGAAAGAGACATTTGTCGAACTTGACGTATTCCCTTCCCCGTAACAACGAAACCCTCACCGCCTGAGCTTACCTTCCGCCAAACAGCTACTGAAATTGAGACGATTTTCAAGGAAAGCTATAACTTTATTTTTGCCTCGATCGGGAGTTCATCCCGGGATCACACCATGGACGCTAGTTCGCTGCCCATGAGCCATTGTTGAAGCCTAGTTGTTCTTTTGTAAATATACTTATTGGAGATTGTTGAGTTCTCATAAAGAAATCTGAATACTTTGTTGTTTGGTACTATTTCTTTTATTCAAAACTCTTCTACTTTATTGTTGTCCTCTTAAATAAAGGTTAGTCACATAAAGGAATTAAGTGCCAATTGCTAGTATTTGTACCATAAAGAAAAATGCTCATTGAACGAGCACCTGGAGATATACCTAGGTCTTTCTTTTGGAATTTATTGATACTTCTGACAGTCGCTGATCCATCGAACCTTCTGAAATGTACTTAACTGTTCACATAGATCCGTGTAAAATTAGTTGCTGAAGCAAATGGCACTTATTAACCTAAACACTTCAATAGAATACTCTGACGGATTTGATCCTTCCCAAAGTTTTCTGCTTGCCTAATTATCCCAAGGTTTTTCTTTTTACAACTGTTTCTCACTCCACTTGCCTCACAACTGTGATGCGTGTTTCACCATCATTCGCGATCGGTATCGAAACAAGACTCGTAAAAAGTGAGGACCGCCGAGAGTAAATTAATGCCTAATCCAACCCGCAATTTACGAGGACCTTAAGCTCTGCCTAGTTAGCCAGAAGATGCGTCTCTTCCTGTGTCCGATAGAAAAAAAGGTGGGTCTTAACGTGGTGTTGATCTTGCGAAGTTTATAGAGTCCCGCTGGCGTACTGATACTAATCATGTTCCATGGTTTAAAGGATCGTGTTGACTCCAACTCAAAGACCGTCTACCGTGTGAAAACCTCGACAGATCTCTACTTCTCATCCTGTAGCCTTGCCACGCCTTCTTTAACTGTGACCACTGTACATTATTTCCAGTCTGAGTGTAATTTGTAGGTACTATTCAATCATCTTTCTTTTATATGTACTTGGAATTTTAAAAAATTGCATTACTAGTCGGGAGGTTGACGGGACTGCGGCGTTGCATTGCCGAGGTAGATTCCTCCAGAGGAAAACTCGCAAGCTGTTATGTACAGATCGGTGCAAGATCTTACGTTCAAGCAACTGGGAACACCGCCTCATCCCGGGCTATTACATGCACTGTACTTGAAGGACAAATTACTGGAGTAGTTTGCGCGACAGGAATTAATAAGTGTACTCAGATTAGGTTTCATCGCTTTATTTCTTCCTGTTTCAATCAACTGTTTTTAAAATTCTATTATGTTTTGAAAATTTTAAAATACGAATATAACTCTCTATAAAAAAATCGAAATTCAATGTAATAGACAGTAGTAAAGCGAGTATTGTACAGCTGTTGCCGTTTCTCGCTGCCTAATCTCCATTTCTTTAAATCTCCCCAGACATCATCTTCTAAATCTCGCGCCCCATCATTGATCTTACGGCTTCCTCCCACTTCTTTCTTGGTCTTCCTCTATATCTTCTCTCTTCAGGATGGTATTCTCACATCTTGGGCAGTCGCTCATTGTCCAATCTTCTTGAATGCCCTTACCATAATAGAGCCTTTGTTTCTATCAGTTGTAAGGTTGAATTTCTAGGTTTCATTATTTCATCTAATACACAATTCGTAATAGAATCTCTCTTCCTGAGCCACTCGCCCCGCATGCTGTTTCCATCTCCCCCCTACGTTATTTATTTTAGTTCCACTTTACGTTTACCCATTTAATTTCTGTAATTTATGATTCTCCTTTCGTTGCAGTTCGCTTGGTGGAAACCCACCTCACATTGTAGAAAGATCACGCCAACCTGTTTTCTCATCTTGCGTATTCTTAATTACGATACCAGGATCTAAACGTAATGACCACAGCTTTCCAGCAATGACTTTGATGAGTGGATGGTTATGAAGCTACAAATGAATGCAAAAGCAATGGTGGATTGAGATGCAGGGGAAACGAGAAAACCCAGACAAAACCTGCTGTGAACCGGCTTTTTCCTCCACAAATTTCACGTGGATCGATTGGAATGTGAACCCAGACCTCCATAGTGGAAGGCGAGGATTATACCGGGAGACTCCTCGCATCCCTCAACCTCACATGCAATTGTCTGCTTCGCCTCTCCAGGGCTGTTTGAATGTGTTTATTTTTTATAGAGCTATTTCACATTTCGAGTTCCTCTTCTACACAAGTAGAGTAAGACAAGTAACTCCCATTAATTCATTTCATTTCACTCATTAAAACGTTCTCTGCGCGTGTCTAATGTTGGCTTTATCCTATTCATGATTACACTTGTTCGTAATCCGCGGGCCTCACTCCTAATCATTCAACGTCACCTAAAAGCGTCCTTTCTACGCCACTTAATTCAGATTATCGTATCCTCCCACTCCGTATCAGCAACACCTCACGTTTCGCCTTTTGCCAAACTCCATTCCTGAACGTCTCACTTTGTCACCTGGCCCTTGGCGACGACCTAACAAACTGCATGTTAACCCAGCCTGCCCCCCACATTAATCCACCTCGTCTTATCTCGGGCCTACCCCACACCTCCGACGCTATCGTCTTCCCCTCCCACACGTGGGCCACTCCTACCTCTGGTTTTCGCCTCGCGGCTTTTCACCGCCGGCCAAAACCCTCCCGCCGCGGCGCGCCGACTGGGAGACCTGTATCAGGCACCGGTTTGGTAACAAAGCTAATTAAACACTGCCCGAGTGGCCTCCGATAGGCTCGCTTGTTTAGAACCTCCTGAATAATGCATCGCCAATCAGGAGAACGAGGCTCGGAACCGATGTTGGTTTAGAAAGCTATCGGGCAGCACCCGGACCGACTCAGCTGCCGCAACCCCTTCGCCCCTCTCATCCCCCTCGCCCCTCTCATCCCATCACCCCTCTCATCCCATCACCCCTCTCATCCCATCACCCCTCTCATCCCCTCACCTCTCTCATCCTCATCCCCTCACCCCTGTCATCCCATCGCCTCACCCCTTTCGTCCCCTCACCTCACCCCTTTCGTCCCCTCACCCCTCTCATCCCCTCACCCCTCTCACCCCCTTCACCCCTCTCATCCCCTCACCCCTCTCATCTCCTCACCCCTCTCATCCCCTCACCCCTCTCATCCACTCACCCCTGTCATCCCATCACCTCTCATCGCCTCACCCCTTTCGTCCCCTCACCCCTCTCATCCCCTCACCCCTCTCATCCCCTCACCCCTCTCATCTCCTCACCCCTCTCATCCCCTCACCCTTCTCATCCCCTCACCCTTCTCATCCCCTCATCCCTTCACCTCCTCACCCGTCACTCCTCTCCGTTCCCCTCACCATTACCCCTCGAAGATTCGATTGTGAGAACAGACGTTTCCTCACAAATCATCCGTGGCGAACGCTGTCCCAGATTCCGGGAATGGTTATTCTTGAACTTTGCGAATGACCGACGGAACCGGACAGTCCGAGCCAGGGAACAGTCTTGTGCGCGGAGGATCAGTTTCAGAGAGTGCTTGGCGTTATTTGCGATTAACGCTCGCGTTGGTTTCTGGTTTGATGGTGCAGAAACTTTGTTTTTCAGCATCTAGCTCTCGTGTTTTGGAAATTATAATGCATTATTCGAAAAACTCCTCGTGTCTTGTTCTTCTCATTTCACATACGTATATTATATTTACATTAATTGGGACTCTAAACTGAAAGATGCAGTAAGTCAAGAGTAAGGAAACTCGATATACTTTATGATTATGTATTTTACCGCTGATGCCAACTTCGCAAAATTATTGTAAACTACACAGCGTGAATTGTATTGATTGTTGCTACTACTCTCCACGATATTTACTTTTATGGAATGGTACATCTCATTTTCGAGAAAGTTTCCAAATGTAAGTAAATGTATTTATGTTCCTACATCGTTGGAGTAAAATGCCATTCATTTTCTTCCACCAATAATACATCTTTCCTATTTAAGTAAATAACAAGTAAGTAATGAAAAAGTTGGCAATATTGCCTCCCGAAAATATTCGTGGTGAAAACGAAATAGAATATCCGATTTATTGCGTTGGTCTGTTAGGGTAATGAAGCCGATCTGCAAATAGAACATGAGAAGTACGAGGCCTTAAGACCGCGACCACCGACATCACGAAGATGAAGATTAAATCTCCGACAGTCTCTTAATTAAATGACCTTTGAAGACGGGTCAAATGTTAAGTGCACGTACGGTTCAGAGGAGAAACGAAACCAGCAAAAGGGCAATAGTATACGGCGTTCTAGCGCACAGGATGTGCTTAACTACATTGGAAACAGTGTCACATCTACAATAACTCTGAGAAAAATTACGATGCTGTTCTGCCACTTTCTTCTCACAAGAAACTTCACAAACAAAAGACTGTCTAGTTTCCAAAAGGGTATTTTTATTAGCTGATGTTCCAAGTTCTATCATATTCGTCTGTATCTCACATATTGGGTAATTCGAGTTCTAGTAGGTATTATCGTTTGTTTCACATTGCTGGCCGACATAGTGATATTGAAAGTTATTTGACATAATTTCCGTTCATATGACGATGATCACGTACGTACTCTTTGTAATATATGTGCAAAACGGAGTTTGCTCAAATTTTCAGGTGACTGCGGGACCCTCATTTTTCATAAGATCATTAATTTTATTTAAATGTGAACAGATAGTTGCGATATTCTGAACGGTGATTTTTATTACCAATATTCAGTTGTCATATCTTGTTTTATATTACGCACTTCTGTGGTTTATTTAGTGAGTTCAACTTCCATTTCATGAATAACCCAACAAAATCCTGAATGACGCTGGGTCAGCATTGTAATGTTTGCTGTCTCTGCCAAAATCCGAACAGAGGACTACGTAAAATATGAACATTTTTCTGCGCTATAGGGAGACAACTATTGTAAATGTTTGTGTTGCTATGACCCCTGCTCTTGATCAGGTTTTCGTGCAGTTTCCCTTGATCATTTGAGCAATTGCTGAGATGGTCCACTAATATTCTCATCACTAAATATACTAGCTTTTCCCTAACATCACATACAGTCGGAAGTGTGTTTAACTTGAAGAAGCATTACAAAATAATTAAAAATCTAATTAATTTTAATGAATATATTACCGTCTGTTACCTTGTTTATTTTATGGCAATGGTTTCTTGGCCTTAATTAAACAGACTAAGTATTTTTATAATATTTATTCCTATTTGGGGTATTTTTCTAAAATGTTTTGCCCAGGATTGTTGGCACCACATCATAAACAAACGGCGCATTGATAAAAAATTGTCATTGGTATAAAAAACCTGGTCGAGTCGTTAACATTATCTGTTACGAAAATACTCAGTTGTGTTATTAAGGTCAAGGAACCATTGCGATAAAAAACCCTAATTAATTGTTCTTCTTGGTATTAGCTAACGTATTGTAAAATTTATATGCGTGTTACGATGAAACCTCGTTTAGCCCGAACGTGTCCGCTGGCGGGAGATCTTTGGAGCAAAACGAAGCGTAGGGCGTCTGTGTGTTCGCGGATGCCCGCCGGCGCAATTCCGCGCGAGTGGATTGCTTTGCCTTTCTCCGCCAGCGCAAGAAACGGAGATAATTTCGCAGGCAGATTCATTGACCATTCCCGCTTCCTCGGGCCCCAGGCGCTCTTGGACCTATTGAGAAACCTTAGTGGTTACTGCGTTGCCTTGCAGTATTTCCACGCGGGCTCGCGTCGAGCTGAGCAAGTCCTTTCGCGCCGGCCAATGAACCTTCTCCTGTCCTTCTTCTTTTCTTCTTCCTCTTCTTTTCTTCTTCCTCTTCCTTTCTTCTTCCTCTTCCTTTCTTCTTCCTCTTCCTTTCTTCTTCCTCTTCTTTTCTTCTTCCTCTTCTTTTCTTCTTCCTCTTCTTTTCTTCTTCCTCTTCTTTTCTTCTTCCTCTTCTTTTCTTCTTCCTCTTCTTTTCTTCTTTTTCCTTCTTCTTTTCTTCATCCTCCTTCTTTTCTTCATCCTCCTTCTTCTTTTCTTCCTCCTCCTTCTTCTTTTCTTCTTTCTTCTTCTTATTTTCTTCTTCTTTTCTTCTTCTTCTTTTCTTCTTCTTCTTTTCTTCTTCTTCTTCTTTTCTTCTTCTTCTTTTCTTCTTTTTCTTCTTCTTTTCTTCTTCTTCTTCTTTTCTTCTTCCTATGGCCGGCATATGCCGTTTATGAAGAAGCGTACTCCCCCACTGCATCCCAATCCGAATTGGCGGAACGATGATGTTGCTAAGGGAATATGAGGGGGAAAAGACCCATTGTATGAATTGCTCTCCAGGATTCGCCTGAAAGTGATCAGGGAATGCACTGAAATCAGAGCAGCCGGCCTGCGTTTTTGATTGCAGGAAATCGCGTTTCAAAGACAAATATTTTTGGGCGGCTTCTATATACGGCTTTAACGGTAGTAACTTGTCGATGTTAAATACATCTAGTGAATTCCAGGCACTTGAATGTCGGACCCATGACGTATTCATCACTGGTACTCTCGAACCGTAAGGTGCGGCCGTAATGGTCGCCGCTACCAGCGTTGATGCTGGTGTCATGTATCGAATGCATCAGAATCAATCCACGTCTGTAGCATTAAGACGCCAATGTGAAATGTAAAGAAAGACTTGGGATGTGTGGTTTGGGAAGAAATCTTGTCTGCAACTAGCAAAATTCTGTGAACTGCTTTGATTCCTT
This sequence comes from Gryllus longicercus, assembly GCA_038098605.1. NCBI lineage: Eukaryota > Metazoa > Arthropoda > Insecta > Orthoptera > Gryllidae > Gryllus > Gryllus longicercus. The sequence goes on from JAZDUA010000535.1 coordinate 645,795, forward strand.
GTATTCTCCATTTCTTATCCGCTGTGTTCATTTACGAAGCAATTGAATTATTTTAAATATATTATTATACTGCTTTGATCACGAGTTTTCTTTTTCCACACTAACATTATTAATTACATTTTCCCTTCTTTATTATATAAATACAAAATGAAAAATTAGTCCAAAATAATAATAATAATAATAATAATAATAATGGTAGTGATTACATGTGGTAACAAGACTTCTCGTGTATATTATGTTAAAAGAGAGCTTTTTGTGGTAATGAAAATCTTTGAGAAACATTTAAAACACATCAGAAAAGTGCAATTTCGGGAAAACATGGCAAGTGGATTTACACTTCGAAATACAGCCTTCTATAAAATATTTCACTTACCTCTTAGAGCAGGGTTGTCAAATTACTGCCCTTGCTGACAGTTAAAAGATATAACTTTTTACAAAATAAAAATTGCAGAATGAACAAATAACATAGAAAAGACGCTTAGAAGCGATGTAATGACATCTAACAGTTGTTTTTGTTAGATGTTCTTGGATATTCGGCGTTTAAAAATAGTATCCATTTTTAATGCAATATGCGTACTGGGCTTCAGTGATAACGGTCAGGTGATGTCCCCACAGCCCTGCTAATGTGACTCCCCATGGGCCAATAATAGCGTTATCTCATTTACAAACTGGATCAGGCCCCCTATCAATGTGACTCACAGGACGCAGGGAAAACTTCATTAAGAACTACTCGAAATTCGCTGACAGTTGTTAGTGTATCATAAATAAGGTAGTGTGTGGAAGTTAAAAATGAATTTTCATATCTGCTTCAACGTTCTGGTTCTTTCATACGGATATTTTAAGCAGTTGAATCTCTTTTATTGGTTGATAAAATCTGTATATTTACGCTCTTCGGGTTTTGCCTGAAACATTGTTATTATTTCTGGATACTCCTACTGCTCCGTAGCATGTATTAGCCGCCTACAACGCCCACTAAACTATTTTAATATAAATGAAAATATGCACATGTTTCAAAAGACTTCATACGTAAATTGAACCTTCTAACAAAATCTGACGATGCATGCCATACTTCTGAACGTATTAAGATTCTCAAGAGACTAACGTCTAAACGACATACCCTTCCCTTGCAGATGAACCCTATTGGTGGTTCGTCGTTGCCTTCCACTGCATGGAAGGCGAGTTCATATTTATCTTTAAAAAAGTTAAAATCTGTTTACGTACTATGGGTAGATGTGCAATCTGAGCACAATTTCATGAGCTCTGGGATCTTTCCTAACTGGTGTAGATAATACATATTAAGCTGAGGGGCGAGGCGTTCGGTCATCGGTAGATGCACCGATAACCAAACAAAATTATAAGAGATATTTTCAAAGTTTTAGAGAATAATTGAATATATATATATATATATATATATATATATATATATATATATATATTAGAACTGCAAATGGGTATGACCCGGTGGCAGTTAAGTGACAATAATCGCAAAAATTACAACACTTACATTAATAATAATAATAATAATAATAATAATAATAATAATAATACCGTACAATACAGTACAAGACGAAAAGCAGCATTGAAAAGAGCATTGATCGCGTTAACCGCACTTCACTTCACTACACTACACTTTTTTGCTTTGAATTACACTGACCATCACTTCACAGCACTACACCGCACTACACAACACTTACTCATTTAATATCAGTAACTGTTATCTTGATCTAACTTATTTCTAAAACTTCGGACACTGAGAGGAAAAGCTTTGAAAACTGCTGCAGGTAAACTGTTCCAATCTCTAATTGTTCTGTTACAAAAGGAAAACTTCCCAAGATCTGAATTTTGTTTCCTTGCTCGAATTTTGTGGGTGTGATCGCTTCGGCCGAAATAATTTGGTTTTTCTAGTCTAATCTGAATTTCCTTCCAAGCTGGTTGACCTACGTACGATTTATAAAGAGCGCAAAGCCTCGCCTTTGTTCTTCTCGTTTCTAGAGGTTCCTATGACTTTTTTGTTACGTTACTTCTATAGGTAAACTTATTCGCTTTTCTCTGTATTCTATCTAGATTTTTCCGGTGCGCCTTTCTGTATGGATCCCAACACGCAACTCCGTATTCCATGAGAGGGCGAACCAGCGTAAGATATGCTAATTCTTTGGCGTTTGCAGAACTTTTCTTTAGTATTCGCATTACAAAATGCAAAGACTTCCACGCTTTTCTTACTGTCTGATTTATATGCACCTCCCACCCTAATTTACTATCTAGATGAATGCCTAAATACTTGCAAGATGAGACTCTTGGGATGATAACCTCACCTAAACGATAGTCTGGTTCCTCATAATTTCGTCCCCGCCCGAACGTTATTGTTTTGCTTTTAGATCCATTAATTCCATATATATATATATATATATATATATATATATATATATATATATATATATATATATATATTAATGGAAATAGTAAAAACAGCTGAGAAATTCCGATGAAATACCAAGGATTCACCAATATTAGCGTATAGAATTCGCCAACATTAGCGCTCTCAGCCGCTCGCGTTGCTGTCTCCGGACGCTTCGTGCCGTTTTCCATCACACGGCGATAAGGTCTGAAGTCATCACTGCCTACGTAGAATCTCGGCTGCCCCCGGCCATGCGTGGTGAATCGCACCGCCATAACGACGTAGTATGAACTTGAGGGAAGCAGTGTATTGTTTGTGTTTGCGTCATGATTAAATGCTTTGAGGGATCAATGATTACGAAGACAATGATTTGATCACGAGAAGTGAAGTATCGTAGCGGGAGTGTTCGTGGTGGGTAATGGCCAGCACATATGCCTTCCCCAGAGTTAACCAGGTGAGTTGAGTCGGTTGATTCACGGGGCCCCTTATTTCAAACACAAATTCCTTCCGCCTCCAATTCATAAACCGAATTCATTTCTCCATGCATCTGATACAACTTGTAGCGTCGAGGTTGGTTTAGAGATAAATAAACTTTTTATTTCTTTTGAGTAAAAAAACAAAACATTTGAGTCTCAATTGAGCTGGGGCAATTTGCTGCAGTTGCTCTCCCCACCCTTTCGAGATGCTCCTGTGCCTGCCACTGCTGCTTTCGGGCTTCGAATCCCGGCTAATCCATGTGAAATTTGCGGTGGACTAAGCCGGTTCTCTCAGGGATCTCCCACTTTCCTGCTTCTCATTCCATCTTATTTTTTTGTCATTCCCGGCATTATCGCTGTCATTTACTCACGAGCTGATGTGCTTCCGTGACGTCAGAAGTTACTGGGTACCGAAATCCTAATAAAAAATGCATGAATAATGTAGTACACCCAACAACATATAAATAACCCAACTAAATAAAACAATTAAATACGTGAAAATGATATACGAAGCTGTTTGAGAAACCCACTCAAAGCGTTTGAACCACTAAAACCGTCTAAACAAAAGAATTTAATTTTGAAAAGAGACTTATTGTTTTGTTTGGGAGAGAAACGGTGAAACGGAGAAACAGTGAAAAAAAACAAACACTGTGATTAGTTAATAGACTCAGCATTATAATTGATTACTTCGTTCCTATTTTCGTAAATTTTCATTGGGCGTTCGTGTTAGAGATGTTAAAACAATTTCTTATGTCTAATGAATGTGACGTTCGTTTTATTATTCCATTTCCTTGTTGTCTTCCGTGGAGATAAATACGTTAGATGGGTGGATACAATTCTCCTCTGTTGCCTTTGTGTGCCCTTAATTTCTCGTCTTGTATCGTTCCTCTCGCTGGACAGATTTATCGTAACAATAAATTAATACTCAGTGTAACGAGTTTGGATATCAGCGCAGAGTAACGTCGACAAAGAAAAAAAAATACAAAACTAAAATAAAAAAGACTTGACTCTAGAACCGCGTGTACAGCATTTGCAATTGAATAGATTTCTGTTCCTCGTTTGCAGCATCACATTCGCAATGTCTTCTTTTTAACCTTCTCGTGTGTGTGACGAGACATTTGAGAACATATTACATGATGGCCGTGCGCGTGATTGTTTATGCTTGGTTAGAGGCACGCCTCTTTCAGCTGGGTCGTGTGCGGCTTTATGGTGATTTAAATGGCACAATCGTGCCAGTGCAGATTTTCCGCGAGTCTTTTATAGCGCCCTATAAAACGCGTTGCGTAGTCCTCTCGACTAGGCGGCGCCACGGGCTAGCAAAATGGCGCCACCTGGCGCCTATCCGCTGGCGTGTCGTTTCGCAACAAGTTTAATTTTCTTTTAATTAATTTATGTATGTATATATGAGTCATATAAACATGATTCGTGTCAACGGAGAGAATGCAGCTGTGGAATAGTTGACCCACTTAGTGTGTTACGACGCGCAATAAAATGAGTTGAAACGGTAAAAATAACATTTATAAAATGTGTTTAAATGAATAATATCACTTGGAACCTAGTTGTAAAAGTACTCCGGTCGAATGATCCAGAGTTCAAAACTCGGTACTCCAGTCGATTTCAGTTGAGTTCCTAAATTACATGGCAAAAAAACAAACAAAAACGAATGATACATTTATGGCAAGAACCACAAAATATTTCATTGAAGCAAAGTTGAATATAGTGAAAAATGTTTAAAGTGAGACACTACATATATTTACAAAGTCAATGGATTGATATTACTACAGTTTCATTTACGTGAGAAAGGTGTGAATTGATTGCGAATATTCAGAAAATCACAAAATGCTACACATAATATTCACATTCTGGGGCTGATATTGAAGGAATAATCGTAATATTTACTTTCTTCACAAATTCCACAAAATTGAATTGTATGAATATTTGTTTAAGTCAAATTATTTAAGCGAATATACGGAAACAAAAATCATGCACGATACGTATCACTGGCCTAATAGGCGATACAGATATACATATCACAGTTTTACAAAATAGTGAGAATGGAAATGCTTTGAAACGAAGATACTATGAGTAATTAATAATAAAATAAGAATTTGATACCTCTTTAAATTTTCAAATAGTTCAATAGTCTAAATAGAGTTTGGCGTAAAATGAAATGGCGTTCCTGAGAAGAAGGAGGATACAGAAAGTCAGACCACAAAGATTACAAATACCGGAAATGAGCTTCATGGTACTGGCGTCAATGCAAAGGTAAGAGGAGTATGAGAACATAAGTACTGGTTAGCAGATGAACAAAGCATGACTGCCCTTCAATATCTAGAGGTATGTTACTTGGTAGCAGCAGCTTTGGAAGACTTTCTTCGTGATGGGAAAACGTGAAGGCTAAGACGTGTCTAATTCATAAATGATTATATAACTTTTATGTAAACCTTTGGGCTTAAAATTGTTGTTAATAAATGAATTAATTCTTAAGTATAGAACTTCCGTTATCCCACCCATATTTATACGAAATCTCAGTTATCTGAATTAATTTTGCAAGAGAAATGACGAAAAATGTAATGTGTATAAAAACTTAAAGGCGTGTTACTGTTCTGAAATTTACACTTTTATATTATCTGAACTAAAAACATTTTTTACGTATGTAAGCAAAGAATTTCGATTCACAATTTAATTTTTAACTTTTTTTATGTAAATCTTACAATATTTACCAATGTATGTTACACCTAATTTCATAAATAAATGCCAAAATCGGATGTAAGTATGACATATTTTTTACTTCTTTATTTTAATTCCGATAATTGGCGTTCCACTGCACTACTTTGTTAGATGTGGGAGTAAAATGCGGGGGTGGGGTTGTCAATATTTTCACTGTTTTAGTATGTTTGCCAATGCAAATAAGTTTCCTATTAAACAAAAGGCAAACTTTTAAGTTAATAAATGTTGCTATGAGAAGTCTTTATTCATAATTCAACTACGAATATTAAAAGAGGGGTATTCCGTAACTCTCAAGAAAACATTCACAGATTATTATTCTTCCTCGTATATCTGTCGTTTTTACAATCAAAAAATTAAAATAGTTGTACCCTTCCAAACATTTGACACTTATAAACCATTGTCGTAAAATTAAAATGCGTAACTTCTAACGCCCAGTCTCTGAACTGTTAATTTCATCATCGTAGACTCGAAGTAATGCGAGGTTTTGAGAATATTTCAAATACGCTCTTCTTCTACTCACATCACAGAACACGATGCAGATACTTCAAATCATGATCAGAATGCATTTATATTGTGTTAGAAACAACGAATTCTAGAGCGATATCATGATAACCGTCTTCTGGTGACAGCTACGCAAAGTGAAATAGGTCGCGACAATGAGGCAGTAGAAGAAATTTGAATTTTTGAAAAAATGAATTGTGAGGAGTAAGGCCCTGGTGGTCAAAATTTTATTTTGGGAAAGTGGAAGTCTATAACTTTATAATTACGCATTCTCATTTTTTTACTTGATGGATAATTATTAAGAGAACCCGTCAACAAAGCAATGTGGCATGCACAACGTTTCGTTCGCCTGTGCCCCCAGGAAACATCCTGGCACGTATTTGGAAAGAATGCTGACTCAATTCCTGAGCCGTCCTGATTTGAAATCACCTGATTAAAATCCCAACGTACGTTGGGATTCGAACTCGGGTTCTTCAGGTCAGGCAGTGCCCAGCCACTTAGCCACTTAGCCACTCTCCTGTCTTGTATACAGAGGGGTTAAATAAAGAGTGAACAAAAGGAGCTCGATGCAGTAAGTGAAGCCGTGTGTGTGTGTGTGTGTGTG